>CM057337.1:96422740-97623188 GCA_030015575.1 Agapanthus africanus
TCTACAGCAAGGATCAATGTGGAAGAAATCGGTAGATGAATACGATGCTGAGTTCACTATGTTGAGCCGGTAAGATATATCATAATAGTTCAATTTTTAAATATCACATATTACACAGCTAACACAATCTTTAAACAGATTCGCGGCATACCTGATACCGACGGACGAGATCAGAGCCCGTCGTTTTCAGCAAGGTTTGGACACAGAGATTAAGGCTGCTCTAGCCACAGGAAAGTTTTTGACTCATGAGGAAGCCCTAGAAGCTGCCCGCAGTTATGAGGCAGTGATAAAAGAGAGGGGCAGACCTCAGTCTGCAGGAGTCAAGCACCCTGCCAACCAGATGGCAGGTGGAGCCACGTCCAGACCACCTTTCGTGCCGAGGCGACCCGGAGTACCAACTCATCGTCCTAGCCCAGCCTTTTGCACTTACTGCAAGAGAACTGGACATATGATGAAGGACTTCCGTCGAGCCAACCACCTCTGCTTAGTCTGCGGTTCAGCCACTCACGATATTGGATCTTGACCTCAAAGGCAGAACTCAGTTGCTGCACCCAGGCCAGCAAATACTTATCAGCAACGACCAGCTCTTCAGACACCTGCTACCAGACTTGCACTGCCTGCACCACCTAGGGGACCACAAGCTGCACCACCTCCTCGACAGTTCCATCAAGCTCAAAGGAACGTTCCGAGGAATGCTCCTCAGGCTAGGAGGAGTGTGCCGAAGCGCCAAGCTTTCATGATGTCTGTGGAAGAAGCTGAGGCCACTGGCCAGGTTATTACTGGTAAATTTCCTTCTCAAACTTATCTTTTAGACTTGTTTATCTGCACACTTTTCCTATACCTAAAACCTATCCCTAATACCTTAGGTACAATCCTAGTAGCTTCACTACCTGCACTTGCACTGTTTGATACTGGAGCATCCCACTGCTTTATGTCGCAACGGTTTGTCCGAACCCATGCAATTCCAGTCTCACCGCTTGTATCCAGCTGGAACGTCGGTTCTGGAAATGGTATTCTAAAGGCAACTATGGGATACAACATGTGTCCAGTCGTCGTCTGCAGTCGAGAATTTTATGCTGATTTCAAGGTACTGGATATACCAAATTTCGATGTGGTTCTAGGAATGGACTGGCTTGGAACCTTTTATGCTACCATCGACTGTCGTCAAAGGAGGGTGGTATTTGAGATTCCAGATCATCCGGTCTTCTATTTCAAGAGTGAAGACCATACACTAGAGCCAAGAACTTACAAAGCAAAGCCAAGGGAAGCAGTAGTTGCAGCAGCTCAGGCAGAGGAAGAATCAAGACCGGAGGTAGTTCGGGAGTTCGACGATGTATTCCCTGACGATATATCAGGTTTGCCTCCCGATCGAGCTCTTGAATTCAGTATTGACTTAGTACCAGGAGCACAACCAGTGATCAAAGCACCTTATAGACTAAGTCCGGAAGGTTTGAAGGAAGTTCGAACACAGTTGGACGAATTACTGGCGAAAGGATGGATTCGTCCCAGTACTTCAAGTTGGGTAGCACATGTACTATTGGTGAAAAAGAAGGAAGGTTCATACAGAATGTGCATTGATTATAGGGCCTTGAATGAAGTTACTATAAAGAATAAGCATCCACTTCCGCGCATCGATGATTTATTCGATCAACTAAGTGGATCTTGCGTCTTTTCTAAACTAGATCTTCGTTCAGGTTATCATCAAGTGAAGGTCAAGGAAGCTGATATTCACAAAACAGCTTTCAGAACTCGCTATGGACATTACGAATTTCTAGTAATGCCATTTGGAGTGACCAATGCACCAGCAATCTTCATGAACCTTATGAACCAAGTTTTCCGGGAGTATTTAGACAGGTTCGTTGTCATCTTCATCAACGACATCCTGGTATATTTAAAGAACCGGAATGAGCATGCGGAGCACTTACGAATTGTCCTGGAAACTCTTCAACAACATAAGCTTTATGCCAAATACAGCAAGTGCGAGTTTTGGCTAAAACAGGTTGGTTTCCTTGGACACATCGTATCAGGAGAAGGGATTTCTGTGAATCCAGCAAAAGTCTCAGCAGTCAGCGAATGGCCTACACCAAAGTCAGTGAAGGATATTCAGAGTTTCTTGGGTTTAGCTGGATATTACAGAAGATTCATTGAAGGCTTTTCGAAGATAGCAACACCCCTGACCAAGCTCACACGAAAAGATGAAGAATTTGTGTAGTCAGAAACATGCGAGCAAGCTTTCGTAGAACTCAAGTCAAGACTGACATCTGCATCTATTCTCGTCATACCGGATCAATATGGAGGATTCGAAGTGCATTGCGATGCATCCAGTAAGGGATTATGATGTATTCTACATCAGCACGGTAAGGTTATGGCTTATGCTTCAAGACAACTGAAGACTCATGAGCGCAATTATCCGACGCATGATCTAGAGTTGGCAGCTGTTATTTTTGCTCTCAAGATTTGGCGCCACTACTTACTTGGTGAACGAGTGAACATCTACACAGATCATAAAAGTCTGAAGTATGTGTTTACTCAGAAGAAGTTGAATATGCGGCAGAGAAGATGGTTAGAACTTATGGAGGACTTTGACATCAATTTGCAATATCATCCAGGAAAGGTGAACGTAGTACCTGATGTTCTTAGTCGCCAACCATTAGCAATGAATCTCACCGCCCAGTGGAAGCTGCAGCAAGACTTACATCAGATGGAGATCGAACTAGTCATGCCAGGTGATGTTTCAAGTTTGATGAATCTACAAGTTCAATCAACTATTGTTAATCAGATCAAGGCAGCTCAAGCCAGCGATGCTAAGTTGCAAAAGATCAGAGAACAAGTGGAAAATGGACTCCGAACAGATTTCATCATCCATGAAGACGGATCTTTGAGATACGGCAGCAGATTGTGTGTACCAAAGGGTCCTGTTCGGGAAAAGTTAATGAAAGAAGCTCACAGCTCTCCCTATTCAGTACATCCTGGAGGTACCAAAATGTACAAAGATCTACGTCAGAATTATTGGTGGCATGGAATGAAGCGTGAAGTAGCCAGAAGTGTCGCAAAATGTTTGGTGTGTCGGCAGGTAAAGGCTGAACATCACAGGACAGCTGAACTACTTCAACCGTTACCAATCCCAGAATGGAAGTGGCAACACATCACGATGGACTTTGTAACTGCTCTTCCTCGCAGCACAAAGGGTAACGATGCGATTTGGGTCATTGTGGATCGACTCACAAAGTCGGCTCACTTCATCCCATTTCGAGTTGGCCAATCAACTGAGACACTAGCGAAGAAGTACATGGAGGTAATAATCTAATTTAAGATTTTAACTCTTCATAATGTACTATCTCTGATACCCATGAACTCATACAGGAAATTGTGAGACTTCATGGAGTACCGGTCTGCATTGTCTCCGATCGTGACACCAGGTTTCGATTGCTATTTTGGCAGAGTCTGCAAGCTAGCTTGGGAACAAGTCTGAACTTCAGCACGGCTTATCATCCACAAACAGATGGTCAGTCGGAATGAACTATTCAGATCTTGGAGGATATGCTCAGAGCATGTATGCTCGACTTCAAAGGATCGTGGGAAGATCACCTGCATCTTGTGGAGTTTGCGTACAACAACAGCTACCAAGCAAGCATAGGAATGGCACCTTTTGCAGCATTGTATGGATGGAAGTGTCGATTACATTAAGTTGGGACGACATCGGAGATAGAGAACTTCTTGGACCAGAGATGATAGTAGCAACCGTTGATGTGGTTCGTACTATCAGGGAAAGAATGCGCATAGCCCAAGATAGACAGAAACATTGGGCTGATACGAAGAGGCGACATTTGGAGTTCCAGCCAGGAGATAATGTATTCCTGAAAATCTCTTCGAACCGCGGAGTAATCAGATTTGGAAGACGGGAAAAGTTGTGTCCGAGATACATTGGACCGTTCGATATACTCGAACGAGTTGGTGAAGTGGCATATCGTTTAGCACTCCCACCCTCATTGGAAGGAGTGCATAACGTGTTCCATATATCCCAACTCAGAAGGTATGTGAGTGACCCCAGCCATGTACTTGATCATTCCGAGCTCACGATACAGCCCGATTTGTCTTGTGAACAACAACCTGTGGAGATCCTGGATAGGAAAGTGAAGACACTACGGAACAAAGAAGTTAATTTGGTCCGGATAATGTGGAGGAAAGACACTCCAGGAGAATCCACGTGGGAAAGGGAGGATGAGATGCGTGCAAGATATCCGCACCTTTTTGTAAACTAGTCCTTAAATAAAAGTTGTAAATTTCGAGGATGAAATTTTTGTAAGAAGGGTAGATTGTAACAACTCCAATTTTGTATACCAAAAATTTGCTTTAAATATAGTGTATACTTGGAGTATTGATGTTGCTGGAAACAATTTAAGTATCTAATTCCTTACAATAATTACAAGAAGGAGCTTGTAGCTCATTGGTAATACCTTGCACTGCTGAACCAAGCCACCAGAGTTCGAATCCCATGCCCCACATAATTTTTATATCATTTTGTTTTAATTTTTTTATGAAGTCAAACGGTCAAACAGCCATAACTCACAATTAATTGCGAATTATAAAAAATAAAGTATACTAAAATCTCCCCCAGACCAAACCCCACCCGACGGCACCGGACTCGGCCGGTCGGCCGAGTCGTCAACACGAAAAATCTTCGTGTTGACTTGGTCTTCATCCCTGCATACTCCATTTTCTCTGTACTGTTACGAAATTCTCATTAAATCTCTTTTAATCCCAAAATAATGAATTTTTAATGAATTTTATATTTTTTAAAATATTTTTTAATCCAAACCCTAACCCTAGCGTAGCCCTATATAAAAACCCCTACCCTCTACCTTTTCACCTCACCACTCTAAGTCCACTCTCCCAAATTCTCGAGAACTCGGTACGAAGAGCGAGAAGCGAAGCGATCAGAACCTTCGCGACGTTTTCAACCCATCGACCACCACCACCTTCCCTAGCCCCCTTAGCTTGTCCAAACCCGTAAGTCCCATCTCTTATATCTTTCTTTTCCTTAATGTAAAAATACGACTTTTGGAACCCGACGAAAATCAGAACAAAACGATTTCCGATTCGGTTTTTTTCTATAAATTTCCACTTGTCACCTAATAGATAATACCTAAACTTATGTATGATGACTATTAATCACCTAGAAACCAATTTAAATAAAGTTACTCACATGAAATGATAGCTTCTTTACAATATCGTATTCTTTTCATAAAAATACCATAAAGTTTTTTTTTCTTGTTCTAATTAATTACCTCACTCCTAAATATTTTTATGTTGATCACTAAACTTGTAGAAACCAATTTGAATGAAATTTCACACATGAAATGATAACGTTTTCGAATACCGTATTCTTGCGCTTTAATACCTTCAAGTTTAATATATCTTGTTTAACCTCTAAACTTCATCAAAACTTAAAATAGTCACGAGGTAATGACCTAGCTCTACACACACACAAATATAACCCTAATTGATATATGTCAAAACATAGAATACGAAATTACAGGACTTTTCATTAAAATACCATATTCTTTATAATCTTTCCTTGAAAGCTTTAAGTTGTAAATATTTCTAAATAAAATCTTTTATAAAATGAAAATACGATATGTCATGGACATCGATCGTTTATCTAAACTGATTTTGTGGTGTCTAGGCTAGGCAAGTGAGCTTGGGTAACTTTAAAAGGCCCGTCTCACGATTCGTGAGCGGATCCCTCCCTCCTCACTTGTACTTACCTGGCCACAATTGGCGGTGAAGAGGCGATTTGAGGCTTCTAATGACTCATCGTTTAGCCCTTAGAAATAGGGTAGTTGGCTTAGGAAACCCTAACAACTAAAATACGGAAAACTATACTCTTTTGCAAATAAATACCCTATTTTTTAAAAACCGTTTTGCTAAATGAATAGTATTTATAAAACCTAAGCAAAGTGCCGCTACAACCCACTTTTGGGGAACCTGTTAGGGATAGTACGGTTCATCGTGCACCCGCAGGCTAGTAGTGCGAGATTCAGACCTCCGCAAGGAGCAGTCGGTCTCGAAAGGTTTAAAATACGACATTTGAGAAAAATGAGATTTTAGAGATTAAAATATTTATTTAAAAATTATTCATGTGTTAATATATATATAATTATCATTTAAACACCTATTTTATTATAATATGAAGTTTCCACTTTTTTCCAAAAATTCCAAGATTAAAAGTTACATTAAAATACCATGAATTTCAGATAAAACAATTAATACTTTTATTATGATATATTCATTAGAATAACACAAATAAAATTCACATTCATTATAACAATAAAGACGATTATTAAATACTTGAGGTGTATTTTGAAAACTATACAAAAGAAATTTTTACATAAAACCCCCTCAAGTTTTACAAATTACAATAAGGCCCCTAACTAATTTTGAACTTCAAATTATTTTTCTTTTAGTCTGACTCGGGTTAGAGTCTGACTATTTCTGACTCGAATATGATTCAAGTCAAACTATATTCTTTTATATTCCAACACAATTTGAATACATGAATACCTGAATCCAGTTAACAATATATTCATTTTGACTGAATCAAATCATGGATATTCATCCATTATCCTGATATTCCATTTACCTGATTATACAGTTACAACATGTTTACTGATATCATGGTTTTGGTCAGTCACTCAATTTACATATTCCAATACAACAATACTGTTAAAACACAACGGGGTTTAAGGGGTAGATTGATACGGAAGGTGTTAAAGGTGGCACGAGATGGTCAGATTAAGACACCTAACCTGAATCCTATTGCTGTTGTACCGTGGCATAACGGTTCCTTGTACTTTCCTTTTGCCCTGATCTCTAGCATATAGAGATTCCCATCGTATACACTGGCATCCTTCTGTACCAAGCTACAAACAACAGCGTTAAACAATGTTCCATAATATTCAACAATATAATACTTTAGAAAATACTGTTACTCTGTCATTCTCATTCTTCTTATTCTTTGGGACTTACCGAGCGATCTGTTCGCTGACGACATTCTATTTCCTTCCTCTTTGAATGTCGTCAGGTGCGTTGGACCAAGCTGAGATTGAGCCCACCGGTGAAGATTTGGAGCAGTTCCAGGAAGATCCCGAGCTTTAGATATTGTACCTTGTTCTTTCCAGTATTTCCATTTATTGTTATGCCACTGTTTAGGCATCGCTTTTCATTTCAGTTGTATTTTCTTTTCATGCATTGTACAAAGAATGTTATTAATAAAAGTTGCTGTTATTTCTACATCATTTGTCTCTTATGATTTACTTTATATGGCTTAGTTACGCTTAGCGTATGTACTTTTGAGTATATACGTAGCGGGTCTCGTCGTGTCCACTTCGCCGTACAATGGGAAGCGGGGCGTGACAGGTTTTGTTGGTGGCCTATGCAGGTCAGAGCTGTATGAATCCCTGTCATGCAGTTCTGGTCTGCATGAACAACCTAAGCAATATAACACAAGACGCAGCAACTAAGACATTCTTTACAATTCATGTTCTTTGAAACTTGCAAATCTCTATTCCTTGAATCTTATCATTTCATGTATTTAAATCTGTCCTAATCGAAATTTTTCTTCAGGGTTATGGATTCCCCGAACAACACCAGCACCAACGTCAACAACACCCCTCCAGCACTACCTCTCACACCAGTTGTTCCCGCACCACCCACTGAGCAAACGATGCTATTCGAGGCGATCCGCAGTCTTCTCGAGGGACAGCAACAACTTTTGAACCGTCCTGAAGCCGATGCACCGGGAGTAAAGCAATTCAGGGCTTTGCACCCAAAGCAGTTCTCTGGTAAAGGAAGCCCTCTCGAAGCAGAAGAATGGGCACAAAGCATCGAGGACGATCTGGCAGCAGCTCAAGTGCCAGACCACGCTTGGGTCCGTGTAGCGAAGCTACAGCTCACGGATAACGCTCGCAATTGGTGGAAGGCGGAAGAAACCCGTCTGGCACAGCCGATTGAATGGAAGACATTTCGTGAGAAGTTTGACGCGAAATATTTCCCTGTGACTGCCAGGTTCGCTATGGAGCAGCAGTTTATTCATCTACAGCAAGGATCAATGTGGGCCTCATCCTCAAAGTCACTGCCAAAGACCAAAATAGGAATAGATGGTTTTGGTCTGTTGCCTTGGGGTTGTCCCGAGTAGACCATCTCTTCATCCTCCTCGGTATCGCTCCTAAAAATCGGGATAGTGGTAATGGCTTTTTGTTTATTCTCCAGCTTGCGGCATCTTTCCATGTCTTCGAAGTCTGATAAGAAGAACTTGGCGTCTTTATATTTTTAGACTTCATTTATAGAGAATGGGTTCAGCTCTCCTGTAACTGTGTACTCGAGAGCGTCCTTGAAGTACTTCATACACTGATATTGTGTAGAAGGGATGATATTATACTCATGTAACCAAAGCCTACCGAGCAAAGCGTTGTAGAAAGTCTTGGCATCAATGACATGAAATTTGATGTCAGTGACGAGCATCCCGAAGCGTAACGTCAATATCACGGACCCAAGCGTCTGTGATGACTGTGAGTCGAATCCGGAGATGGTAATTCTGTCCCAAGCCAGGTGTTGAGCGTCCATGCAAATCTCCTTCAGCAGCTTCACGTTGAGAAGGTTGACGGAGGACCCGTTGTCAACCAGAATCTTCCCTATCTTGACGTCGTGGCAGTATCCAGTGACATATAGGGGACGGTTGTGCTCGCATGTTCGTAGGAGGAGATCTTCATCGCTGAATGTTATGTCAGCTGTATGAACCTCTGCCAGCTCGTCCTTCATCTTTTATTCTGCAAGAAAAGCTTGGAACTGATCAGGCTCTTGTAATGCCTTGATCAGGAAATCTCTTGCTTCTTTCGACAGAAGGAGAGAATCCGGTATGCTCAATTGCGAGGGTAGCTTCCTCAAATATGCTAGGATATTGTAATCCACCTTATTTTTCTTAGGCGGGTCCTTAGTTGCGAGCTCTTTGACGACTCTATCATCGAGGGCAATTTTCTCAAGGATCTTTTCCTTCCCCTTATCTCTTTTGTCCGAACCTTTGATTGTAGACCCGAGGTTCTTTTCAGGCAATGTACGGTTACGCAGCTGAATGTTCTCGCAGTTCTTCTCATCCTCTTCTTTCCCGGAGGTGGACTCTTTGAAGAGAGGGCCGAAGGTTATTTCTTCGTCAGAATCGTGCCCGAAGGTAAGAACTTGAGATTTCCTTTTTGTCGAAATGGTATCAACCATATGACAGTTACCAGCTATTCTTTCATGCTCGTCTATGGCGCTTCTTTGCTCCCGACGGGCTTTGCGCTTCATCCGCTTGAAGTGTTGTCGGTGGGTAACATATCCCTGCCACCACTTCTTAAAGGCATTGCACTCTTCGGTGGGGTGTATGACCTTCCGATGGTATAAGCAATAGTTCGGATGTACATTCGCTTCGTCAAGGCACGTAGTTTCAGGAGTGTTTTCCACGAGAGGGGGCGGCTTTATTCCCATTGACAGAGCTTTGGCGAACTGTTTCCCTATCTTGACCATGTTCTTGCTGGTGCCAGGTGTGCTTTGATCCGATTGGAGTACTTTATGACTTCTCACTACCTGAGCTTCTTCATCCTGATGCCGGTGCTTGGCCTTTTCGTATATGGTCGTTTCACGCTCTTGGTCAGCTTTGCTCTTTTGAAAAGCTTCATTTAGCAGCCTGTCGATCAGGTTGTCTGACGGTTCCAGGGGTTTTGATGCTGGTTCTGCCCCCAGTTTCTCTGCGTTGCTTTTCGGCTCCGAAAGAGTTTCTTCATCCTTTAACGATGAATGAGAGATCATGTGGCAACTCGCTACATAATCTTCGGGTTCTTCTGACGATTTGTCTCCCTCTTCATTGTCACTATCTCCGTCCTTAAAGATATGGTTGAGAAACTCTTGGAGTGTGACTGGGGTTCGTGCTTTCTGGTTGTATTCCTCCAGCGCGTCGATATAATTCTGCAGGTCTGTGCGGTTGTCGTCAGGCTGCATGTGCTTCTTGGTCTTCTTCTTTTTCATCGAAGACTTTGAAGGCTTGACCTGGGTGTTTTGCCTATTGATACCAACTTTTGACGTTGGGCACGGTTTCAGCATCCCGTCAATAATCTCGGGCTCCAGCGGACTTTTCTACCTGAGTGCCGGGCATGCTTGAAGATCCTTCAGCATTCTTTTAGTCTTAGATGAAAGGACAGCTTCCCATGGAGCTTCTTCTACAAATGAGCATGATGCCCCCAGCGTGTCCACCTTTTTAGGGGTATGTTGCTGCGCCTGATTTACCTTCCAGTTTTCGGACAGTGCGAACTTACCCTGTTGGTATTGGTCCTCAACCCAGTTTTTGAAGACATAGTAATCTTCGATTGGATGACCCATTATTCTATGGTAGGGGAAGTAGTTAGGATTGTTAACGTAGCCAGGCTTCTGTGGGCGTCTCGGATCCGGCAGAGTGATGAGCCTGTTGCGCACCGTCAGCTCGAATAATCTCATCGTTTTATCCCGGGGAAACGAGTAGGGACGTCTCAACTTTTCTTCGAGGGATCGTGGTTTATTGTTTTGGCGAGCAACCGGTTTCGGGTCACTTGGTTACTGTTGAGCGTTGGCGACGAATGTCGCTTTACCTTTACCCTTTTCATTCCGGAGATCCGTTTTTGAAGAGGACGGCCTATGGCCCATCTGGTCCATTTGGGCCAGTTTGTCAATCAAAGCCTGGAAGGTGGTCGGCTTGAAGAACATCATAAACTGGGTTATAGTTGCCTGGGGATCAAGGGTCCCCACGAACATGCCCATAGCAGGAGCTTCTTCTATGCGTTGTTCACATTTCAACCATAGGTTCCGCCATCGAATTGCGTATTGAACACACATTTCTCCTGGCTTTACTCTGGCATTGATTAATGCCGTGATCGGGGTACGCTCTCTTGCGCTTGAGAACCACTGTGTGAATAATAACTCCATTTCTGTGAATGTTTTGATAGAATCATTCGGGAGCTCCTAATACCATTCAAATGTTAATTCTGACAAGCTGCCGACGAATTGGTGGAGCAACAGTTTGTCACCGCATCCGGTATTACAGCACAAAGCTCTAAATTAAGCAATGTGTTGGTGTGGATTACCCATCCCCTTATACACGTGAAATTTGGGGATCGTATATCCTGGCGGGTACTTGATTTGATTGTACCAGCCTGGATAAGGTCGCCCAGTTCTGACGACTTGGCCAGCCGTCTCACTTGCTTGATGAACTCGTATTTGCTGAGCTATGTAGTCATCAAGGGCCACTTTGGAGATTGTCTCCTCCCTGGCAGCTGATAAAGCCGGAGGAGGGTTCGATTTCTCTCCTCTGTCGTCTTCAATGATTATTGGCGGATCTTCGACTGGAGGGTCCAGCTGGATCATCATTCCTACCATGTCTTAGAACAGGAGCGCCATTTGTTTCATGTTAGAGGCTTATTCCGCGGCCTCTTTATCATTTCTTTCTAGTACCCTCCGCAGGAACTCCGTATCAGTCTCCTGATCTTGGCATTGTTCAGACAATGTTTCTGGACTTTCTTTCTGCCCAGTGAGTGCGGCCATCTTTGTCAGCATCTCCTGGAGCTTTCGTTGTTGCTCCTGAGCTTTTGTCACAGATCGTGTAAGTGGCCGATGACCCGCGGAAGTACGGCTTTCCTCCTTGCTAGAAGCCATGTACACTGTGTGTACTACCATTCCCCCAGACTTGGGGCGTTTGGATCCATCATGTTTGGGATTTGCTGCCAGTGGTGGTTGATTCTCTGGCCTTCTCTTTTTGTCGGAGGCCGAAGTTGAGGGGGCCGTTGCAGCAGGAACCCATGCAGACGATACCTTCCATGTCATGGCGGCAAGGTAGTCCTCCTCTTGCCGAGCCTTCATTTTCTTCAGTCGGCGAGTGTAATCTTTGTCAATTACAGAGTCTTAGACTCTCTGCCAGACACTATGGATTCGGGAGGAAAACCGCTGAGGGGGCTGTTCCAGCTTTTCCTGAACCGCGTTTCCATCCTATGGAGGCGACTTCTTCAGTACAACAGTTGGAGAGTTCTTTCGCACCCTCCTGAGCGGATCAAAGTTGTTCCCAGTTGGAACGGCAACATCAATTTCCACCATTGGAGCTGGTGGAGTAAATCCAGAGGGAGTGTTGCCCCCGGCTTTCCTCATCCGGCGCCAGTGGAGACGTCGAGCATGCCTTGCAGATAGGACTAGCTCAGTTACGGGAGTAGCTTTATCATGCCCCCTGCTCTGGTTAAGGGCTGGTGCCGGGGCCAGCCTATTGAAGACTGACATCCGTTGAGGGGGAACGGTCAATCTGTCGAAGGCCGACTTTTTGGTAGGGGAAGCAATCTTGATGACTTCTCCTGAAGCAGGGGTTGGAACGGCCAACCTTGCGAAGATCGATCTTTTAGTAGGAGACACCCCTTTGCTGACTTCTCTCGCGGGGGCTGGCACGGCTATCCGTTTAGGGATAACCTCTTCGGGTATTGCGATCTTCTTGGTGGGCCAATTTGAGATTTGGATCAGCCTGTTGAAGACCGAGAAGTTAGAATTGGATGACCCGTTGAGAGGGGCCGTGGAAATTGCAAGTCGATCGAAGACCGACTTCTTGAGAGCTTCCTGTGATGGCACTGGGGTGCCAAAGCTTGTTGGTGGGATCACGGTCACGAAGAACACCCCAGTGGTGGCTTAAGTCACCTGCTCCACTGGCATTGCAAAGATGGAGGCCACTTGGGGCCTATAAGTAACTCCTCCAGCAGGGACGGAGTGGGAGTTGCTGTTGGAGTTAGTGCAGTTAGAAGCCATCGATCTTCTTTTCTCTACACAGGAGCAAGACACCAAATCTAAGTATCTCGATTCCAAGGGAAACCATATTAAACCACGATCTGTTCGCGAACACAACACACGAAGTGTGGAGTGGAAAGAGCAAAAGGTCTCAGCGTGCGTACCAGAATATATTTACCGCCGGAGGACGCGACCGGAATGTTAGGACGTCTGGCCTAAATTTTGGGGGCATATGCTATTTGGGTTTATCCGTCCACCTCTCCGAAGATGCCAAGTTGATTTATGGCACCGTGCATCGGAGGTTTGGACGGATGCGGCCGTTGTAACAGACTTCGTCAGATTCCCCCTCGTTTGCGAGGGTTTTTTGATTATGGGGACGCTCTTCCCTGCAGGCGCAAGCCCCTGCAGTTAATTACGTTACCGCGTAGCGGTAACCACTTTCTCCTGCTCCAGAAGGTCACTTCATGTCGTGTGTGTTTGTTTTATTTTTGGTTTCCCGTGGATTGTATACGGAGACTAATTTATGTTGTCGCCCGTAGGGCGTGGATTAGTCCAAATCCGTATATTCTTGTATTTGGGTTTGGGTTGATTTAAGGATCGTCAATCACGTTTGAGATTAAGATCAACTTAAATGTTTGTTGAGGATACGTTAGTCTAATTTTAGACTAAGATCTACTCAACAGGATTTTGGGCTCATTCAGACCCAACAAAAGAGCATTTGGGCTCCATTGCTTTAGTTTAAGGAGCTTACGGTCCGTTTTTAGTTTAAAAACGTTATGGTCCATAGATCACCATTTTTTGAGGTGGGGGTTTAGTTTAAGGACGTCACGGTCCATACTTAGTTTAAGGACGTTTGTAACAACTTCAATTTTGTATACCAAAAATTTGCTTTAAATATAGTGTATACTTGGAGTATTGATGTTGTTGGAAACAATTTAAGTATCTAATTCCTTACAATAATTACAAGAAGGAGCTTGTAGCTCATTAGTAATACCTTGCACTGCTGAACCGAGCCACCAGAGTTCGAATCCCATGCCCCACATAATTTTTACATCATTTTGTTTTAATTTTTTTGTGAAGTCAAACGGTCAAACAGCCATAACTCACAATTTATTACGAATTATAAAAAATAAAGTATACTAAAATCTCCCCCAGACCAAACCCCACCTGACGGCACCCGACTCGGCCCTGACTCGGCCGAGTCGGCCGGCGACTTGGCCGAATCGGCCGGCGCCGTCGGCCGGACTCGGCCGGTCGGCCGAGTCGTCAACACGAAAAATCTTCGTGTTGACTTGGTCTTCATCCCTGCATACTCCATTTTCTCTGTACTGTTACGAAATTCTCATTAAACCTCTTTTAATCCTAAAATTAATGAATTTTTAATGAATTTTATATATTTTAAAAATATTTTTTAATCCAAACCCTAACCCTAGCCTAGCCCTATATAAAAACCCCTACCCTCTACCTTTTCACCTCACCACTCTAAGTCCACTCTCCCAAATTCTCGAGAACTCGGTACGAAGAGCGAGAAGCGAAGCGCTGCCGAAACCGACGACGGTTTTCCGGCGACCGGATCAGAACCTTCGCGACGTTTTCAACACATCGACCACCACCACCTTCCCTGGCCCCCTTAGCTTGTCCAAACCCGTAAGTCGCATCTCTTCTATCTCTCTTTTCCTTAATGTAAAAATACGATTTTTGAAACCCGACGGAAATCGGAACAAAACGATTTTCGATTCGGTTTTTTTCTATAAATTTCTACTTGTCACCTAATACATAATACCTAAACTTATGTATGATGACTATTAATCACCTAGAAACCAATTTAAATAAAGTTACTCACATGAAATGATAGCTTCTTAACAATATCGTATTCTTTTCATAAAAATACCATAAAGTTTATTTTTCTTGTTCTAATTAATTACCTCACTCCTAAATATGTTTATCTTGATCACTAAACTTGTAGAAACCAATTTTAATGAAATTTCACACATGAAATGATAACGTTTTCGAATACCGTATTCTTGCGCTTTAATACCTTCAAATTTAATATATCTTGTTTAACCTCTAAATTTCATCAAAACTTAAAATAGTCACAAGGCAATGACCTAGCTCTACACACACACAAATATAATCCTAATTGATATATGTCAAAACATAGAATACGAAATTACAGGACTTTTCATTAAAATACCATATTCTTTATAATCTTTCCTTGAAAGCTTTAAGTTGTAAACATTTCTAAATAAAATCTTTTATAAAATGAAAATACGATATGTCATGGACATCGATCGTTTATCTAAACTGATTTTGTGGTGTCTAGGCTAGGCAAGTGAGCTTGGGTAACTTTAAAAGGCCCGTCTCACGATTCGTGAGCGGATCCCTCCCTCCTCACTTGTACTTACCTGGCCACAATTGGCGGTGAAGAGGCGATTTGAGGCTTCTAATGACTCATCGTTTAGACCTTAGAAATAGGGTAGTTGGCTTAGGAAACCCTAACAACTAAAATACGGAAAACTATACTCTTTTGCAAATAAATACCCTATATTTATAAAACCGTTTTGCTAAATGAATAGTATTTATAAAACCTAAGCAAAGTGCCGCTACAACCCACTTTTGGGGAACCTGTTAGGGATAGTACGGTTCATCGTGCACCCGCAGGCTAGTAGTGTGAGATTCAGACCTCCGCAAGGAGCAGTCGGTCTCGAAAGGTTTAAAATACGACATTTGAGAAAAATGAGATTTTAGAGATTAAAATGTTTATTTAAAAATTATTCATGTGTTAATATATATATAATTATCATTTAAACACCTATTTTATTATAATATGAAGTTTCCACTTTTTTCCAAAAATTCCAAGATTAAAAGTTACATTAAAATACCATGAATTTCAGATAAAACAATTAATACTTTTATTAGGATATATTCATTAGAATAACACAAATAAAATTAACATTCATTATAACTATAAAGACGATTATTAAATACTTGAGGTGTATTTTGAAAACTATACAAAAGTACTTTTTACATAAAACCCCCTCAAGTTTTACAAATTACAATAAGGCCCCTAAATAATTTTGAACTTCAAATTATCTTTCTTTTAGTCTGACTCGGGTTAGAGTCTGACTATTTCTGACTCGAATATGATTCAAGTCAAACTATATTCTTTTATATTCCAACACAATTTGAATACATGAATCCCTGAATCCAGTTAACAATATATTCATTTTGACTGAATCAAACCATGGATATTCATCCATTATCCTGATATTCCATTTACCTGATTATACAGTTACAACATGTTTACTGATATCATGGTTTTGGTCAGTCACTCAATTTACATATTCCAATACAACAATACTGTTAAAACACAACGGGGTTTAAGAGGTAGATTGGTACGGAAGGTGTTAAAGGTGGCACGAGATGGTCAGATTAATACACCTAACCTGAATCCTATTGCTGTTGTACCGTGGCATAACGGTTTCTTGTACTTTCCTTTTGCCCTGATCTCTAGCATATAGAGATTCCCATCGTATACACTGGCATCCTTCTGTACCAAGCTACAAACAACAGCGTTAAACAATGTTCCATAATATTCAACAATATAATACTTTAGAAAATACTGTTACTCTGTCATTCTCATTCTTCTTATTCTTTGGGACTTACCGAGCGATCTGTTCGCTGACGACATTCTATTTCCTTCCTCTTTAAATGTCGTCAGGTGCGTTGGACCAAGCTGAGATTGAGCCCACCGGTGAAGATTTGGAGCAGTTCCAGGAAGATCCCGAGCTTTAGATATTGTACCTTGTTCTTTCCAGTATTTCCATTTATTGTTATGCCACTGTTTAGGCATCGCTTTTCATTTCAGTTGTATTTTCTTTTCATGCATTGTACAAAGAATGTTATTAATAAAAGTTGCTGTTATTTCTATATCATTTGTCTCTTGTGATTTACTTTATATTGCTTAGTTACGCTTAGCGTATGTACTTCTGAGTATATACGTAGCGGGGCTCGTCGCGTCCATTTCGCCGTACAATGGGAAGCGGGGCGTGACAACATTGCGGTCCGTTGAATTTAGTTTAAGAACGTTACGGTCCATAGAGTTTGAGAATGCGCCAAAGAGTTGTTGGTTATCGGGACCCACCAACTCTCTGGAGGCGTTGAAAAATTACAACGACATATATCAGAGGTGTGGGGAGATGTACCCTTGAACTAAATTAAAGATTGAGGACTTCTCAGTTTTGGGAAGTCATGAGCATAGAGGCTCGATTTATTTGAAGATTTAATCTCAGGAAGACTTAGCCAATTTGGGGTTGAAGTTAGCTCTTTATAGTGTTAAACACTAATGTATGCTCGGTGCTCACGTGCTCCCACATGATACTCTACGACAGTATTAAACACTGAGATCTTGGATGCTCACGTGTGGCACGTGAGGCGCCATAG
Organism: Agapanthus africanus; assembly: GCA_030015575.1. Classification (NCBI taxonomy): domain Eukaryota; kingdom Viridiplantae; phylum Streptophyta; class Magnoliopsida; order Asparagales; family Amaryllidaceae; genus Agapanthus; species Agapanthus africanus. The sequence goes on from CM057337.1 coordinate 96,440,003, forward strand.
CAGTGTTGAACACTGACGTTTAGGAGCTATACACTGGGGTCTATTCCCTTTTATTATAAGTGTTGAATACTATTAGTGGGTCACTTGGAATCACGTGCGGCGCCCCAAAAATAGGATTTATTCCCTTTTCTCTTTTTATAAGTGCTGAGCACTTCTAAGGGGTCATGTGGGATCACGTGAGGCGCCCCAAAAATAGAGTTTATTCCCTTTTCTTTTTATAAGTGCTGAGCACTTCTAAGGGGTCACGTGGGATCACGTGAGACGCCCCAGAAATAGGATTTATTCCCTTTTCTTTTTTTTATAAGTGCTGAGCACTTCTAAGGGGTCACGTGGGATAACGTAACTAGATCTCGGTCTTTCTTTTGTGTTCGTCAAAGGTGCTCACGTGTGAACACGTGATCTGTCATTATAGTGTCGAACACTAATATGTATGGAGCTCTTGATCTGAGTTTTGAGAATTTCTGGTCCTTGATTTTATAAGAATTAAATTCTTTTGTATAGGGTTGAACCCTAGTTTTATCAGAGAAATTAAATTCCTATATCTTTTTGGTAAGAATTAAATTCTTTGAACTTAGTTCTTTCCCCTGAGTTTTGAATCTACATGACAGAATTTTCCCGATGAAAATTAAATTCTCAACTTGTGGGGAGATCTGCTTCTGCAGACCTCAAAACCAGAGAAAGAACTAAGTTCTTTTTAGAAGAGTTAAACGCTTGGAAAAGTGAAGAAGATATAAAATAGTCTTTATGCCTTTCTCTTTACCTAGGGTTTCTTTTTCTGAAAAAGAGATCTTTTTTTTTTGGAGAATTGAATTCTCTTTTTCTTTTTCTTTTTCTTTTTCCAAAACTTATGGGGGGTCTCTCTGTACAAGACTTGAAGTCTTGGGTCCTTATAGTAGAGGCATGTTTGTTGATTTAGTTAAAGAAATATCTCATTGAGAGATCTTTAGTTGATTTGGTGATTTTATCCACCGTTGGATCTTTGTTCCAAGGACTTCTGTTTTACAGAAGATGTTTTTTAATAAGATTGGGAAAATAGTTTCCCATACATAGCTTATTCTGTAGCTTGGTGATTTTTTAATCATCATTAGATTTTTAATCCAACGGTGCTCTGTTTTACAGAGAATAATCTTTCTTGTTTAGAAAGATTTGAGAAATATTTCCTCAACAGAATTTAATTATGTACTCTGATGATTTATCATCTCCATCGGATCTTTGATCCAACGGCTCTGTTTAACAAAGAGATTTGGTTCTGGCGCTGGCGCCCTCGTGCGAGGCACGTGAGGTGCTGCCTAAGAGTTTTTAACTCTTGGCGCAGGCGCCCTCGTATAAGGCACGTGAGGCGCTGTGATTTTTTGGTGTTTGCGTATGCGTTTTAAAATTAAGAATACCGCAATCAAGACGGTGTCGCTTGGTAGCTAGCCGGTTGAGTACGAGTCGATCCATGGGGAAATGGTGTTCTTTTCTTTAAGTTCTAATGAGTTAAATCCTAACTTTGGTAGGTTTTGATTTAAGATCTAAGAATGAGAATAAATTGATTTAAAGTCTTGCTAGGGATAGGATTAGATTAGTTCAAAATAAGGACCCTTCTCACTTTTATCATTGCCCTAATTAAGAATATAGGTGTTAGGGTAATAGTCAACAACGAGGATTAGCACGACTAGGAAGAAACTTAGTTTCTTCCTTTTGGTCCTTGTCCGTCCGTTCTTAACTCTTAGCCCTAATCTCCAGTTAATTCAACCACAACCGGTCTAACTAGGGAATCGCTGCTATCATGTAGGCTAGGGTGCCGTAGTGAGCGGAGTGTGGTTGAATTAAAAAGAGTCCGTATTTTAAAATTATATAGGCAAACAAAGGAGTGAGAGAGATTTCCTTCTCTCAAACCTTCCCTCTCCTATCCCTAACAAGTGAGGAATTACTCACTCATTAGGAAAGTGACAACAAAATTCATTTTTATATTTTTATTTAACGACCTAAATTACAGATAATAAAAGAACAAAAATAAAAATAGCAGATAATAAATTGCAGATAAAAAATGCGAGATGAATAAAAAGACTTACTTTTATTGATGACCTCTCAACGATTCATTACAAAATGAGAATTAAATCTAGAAATTGAAAAGAGATTAAAAACTAAAGAGAGGCATCTTAAGAAAGGCATCCTAAAAGAGACACCCTAAAAAGAGGCACACCTAATTAGGCTTTTGGCTTTTCTATTTATAGATAGAAAAAACCCTAGGTTACATTCTGATCCATACATGAATTTACCAAACTACCCTAAGAAAACCGGGTCAAAACACCGACACCTCCACCGACACATGTACCGACACGTGCACATACGACCGCGGAACCACGGCAGAAAAGTATGTTTGGCCGCGGTTCCGCGGCCGTATTGTGGTATCTCTGGCTCGATTCTTTAGGGTTGCTTCATGTTACTTTTAACTTATGTTTTCTTCACTTGGTTTCTCAGAATCTCTTCTACTTTCTTCCAGATTTCCAACAGTGCAGAAAGATGTGGACTTTTGCCGTGAGCCTCGCGTTTGAAGTTTTGAATCTTGTGCTGCCCTTGTGCTTTGTGCATTTGAACTGTCTACTGATTTTCATTTGTTCCTTGAACTGGTAGACGGATTCATCTATTATTGGTCGTAGTCTCACATTTGTAGCGTCTTTTCATGAATTTCACTGTAATGATCTGAGAACATGTAACCTGCAACTATTTAGCAGACATGGATCAAAATCACCTATTTATATGTAATGTGATTAAGAATGGGCGATATAATAAGGCAAAATTCTGATATGAATAAATATCCCCAAACTTATCTTTTGCTCATCCCGAGCAAAGCCAATTTTATTCTCGAAAAATCCTAACCTCACTTTCGCAGGGAATCGCGATTGCACTGACCCCATGCAACAAGCCGTTAAACCTCTAGGTGTCCCTAGTAGGAGGAGTGTTGTCTCCTGAGGGTTTTCAGCGGATACTACCCACAAAATCCGATCAATTTGGCCTGTTGACTTTTATTTTTCAATTCAGTATTCTAGTAAGAAATTCTATTACCTTCAACTTAGAAATCATCAACCCGTATTTTTCACTCTCTCTCTTCATTTAACTTAAGATAGTATATGTTCTGCAAATTTATTAAGCTTTCAGTATCTTTTGAATTTTCCGTCTAAGGTGCAATCTCAACTCAAGAATTTTTATCATCTTTATTGAAGATATAAGGCCTATCTTTCATTCCTATCTCTCATCCAAATCTCAATCATATACCCCTACGCGTGTGTAATTTTTACCCTTACACTTGGAAATTCAATTCAAGCTATTATACTCTTGTCCATCTTCCAAAATACTTTTAGTTGGTGAATTTTAGATGAAATTGCTCACACATCTTTCATGCGACCGTTAATACTTCTTGAGATACTAAATGACCGATTACAAAATGTGCTTGCGCATTTAGGCGTAATTCCTCGCCTTGCAATACCTAAGGCTTAGCAGTGACTCGCAAACCAGTTGGTCTAAGTCACTAGGTGATAAAGCACCCTCGCTATATTTTTTATTTATGCTGGCTTAAGTAATTACAAAACCAGAGTTCATTTTTTATCTCTTTATTCACCTCTTATACTTTTATTTTCTTTTCCTTCATACTAAGGATTTTAGACAAGAGCATTTCAAGGTATCCTCTACTATCCCAAGTTTCAAGATGTGTGTGAGTGCGTAAAGTAGGGTATATACTTTCAGAATTTGGACTTAAGTTTTGGAATTATTTTTCAGACTTATACTTCAAATAGAGCTTTCAATACTCTTCCCTTATTTCGATTTAGCCCAAGAACTGAATTCAAAATTTGCCTATTTCTAAATAAACTATAAGGACGTATATTTTCTACAGTTAAACTTTAAGAAAGGTTAATTTTAGGGTTTTTAATTTACTAAGTTTAGAATCTAGTTTTTCCTAACTATTCAACCGTCATGTTGAACTTAAGTCAAATATGGCCAAAATTGAAATTTTAATTTTTTTTTTTAATTTTTGATTTTTATGGGTTTTAAAATAAGTATGCAAATGCAAAAATATACATATGAAGACCAAGGAAGAAAGCTTACCGAGCACACCCCAAACTTAAACTTGACAGTGCCCTCACTGTCAGGCTACACTAAGAGGGTCAAAATTGTCGGTACTCCCCTGTTTGTTTATTTATTATTTATTTATTTATTTATTTATTTATTTTTATTATTAACAGAAGAAGAAAACAAAATATATACACAAAAAGGTCCCCCCAAAACTTAATTGAAACAGTGTTTCCACTGTTGCCATCTGTTAAATCTCAGAAACCTGTAAACTTGGGAGAAAAGATTTATTAACGGGGACATGAAATATGATTGTGAAAATCTTCCCCAAACTTATTTTTGGCTCACCACTTTGAGTAAAAAAAATTATTTTCAAGAGCCAAATTATACCCCCCCCCCAAACTTAAGTTAAATAATGCTAAGCTTTTAAAGAGGGGGGTCAAAGTTACCGGTCAATGCCAAGCTTTGCAAAGACCAAAAGTCAATGCCAGTCATTTGATGAATTTATCAATGAAACGCACCGGTTGGTGGAAGAACATGTTGTATGGAGCCAGGAAGAAGTGATGAAGAGATAAGTGGTATAAAAGAAAAGGTTTACGTCTCAATTTGTAGAGACGAAACAATAATGGTGAACGGAAATGAGAATGTGAATGATTAGGAATGGGAAGAATGGTCATATTCTCGTATGGGATAAGAAGAAATGGTGGTGGTTCGACTTCTTCAGGTGGAGGTTGATTAATCACAAAACGTGTCGTTTAGGAATGCGAGTTCGTCGACGAAAATATCTTCGAAACTTTCATCGATGGTCCGATTGAACGTTTCAATGTCAATAAATGTCGCGCCAGAATTCAACACACTTGATTTTTCAAAAATTATGGAGGCAGGAGACTCGTAAGGCTCATCTACCTTATTCTCAAAAGAGTTTAAATCAACTTATTTTTCTAGAATTATCGAACTCAAAATATCAGATTGTGATTCATTAACACTCGCTATCATTAAAGGAAGATTAGAAGAAGAACCAAAGAAAGTGGGAAACTTGAGGGTGGAAATGGAGTGTATAAATTAGCACAATTTGTAATGACCGATGTGTAAAAGGCTGTTCCCCTCTGAATGATAGCTCGACGAGAGACGTCTTGCCTGAGATTCGGGGCAGATGCTATTTGGTTTTATCCGTACACCTCTCCGAAGATGCCAAGTTGATTTATGGCACCATGTATCGAAGGTTTAGACGGATGCGGCCGATGTAGCAGACTTCGTCAGATTCCCCCTCGCTTGAGGGGTTTTTGATTGTAGAGACGCTCTTCCCTGCAGGCGCAAGCCCCTGCAGTTAATTATGCTACCGCATCACGGTAACAACTTTCTCCTTCTCCAAATGTTCACTTCGTGTCTTGGGTGTTTGTTTTGTTTGTGGTTGCCCGTGGATTGTATACGGAGACTAATTTATGTCGTCGCCCGTAGGACGTGGATTAGTCTAAATCCGTATTTTCTTAGATTTGGATTTGGGGTTTTGGTTTAAGGATACGTTAGCCATATTTGAGGCTAAGATCAACTTAAACGTTTGTTAAGGATACGTTGGTCCAATTTGGGACTAAGATCGGCTTAACAGGATCGTTTGGATCCGACAAAAGAGCATTTGGGCTCTATTGTTCCAGTTTAGGGACATAGTGGTCCATTGAATATATGGCCGTCGGGACCCATCACCTCTCTGACGACGTTGAAGGATTACAACGACAGATATCATAGGAGTTCAGAGATGTGCCCTTGAACCAAAGTTGGTTGAGAGATCTATAGTCCAATTTGGGACTAAAGTCTGTTTGAAGGTTTGGTTTAAGGATACGTTAACCATATTTGAGGCTAAGATCCACTTAAACGTTTGTTAAGGATACGTTAGTCTAATTTGAGACTAAGATTAGCTTAACAGGATCATTTAGATCCGTCAAAAGAGCATTTGGGGGCTCTATTATTCTAGTTTAGGGACATAGTGGTCCATTACCAGTTTAGGGACATGGCAGTCCCTTGCCAGTTTAGGGACATGGTGGTCCAACATTCCCATTTTGAGGATGAATATTGGTTTAAAGATATCATAGTCCATGAGTTTAAGGACCCCACGGTCCGTAGCAATATATGGTTGTCGGGACCCGTCACCTCTCTGACGACGTTGAAGGATTACAACGACAAATATCAGAGGAGTTCAGAGATGTACCCTTGAACCGGGTGTAAATTGATTTGGGAGAGCAGTTGTGCTCCGTTCAATTTAATTTGAGGACTTACGGCCAGAATTAGGTTAAGTCCATTTGAAAATGTTTAATATTTTGTTCATGATTGGCCTGTTTAGGCCTTTGCTTGGGCTCTGCCCTTTTTTTTAAAATAATGCACAGCATTAGGCTTTTTAATTAAATGCACAGTATTTAGATTAGGCCTGTTAGTTCTTTTAATTGGGCTCTGCCCCATTTTAATAATGCATAGCATTTGTTTTGGTCTGTTAGACCTTGTAATTGGGCTCTGCCCCTTTTTAATAATGCAAAGCATTTAATGTTCTGACAGTGCGCCACGTGGCTTGTCAGGCGCTTTGCGCCAATTAACGAGCGCAAGGCGCAAGCGCATGTGGTGGTGACACGTGTCACGCTCCGGTGAGCGCAAGTCTGTTAGCGCAGTGCGCTGCTGACACGTGGCGCGCTCTGATGCAGTGCGCCAATCCAAGAGCGCAACAGCGCAAATTAAGAGTGCAGGGCATTGTTTAATAGCGCAGAGCGCATCTTGATCAAATTTAGATCAAAGAAAGGAATCTTTTTAGAGGTTCTACCTCAATATTCAAGAACCGATGGTTCATCAAAAGGCAATGCCTTTATATAGATCAAAAGATCTAATAAAGAAGTAAATTACTTCTTTATTATTATTATTATTATTATTATTATTGAAGATCTTGATCTTGTTCTTAGATGTTTGATCTTTTTAGAAGAACTTCTTCTTTTTTCCAAAGGTTTACCTTTTTTTCTCTTCGAGCTCTTCTTAAAATTTTTAGAGGAGTTCTGTATATCTCTGAGACTTCGAGTCTAGGGGCCTTTATATAGGGCCAATTGATTTGTTAAATCAGTTAAAGAGATCTTTCTCTGAGTGATTTAGGGGTGTTTCCCCACCGTTGGATCTTCGATCCTATGACTTCTGTTTTACAGAAGGTAATCTTCTTGTTTTTAACAAGACTGGAAAGATCTTTCCAGAATTTTACTGTTTAAATGTTGGCACATCTGGCGCAAGCGCACCCTGCGCTTGACACATGTCGCGCAGCGTAGAGCGCAGTGCAGCTGCGCTAGCGCAACTGTGCTGACACGTGTCGCGCAGCGCAACTGCGCTGACACGTGTCGCGCAGCACAGAGCGCAAATCATCTGAAGCGTTACTTCTTTTATTTTTATTAAAACAGAGCCTTGCTCTGATTGGGTGCGCTGTCTTGGGCGCAGCGCTGGCGTGTCTGTTTTTGACACTGGCGTGTTTCACGCAGAGCAAGGAATCTGAAGCGTTACTTTAATTTTTGAATTTTTGAAATTCAAACAGAGCCTTGCTCTGATTGGGGAAAACAAATGCCCCCCCACCGTTGCGCTCACGTAGCGCCAGACGTGAGCGCAGCGGTGGCAGAATTCCAACCGTTGCGCCATCTGTTGGAAGTTGAAACGGCTCTGAATGCCTATAAATAGGACCTTTGGTCCCTTAGATGATTTCCATCTTTACTTGAGAATTTTCTCTTATTCAGAGCATTGCTCTTCAATTTAAGAACTTTTCAAGAGTAAAACTCTGTTAAAACTTAGGTATAGTTTAAAACTTTTAAGAAACCAGGGTTTTACCCATTAACAAAGCTTTGCTCTTTATAGATCTTTGATCTAAAGAGAACCATTTTAAAGTTCCAATAATAGAGCTTTTACTCTCTAAAAGGATTTTACTTATAACTTCTTGATTCATTAATGGGGCTTTGCTCCTTTTAAGTCATATAGTAGAACTCTTAAGAGTTTGCTCATGAATAATGAAGATCAAAAATGGAGTTTTATGTTTGATGGATTATATCACCTTCTCATAGCAAGGCTCTCAGCATTCTCGGGGAATTTCTTTAAATTCCCCTCATAAATGATTTTGATAAGTATTACTCCCATCCGCAGAGCATTTCTCTCGAGGAGTTTAACTCCCTGTGCCTGTTTTTGATAAGAATTCGTTTAATCAGTCTGGCTGCTAATTTTTGCTGATCTTCTTTTACAGGAGTAATGAATGCCCACATGTATGACCTTGATGAAATCATATCTTATGGAGACATTCGCCGACTCGGCCGTTCTCAGAATCGAGAATTCACGAACGCCGAGTGTGCCGAGATCATGAGCCGCTTCGGCGCATATAACGGTCAACTGCTTCCTCGATGCTCCCCTCTCCTAAAGCTCATCGTGGGAACCATCTGGGAAGCACTTCCCTTATTCTGTACTGGTGTGCCACTTAGAGCATTGGATGCCGCCGAGGATAAGGTGCACTCGGTGTATCTGATGAGCCTAATCTCAAAGAGAAGGCGAGATAATCTTATCGATCTCCTGCACCAGGCCTTTCAACAGTCCGCCATATTCGCTGCTTATCGGAGGGTGGAAGACATCAGTGGGGATCCCGATGCTTGTGCTCGCGAAAGAAAGCACACTAGGATGGTTCGCCAGGCTTGGAAAGTCCTGGACAAGGTCACTTTCGAGTTCCTCAACCTATGTCCCGGATTTGAGGTTTTGCTATTGTAATAGCATTCCAACAATGTTGTTTTTGTTTATTGTCTTTATTGATGTAAGAATTTTCCAAGTATGAATGACAAATCTTTTGCCTCCTTACTTTCATTTTCTGCTTTGTTATTGGCATATTCCTTAAGTAAGCGTAGCCTGTAGGTGATATAGAACATTCCGTCTTGAATACTTTGGGGAGTAGTGATGGCTTAGGAAGCAGGTTCAGATCTGCTACCTAAGGCTTTTCAACTTTATGAGCCGTGAGGGTCTCATAAAGACTTTTCTCCCTACGAGTCGAGAGGATCTCGTAGGTGTATTTTCTCCTTAGGGGTCGTGAGGACTCCTAAGTGTGTTTTCTTTTGAGAGTCGTAAGGATCTCGCTAGAGAATTTTCCCTCTTACAAGTCGAGAGGACTCGTAAGTGGTTGTTTCCCTCCTTGTCGAGATTCGACTTTGGAGAGTGTGACTTGTGAATAGTATGCAAGAGTCCATTTTGGACTGACTTGCAGGGTCCCAGTGCTTAAGAAACAGGTTTTTTAATCCCCGCCGCCTAAGGCTTTTCCTCACGAGTCGAAACATATCGAGTAGTTCTCGTAAAGACACTAATTTCCTCACGGGTCGAGACGAATCGAGCATTTCTCGTAAGAATATCCTAACGTCACAGTTAACCTCTGCTCTTTACGACAAAGGTCCGTTAGGGTCTGTGGTACTTAGGGTTTTGTCCGTCGTCCCGTCGCGTTGGCTGATGTATTCCTCGATAGGCAATCTTGCTGTTCGAGTAGCCTTGCGACTGTCGTGTCTCTGATCCCTTCGGGAGCTGGACAAGACGTCTTCAAGCAATCCTCCTAGGTAGTTTGACCGTCGGAAGAGAAAGCGTTAGGAATTTTGCCATGCCGCTTTTTACTTGAGGTTAGGCTCATTTTGGAGAGCCCCGATGAGTCATAACCACTCCGCGCTGGTGTGGGATGATCTTCGATAGTCTTTCAGGCTTTATATGACTTGCCGTTAAGACCCTGAAGCTAGGAATTTGGCCTTTGTTTCATTTGCTGGCATTGCGTCTGCTGTATTGAGACGAATGTCGCGGCTGTCTTTAGGTTGCTAGTGAACCGTCGAGGTTTGGAACTAGGGATTTTGCCGTGGCTCCTTTTGGTAATGTTGCGTCTGCTGTGTCGAGACGAACGTCGAGGTGGTGACCACTTCGCACTGGTGCGAGATGATCTCCGATTGTCTTTCAGGCTTTATATGACTTGCCGTTAAGACCCTGAAGCTAGGAATTTGGCCTTCGCTTCGTTTGCTGGCATTGCGTCTGCTGTATTGAGACGAATGTCGCGGCTGTCTCTAGGTTGCTGGTGAACCTCGAGGTTTGGAACTAGGGATTTTGCCGTGGCTCCTTTTAGTGATGTTGCGTCTGCTGTGTCGAGACGAACGTCGAGGTGGTGACCACTCCGCACTGGTGTGAGATGATCTCCGATTGTCTTTCAGGCTTTATATGACTTGCCGTTAAGACCCTGAAGTTAGGAATTTGGCATTCGCTTCGTTTGCTGGCATTGCGTCTGCTGTATTGAGACGAATGTCGCGGTTGTCTCTAGGTTGCTGGTGAACCGTCGAGGTTTGGAACTAAGGATTTTGCCGTGGCTCCGTTGTTATTGTCGTGTCTGAACCCTGCTGGAGGAAGACCGCTGTGGTGACATCTCGTCTGCTGTATCGAGACGAATGTAGAGGTAGTGATCACTCTATGCTGGTGTGAGATGATCTCCGATGGTCTTTCCGGTTTTATATGAGTTACCGTCAAGACCCTGAAGCTAGGAATTTGGCTTCGCTTCGTTTTCTTTGGTGTGTCCGAATCCTGTTGGAGGAAGGATGCTGTAGTGACATTTCGTCTGTTGTGTCGAGACGAACGTCGAGGTGGTGATCACTTCATGTTGGTGTGAGATGATCTCCGATGGTCTTTCCGGTTTTATATGAGTTACCGTCAAGACCCTGAAGCTAGGAATTTTGCCTTTGCTTCGTTTGCTTTGGTGTGTCCGAATCCTGTTGGAGGAATGACACTGTTGTTGACATTGCGTCTGCTGTAACGAGACGAATGCTGGGGTGGAGCTGGGATTTTGCCGTCACTCCGCTTTACTGACCATGGGTTCTTTTGTTGACGTTGTATCTGCATCCTGCTGGACTGCGAAGGAACGCCGTTGTTGACATTGCGTCTGCTGTATCGAGACGAATGTTGAGGTGAAGCTGGGATTTTGCCGTCGCTTCGCTTTGTTTCGACCGTGAGGTCTTTTGTTGGCGTTGCATATGCATCCTGCTGGACTTTGCGAAGGATTGCCATTGTTGACATTGCGTCTGCTGTATCGAGACGAATGTTGAGGTGAAGCTGGGATTTTGCCGTCGCTTCGCTTTGTTTCGATCGTGAGGTCTTTTGTTGGCGTTGCATATGCATCCTGCTAGACTGTGAGGGAACGCCGTTGCTGATTCTTAGGCTGTAGATATTGCCGTTAAGATTTGGAACTAGGGACTATGCCGTGGCTCCATTTCGTTGCGACTCTGAGGTCGGTTGTTGACGTCATGTCTGCATCTGGTAGTGAGGAGAAACGCCATTGGTGGTTTCTAATCGATATCGACGTCGAGACCCTGAAGCTAGGGATCTTCTTTTGCTTCGTTTGTTGACATTGTGTCTGCAATATTGCGACAAATGTCGAAGTTGTCTCTAGGTTGTCTATGAACCGTCGAGATTTGGCTTCGCTTTCTGGTGGAGCCTGTTGGGAAGGTATGGTTCCCTATTTGTTTGTGCCCCTGGATTGTATACAGGGATCGATGTGATCTCACCTGTAGGGCAAAAGTTTCATTCATTTTTTTATATTATTATTTTATTTCCGCGATGCTCTATCATTTCAGCTTTTATATCGCGAAGGTCGCGATAGCCTAATCATTTCGGCTATTTTTTGCGGTGCCCAATCATTTCGGCTATTTTTCTTTTTACTCGCTGCTTTTTATTGCGAGTTGCCCAATCATTTCGGCTGTTTTTGTATGCATACATTTTTACTTGCTGATTTCGTTGCAAGTTGTCCTATCATTTCGGCTATTTCATATGCATTTTTAGCTCGCTGATTTTTTATCGCGAGTGTGGAACTTGGAATCTGGTGCCAATCTCAGCATCAGCATCGCTACAACTGGAATATTGCCAGGAGCGAATTATCATTTGCCATGAAAGGACTTTGAATTTGATACCGATCTAGGCATCAGCATCGCTATAACTGGGATATTACCAGGAGAGAATCATCATTTGCCTCCGTCGATGTTGAACAAAGGTGACTTAGTAAACAGGGTTAGGATCCTGTCAACTAAGGCTTTTGACTTCATGAGCCGTAAGGGTCTCACAAAGGTATTTCTCCTTACAAGTCGTGAGGATCTCGTAGGTGTGTTTTCTCCTTAGGAATCATGAGGATTCCTAAGTGCATGTTCCCCTGTAAGTCATAAGGATCTTACAAAAGGGTTTTCTCCTTATAAGTCGAGAGGACTTACAAGGGTTGTTCACTGTACGAATATATCCCCAGTCACGGATGGGACTTGGTTGGGGAAATGTTTATTCGCGCCCGTGGATTATATACAAGGTTCAGTATTGAGCCACTTGTAGGGCAATATCGAAGGTTGTGGGGGTTGCTTAAGAACAGGTTCAGGTCTCTGTAACTTAAGACTTTCAAATCTTATGAGCCGTGAGGGTCCCATAAGAGAGTTCTCCTTACGAGTCGTAAGGATCTCGCAAGTGTAATTTCTCCTTAGGGATCGTGAGGATCCCTAAGTGTGTTGCTCCCTTGTGAGTCGTAAGGATCTCACGCGGGTGGTTTCTCCTTACCAGGTCGAGAGGTCCCTGTAAGTGTCTTTTAACGAGAGTGCGCCCTTTCGGCTTTTCACAAACACTCGCCGGTAGCCCTGCTGTTTTTACTCACGGAGCCCTTTCGGGTTTTCATCCGTGCCCATTTTGCTTATGGACATACCGTCTTCTTTTTTTTATTCTTTTTATTCTTTTTTTTCTAACGAGGTTGCGCCCTTAAGCGTTTTCACAAACACTCGCCGGTAGCCCTGCTGTTTTTACTCACGGAGCCCTTTCGGGTTTTCATCCGTACCCATTTTGCTTATGGACATACCGTTTTTATTTTTATTCTTTTTTTTATGACGTCAGCCTGAGGATGCTGCGGTAGTAGTTTAAAGATGTTTCGGTCATGGGGCAACGTACGATTACGCATCTAGATTTTGTCGCAAATCTTCGCATATTTTGTGCTGGAGGTGGATTCCTAGAAGAGAGGGCTGAGGGCGATTTCTTCGTCAGAGTCGCTTCCAAAGGTGATAACTTGCGATCCCTTGGTGTCGGCTATGTGACAGTTGCCAGTAGCTCTTTCGTGCTCACCTGTCGTGCTTTTCTGTTCCCGACGAGCCTTGCGCTTCACTCGCTGAACGTGTCGTCGATGGGCAACATATCCCTGCCACCAGTTTTTAAAGGCTATGCACTCCTCGGTGGGGTGTACAATCCTCTGATGGTATAGGCAGAAGTTAGGATGTATGTCTGCTTCATCAAGACGTAAATTGCCAGGGGAATTTCCTTTGAGAGAGGGCAACTTCATTCCTATTGCCAGGACCCTAGCGAATTGTTTCCTTACTTTAAGCTTGCTTTTGCTGGCGATAGGGATGCTTTGCTCCATTCGGGGCGTCTCGACCTTTTCCTCCAGTCGTTGGCGTTTGGCCTTTTCAACTATAGCCAGTTCACGCTATCGATTGGCTTTGCTTTCCTGATGGGCTTCGTTTAGGAATGCATCAATCATCTCGTCTGATGGTCCTATAAGTTCTGGTTCGGGACCTGCCCCCAGTTTCTCTGTGCAAGAAGCATTTTCATCGTCTGTAAACGAGTGAGAGATCACATAACAACTTGCTACGTAACCCTCAGATTCATCCAACGAGCTTTCTCCATCATCTTCCTCCTGAAAGACGTGGCTGAGGAACTCTTGGAGCGTGATAGGAGCCGCGCCTTCTGATTATATTCCTCCAGCGCGTCGATCTGTTTTTGCAGGCTCGTGCGCTTGTCACCAGGCTTTACGGCCTTTTTGGACTTCTTCTCCTTTTTTGAAGATTTTGACGGCTGAGTGTGAGCACTTTGGCTATCACCAATCTTTGGAGTTGGGCACGGTTTTAGCATCCCCTTGATGATCTTAGGTTCCAATGGGTTCTTCCATCTGATCGCCAGGCATGTCTGGAGATCATTCAGCATCTTTCTGGTTTTGGCGAAAAGCACGACCTCCCATGGAGCTTCTTCAACAAAAGAACAAGCTGCCCCCGGCGTGCCCGTCTTCTTTGGAGTGTGCGGCTGTGGTGGGTTTACTTTCCACTTTTCAGACACCGCAAACTTGCCTTGTAGGTACTGATCCTCGATCCATCCCTTAAAGACGAAGCAATTCTCGATCGGGTGACTTACCGTTTGGTGGTAAGGGTAATAATCGGGATTATTCACCTCGCTGGGTTGTGGTGGTCTCCTTGGATTCGAGAGATAGATAAGCCTATTGCGCATCGCCAGCTCGAACAGCCTCTTCGTTTTATCCCGCGGGAATGAGTAAGGGTGCTTCATTTTCTCATTATAATACCGCCGTCTCTCTTCCAGTTGATCCGCTAGCCTTGGGGCACTGGGCTGCTGTTGGGTGTTCGCAACGAAGGACACCTTCCCTTTACCCTTTTCGTTTCGGGGTTCTGGCTTCGAAGGAGACGGTCTGTGACCCATTTGATCCATTTGAGCCAACTTGTCGATCAAGGCCTGAAAAGTAGTTGGCTTGAAGAACATCATGAATTGCGAGATGGTTGCTTGCGGATCAAGAGTGCCCATGAACATGCCTACCACAGGCGCTTCTTCGATGCGTTGTTCGCACTTCGACCATAAGTTTCACCACTGTACTGCGTATTGAACCCATGTTTCGCCCGGCCTTACCCTGGCGTTGATCAATGCGGTGATTGGGATGCGCTCGCTAGCGCTTGCAAATCTTTGTGTAAATAATAGCTCCATCTCCGCAAATGTTTTGATAGAGTCGTTAGCTAGCTTCGAATACCATTCAAAGGCCGTTTCTGCTAAGCTGCTGACGAATTGGCGAAGCAGCAGTTTGTCGTCGCCTCCAGTGTTGCCGCATAAGGCCCTGAATTGAGCGACATGCTGATGGGGATTCCCCGTTCCTTTATATACGTGGAACTTAGGGATTATATATCCTGGCGGGTAACTGATTTGGTCATACCAGCCCGGATAGGGTCGTCCAGTTCTAACAATTTGCCCAGCCGCTTCATTCGCCTGATGAACTCGTATCTGCTGAGCTATATAGTCGTCTAGTGCAGCTTTGGAAATGGTTTCCTCCTTGGCTGCTGAAAGGGCCGGAAGAGAATTAGACGTCTCCCCTCCGTCGTCTCCAACAATAATTGGAGGTCTTCAGCTGGGGGTCCGGCTGTAACATCATCCCTACCTACAATATTAAGTGCAGCCATTGCAGTCATCATTTTCTGAAGCTTCTGTTGCTGCTCCTGGGCTTTTGTCACGGATCGGGTAAGCGGTCGGTGATCCATCGAAGCGCGGCTTTCCTCCTTTCCGGATGCCATATAAACAGTATGGACCGTTATGCCCTCAGACTTGGGGCGTTTGGTCTCGGCGTCTTTACGGCTCGCCATGTTTGCAGGGGCTTTTGCGTCCTCCTTTTCTTTTGAGTGATTTACGTTGAGGGAGCCGTTGCAGTGGGCACCCATCCAGCTGTTGCTTTTTCTGGCTTGACAGAGTAGTCTTTCTCCTGCCGAACCTTCATCTTTTCCTGTCGGCGGAGATAGTCTTGATCCATTACGGAGTCTTGGACTTGACGCCAGACCTTGTAAATTTCAGAGGACAGCCGTTGATGGGTCTGCTCCAGCTTCATCTATGGAGTATTCTCCACAGGTGAAGGAGTTCTCTTCAGCACTGTAGTAGGAGAGTTTCTGCACACTTTGTTGAGCAGTTCAAAACTGTTCTCGATTGGGACAGCAGCATCGATCCCCACCATCGGAGCTGGCGGAGTTATCCCAGAGGGGGAGTTGCCCCCAGCCTTCCTTACCCGGCGCCAGTGGCGACGTAGAGCGTGTCGTGCGGATGGAGTTGTTTCAGCTATAAGGGTGACTTCATCATGCCCCTAGCTTTGAGGAGAGACTGTTATTGGTGCTAGCCTGTCGAAGACTGACACCCGTTGAGAAGCAATGTCTAATCTGTCAAAGACAGACCTCTGGACAGGGGAAGCAGCTTTGAGGACCTCGCTTGGAGCAGAAACCGGAATGGCCATCCTTGTAAACACTGACTTCTTGGAAGGAGAAGCCTTTCCAATGATTTCGTCCGCTTGAGCCGGGATGGCTATCCGCTTTGGGATGGCAACTTCGGGTATCGCGGGCTTGTAGACGCTCTGGCCCAGTCTGTTGAAAACCGAGGTATTGAAGTTAGGGGACCCGTTGAGAGGGACCGCGGCAGTGGTAAGTCGATCAAAGACCGACTTCTTTGGGGCTTCTTGCAACGTCATTGGGGCATTAAAGCTCATCGGTCGGAGCATGGTCCCGAAGAATAGTCCAGTGGTGGCTTAAGTTACCTGCTCCACTGGCATCTTGAAAAGAGAGGCCGCTTGGGGCCCGTAAGTCACTCCTCCAGATGGGACGGAGTGAGAGTTGCAGTTGCAGGTAGTGCAGTTTGAAACCATTGATCTTCTGTTTTCTGGACGGAGCAAGACACCAAATCTAAGTACCTCGAATCCACAGGCAACCACAGCAAACCGCGATTTGTTTGCGAACACGACATACAAAGTGTGGAGTGGAAAAAGGAAAAGGTCCCACCGGGTGTGCCAGAATCTGTTCCCCTCCGAATGACGGCGCGACGAGAGACGTCTTGCCTGAGATTCGGGGCAGATGCTATTTGGTTTTATCCGTCCACCTCTCCGAAGATGCCAAGTTGATTTATGGCACTACGTATCAAAGGTTTAGACGGATGCGGCCGATATAGCAGACTTCGTCAGATTCCCCCTCGCTTGAGGGGTTTTTGATTGTAGGGACACTCTTCCCTGCAGGCGCAAGCCCCTGCAGTTAATTACGTTACCGCATCGCGGTAACAACTTTCTCCTTCATCAGATGTTCACTTCGTGTCGTGGGTGTTTGTTTTGTTTGTGGTTGCCCGTGGATTGTATACGGAGACTAATTTATGTCGTCGCCCGTAGGACGTGGATTAGTCCAAATCCGTATTTTCTTAGATTTGGGTTTGGGGTTTTGGTTTAAGGATATGTTAGCCATATTTGAGGCTAAGATCAACTTAAACGTTTGTTAAGGATACGTTAGTCCAATTTGGGACTAAGATCAGCTTAACAGGATCGTTTGGATCCGACAAAAGAGCATTTGGGCTCTATTGTTCCAGTTTAGGGACATAGCAGTCCATTGAATGTATGACCGTCAGGACCCATCACCTCTCTGACGACGTTGAAGGATTACAACGACAGATATCAGAGGAGTTCAGAGATGTTCCCTTGAACCAAAGTTGGTTGAGAGATCTATAGTCCAATTTGGGACTAAAGTCTGTTTGAATGTTTGGTTTAAGGATACGTTAGCCATATTTGAGGCTAAGATCAACTTAAACGTTTGTTAAGGATACGTTAGTCTAATTTGAGACTAAGATCAGCTTAACAGGATCATTTAGATCTGTCAAAAGAGCATTTGGGGGCTCTATTGTTCTAGTTTAGGGACATAGTGGTCCATTGCCAGTTTAGGGACATGGCGGTCCCTTGCCAGTTTAGGGACATAGCGGTCCCTTGCCACTTAAGGGACATGGTGGTCCAACATTCCCATTTTGAGGACGAATATTGGTTTAAGGACATCATAGTCCATGAGTTTAAGGACCCCACAATCCATAGCAATATATGGTTGTCGAGACCTGTCACCTCTCTGACGACGTTGAAGGATTACAATGACAAATATCAGAGGAGTTCAGAGATGTACCCTTGAACCGGGTGTAAATTGCTTTGGGAGAGCAATTGTGCTCCGTTCAATTTAATTTGAGGACTTACGGCCAGAATTGGGTTAAGTCCATTTGAAAATGTTTAACATTTTGTTCATGATTGGCCTGTTTAGGCCTTTGCTTGGGCTCTGCCCCTTTTTTTAAAATAATGCACAGCATTAGGCTTTTTAATTAAATGCACAGCATTTAGATTAGGCCTGTTAGGCCTTTTAATTGGGCTCTACCCCCTTTTAATAATGCATAGAATTTGTTTTGGTCTGTTAGACCTTTTAATTGGGATCTGCCCCTTTTTAATAATATAAAGCATTTAATGTTCTGACAGTGCGCCACGTGGCTTGTCAGGTGTTTTGCACCAATTAATGAGCGCAAGGCGCAAGCGCATGTGGAGGTGACACGTGTCACGCTCTGGTGACCGCAAGTCTGTTAGCGCAGTGCGCTGCGCCAGTGCGCTGCTAACACGTGGCGCGCTCTGATGCAGTGCGCCAATTCAAGAGCGCAACAGCGCAAATTAGGAGTTCAGGGCACTGTTCAATAGCGCAGAGCGCAACTTGATCAAATTTAGATCAAAGAAATGAATCTTTTTAGAGGTTCTACCTCAAGATTCAAGAACCGATGGTTCATAAAAAGGCAATGCCTTTATATAGATCAAAAGATCTAATAAAGAAGTAAATTACTTCTTTATTATTATTATTATTATTTATTGAAGATCTTGATCTTGTTCTTAAATCTTTGATCTTTTTAGAAGAACTTCTTCTTTTTTCCAAAGGTTTACCTTTTTTTCTTTTTGATCTCTTCTCAAAATTTTTAGAGGAGTTCTGTATATCTCTAAGACTTGGAGTCTAGGGGCCTTTATATAGGGCCAATTGATTTGTTAAATCAGTTAAAGAGATCTTTCTCTGAGTGATTTAGGTGTGTTTCGCCACCGTTGGATCTTTGATCCTGGCGCTTCTGTTTTACAGAAGGTAATCTTCTTGTTTTTAACAAGATTGGAAAGATCTTTCCAGAATTTTACTGTTTAAATGCTGGCACAGCTGGCACAAGCGCACTTGCGCTTGACACGTGTCGCGCAGCGCAGAGCGCAGCGCAACTGCGCTGATACGTGTCGCGCAGCGCAACTGCGCTGACACGTATCGCGTAGCGCAGAGCGCAAGTCATCTGAAGCGTTGCTTCCTTTATTTTTATTAAAACAGAGCCTTGCTCTGATTGGGTGCGTTGTCTTGGGCCCAGCGCTGGCGTGTCTGTTTTTGACACGTGGCGCGTTGCGCGCAGCGCAAGAAATCTGAAGCGTTGCTTTAATTTTTGAATTTTTGAAATTCAAACGGAGCCTTGCTCTGATTGGGGAAAACAAAGGCGATTGTGCTAATCTATCAGTCCACTGAGAAATGAGGTCAAATCCCTCAAGATTCGTGAGAAAACATGGGTACGTCGAACTTGGTAAACCAGACATTGCAAATGAAAGTGCAATGGTTTCTTGCAAGGTCGGAACGAGTATGGAGGGAAGTGATTGAGAAAGGGTATCGGTTAAAGATGCAGGAGGGTGTGCGCAGTCAATGAAAGGGATAGAATGAATTGGAAAATCCGACTCCTCAAGTAAATCTGCTTCATTCTCAATAATTTCCTCAATACTCTCCTCAAAATTTAGCTTATCCATGCAATTCTCATCAAAATCAAGATGCATATGAAGTTCGGGAGAAACATTTAATTTCTCGGAATGATGAATTGGAAAGAAAAACTCATCCAAAACTGCTGGTTCATCATCCAAAATATTCCCAGCGTCAATATCCTTAATCAAGTGAAAATTAATTTTTTCAGACACCTCAACAAAAGCATGGATATCAATCAATTTAGGTTCTAGAGTGGAGGTGTAGAGGTCAAAAGGATTGGTGATGGTTTCACTTGAAATGGACCCTTCACAATCAGATAAATCAAACACTACAAAGTCGCACAACTCATTAAACGTTTTATCTTCAACTGGTGAATCATTTGGAACACTTGATAGACATTCAAAACTAGAGTTGTGGGATTCAATTGGGGATGGGTAGGTTTGATTTAGAAGGGTGTACAGCTCACTCTCAACACTCAAATTCTCAATCTGTCCAACCGCCTCATCATAAATTGGGAAATGTGGGGCTTGTTGGAAACTAGCTACCAGGTCACTAGGTTATATGAGGGCGGCCATGGACGCATTCAAATCCATCATCTGTTGGCATGACACTACCCTAAAGTCTTCCAATGCCTGTTCCAAACTAGACATGGGTTGTGAAGGAGTTTCAGTAAAATATTCAAAGTTGTTTGGATACTGAAAACTCCCAAATGGCTGTGTAGAAGCAATGTCTAGGGAAGGTGCGAAAGTCGGGTAGGACTAGTAGGAATTGAATGGTTGGACAGGGGTAGGATCAATATACGGATAAGAAGGTGAATGGAATTGTTGATCCAAAGAATTCGCAGTGGTGAAAGGAGTGAAAGATCGGTTACGAGATTGTTCAATATGTTCAGCAATAGACATGGGTTTCGGAGTTACAACAGGACTCGAAAAAGGAGTATCAACGTAAGAAGGTGGTGAAGGTTGAAATGGTTGATATAAGGTGGATCGCGGAGTCCAATTGGTTGTCCTAAATGTGTCTATTCGATCTTTCAAAGAAATTTTGGGCATGGAGGGGTCGTTCGAAATTCGACCAAAACAAGAACCGTAAGAAGTAATGTCTAGTTGTGGGTACCAAAGTTCAGCAAGAGTTTTGCGAGGTGGGGTACCCATGATGTAATGAGAGAAACGAGAAGAAAAAGAATGTGATTTTTCTTTTGTTTTTGTAAAAAAAAATTTTTGTTTTTGGAGTTTAGAATTTTTTTTTGAAAGTGATTTTTTTAGAAAGAGTTTTTGCAAGAATATGTACGGACTTACTTCAAACAATCACGGTTTAAAACATGCACAATCAAACCTAGAGCTAAGGTCTTCTAAGTCAACTAGACTGCTCCTAACTGTTCCAAAGTGACAACTTGTGAGATAACCCTCAAATCGCCTCTTCACTGCCAATTGTGGCCAGGTAAGCACAAATGAAGAAAGAAGGGTTCCGCTCACGAATCACCGTGAGACGGGCCTTTTTAAAGTTACTTTTCTCACTTGTCTAGCCTAGGCACCACAAAATCAAGTTTAGATAAACGATTGAATGCCCACAACCTTCCTCTGTCCTGATGAGCACGACAGTTCTTAGTTGGCTGAGTCTAGATATTTTTTTAATTAACTCAAGAGTGATGCATATGTTTTTAGTGATTTTTGGGGTCTTAGGAAGGGTAATGAAATCCCCACCCAATCTTGATTGGTGTTATAGCCCCTTAGATTCCGTATTAATTATGCAAAGCAGTTAACACACCAAAAATCTAAAACACTTGCAATTTTTTTTTATTTAGCAGCCCAAAGAATTCTGCACAAAAACAATTTATTGGATAGGAGAAAGAGAATCTGTACAAAGAAACCTGCAGGAAATTTTTTTCAGTGGAGTGCAGAGGAGAGTAGATGAGAAATGAGATACTCGCAGAGATTTTTGGGTTGCTGATGTCACCCTTTGACCGCGGTTCCGTGGTCAAACCCTTACTTCTGCCACGGTTCCGCGGCCTAACAGAAGGTTGACTGCTTCAAATTTTATCTCTGTGCTTAGTTGGTTTTCCTCTACCTGTTTAGATCTCCTGAATATTGATTTGTTTACTGAATTTGTTTCAGATCTGAAACAGAGTTTGCTCCAAGCCTGCACACGTGCACAAAAACCTTTCAAAAATAACAAGATGATTTTTATTTTTGTTTTTTTTATTTTTTTATTTTTTATTTTTTATTTTTTTGGTTTTTCAATTTTTATATTTTTTCTTTCAATTAACCCGAAATTACAAAAAGAAATAAACTACCGTTTCCCCGGTAACGGCGCCATTTGATTGTTTGGTGTTTGCGTGTGCGTTTTAAAATTAAGAATACCGCAATCAAGACGGTGTCGCTTGGTAGCTAGCCGGTTGAGTACGACTCGATCCACAGGGAAATGGTGTTCTTTTCTTTAACTTCTAACGAGTTAAATCCTAACTTTGGTAGGTTTTGATTTAAGATCTAAGAATGAGAATAAATTGATTTAAAGTCTTGCTAGAGATAGGATTATGTTAGTTCAAAATAAGGACTCTTCTCACTTCTATCATTGCCCTAGTTAAGAATATAGGTGTTAGGGTAATAGTTAACAACAGGGATTAGCACGACTAGGAAGAAACTTAGTTTCTTCTTTTTGGTCCTTGTCCGTCCGTTCTTAACTCTTAGCGATAACCTCCAGTTAATTCAACCACAACAGGTCTAACTAGGAAATCACCGCTATCATGTAGGATAGGGTGCCGTAGTGAGCGGAGTGTGGTTGAATTAAAAAGAGTCTGTATTTTAAAATTATATGGGCAAAGAAAGGAGTGAGAGAGATTTCCTTCTCTCAAACCTTCCCTCTCATATCCCTAACAAGTGAGAAATTACTCACTCATTAGGAAAGTGACAACAAAATTCATTTTTATATTTTTATTTAATGACCTAAATTGCAGATAATAAAAGAACAAAAATAAAAATAGCAGATAAAAAAATGCGAGATGAATAAAAAGACTTACTTTTATTGATGGCCTCTCAACGATTCATTACAAAATGAGAATTAAATCTAAAAATTGAAAAGAGATTAAAAACTAAAGAGATGCATCTTAAGAAAGGCACCCTAAAAAAGGCACCCTAAAAAGAGGTACACCTAATTAGGATTTTAGCTTTCCTATTTATAGATAGAAAAACCCTAGGTTACATTCTGATCCATACATGAATTTACCAAACTACCCCAAGAAAACCGGGTCAAAGCACCGACACCTCCACCGACACATGTACCGACACGTGCACATACGGCCGCGGAACCACGGCAGAAAGGCATGTTTGGCCGCGGTTCCGCGGCCGTATTGTGGGATCTCTGGCTCGATTCTTCAGGGTTGCTTCATGTTGTTTTTAACTTCTGTTTTCTTCACTTGGTTCCTCAGAATCTCTTCTACTTTCTTCCAGATTTCCAACAGTGCAGAAAGATGTGGACTTTTGCCGTGAGCTTCGTGTTTGAAGTTTTGAATCTTGTGCTGCCCTTGTGTTTTGTGCATTTGAACTGTCTACTGATTTTCATTTGTTCCTTGAACTGGTAGACGGATTCATCTATTATTGGTCGTAGTCTCACATTTGTAGCGTCTTTTCATGAATTTCACTGCAATGATATGAGAACCTGTAACCTGCAACTATTTAGCAGACATGTATCAAAAGCACCTATTTATGTGTAATGTGATTAAGAATGGGCGATATAATAATGCAAAATTCTGATATGAACACGCTGCCTCAGAGTTTTTAACTCTTGGCGCTGTCTCAGAGTTTTTAACTCTTGGCGCTGTCTCAGAGTTTTTAACTCTTAGCGCCGGCGCCCTCGTGTAAGGCACGTGACGCGCTGGCGCCCTCATGCAAGGCACGTGAGGCGCTGCCTCAGAGTTTTTTAACTCTTGGCGCTGGCGCCCTCGTGCAAGGCACGTGAGGCGCTGCCTCTGAATTTTTAATTCTTATTTAATAGATTCTTTTGTGCTTTGCATATTAGCACCCGCGTGAGGAGCACGTACGGCGCCTCTTAAGAGTTTAACTCTTATTTAATAGATTTCTTTTTGTGCTTTGCACATTGGCGCCCGCGTGAGGAGCACGTGAGGCGCCATCATAGGATTTAATTCTATCCGAGGCAGTACCTACATGCTTTGCATGTGGAGTTTTCCCTTTATTTTTATTTTTATTTTTATTTTATTGTTATTATTTTATAAAGGAGAAAGTTTTGAGCCAAAATTTTGGCAGGAACAATCCCTTTACGATAACCACAGCTTTCGCTGCTTTCTATCTCTTACAATTTTCATACCCAGGATTTTCTTGGCCACTCCTAAATCCTTCGTAGAGAATTTCTCAGCCATCATCTTCTTTAAACTTTGAATTTTCTAAAATTTTGGACCCGCTACTGACATGCCATCCATGTACAGCGACAATATAATGTAGTCTTCGTCCTTGAAATTCTGAACGTACACTGTGATCCGATTCATAGCGCACAAATCCCGTCTCCAACATAAACTGATTGAATTTGAGATACCACTGTCTAGGAGCTTGCTTGAGGCCATACAAGCTCTTTCGCAGCTTGCACACCATATTTTCTTTCCCCTTTATCTTATGTCCCGGTGGCTGCATCATATATATATCCTCCTCTAAATATCCGTGAAGGAACGCAGTCTTCACATCCAGCTGCTCAAAGTGCAAATCCTCCACCACCACGATACTGAGAATCACCCGAATAGATGTCATCTTCACGACTAAGGAAAAATATCTTGGTCGTCAATTCCTTGCTTTTGCATATATTCTTTGACCACCAAGTGAACCTTATACCACTTCACACCATTGGACTCATCTTTAATTCTGTACACCCACCTATTCAGTAACGCTTTCCGACCCTTGGGTAACTTCACTAGATCCCACATACGGTTCTTCTTCAAAGAATCCATCTCCTCGTTCATAACGTGCTCCTACTGCTTGCTAGCACTGTTGCTTATTGCTTCTTCAAGGGATTCGGGTTCCCCCGAATCTGTATACAGAACGAAGTCGGTCACAAGTCTTTCAGGTAGCCGCCTACTTCGCGTCGATCTACTCAGAACTAGTACATCTGATTGCTGAACATGGTCACTATTCTGTTCTTGAACCTGATCCTGCACTGCAGTTTTCTCCACGTTCTGATATCCACCTGTGGGTACCTGAATGCTCTCTTGAGTTCCGTCCAACTCGACGAACTCCGACACCGCACCATCTTTGGCTTGCTTCTCTTCTTTGTACAAGTGCTTCTCATCAAAGACAACATTCCGTCTTCGTATTACCTTTTTGCTTGTGTAATCCCACAGCCGATATCTGAACTCGTCTCCACCATACCCGATGGAAGCACACTTCCTAGACTTGGAGTCAAGGTTACTCCTTTCTGCCTTATCAACCAAAGAATATGCAATATAACCAAATATTTTTAGTTGCAAGTAATTACTCGGTTTCTCTGACCAAATTTCTTCCGGAATGTCTCTATCAAGCACACTTGCTGGGCTTCTGTTGATCAGATATACAGCAGCATCGACAGCTGTTGCCCATAAGAACTTTGGCACATCCACATCCAAGGTCATGCTCCGCACTCACTCTAGAATTATCCTGTTCATCCTTTCAGCGATGCCATTCTGCTGCGGCGTTCCTGGTACCGTCTTCAACCAAAGAATACTCTTTTGTGAGCAAAAAGACTCGAACTCCTGTGTGCAGTATTCCCCTCCATTATTGGACTTAAGACATTTTACTTTAGCCCCTGTTTAGTTCTTAACCTGCGCAATCCAGTATTTGAAGATACCAAACATATCGGACTTTTTCTTTATCGCATACACCCATGTCTTCCGGCTTGCATCTATTGGATATAAGCGCCCTCAAGGCAATTATCGTAATTACAGGAATGCAATTACTGAATTCAAGAAGGGAATATACGATAAAACAGTCCCGCCTGAGATCATAGTATGCTATCTGATTTGTTTTTATCGTTCATGTATATACGTTTTACTCGTTATCATGTATCGCAAATATGTGAGATAAAACCCATATGATCTTTGTTTGACTACCAAGATTATGATAGGGATCATAATAGTAAGGCCTGGGTATTCCATAACCATATCCTTAAATTTCTCTAGTCATAGGAGTATCGAGATTGAGCGTCGGTACTCCGGTTTAGACTAGTGTATACATTTCTTGACCCTGTATGGGGTGATAGTTGATCACATAGCCGTTGGTTTCTTATACCAAAGATTGTATACAGATACTCATTGGGTTATGAGTTACACTGGACAGACTCACCGAGAACTCGTAGATGGTACTATACCTATTGTCAGGTAGCAGTTCTCTGGTGACGATAGTATAAGGTAGTCCCTTGACCTTAGATCGCCATAGTGTGTTATATGTGTTCCCACTATACTTTGATTACTACCCTTCCACGGCTCTACTAAGTCGTACAACCAGGTTTTAGTTGGGTATAATCCCGAAGCACATGGAGGCAGTGAGCGGTCGAAGGGATTCGTCTCTCCCTGTATAGGGAGTCGATATCGCGCTGTGCTGGACATACTATAACCAGAAATCCCTGGACATGGTGGATGAGATGAACTGGTAAGTGTTATCAGTTGCATCTCGGTTGATTATGAGTTTGATGTCTGCAAGACTTATTAAGCTTGATAGTTACGACCACGATTTGAGATGCGTTAATACTTGCTTTGTTGAGAGCTGAGATAAATAGGGATCAATGGAAGGACAAGGATCAGTAGAGGGAAACCCTAATTCCCTCCAAGAACCCTAATCCACATTCATCGCTATTTCTCTAGTATTAAATAATTAAGAGATAAAAAGATTTATTTTTAAAACTCCATCCATTAACTACTAAATACTATAAACCCTACAAGCCTTTCTCTTATAAAAACCTTCCTAGTATAAAACGATAAAAACCCCACCTTTCTTCTATTAACTCGTCTAAAACAAGAAAAGTAGTTCACCATTTCCTTGTGGACGATCCGTACTCACTACCGGCTAGCTATTACTACACCGTTATTGATTGCAGTAATTAGAACACATAAAGACTCACTTTTTTCGAACCAATCAGGGCTATTTGGGGGTCTGACAGATTCCACCCCAGACCCAATATATGATACTCATTGACAAAAAGACCGGACTGTATGGTATGCGTCACTGATAGGCTCTTGCAGGATACGGATGGGTTTGCTTGTTGACCTTTCATCTCATACATACTTAGGTGCCGTTACGTACAGCTAGTGCCACTGACATATTTGTGGTTATGGATTTGATCTAATAACTCACTGCCAGTGAATTGTTAAGTGTTTAGAGTTCCACACATAAAGTTTTCCCGATCAGGCGAAATGATGATGTGACGTGCGTATAGGGATACGTACGGGAGTTCGAATAAATACGTGTATGCGATACATATGATTTAATCGGATATTGGATAATACTAGCCGGTCTATTTAATAGCCGGATTATTAAGTCAAGTGTTGACTTGACAATCACATATGTAATATGGTTGCTAATATCGTGTATATGATACACACTCTCTCTCTCACGTTAGTATATGATACTAATGTATGGTTAATGTATATGATACATTACTTCTCTCTCATAATACACACATACACACATGCTATTCAAAAAAAATGAATTAGCACCTTTTTAAATTAACTAGTCATAACCATTTATTACAAATGTCTCACCCTTCTCCCTCTCCTCCTTGTTGTCACTAAAAGAGAGAGAGAGAGAGAGAGGAGGGCTCCACCATTTTAATGTCATCATACAATATTACATATACATATATTAATATATATAACATATAAAAATGGTAGGATTAATATATATCAAATATATATACACTGAAAGAGAACAAGTATATATATATATATATATATATATATATATATATATAGCCGTCAATTTTTTCTATGTATCACATACATAAGAGAGTGTGTATCATATACACTATACTAGAAACCGTATCAAAATGCAGTTATCAAGTCAACACTTGACATGATATTCCGGCTTCTCAAACCGGCTAGTATTCCCGGACATTGGATTAAATCAAGTATTTAATCGAACTCCTGCACGTATTCCATATGCATGCCACATCATATTTTTCCCGGGCAGGCACCTTCGTTGCAGGACTCTAAAGATCTGTCAATACGCTAGCAGCAGGTTATGTAGGATTCACATCCGATTGAATCCGAAACACTTTCAGATTCAACCCCCTCATGGGTTAACCAACAAGCTTGTCAGTGACACTAGCTGTACATAACGGCTACCCAGGTACTTTCAAGATAAAAGTAAGTCGACGAGCGAACTCATTCGGACCCGACAAAGTCTATAAGTTATAGTTGCCGTACAGTCTCGTCTCTTTGTCTAAGAGTATCGCATATCGGGTTTAGGGTTTGGAATCTGTCAGACCCCAATAACTCGATAAGACGTGCGACAGAGGACTCATAACCAACCGGAGATACAACTGATAACACTTATCAGTTTATCTCTATTGCGGTGGCCTCTACTGACTTATGGTTGTAGTCATGTCCTGCACAGCGTGACATCAATTCCATATATCGGGAGAAACGATCCCCTTGACTGCTCACCACCTCCATGTGCTTCGGAACTATACCCAACAAAAACCTGTTTGCATGACTCTTTTGAGCCGTGGTAGGGTAGAAATCTAAGTATAATGGGAACAAACTATGGCGATCTTAAGTCCTAAGGACTACCCTGTACTCATGTCACCAGAGAACTGCTATCTGATATTGGTATATTACCAAATAGGAGCTCTCATTGATTCCGTCCAGCATAAATCATTCAATGAACACCTATATACAATCCTCAGTATCAAACATCAATAGCTATAGGATCAGCTATCGTTCTCCAACCGGGCCAGGAAACGTACATAGTAGCCTAAACTGGAGTACCGATGACTAGTCTCGATACTTCTACAACTAAGGACATTTAAGGATGTGCTTATCGACTACCCAGGCTCCACTAGTATGATTTGCATTATCGTCCTGGTAGTCAAGAAAACTCCTAAGGGTTTTATCTCATGCCTAAACGATACGTGATAATGAATAAAATGCATCAAAAGCTAAAGACAAACTAGATAGCTGTAACGTCTTCAAAATAATAAAATATGATTTTTGGGAAATTTTATAATTTAATATTATTTTAATGAATATTTTAATATTCTGGTATAATTAAATACAGATAAATGGGGAAAAATTATGGAAAATTCTAAAATAAGGTATTTTAAGGAATTGCCTCGTTTTCTGTGCATGCCCCCATTTCCTCTAGTTTTGACCCTGAGTATGTCTAGTTTTGACTGATTCCATCTAGGGTGAAATCTGGGTTGATTTTCCTATGTTGGTGTATAATTTGGGACTTGTTTTGGCATGGATTTTGGTATTTGGTGATTCATTCCTGTCGGGTGGCGTTTGGACGTCAACGACAAGTGGATTTTGATTGTGTTTACATGCGAGTCGATAGGTTTTTACCTATGCGGGTAGCGTGTGCTATTTTGGTTTCCGATGTGATTTTCATGTGCTTTAGCATTGTGATATACTTGTAGGTACCCCGCGTGATGTTGAGGCAAAGGAGGTGAAGATAGCGACATCGGCTTTGGCACACGAGAAGCAATGTGAGTAGATTTATATCTACGGGGATAAGTCGGGTGGATGGCGTATAGCACCCCCGCAGTCCGTGGTGATGTATACGAATACGTATACACACGAATATTTATTATGTGTTGTTTAGGGTTATTGATGGTAATAATGATATTTTGATGATAAGAATATATTGGTTTAGTATAGTGCGAACCCTAGAGTAGTGGTTGCACTCACACATACATTTACACACATACTTGCATTCATTCTTTCATTTATTAGAGTGCATATGATGGTGCGTATATCTACACATGGGTATGGGACTATGTGTTTATATACGGGATTTGAGGATGATACGTGGTTTGAGATGATACTTGATGTGAGGCCGTGAGATCGGCGATGTGACATAGCTTGTCTTCGAGGTGCGATATGATAGTTTTAGCGGGCCTTTGGACATGTGCTTTACCCGCATTCATATTTTTATAGATGGTATCGATTTGTACTAGACTTAGAGTAGTACCCCAGATTATGCGATCTGATGATAGTGATACCTGATATGTGATGAGGTACTGTGATATTGACCCCTACCCAGCTATTGGGATGCCGTACGACGATCTACCGTACGAGCCGATATTGATGATAGATCCGCACTCATGACTCGAGGATATCTTACGATATGTTATTGAGGCGGGATCACCGACTATCATATCTATATATATTGACTCGGATTAGGTGGTTTCTTACCCCTCCTGTCTAGATTACTTAGTAGACATTAGACTGGACCGAGTCATACCTATTTCAAACTAACGAATCGGGGATATTTTAAAGATAGGCAGAAGGGTCATACGGATATTTTCAAATGATGTATCTTTTCTTAAAACACCGTAGCCCTTGTTTTTCCAAAAGCCCTGATTCGTCTTATTTCAAATGGCACCCCTGCATGACTTGTACAGATTGGTGTAGATTCTTTACTTTTGCGTTGATTATTCGATTCCGCATATTCATGCTATTTGCATTGCATCGCTTGTACTGTGGTTATATTTCAGTCATGCTGCTAGGACACCAGCACCATTATCGATGATGCATATGTTCCACGTACACTTGTTGCCGGCTCACACACTCATCATCGATAATTGCCATGTCACTACACTGTAGTACTATTGCATTCAGTATATGATCCTTGCATGACATGATGATATGCATACCTTCCTTTACATGTCGCATACTTCATGCTTTTGATTATACGCATTGAGATATGTTGTTTCTATGATATTTCTGGATTTGGGAACCGAGAGTGTTTCAAAAGAGAATATGTCATTGCTTTAAAAACCCAGTTACACTTGATATGATATTTCAGTGTGTCCACCATGTGTTTTCTCGGTGCTGAGAGCGACATGTGAAACCCGAATCGAGGAGTGGATGAGCCGATTGCGGGTACATGGTGGACCCGGTATGGTTCCCCTCGGCAAGATGATCGATGAGCTTTGCCGATTGAGCCTGGAGGCGGGCGAGTACCTACCGGTGATTGGTTGGACCTGGCGGTTATCCGGAGGATACTGACCAGAGTCGATGGATAGATTTGGGCGTCCTGCCGGGGCCGAGGGCCGATACCGCAGACAGAGCCCGCGGGCCGATCCGGACTGACGGAGCCCGATATATGAGGATTTACGTGCCGATGCTGGGCACAGTTTTCATGATATTTTCGAGTGCCGATGCTGGGCACTCCGGTTCCATGATTTTGACGTGTCGCGAGGGACACGGGTGGGTTATATCCTCATATTTCCATGCACAGGTTTCATGAGATTTACTTGCATGATGGTTATTGTCATTGGGTGACGAGTGGACGGGATCCACGTGTGTGCAGATTTGATTACATTGATCATACCTCATATTCATGACATGCTATTACCTGAGGCACTAGCACGAGCACTTGACATTACACTCATGTAGAGATTACATTGCCAGTTTAGCATGCTTCAGCTTTATTCATATTGAGGTTTATTTATATCTGATCGTATTGACCTAGGATGGGTCATGCATTCGATCTCTGCTTGTAGATATTTTCTATTCACGAGTTGGCAACTCACCCCCGTTGTGCCCCAGTCCTTGCAGGTTTTTGCCGTACAGATTCCATAGCGGCATTTCTGGCACACTGCTTCCTTATGGGTGACTTGCTTGGATAGGTGGGTTCTTTTGTATCAGAACCGCCATTGTTCATGTATCATTTATTGTATCTAGAATTTCCATCAACCAAAACTTGTAGTTTGTTTCAGACTTAGAAAACAGTGTTGTTTTATTTCGACCTTAGAGTCGCGCTAGTAGTATTACGGTTTTCTGGCTGTTTGAGTTTCTTTTTTTTTTGGGTTTTGATCCCCGCCCTTTGGCGTTGCATATTATTATTGCTTGCGTGGTTGTGACCGTCGATGGACGAAGAGCTAGCTCCCGCTTGGGGATGCCTTTTATCATGTCATATATATTATTCTTGTTGTACCCCGTTCGGGGCCAGTTTTTACAAAGGAAACTCTGCCGAAATTTTCAGGAAAAATTACACATTTTAAAAATTCATATTCGGCTTAGTTATTTAAAAACTTGATTTTCAAACATGATTTCCTTACTTTTCAAAAACAGTTTTCCTTATTTACTCTTTAAATGGTTTTAGATTGCTGGACTTTTGGCTTACTTGGATCAGATAGGGTCCTATAGACTTCATATGGTTCAAGGGCCAGTCGCGTGCTCTTTCGGGTCATGACAATAGCATACTATCATCTCGAGTAAGACTGTTCTCCGTATAGGTCCACCTTCAATTACGTAATTGCCATCTTGCAATTACAATAATTACCTTGAGGGCACTATATCCAACAATCACCCACTTGCACTTAAGGCTAATTATTGCGGTATCGCATATCCAATTTTTGTTCTAACAGTTTCGTAAACTGTGTTCAAGAACAAATCTCAATAAGTGGACCCGGTACATCGCTTCTTTCTTTTTCTCTCTGTATCTCAACTTCACGGGGATCAAATATTTCCCGAAATGAGCGATACCTGCCTTAGTATTTGCACGGACAGATGATGGGATCATGTTCATAAATGAACAATTATATCCAGCGAATTCTCAGGCGGTATCCTTTGCTGATTCACAATCAGTATCTAGCGCTTCGATTACATCAATATTTCTCTTGGAACTTCTTCTAATATACTGCTTTTCAGAATAATGTAAACTGAATAGTTCACGACAGACATTTTGTCATGCTTGTCACTTTGGAAGCTGGATTCGACAATTGTCTCCCGAAGGAGTCTGCCATTACCATACACCAAGAACATTTCATATGTTCTTCATTGCTTCCGTTTCTCCTGGATTGGATTACAATAAGGAGAAACATCCGTGACAACCATTATTTGACTGATTTTTAGCATAGGAACATCATTTCCTATCAGAAGAATGTCGTTCATATCCAATATGAAATCTTCGACATTCGACTCTATTTCCTTTTTACACTTACGAAGCTTGTCTATCGTTTTGATGAAGTCAAATACTTTGACCGTAAATAAAAATAGATGATCCATCTCCGTTATGCTTGCTTTAGTTTACAAATAGATTTAAGCAACTTGTACGTTATCGGCTGCTCCCACTGACTACGATAATACTCTGGCAGAGTCATATACGCGTACACTTCTAACTCCAATTTAGAAAGATGTTATATTCATCCTCGTGCCAGATATCACAGTTAGGGAAGCAACAGCGGCAAGTTTTATCTGTATGGATTTCAGCATAGACTTTGAAGTAACAGTATCATCACAATCCATATCGGGAATTTGATGAATACTGATTACTACAAGTCCTAGCTTTATAAGGTCACTTCCTTTCCAATAGCACTGATCTCAAAATATGTACTTGCCCCTATGGGTTTTACCCCATCAGAAGCACCCAAAAAAGTCCATACTTTGTTGCAGTGCATGGAGTCCATTCTAGATAATTTAGCATTCAGCCATCAGTCGGATGTCACTAATCCCTATGTCCTGCTGATAACTAGCAGGGTCATCATCACATGATGCAATCCTCCTTGTCACCGTCTACGAGCAAACCGAAGTATATCTCGGATGGCTGAGATTACCTACTAAATCGGCAAAATTGCTAAGGTTTGTCAAAGCCAATAGAGGCTTCTCAGCATCACTCATCATGGAGCGCACCCTCGGATGAGCAATATGAGAGAATCACATTCTCATTACGGAATGCCAGGCGTAATTATCTACATCTTCGAACTCTACAATGATACTTGATACTTCCAATGTTTGGTTCTCCACTTTGTCCCTATACTCTTTGAAGTTCTCATAACTTTGGATTTTGCATTTCAAAAAGAACGTGCGTCCAAAATTAGAGCAGTTAAAAAGTAAATAGAATGAAATAAGAGAAACAACCCCTTGTCCCGAAGGACAACGAACTATACACATCCCATGCATATGTCCTTAGAGTTTACTAACTCATAATCTGTGTGTTATAATTTAAGAACTGTATTTTGGTTAAGAATATCAGTTCTGTTATTCATTGCACCTTACCTAATCAACACTTGATACAGGTAAATGTCAATAACATCGTTTAGAAAATTATATCCCACTTTATCAAATAAAGAGACAGATATAAGAGTTTTAAAAGTTGGTGCACTATAACGGCTATTGAAAACCAAAAGTTCGCCATTAGGTGAACCTGGTGATTTCCCCAATAACAACAATTGCTCTGAGTTTCGACATTGGGGAACAAATCACTCTTTTCCCAGTACTTGACTCCCTCTCACCACCTTCTGTAATATTTTACAGATGTGGGGTTTTAATCCGGTATCCATATACCCAGGAGTTAAAAGTGTCTGAGAAACATTTTCAATCATAACCATTCAGAAAAATTGAAACATCAAATGTTTTTAGGGGTTGCCGGGTGTTCCTTGTAAGGTCTCTATAATACTCAGGCTACCGACAGCAGTTGCAATGTTCTTGTTAGTTATATGTATGCCCTAGAGGCCATTATTGTACATGATTGTATATTATAATGGATACTTGGACATATATAGAGAGGACTTTCTTACTCGACATGATAGTTTGTTATCTGGTTATTCTTTATCTTAACATGTGGACTGGTATTATTATACTGTCTTTCTCTTATATGTTGATAAAGTCCTTAGGATATGTGTTTGGCTACCAGGACTATGATGCAGATTATACTAGTGGGGCCAGGGTAGTCCGTAAGCATATCCTTTAATTGTTCCTATTTGAGGGAGTATTGAGGCATGGCATCAATATTCCAGAGTAGACTAGTGTGTACGTTTCTTGACCCTGTATGGGGCGATGGATGATCCCACATCCATTGGTGTTTGACATCAAAGATTGTACACAGGTGCTCATTAGAGAATGGGTACACCGAATAGGACTCACTGAGAACTCCTAGTTGGTATTATACATATCGTCAGATAGCAGTTCTCTGGTGACACTGGTATAGATTAGTCTGTAGACCCGAGATTGTCATAGAGTCTTGTGTGGTTCCCACTGTGCTTTGATTTCCTCCCTACCACGACTCAAAGGAGTCGTGCAAACAGATGGATTTTGGGTACAGTCCCGAGTCACATGGAGGCAATGAGTGATAGGAGGGGTTTCGTCTCTCCCGGTATTAGGGGTTGATGTTGCACTGTGCTCGATTGGCTATAATATCAAGTCCCTGGCCAGGGCTGATGAGATTTACTGGTAAGTGTTATCAGTAGTTTCTCGACTGGTTATAAGCCATTCATCGGCATGACTTATCAAGTTATTGTGGTCTGATGAATCCACCCCTAGACTTGATAAGAGACATATTAGACGAAAAGACCGGACTGTACAGTAGTGTTACTTATAGGTTTTGCGGGAGTTTGGACAGGCTTACTTGTTGATCTTCTATTCGCTCAATACCTGGGTAGCCGTTACGTTCAGTTAGTACCGCTGACGGTTTGTGGGTGACTGATGTGATCATCACCTACTGCTGGCGTATTGACGAGTCTTTAAAGTTCTACACAGAGGTTTCCTAGCTCAAACGAAACGAAGCAGGGCATATATGTTATATGTGGGGGGCTGAGATTAATACGTGTATGTGATAAAGTATTCTAATCTCACGATATAGGTTATATGTGATATAACCGGATCATTAAATCAAGTGTTGATTCAATAATTGGTTATATGTATATTTGATATACATATAAATAATATTAGTCGGTTATATGTGATATAGCCAGATTATTAAATCAAGTGTTGATTTAATAATTTAATATATAATTATATATTTTATATATTAATATATATTAACTAACATTATCTCACTTAAGAATTTCTTTTCTACAAATACATATAAATATATATGAGATATACATTAATGTATTTATTATTGTGTCATGTTAGATGATACATTGGACATGGGTGTATGAGACTCACACCAAAGCTTAAGATAATTTAGGGTTTTATTTATTAAGAGTTAATACAAAATTAGATGGAAATGGTCATGGCTTGGATGCTTGTGGAAGCATGTTGAAGCCTTGACCTAATTCCACTAATTTTGTTTTACTCTAGATATTTATTAACCCTAACCATTATCTTTAGCCATGGTTAACTCTCTATAAATATCACTTGTGATATTTCCTTCACTCTAGTTCATCACTTCATTATCTTCTTCACTTCATTCTTGCTCTCTAGATTTTCGTGAGGTGAAAAAGAAAAAGAGAAAGAGTTTTCTAAAGTGAGCAAAAATCCCACTTCATCAACCTATTCTCATCTAGCCCATTAGTGTAGGTTTTTTGCTTCACTAATTGCTTAGATAGTGAAGAGGTAGCTTGAGTTAGAGATTCCTCAAGGTAGATCATCTTCGGCCTCGAAGATTTTTAAGCAAGTTTGTTCTTTTCACCAAGTGGAGCCTACGATTTCACCAAGTGGAGCCTACGAAGAGTTCGTGGGACCACTAGTTGGAGCTTTAGAAGTGAAGGACCGGTGTACAGAGGTTGTATTCATTATTCACTTAGTGTAAAGTTGTTTGCATGCTTAAGAAACCCTAATTATCTAGTTAGATTATAGGTTTGTGTTCCTTAGCATTCTAGATTTTTTAAAATTGCATACTTAATACTTGCTAAAACCTAGTGGTGGTGCTAAGAAACTCCAACAATTCTTTCCCTCACAATTATCCCTTGTCTCTCCATCATACCTTCTGTGTACCGGACTTGGGCTAGTTGATTTTATTCTCTCCATTCCTATCAACACCAGCGTTAGGATTGGAAGAAGACTATCCAACAAGCACAACCGGTATACACTCCTACATTATAAGGAGCTATCAAACTTGAGATAAGATAGAAGGGAGATACAAATGAACAACTCATCCACTTCAGAACCAGTGGCCTTCCTCATAATGAAACAATTTATTTAGGTTCGTATCTAACTATACGATGGCCTCCAAACAATATGGATCTCTATACCGAATACAGAAGGTTCTGGAGTAAGTGAAAGGGAAGTGGGAGGGTAAGGTCATTTGTGACATTGCCATGAATTACGGTAGAAATGACATGCCAAAAGCTGTCATGCCCTGCTTCACGGTGTACGGGGAAGGGGCGCTGTCACGCCCCGCTTCCCAGAGTACGCAAAATTGGGCACGTGACATAGCCAACCATGCTACCTGTGGGTAGGACGCATCCGTCCACAGTCACATTACGGCTGTAGAGATATCAAGAACAGTAAAATAAACTAAACTGATACATGTCCAAATCCATAATAACAAGAATCAATAAACAATAAGTGCGGAAGCTAATGATCCAATACAATGAATAACCAGTACGTCCCATAATGCGGGCTCACATCTGGAAATGAAAAGCAATAAATAAACTAAATCCTAAGGACTCACTGTTCAGCCTGCTGGCTGAAGTACTCCTGCTCGGTCGACGACAAAGGTACGGAATCTGGGCCATGCAAAACCCAGACGTCAGCGCGTCATGATATCAAGTATACAGCAAAACATGGTAATAAACAATGCAAGCATGAACATGAATAAAGCAGTAATAAGAAGTAACAAACAGGGTAATGTGCAAAGGTGACTAAACTGTCCTATCAGGTTTTCTACTCTATAGTCTTTGAAACCAATTGATGAATCGTCGATGTAACTCAATAGTATCCCGTGCGTGCCCGGGACCACGGTCATGATCCTCGGGGCTGAATCCGAGACGTGCCGCTAAGCAGTAAAAGGTAGTAGGATGGATGAGTGATGTCAGCAACAACACTCCGGAGCTGGCCAAGCCCGTAAGACTGATCAGAACAATGTATCGAACTGTTGAATTACAAGTCGGTTTCACCTTTGATTTCCCCATACCCCCAAACTATGTATGTCAGTCAGGTATTCAGTAGTCAAGGACTAATGCCAACACAAGTCAAGTAAAGGTAGGTCTGTCTGGATCGACAGCAGGAGTGGTCAGGTTTGTCGGCATTAGGCATGAAATCAGGTAACAGGTCAGGTTACTTTCAACAGGTCGAGTCGATATGCATAGGGTGTCATGTCCGGTATATCAGTACATGTGTCATGTGTATCAAGATCGGTCAATATGTAATGCAATCAGGTGTGTGCTCGCCACAGGTATGCAATCAATAATGAACAGTAGCAGGAAACAGTAAATAACAATATTAATCTAGGTAAACACAGTGATGTTTCGTATTCTCTTATTAATCCGGTTCACGCACCTTTGAGGTGCAATAGCCACAAGACGAAACAATATCGATAATATACGTAATGGAGTTACAGGAATTTGAACTAAGCATAATAATTGTCTCATGAGTGATTTTAACAAATGAAGTGGGGATGATCTACTTGGTTTGATTAGTTAAGTGTGAATTTATAGCAGACCGGTTAATACGAGCAATGATTTCATTGATTTAAAGTTACGGATAATTGTGACTAGCAATTCTAAGTTATAAAAGGTATCGATGTTATAATAGTTGTGTGGTTATAATATGATGATTAAGTTGTAGCATGTTAAAGCAAGTATTCGGATACTTGCCTCGGCGGTTCCGCAAACCGAAACACGGATGCGATGTCGGCAGAAACTGCGATAAGGAAGCACGGGCCACGGATCGAGTCCCAACAGAGGTCAACGGGATCACACGGACCAGGGGGCTTCGCTGGAGCGTCGGGTTCGTCAGACGGCACGGTCGGATCCGGCAGCAAACAGAACAACAAAGTTAGCAAATATAAACTACGCATCCAAGATACGGACCAGCGGAGGGATTGTACCAAGAGGAAGCACAAGGAAAACTCACCGCGAAGAAACAGGGTGCAAACACGATGGCTCGACGGCACTGGATCGCCGGCGAAGCGACGGCGGCGGCTGCAGCAAGGGTGGAGGCTTCGGGGTGCGCGGAATAGGGTGCTGCGGCGAGTGGGGAAGAGTGTGGTCGGCTCTGGTGGTCGTGGGAGAGAGGGAGGTGGTCGGAGGTGGCGTCGACGAGGTCGCCGGCACGTTTCTCCGGCGAACAGCGGGGTAGGCGATGGGTTAGGGCTCGGGTTTACTGTTCCGGCGAGGGGAGGAAGGAAACGACGACGAGGTCGGGTCGAGTAGGGTGAGAGGGTGCCGCGGGGGTCGTCGACGACGATGGGTGGCGTCGACGGCGAGGTCTGTGAAGGTGGAGGCGAGGTCGGGAATGGGTGCAGGCGTAGGGGAGAGGAGGAAGGAGGGAGGAGGAAAGTGCGGCGGTCTCGTGGTGGCGAGGGCGGCGACGGCGAGGTCGCGGGGGATCGGCGGTGAGATCTGCGGTGAGCTAGGGTTAGGGTTCGCGATGGGAGACGAGGGTCGAGGGAGACGGCTGCGTAAGGTTACGTATATAAAGAGGAAGAGAGAGAGAGGGATTAGAGAGAGAAAGAGAGATTGGAGAGAGAAAGAGTGAGGGATAGAGGGAAGAGAGAGAGAGAGATGAGGAAAGGGAGCGGGGCCCACGAGCTCAATGGAAGCTCGTGATTGGCCGGGGGAAAAATATGAGAAGGATTTTGCGTAGGATTTGTGGGATTTGCTGTTATGAATTAGAGATTTGAATATATATATATATTCGATATTAAATTTAAATGGGCCCTTTTGGCGCGAAATGAAACATTTCCAAATCGCGCCCGGGTTGCGCCCAAAGGTTCCAAATTCAAATTTTAGGATTTTAAGCGGGTTCCAAATTTTGAAAAGAGGTGTTTAGTGATTAAAATGCATGCCCCCAAGTCGGACACTTGCATGCGCGCGTAGTCGCCCAAACTGGCCCGTTTAACCAAACGGAACGGAATCTCGACACGCGGACGCTACCACGCGACTAGTGGCGACGAGTAGGCCAACATGGACATCTTAAATTTCATTTTCGGAGTTAAAATTTGTTATGTGCCAAAATGACTTAACCGGGTAAAATTTAGCAATAAACACCAGAAAATCAGGAAAATTGGAATGAGCAATAAATAACCCTCAACTAGTAGTATACATAGTATTATTGGGCTCGGGTGTTACATCATACCCAACTACAAAAGAATTTTGTCCTCGAAATTCCAAGAATACAAGATAACTAACTACTGGAAAAGATGAGGGAATTTCTGCCGGATCTCGTCTTCTCGCTCCCAAGTAGATTCTCCATCGATCGGTTACCCCAAGAAACTAGCACAAGAGGGATAACCTTGTTCTTAAGAACCTTTTCTCTTCGATCCTTGATCTCGACTGGTCGCTCCTCAAAAGTCAGGTCCTCCCGAACGGTCAACTCCGAATGATCCAAGACATGAGTCTCATCACGAACATACCTTCATAGTTGAGACACATGAAACACATCGTGAACTCCTGGTAATGACGATGGTAACGCCAACTGGTACGATACCTCTCCAACACGCTCCAATATCTCGAAGGGTCCAACGAATCGGGGACTAAGCTTTCCCCGACTTCCAAAGCGAATCACCCCTCTAGTCGGTGATATCTTCAGGAATACCAAATCGCCCACGGCGAACTCTAGAGGTCTTCTTGACGTGTCGGCCCAACTCTTTTGTCTGTCTTGAGCTGCCTTCATATGCTTCCTGATTGTATTCACCTTCTCAACTGTCTGTACCACCAAGTCTGGCCCTAGTAACCTTCGTTCACCCACATCATCCCAACATACAGGTGAACGGCACTTACGACCATACAACGCTTCAAACGGGGCCATCTGAATAGTTGCTTGGAAACTATTGTTGTATGAAAACTCCACCAGGTGTAGATGGTCTTCCCAAGAACCTTTAAAGTCCAACATGCAAGCTCTCAACATATCTTCAAGGGTCTGGATCGTTCTCTCCGATTGTCCATCAGTCTGAGGATGATAAGCTGTGCTGAACTTCAATCGAGTCCCCAAACTTTCTTGTAAACTCCTCCAAAAGTGCGACAAGAACCGAGTGTCCCGATCGGACACGATGCTTACCGGTACTCCATGCAATCTGACAATCTCCCGCATATATCGCTCTGCCAAAGTCTCTGTCGATTGACCAACCCGAAAAGGAATAAAGTGAGCTGCCTTGGTCAACCGATCGACAATCACCCATACAGCATTGTTACCCTTTGGACTCCGCGGTAGAGCCGTCACGAAATCCATGGTTATATGTTCCCACTTCCACTGAGGAATCGGAAGTGGTTGCAACAAACCAGCAACCCTTTGGTGTTCAGCCTTGACTTGCTGACACACCAAGCACTTAGCCACGAAGCGAGCAATTTCCCGTTTCATACCTTCCCACCAGAAGTGCTGTCGAATATCTCGGTACATCTTTGTCCCTCCTGGATGTACAGAGTAAGCTGAACTGTGTGCCTCCCTCATAAGCTCTTCACGCACATCTCCTTTTGGCACACACACACGGCTACCATATCTCAAAGAACCGTCTTCATGGATCAGTAAATCGGTTCGCAATCCGGCTTCAACCTGCTCCCGAAACTTTTGCAATCTAGGATCCTGCGATTGTGCTGCTTTAATCTTCTCAACTAAAGACGACTGTACTTGCAGTTGCATCAACTATCCCTTAGCATGTGGTAGCACGACCTCCAAGTCAAATCTCTGAAAATCCGCAATGATCTCCCTTTGTGCGGTCAATACCTGAATGGCTGGCAACCGACTTAGCGCATCCGGCACGACGTTAACTTTTCCCGGATGGTACTTAAGATCAAGGTCGTAGTCGGCCATCAACTCTAACCATCTGCGTTGCCTCATGTTCAACTCCTTCTGAGTGAACACATATTTCAAACTCTTGTGATCCGTAAAGACTTCAACTCTCTCGCCCAAAAGGTAGTGTCTCCAAATCTTCAGGGCGAAGATCACGGCTGCAAGCTCTAAGTCATGAGTCGGATAGTTCTGCTCATGAGTCTTCAGCTGTCTCGATGCGTAAGCGACGACTTTCCCGTTCTGCATCAAAACACATCCCAATCCTTTTCCAGATGCGTCGCTGTGAATCACCAGTCCTCCTGAATCATCCGGTACGGTTAGGATAGGGGCGGTTATCAACTTCTGCTTCAACGTCTCGAAGGCCAATGCACATCCATCTGTCCAAACAAACGGTACCTCCTTACGCGTAAGCTTGGTTAACGGCTCAGCTAAACGAGCGAAGTTCTCCACAAATCTTCTGTAGTAACCGGCGAGTCCAAGAAAACTTCTTATCTCTGCAACATTCTTCGGAACAGGCCAATCTCGAACTGCTGCAATCTTCTCGGGATCAACGGCGATTCCATCGCCCGACACGACATGCCCCAGAAACTTCACTTCTTCCAACCAGAATTCGCACTTACTCATCTTCGCGAATAATTTCTCCTGTCTCAGCATTTGCAGTGCGATCCTTAAGTGCTCAGCATGCTCCTCCGGACTCTTTGAGTACACCAGAATATCGTCAATGAATACCACAATAAACTGGTCCAAGAACGGTGAAAAGATCCTGTTCATCAAGTCCATAAATATTGCCGGCGCATTAGTCACTCCGAAGGGCATCACTAAATACTCGAAATGCCCATACCGAGTTCGAAACGCCGTCTTGCAAATGTCTTCTGCCTTCACTCGGACCTGATGATATCCTGATCGCAAGTCCAGTTTCGAGAATACCCTCGCGCCACTAAGCTGCTCAAAAAGTTCTCCAATGCGAGGGATCGGGTACTTGTTCTTAATAGTCACCCGGTTTAATTCTCGGTAATCGATGCACATCCTTCTCGTGCCATCCTTCTTCTTCACTAAAAGAACTGGAGCTCCCCAAGGTGAGTTGCTGCTTCGAATCCATCCCTTCTCGAGTAATTCACCCATCTGTTTCTTAACTTCTTCTAATTCCACCGGTGCCATCGGATAATAAGATTTTGATACTGGCGCTGCACCAGGAATGAGGTCAATCGCAAACTCCACATCTCGCTTCGGCGGTAAGCCCGAAATATCCTCGAACACATCCATAAAGTCGCGAACAACTGCTGGCTCTTCCACCTCCATTGCCGCAAGAATACTGTTTATCGGCCTAGCCCTAAACTCGACTGGCCCGACAGAACTGCTTCCTCCAATGAAAGTAAACTCAGGGTGCCCGGGAATCTGGAAAATTACTTTCCTTGCCCTACAATCAATGTGTGCGTGGAAAGTGCCAAGAAAATCCATTCCCAAGACTACTTCATAACTGCCCGTATCAATCACCAAGAAATCTGCAAAAAGCTCTCGTCCGCAAACAACAACCGTACAATCTCTACATTCCTTACTAGCTATGATTTTCCATTCCCAGTGTGTATGTCCCAGAAACTAGACAAGGTCGTGCAGGTGATCGAGTGTGTAGTTATAAATTTGGATGACATAAAACAGTGGGATGCTCCGGAATCAAATAATGCCAAAGCAGGAAAACCACGAACGAGTACAGTACCTGAAACCACTTCTCCTGATGCCTTGGCTTCCTCAGCTGTCAAAGTGAAAGCTCGACCCTGGTTGGGTCCTTGTGTCAGCTGCTTCTGCCCTTGGAACGGTCTCTGCGGAGGCTTCCGTATATCATCTCTCGTGCGAAGCTTCGACGGACAAGTACCAACTGCGTGATCGGCTGCCCCACAAACCAGACAAAGTCCTAGTCTCCTTCGACAATCCTTCTGCACGTGCCGAGGTAATCGGCAGTAATCACAAATCACGCTCTTCCTTCGATCAACGATCACAGGCTTCTTCATTGGCGCTACACCTCGACGGTCCACTGGAATACCTCTGCGCCCATGATCTCGGTTAGGTACAAATGCAGGCTTCCTAGCCGCAACTGCTGTCTGGTGAAGGTTCCCTTTCGATTCTGATAAACTCTGCTGCTCTCTGGCTGCCGTAAGAACCTGTAAGAAAGTGGTCAAACCCAGGGAGACAATCTGCCTCTGGATGTCCACATCCAAACTGCGCAAGAACCTTCGCGCCCTGTCTGCCTCCTTGGCGACTAAGGGTCCAGCGAAACGGCTGAGTCTCGTCCACTCCGCTGCATGTACATCCACCGCTGCTCCATTTTGTTTCAGCCCAATAAATCTCTCCTCCATTTCCTCCCGTGCAGTCCGCGGGAAGAACTTTTCCAAGAAACTTTTGGAGAAATCCGCCCAACTGATTGGCTTGGACAAGCGGGTCTCCTCCACAAGCCACCACTCTCGAGCGTAATCCATCAGCTGAATGCGCACCACATCAACTCTCTTGTCTTCAGGGATCTGTGCTGCAATCAGTAAATTCTCTGTGTCCACAAGCCACTGCTCGGCTGGCAACGGCACCTCCAAGCCAGTGAAAGTAGTAGGACCCAACCGTCTGAAATCTGCCACGGTCCCTACTCGGTCGACTGGCTTCGCTACGGCGGTGTTTACAGACTGCTGCATAGCCTGCAAACCCTCCTGAAATGAATCTGCCTGTTGTTGGATCAGTTCAGTCTGTCTCTTCTGATTCTCCAACATCCCACGTATCACTCCTAACATGGCGGCTTCATCCACACGCCTCTGATACGTCTTGAAATTTTTATCTGCCATGATCCTGAAATCAAAACAAACACATTAGCATGATGATAGATTCAATATATAAATCAAGGCTAGAACTCCAAGATACCTAAATAGAGTACTGCATTGTAGCTATGCCGCGGTATCATAGCCGCAATTACTTAACTCCACTCAAGTCGCCTAAGTCCTAGAGATAACAAGAGATTAGGCTTTCGAATTGACAATGCAAAGTAAGTTTGCATGTCGACATGATCCGGAAGAATGATTCAAGGACGGTAAAACGGTCAAGGTGGCAGGACATGTTTCCTAATCACGGGTATTTTGATTCGTGTATCGGGTGCAATACCCAACTACAAAGAATCAACCCAAATAACCTATGGCTCTGATACCATAAAACCATGTCACGCCCCGCTTCCCAGAGTACGCAAAATTGGGCACGTGACATAGCCAACCATGCTACCTGTGGGTAGGACGCATCCGTCCACAGTCACATTACGGCTGTAGAGATATCAAGAACAGTAAAATAAACTAAACTGATACATGTCCAAATCCATAATAACAAGAATCAATAAACAATAAGTGCGGAAGCTAATGATCCA
The DNA here is from genome assembly GCA_030015575.1 of Agapanthus africanus. Lineage (NCBI taxonomy): Eukaryota > Viridiplantae > Streptophyta > Magnoliopsida > Asparagales > Amaryllidaceae > Agapanthus > Agapanthus africanus. The sequence goes on from CM057337.1 coordinate 96,484,620, forward strand.
ATACAATGAATAACCAGTACGTCCCATAATGCGGGCTCACATCTGGAAATGAAAAGCAATAAATAAACTAAATCCTAAGGACTCACAGTTCAGCCTGCTGGCTGAAGTACTCCTGCTCGGTCGACGACAAAGGTACGGAATCTGGGCCATGCAAAACCCAGACGTCAGCGCGTCATGATATCAAGTATACAGCAAAACATGGTAATAAACAATGCAAGCATGAACATGAATAAAGCAGTAATAAGAAGTAACAAACAGGGTAATGTGCAAAGGTGACTAAACTGTCCTATCAGGTTTTCTACTCTATAGTCTTTGAAACCAATTGATGAATCGTCGATGTAACTCAATAGTATCCCGTGCGTGCCCGGGACCACGGTCATGATCCTCGGGGCTGAATCCGAGACGTGCCGCTAAGCAGTAAAAGGTAGTAGGATGGATGAGTGATGTCAGCAACAACACTCCGGAGCTGGCCAAGCCCGTAAGACTGATCAGAACAATGTATCGAACTGTTGAGTTACAAGTCGGTTTCACCTTTGATTTCCCCATACCCCCAAACTATGTATGTCAGTCAGGTATTCAGTAGTCAAGGACTAATGCCAACACAAGTCAAGTAAAGGTAGGTCTGTCTGGATCGACAGCAGGAGTGGTCAGGTTTGTCGGCATTAGGCATGAAATCAGGTAACAGGTCAGGTTACTTTCAACAGGTCGAGTCGATATGCACAGGGTGTCATGTCCGGTGTATCAGTACATGTGTCATGTGTATCAAGATCGGTCAATATGTAATGCAATCAGGTGTGTGCTCGCCACAGGTATGCAATCAATAATGAACAGTAGCAGGAAACAGTAAATAACAATATTAATCTAGGTAAACACAGTGATGTTTCGTATTCTCTTATTAATCCGGTTCACGCACCTTTGAGGTGCAATAGCCACAAGACGAAACAATATCGATAATATACGTAATGGAGTTACAGGAATTTGAACTAAGCATAATAATTGTCTCATGAGTGATTTTAACAAATGAAGTGGGGATGATCTACTTGGTTTGATTAGTTAAGTGTGAATTTATAGCAGACCGGTTAATACGAGCAATGATTTCATTGATTTAAAGTTACGGATAATTGTGACTAGCAATTCTAAGTTATAAAAGGTATCGATGTTATAATAGTTGTGTGGTTATAATATGATGATTAAGTTGTAGCATGTTAAAGCAAGTATTCGGATACTTGCCTCGGCGGTTCCGCAAACCGAAACACGGATGCGATGTCGGCAGAAACTGCGATAAGGAAGCACGGGCCACGGATCGAGTCCCAACAGAGGTCAACGGGATCACACGGACCAGGGGGCTTCGCTGGAGCGTCGGGTTCGTCAGACGGCACGGTCGGATCCGGCAGCAAACAGAACAACAAAGTTAGCAAACATAAACTACGCATCCAAGATACGAACCAGCGGAGGGATTGCACCAAGAGGAAGCACAAGGAAAACTCACCGCGAAGAAACAGGGTGCAAATACGATGGCTCGACGGCACTGGATCGCCGGCGAAGCGACGGCGGCGGCTGCAGCAAGGGTGGAGGCTTCGGGGTGCGCGGAATAGGGTGCTGCGGCGAGTGGGGAAGAGTGTGGTCGGCTCTGGTGGTCGTGGGAGAGAGGGAGGTGGTCGGAGGTGGCGTCGACGAGGTCGCCGGCACGTTTCTCCGGCGAACAGCGGGGTAGGCGATGGGTTAGGGCTCGGGTTTACTGTTCCGGCGAGGGGAGGAAGGAAACGACGACGAGGTCGGGTCGAGTAGGGTGAGAGGGTGCCGCGGGGGTCGTCGACGACGATGGGTGGCGTCGACGGCGAGGTCTGCGAAGGTGGAGGCGAGGTCGGGAATGGGTGCAGGCGCAGGGGAGAGGAGGAAGGAGGGAGGAGGAAAGTGCGGCGGTCTCGTGGTGGCGAGGGCGGCGACGGCGAGGTCGCGGGGGATCGGCGGTGAGATCTGCGGTGAGCTAGGGTTAGGGTTCGCGATGGGAGACGAGGGTCGAGGGAGGCGGTTGCGTAAGGTTACGTATATAAAGAGGAAGAGAGAGAGAGGGATTAGAGAGAGAAAGAGAGATTGGAGAGAGAAAGAGTGAGGGATAGAGGGAAGAGAGAGAGAGAGAGATGAGGAAAGGGAGCGGGGCCCACGAGCTCAATGGAAGCTCGTGATTGGCCGGGGGAAAAATATGAGAAGGATTTTGCGTAGGATTTGAGGGATTTGCTGTTATGAATTAGAGATTTGAATATATATATATATTCGATATTAAATTTAAATGGGCCCTTTTGGCGCGAAATGAAACATTTCCAAATCGCGCCCGGATTGCGCCCAAAGGTTCCAAATTCAAATTTTAGGATTTTAAGCGGGTTCCAAATTTTGAAAAGAGGTGTTTAGTGATTAAAATGCATGCCCCCAAGTCGGACACTTGCACGCGCGCGTAGTCGCCCAAACTGGCCCGTTTAACCAAACGGAACGGAATCTCGACACGCGGACGCTACCACGCGACTAGTGGCGACGAGTAGGCCAACATGGACATCTTAAATTTCATTTTCGGAGTTAAAATTTGTTATGTGCCAAAATGACTTAACCGGGTAAAATTTAGCAATAAACACCAGAAAATCAGGAAAATTGGAATGAGCAATAAATAACCCTCAACTAGTAGTATACATAGTATTATTGGGCTCGGGTGTTACAGGCGCGGCGAGGCCCACCACGTATTTACTTAGAAGTAAACACACTAAACGTAACTAAGCAATATAATAAAGTACACAAGAAAAGACAAGAGATGTAAATGGACAACAACTTTTATTGATTAAACATTCTTTACAAGTACAACTGGAAATGTAAATACAGAAATAGAAAGCAATGCATAAACAATGACATAACTGAAATGAAAAGTATATACAAGTGTCTATAGCTCGGTGTCTTCTGTGGACTGCTCCAAGTCCTCAGTACCAGGCTCTATCTCCGGTGAGTCGGATCCACCTGACAACATTCCAAAGAAAGAAGAGAAATAGGAATGTCTCAGTGAACAATCGCTCGGTAAGTCCCAAAGAAAAAAGGAGAAGAATAAACAGAGAATAGAACAGATGATGATGTTATATTTGTTATACTAACGTAGTTGTTGTAATTTGGTACAGAATATGCCGGTGTCAACGAGAGGAGTCCAACTTACACCGTGGACTTTGGTAACCCGTAATACAAGGCTCCGTCGATAATACCACGGAACAACGGCATGGATGTAATTACGTCTTTTAGTGCCCACCTCATGCCACCGTTAACATGTTCCGTACCGTAATGTATTATATATTGTTTTGCATTATTTTGTGTAATAGATTGTTCGACTTGCCGAAACCATGATATCATATAAATGGAATGGATATAAATGGATAGACATGTAATCAGAGTATATCCATGGTTCAATTCAGTCGAGGCGGATTGATATAAATTGAATTCTGCTATAGACGGATTCATGTTGAATTGCAGTTATACTTGAATCATATTCAAGTCAGAATGATTTCATATGTGACCGTGACTCGAACTGAGTCAGCCTTTTAGACAGAATTGAAGTCCTGAGTTAATTTTGGTGTTATCGGTAACTGCTGCACATGGACGGCAGGATTTGTGACTTTTTCCAAGTCAGTTACCGTATTGATAACACTGCTTTTAGTTTGTTTACCTTAAATAGACAAGCACTCTCATTCTCTAGCTCCCTAAGGCTCAAGAGAACGGATTCCGCTTAAACATATATTTACGAGGGTCCTTATTGTAAATTGATAAACTTGAGGGGTTTTATGAAAAAATAGTTTTGTATATTTTCAAAATAGTCCTCATGTATTTATTTATCGTCTTTAGGGTTTTCATAGATATAATTTTTAAATATGAAGTATTTTCTAGTTGATATAAACCTAGTAATATTTGTATATGGTATTTGAATGTAATATTGAAATTGTTTGAATTGTAATGGCAGTTTTATGAAATTGGTGATTCTTTTCTTGGATTTTGGAAACATGGAATATTATAAATATTTAAAATAGATATTTTGATAGTATTTACATATATAATTATTTATTAAAAATATAATTTTATTTATTAATAGAAATCACGTTTTTCTTTAAAATGCATTAAAAATTCCATCGAGATCGTATGCTCCGTGAGGAGGTCTGCATCTCACTCTACTAGGCCAAAGGATGTGCGATAATCCGCACCATCCCGATCGGGGTTCCCCAAAATGGGTTGTAGAGGCGCAACTGTAACGAATTGAATAATACGCATTTTAAAGAAAACGGTTTTTGAATGTTTAAGGTATTTAAATGAAAACTCGTATTTTCCCATAAACTATTGTCCCAAATTCATCGTGCTATATCAAATATATGTGTTGTGATGATATAGGTCATTACCTCGTGAGTTATCTAAAGGTAATACAAGGAAATTGTTGAATTGTGTTGAAAATAAAGTATATGGTATTTTACCGTAAAAATACGATAACAGTTGCATAATAGAATGTTTTGAGATGAAACTTATTCTAATGTGTTTGTTAATGATTACTAAACAGTCTATTAAAAATTTGTAGGTTTGTTATTAAGAAAAGTTAGACTTTTAAAGAAAAGAGAATCGGAAGCCGGAATAACTCCGCTTCCGGCGAGTTTTGAAAAGGAGAAGTTTTATAATAGCAAAAGAGGAGGGAAGAGGGAACTTACTGGCTATTAAGAAAGAGAGGAGAAGGAGGGAGCTTCCGGAACTGTCGGGGTGTCGTTTCGTCACCGGAATCTCCTTGAACGTCGTCGGAACTTCGCCTCTTGCTAACTCCACTTGTACAACTTGAGACTTGGAATTTGTAGAGAGTTTTTGTAATGAAATTCTGAATGAGGAGGGGTGAAATATGGTGCGGTGTTTATAAGGAAAATTAAGGTTTAGGGTAATGAATGGAGAACTAAAACTGTATTAAATCTTGGAGAACTAAAACTGTATTAAAATTAAGGAAAAAATGTTGGAGGCAATTGCCATGGGGGGCCTGGCGGTGCCAGCCCCTTGTGAAGATCTCGTCGGTCCAATCCGAAGGTGGGGGTGTGGGATTGTTGCCACATTTCCTCTGCTGTTCATATGTTATTTTCCACATGTTTGTTTTAAGTGACTTTTCATTTTTACGTGTATTGCACGTGTAAACTTTTGAGCTTTTAAAACTTTAAAAGAAAAATCAATAAAATTAATTATGGCTGGGAGGATTTGAACACAGGGACTACGTCACAACAGTGCAATGCTTAATCAATGAGTTATAAGTGTTTTCTTGCTGTTCAAAAGAAAATCAAATTTATAACTTATGCTCAGGTTTAGGTGTTCTTTTCTGTATTTTGAAAAATTTTGTACAGAAAGTTTAGGGTTGTTACAAAAGCCAATGATAGTAAAAAGGTTCGGTTAACGGTTTACGAGTTTTAGTTTAAGGCCAGTCCATGGTTGCTACGAAAAAAAGAGAAAAGAAACACTCGTCGTGCACTCTAGTCAAGATTAGATTGGTTGATTAATTTAATCAGAATAGCTCCCACTGTTCCGTCGAATTCTCCTTCAAATCCTAAAAGGAGAACTAGCCAGTATTTCGTATAGAAAATCTTCCTGGAATAACAATTACTCACAGTGGGAATCGGGATCCAGACTATTCTGGAGTGGTAACCTTGACGGGGTCAACAAATCACCCCACACCATAGAAGATATGCAATCTCATTGCAAGTTTCAAAACTTGAAACTCCCGATGTCGGTTATTACCCCTAGGACCCTGGAACCTTGACTAAAGATTAAAACGCCAAAGGGTCCTAGTCAAGTTTTACCCGTCATTTCCTAACTACTTTAGACCCATCCGCACGACTCTTGACTAAAGATCAAAACGATCGCATGACTGTTCTAACTAATCGTATCACATGCAAGCAGGAAGCAGTGTCACGACCCGGAATTGGCACGCGACCGACACCTGAATCACGTGAAGCCTATAGAACTCCACATTAACTCAAGTAAGCCAAAAATACCAGGAATCTAAATCATTTTATAAGAAATAGTGGAGGTGAAGTTTTGAAAAGATTTTACTAATTTAAAATCAAGTTTTTCTTTGAAATCATTGCTATCATTTTAAGAAAATCGGACAACACCTTCCTTGTAAATTTTGGTAAAAGCAGATACAATAATATAATAATAAAGTATCCCTAACACGGGCGCAAAATCAAAGCCAAACAGCAGATCAACAACCACATAAGATATAAATACGACGCCTCAGCGAAGAATCAAATACGGAAAGTAAGTAGAATAAATATACATCAAGTCACGCAGCACTAAGGTCTTGACAATAATTAGATTTGATTTTTGATGGAGTACTTCTAGATACAATAGGTACAAGACAAATGCTGATACAAAAGAGTATAACCCACCGCTCAAGTACAAGTGCAACTACGCCTACAAAACAGAAGATGTGCCCCAAACTAGCTGCTACTGATCTAAACGGTCAAACCTGCACAAAACTACGACATAACGGGGATGAGTTGCTAACTCGTGAATAATATTATATAACGAGCTAAAATCGGAAGGATAAGTTGTGAAACATCTAAACAATATAAATGTGTATATCAAGGAGGGTAAAAAGGCAAGCATCGAAACCAGAGTTCGAGCAATGAGATATGTGATGATAAGCCTTCATGTACAACTCGTGTGCCGCTATCCTATATATGAATCTGTGTGTGGTTATCATGTCGATCTCGACTAAACAACATCAAACCCAGTATGGGCATAATATAAGCACAAGCATCTGAAAGCATGTAAATCACGGAAATAAACGCAATACTATGCAACGTAATGATGATATATCATCAATAAACGGTAACTCGGTGCGTACCAATTATATCGGTGTCAATCACGATCACCGTAGTCGTGGTGCAATATCTATAGCACATGACCAAACAGAAATAGCTATAAATAGTAATAAGTAATCATCATAAATGATAAAATTAAACCAAATAGCATACTATTATTTTGAGCAAGACCGCTCTCTCTATGTGTGTGTGTGTGTCCGACAATAATTGCCTCTAGGGCATACATATACAACAATTCCCCACTTGCACTAAGGTCAATTATTGGCGTATCGCATACACAACATCTTAAATAATCATTCAAACTGAGCCTAAGGTATTGCCTTGGTGAATGGATCCAACGTGTTTTCCTTCGTGTTTACTTTCCGAATCCCGATCTCGCGGCGATCAACTATCTTCCGGATCAAGTGATACCGGCTCAAGATGTGTCTGGATTGCTGGTAGAATTGGGGTTCCTTAGCTAGTGTGATAGCCCTATTGTTGTCACAATATAAGGGTATTAGATCAACAATGGATGGAACAACTCCAAGCTCTGAGATGAACTTTCGTATCCAGACTGCTTCTTTGGCAGCATCGTTGGCAGCAATATACTCAGCTTCCATCGTCGAGTCTGCGACGATATTCTATTTGGAACTCTTCCAACAGACCGTCTCTCTATTTAGGGTAAACACAAAATCCGAGACAGACCCGCTGTCATTTTGGAAGCTCGAATCGGTAAAGCCTCCATCTGGAGGTCGCTATTACCATACTTAAAAATGTTCTTCACAGTTATCCAATATTTCTCCCCTAGGTTTGATTGATACATGCTTACAACACTAAGTGCGTAGGCTACATCTGGTCTGGTACACAATATCGCGTCCATGATAGACCCTACCATCGAAGCATAAGGTATAACACTCATGCGAACTTTCTCTTCATCAGTCTTTGGAGAGATCTCTTTAGAGAGGGTAATTCCTTGTGAAGCGAGTAAATTACCACGTTTGGAATTTTCCATACTAAATCTCTTTAGTATGGTGTCTATGTATCTGAATTGGGACAATCCCAATATCCTCTTAGATCTATCCATATAGATCTTAATTTCCAGAATGTAAAATATATCGCCCAGGTCTTTCATGGAGAAATCCGTGACAAGAATAGTTTGACCGATTGTAGCATAGGAATGTCGTTTCCCATTAGGAGAATATTATCTATGTATAATACGAGGAATACGACAGTACTTTCTACAATTTTCTTACAAATGCGTGGTTCATCTATATTCTTGAGAAAGGCAAACTCTTTACCTGTCTCATTAAAGCAAACGTTCCAACTCCGTAATACTTGCTTTAATTCATAAATGTATTTGAGCAATTTACACACCTTTCTACTGCTCCCACTATCTACGAAACCCTCTGTCTGATCCATATAAACGTTCTCTTCTAAATGATCCTATCCACATATATACGTGTATGAAAAATCAAAGTATTTAAAGATAACATATTCATCGATGGGTGCAAAAATGAACGTCTTTCGATAATGCAACATAAACTTCATCCGATGCATATGTTAGAGATCTTTAAATCCTTTGATTTTTCATACACGTATATTTGAGGGTATGATAATCAACTTGAACGGATCAGATCGTTCAAATATGCTATAGACCGGGAGTTCCCATTTTTAAAAATACAGAAAACAGGGATCGATTTGCAATGGATCACTCGCGTGGCCTTATTTACACACATACATATAAAGTAAAGTACGGCTAATCTCTCCCTTTTCCACGCTATTTCTCAAACAGAAAACTCTAACTAAGATTTACTATGATTGACAATGATAAAGTAAAAACCCCATTAGCAAACTATTAATTTCCAAATAGCCCATATCATTATCAACTATAAGAATACCAATCACAACCAAATGGTAATTGATAAATAAATACTGATCGATCAAGAAATATAGAATGCAATCTACACCATTAACTACAACCCCACCCACGTAACATCTTCCCCCATATAGTCCTCACCCAAGGTCGGTGAACAACAATAGTCACACTTGGACCCTAACAAAAACCTCTCTTTCTCTCAAACAACGCCACCACTTGTGTCGTCCCAAAACCCCCCGACACTTGTTGCTAATCCTTCCTTCACTCTCCCTCTCTCCCTCCCTCCCTCCCTTTATCCTTGAAACCTCTACCTCCTGATCTCAATCTCAATCCTCATCGTCCAAAAAAAAAACAAAAAAACAACAACAACAAACATCAATGGAGCCCAAACCACACCCCAACGGCACCACCCACAAGCCCGTACGGCCGGCCCCACTCTACCGGGAGTGCCTCAGGAACCACGCGGCAGCCATGGGGGCCCACGCCCTGGACGGCTGTGGGGAGTTCCTCCCCTCCCCCTCCTCCCGCCTCTCCTGCGCCGCCTGCTCCTGCCACCGCAACTTCCACCGCAAAACTGATGACATAGACTATGTAAAGCACGAGGAGGAGGAGGAGGAGGAGGACGACGATGAGGCCGGGTCGCAGGTGCTGCTGACGCTGAAGACAGGAGGCGGAACCGGGCCCACCGGCGGCAAGAGGGATAATGATAACAAGAGGAAGAGGAGGCGGCATAGGAGTAGGTTCAGCAGGGAGCAGAAGGAGGGGATGATGGAGCTGGCGGAGAGGCTGGGATGGAGGCTGCAGCGGAGGGACGAGGGCGCCGTTGAGGAAGGGTGCATGAGGGTCGGTGTCAACAGAGGGGTGTTCAAGGTTTGGATGTATAACAACAAGCAGGCTGTTCTTCACATGAAGAGGAGGCTGCAGGCTACCGCAGTCGTTAACCTACAAGCTAATGCTGCTGATAAGGATAAGGCTTGTGCTGCTGCTAATAATGCTCATGCTACTAGTGGTAATGAGGGCGCTGCTTCTTCTTCTTCCTTGTCTCCTAATTAGCTAGCTATAGCAGTGATTAATTTTGAGTTAGGTTGACATTTTGTCCTAGTTTTCTCTTCTTCTCCTTCTTTGGTGGTTGTATTGTTTTGCTTACTTTTATGAAAGGAAAAACAACTCATATGATAGAATACAATAAGATTTTGTTTCGGTAGATTGTTCCGTTTGGCTGGATGGAAATTGAATTGCTTTGGTTTTCAATGTTTTTTAATTTTCAAAATATAAAATGTCCTTATAAAATTATGCAAATTTCTGAGTTGTTTGGATAGTCAATTTGGCAGTAGGAAATACTATACTGTAATTTCAAGAGATGGAAATAAAATCATTGTCAATTCACCGCATGAAGAAATTGTTCGTTTTATAGGATGCAATGAATCTGGACAAGAGACAAGGAGACAAGAATTTTCAAACTAAATTTCAGATACTTTTGTGGGCTCATAATCATCTCTCTCGGTTGCGAAATTATATATACACGCAGACACATTAGATTATTTTTACTGCTGGAAAATGCTAGCTACATCATCATCTTATATCTCCATTGCAAAAATTTGAGTAGGCATTGCAAACATAACACTATTTACAACTAAACAATGGATCAAAATCAGATGGTCGTGACAAATGTTGTATTTTCTAATGAAACAAACCAAAAATAATCTTTTAACTTTGCATTGCTTGTGAGAACCGTATTTTTTGGTATTTTAATTACTATTGTTTTCTCATTGACAAATCTTAATTTTAAGGCTATACCAAAAACACATTGATATGCAATAAATTATTAGATGCTTATAGTTAAGAGAAACATTAACATAAAATTAATGCCTAATAATATAGGAAAGCATTTGCATTAACTTGGAATCTAAAATTAACTAGGCAATATGATACATTTAATATTGTGTATAAAGAGCATATCTATCAAGATTAGATGCTATTTTGCCATATAACTGCATGTCAAATCTTGAAGCTGTTTCCTTGGTGGCTGTAATAATCTTAATTACTTTACTCTTAATTTTAAACCAATCAATTGGTTGCTGGTTGGTGCCAACTTTAATAGGTCTTGAATATGGTGTTTCCATTTTAAGAGTGGGAGTAATAGAATGATCATTGACTTCTTGTGTACTCTTTATATTTATATCCACACCGACGTTGCAACAGAACTATTAAAGGACAAATTTATTTTAATTCTTTGGATCCCCTTGATAATGAATCGTATGATCGTCAAATCATAAAATAAAATAATGTGGTGATGCTTTATTCTTGCCGTCTCAATCATCTTTAATTATTTTTGTTGTGTATTGAGATGTGATGGGGATGAACATGTGTTTTTTTTTGTTAAATGGGTTTCACTGTGTAAAGAAATATTGAGGAAAAACTCCGACGTCTAAAAAATTCACTGAAAACACACGCTAAACCAAAAAGTTATAGGATTAATCCACTACAATACAATCAATTATTTTTTATCTTTTTAATATTTACATATTATCCTTGTCAACTTATGACAGAAAATGGCTAAACTTAGTAGGTAAACAGCTACATTTAACAAATAAACTGCTACATCTGCTAAGCATAGTAGCTAACTGCTAAGCATAGCAGTTAATGTAGCAGTTTATCTGCTAAATGTAGATAACAGTTATCTACCAGAAGTTAACAAGTGTAATACGTGAATATTAAAAGTAAAAAGTGATTGGTTGTAGTATAAGGACTTAAACTTGTAACCTTTTGGATCGAATGAGTTTTTCACTTGAATTTTTTGTCCAAAAAGTTTTTCAATTTGTTTTTCAAGACCAGGGAGTTTGAATCGTTTTTAACTTATTTTTTTTAGTGTTCTACTGGATGTATATATAACAATAAAAGGGATGTCCTGTGGAGACCCGTAGCTTGATTTTGTCGGCTAAGTTCAAAGCATTTTGATCCTTCGTACGTGTTGGGGGTGATGTTGCCATCTGCTCACATTTAACATGCTCAAGGCACATATTCTTTAATGTGCTGCCCATGTGCTACAAGTGCTCTAGCTAGTTCACTTTCACATATTCAGTGTGCGTATATTAGGATCATGATCATAGCATTTGGGATTTGCAGTTGCCACTTAATCATTATAGAATTTATATATTTTATAAAGAAAAAAAAACTTCCTTATTTTGTAATTATCCTACCAACTTTTTGTATTCTGATGTGTCCAATTAAATTCCTTAAGTTATATCAAAACCTTAGCTATCTCTTTATATGATTCAAGTGGCTACTCTTTTTCATCCCGCTGCACTACAATCCAACGGTGAAAAAAGTTGGTACGATAATTACATATCCTAGGATTACCCCGCGGTGTATGTATAATAATAAAAAAAGGTTAATTTTAATTTTATAAAATAAAATTAAAATAATAGAGCAATATAATTCATGCCATACTAAGGTCATTCCCATACTAATTCATGTATAATAATAAAACTTTCTTTAAAATAAAATTAAAATAATAATAATAATAATAAAAAGGTTATGAATGATAGACAAAACAAACAATAATAGAGCAATATAATTCATGCCATACTAAGGTCATTCCCAGTATATCCTTTTTTTAAATTATTATTTTTATTTTATTTTATTTTATTTTAAAGAAAGTTTTATTTCATATCATCAAACCTTTTAGATCCGAAAATAAGGATGTCTCCATCTATCTAAAGTTACAAATACCTTTCAACTCTCTAGGTAGAGACTGAAAATCATGAAACAAAATAGCATTATTATTGTCGAAATCAATGTTATCTAGGTAATCTGCCGTCTTATTTGCTTTTCGAAAGACATGAGAGATCCGCATCTCGAACATCGAAAGTAAACAAATAATCTCCTCCACCGGCTCCTGTAGCCTTCACGGACACATGATTTTTTTATTTAGAAGATGGACTATATAGAAGCTTATTGATTGAAATTGATATAAACTATATGAATTTTTATGGCATTTGATGTTATGAAGAGACATAAGGAAATATGTCAAACATGGCTGCTGAAATTTAATATATGAAAACATAATTGTTTCTGTTGTGGGAAGGGAATACTGTTTTGGGGCTCCTCTAAAAATAAACTAACATTGGTTCTTCTTCTGAGGTTATCTAAGGTGGTAAGGCTACCCCAAGTTCCAAATTCCAATAATACCTTCCTTCAAGAAAAAGTAACAAGAAGCTGTAGAAGCTTATGGGTTACAAAACAAACTGTAGAAGCTCACAAACAAAGCTTCAAAAGGGAAGGAATTTTTTGTTAACATTGTTAACAAACTGTAGAAGATGGCACAAGAATACTAAATATCTTATCTAAAGTTTGTTTTGGATAAAGACAAGAGATTGATGAACATGGTTTTTTTTTCTAAGATCAGGTTCTCTATGACCTTTGTGATTAACTGGGATTCTGGGTTTGGGTTTGATTCAGTGTGCTTATGAGATTGATTAGAGGAGGAATCCAACAGCAAGGATCACTTTCAGCTAGCATAATGAGGGTCCTTGACATTGGAAATAAATTTCATACAAAGAAATATCATCAGGTAAGTAGGTAGTCTGCTCTCTCAACTTAACTGGTGTCAAATTACAACCCGCGAAACTATTGAAATAAGGACTTGTCGTAATCTTCAATTATCATCTACCGTACTCCAAGCACTCTAAGATGTAAAAAAAGAAAAAGAAAAAAGGGTAAGCTTTTCATAGAGAATTATGTTCGACTACAAGACAAAGTGATGATGCTCGATATCGGTGATCTCCCAGATCAGGGCACGTGGCAGATGACGTGTCCCATGGCTCACAAGAAAGGACCTACAGTGGCCGATCAGACCACTCATGTGCCCATCCTACAAGCAAACGCCGGCTCACCTCCGAACCCAGCACCATTGGCCTTCTCGGCCCCACAGCTCGTCTCCGAGCTATCACAGGCCCCAGCCTCGTCGGCCCTCTCAGCTCGCCTCCGGGCTCGAGCAGAACCAAGATACCTCGGCTCTCCCGCTCCTTCGCGATCTCTCCCACCGATGTCATCTTCATCGGTCCCATCGACCGACCAACAGCACCGCTTGCAGGCGTAACCGCCATCCCGCGAATCTCGTCCTGCGCGAGTTCTCCGCCGGCCACATCCCACGTTCCACGCCACCACGATCCCCCATTAACGAGCCTGTCTCTCCATTAATGGAAGGTCCCGCTCATTACGCGGGCGTGACGTCGGGAGCATAACGGTCGGCGTGATTCTCGCGCCTGCCTCACCTGCTGCCACTGCTATATAAACCCCTTCTTCAGACGGTTCAACTAAGCCATTTTAACTCCACTAAGCCGTTACTCTGCTCGGATCTCTAGTCTAACTTGATCGTCGGAGGGTCCTCGGTGATACAACCATCCCGGGACTTCCTTGCAGGTAGCTCGGCAACCACAACTTCAAACCCATTGAGATCCACATGCTCCAGGAGCAACAGCCTTCAAATTCAATCTCAGCCACCCATCGCCGCCATCAGCAGATCAACGGGAGGCAACATCTGAAGGAGATCAACGCCTCCATCAGCTCGGCGCTGTCTGTGGGAAATCGTTCTTGATTCCACAAAAACAAAATTTCGCCTTCCGATCTCAACTTAATGGCAAGCGATCATCACGATAATCCAAGCACCAACCGCCGCCTCCCCCTCAACGGAGGCGCGGACGAACCTCCTTCGACGAATGCCATCAACGCCCTCGCCGGCCGGATAGACCGACTCGCGTCTGTAGTGGAGGCGTTGATCCGCGTCCAAACGGAGGGGCAAGATGACCAAGTCGCCGCTCCCCCGCCTCGGGACCAGGACCCATACAGGTGGAGAGAAGACTCCGTCCGCATCGGCACTGCCGACCGCCGCCTCATCACCTCCGGCAACCGCGGTTTCCTCGGGTCGACGTACTCGAAAACACGGTGGGCACCGCTAAGTTTGGCTCCGAGGCCTTACGCTAGAGAGTTTCGTCCCGAGTCTCGTCGCACCCTTGTCCCTCCCGAGGCGGTGGCGGTCAGCTCGCCTATTCACAAGCACGACCGGCCCCCCTCTCTCGATAGGGCCGCGCACACGAGACTCTCCACGGCAGCTCAGAAACAACCCCACTGGGGGGCGTAAGGAACCTCATCGAAGGGAACCAAGGCTCGTCGAAAATCATGGTCATGACGGCCAGAGGTACGTCAGGTACATGCGAGGCTCAGCACCCCGCGCCAGCCGCGGAGGCCGACAACCGACCGACGAAGAGGTCAAGGGAGACCGAGCCGATCACTTTTGGCGACGAGGACTTTCACGGCATATCCTTGCCCTACAACGACCCCCTGGTGATTACGGCTTGGGTCCACCAATACGAGGTGCACAGAATCCTGGTCGACTCGGGAAGCTCGGCAGACATTCTCTTCCACGACTGCTTCCTGAGCATGGGGCTCGCCTCGGCAGACCTGAGGCCGACCTCCCACGTCCTCTCAGGATTCACCAACCACTCCATCCCGGCGGAAGGGGTAATCACTCTACAGTTCAACGTCGGGGAGGCCAACCGTACGCGGACATTGCTAGTGGAATTCATCATAGCGAGAATTCCATCGGCTTACAACATCCTCCTCGGCCGCCCCACGCTGAACTCCCTCCGGGCTCAGATATCGACCTATCACCTGGCGATGAAGTTCCCTCTCGACCAGGGCGGGATAGGTTGGGTCTATGGAGACTAGCGAATTGCAAAGGTTTGCTTCACCGCAACATCTTCATCGGAAAGGCCGGTCGACGATGTCGAAGGTGAGGGTGACATCAGGGGTTCTCTAGACACTCGAGATGAGCAAACAGAGGTCCGAGGGACCCCGATGGAGCCTCTGACAGAGGTCCCCCTCGTAGAAGGGGACGATGAAAAACTTGTTCAGATCAGGTCGCTTCTGACAGGAACTCAGCGAGATGACTTGGTCCATTTCCTCAGAAACAACTCCGACATGTTTGCCTGGGCGCCTGCTGACATGCCTGGGACCGACCCTAAAATTATATCTCACAAGCTTGGGATTGATCCTACGGCCCGACCCGTCAGGCAGAAAAAGCGAAGCTTCGCCCTGGTAAAAAAGAAAGCTATCGAGGACGAGGAGGATCGGCTCCTCGCTGCCAACTTCATTCGGAACGTACCCTATTCGAAGTGGCTAGCAAACGTAGTCCTGATCAAGAAATCAAGCGGGAAGCGGTGCATGTGCATCGACTTCATCGACCTCAACAAGTCATGCCCCAAAGACAACTATCCCCTATCTCGGATAGATCAGTTCGTCGACAGCTCGGCAGGACACGAGCTATTAAGCTTCATGGATGCCTTCTCCGGCTACAATCAGATCCGTATGAATCCGGCAGACGAAGATCTTACCGCATTCACAACGGACCGAGGGGTATACTACTACAAGGTGATACCCATCGGCCTCAAGAACGCCGGGGCTACATACCAACGGTTGGTCAACCGCATGTTAAAGCCATAGATCGGCAGGAACATGGAGGTTTACGTCGACGACATGCTCGTTAAATCAGTCTCGTCGACCGACCACACCAAGGACCTGGGCGAGGCTTTCGAGGTACTTCACAAGTTCAAGATGAAGCTGAACCCCGCCAAGTGTGCATTCGGGGTCACCGGGGGAAAGTTCCTCGGTTTCATGGTCACCCACCGTCGAATCGAGGCCAACCCGGAAAAAATCGACGCCATCCTCAACATGACCGCGTCCAAGACCAACGTTGAGATCATGCGATTAACCGGGCGGGTGGCCGCTCTGAGCCGTTTCATGTCAAGGTCTGGAGAAAAATGCCTCCCATTCTTCAAAGCTCTAAAGAAAATCCCGAGGTTCGAGTGGTCAGAGGAGTGTCAGACCGCCTTCGACCAGTTAAAGAGGAAGCCGAGCGGCTTCCCTGCTCGACTATCCCTGGCCGGTAACTTCCCTACCTCACTAAGCTAGGGATCAAAGCCCTCACCAAGAGGCAGCCGAGCGGCAACCCTGCTCGACTATCCCAGGCTAGTAGCCCCCTACCCCAACAAGCCAAGGATCAAAGCCCTCACCAAGAGGCAGCCGAGCGGCTACCCTGCTCGGCTATCCCTGGCTGGTAGCTTCCCTACCCCACAATGTCAGGGATCAAAGCCCTCGCCAAGAGGCACCGAGCAGCTACACTGCTCGACACCATCCTTAGTTGGCCAATTACGGCTCCTCCAACAACTAAGGATCAAAGCCCTCACCAAGAGGCAGCCGAGCGGCTACCCTGCTCGGCTATCCCTAGCTGGTAGCCGTTCTGTGATTTAAAATCAGGAAAAGCTTCAGAAGAGGCATCACGTGCTCGCACGTGACCAGTGGTCACGTGTTGGCACGTGATGGTTAAGCAGCGGCAAAGAACAGAGCTAAGAAGAGGAAAAAGTTCAAAGGGTCACGTGCTCACACGTGACCAGGGGTCACGTGGCCACACGTGACCAGGGGTCACGTGGCCACACGTGACCGACTTTAAAAGCCTTATTGTTTAACAGAATTAAATTCTGAACAAGATCATTCAAATCTTTCTAAAATAGAGAAGAATTATATAAAAACTATTGGATCAAGAATCTAAAGGTGATTAAATATCACCAATTTATGGAAAAATCTTGGACATGGAAAGATTTCCCTAAATAACAAAGAAATATCTTTGGATTTAAACTCCAATGGTGAATAAAATTCACCTAACAATCTAAAGGCCCGGATCAATGATCAAATCCCTCAATAAACAAATCAAATCTTTCAATGAAAGATTCACTGAACAGATTGATTCTTTTCATTCTCCTATATATAGGTGCCAAGGGAGAGAGTTAAAAAAAGGGAAAAAGAGAGAGAAAGAGAGGAGAGAGATAGAGCCTTGGAGTATTGAAAATTCAAAAGGAAGAATTTGATTCTCTGCAAAGAAAAACCTTAGGTAAGAAAAAAGAGGCTTCAAAAAGAGAATTTAATTCTCAAAAGAGTTTAACTCTTCTATAAAGAAAAGAACTTAGTTCTTTCTCTGGTTCACACGGTAGTGAACCCGTGTGAAGCATCCAGAGCGGAGCCTGGTCCTCGCAGATCACGGCAGTGAACTCGTGGGAAGCATCCAGAGCAAAATTCTTGGTCACGTGGAACGTGGATAACGTCACTCTTTGACCCTGTGGAAAACGTCCAGAGCGGAGCCTGGTCCTCGCAGAACACGGCAGTGAACCCGTGGGAAGCATCCAGAGCAAAATTCCTGGTCACGTGGAACGCGGATAACGTCACTCTTTGACCCCGTGGGAAACGTCCAGAGCGGATCCTGGTCCTCGCAGAACACGGCAGTGAACCCGTGTGAAGCATCCAGAGCGGAGCCTAGTCCTCGCCGAACAAGGCAGTGAACCCGTGTGAAGCATCTAGTGCAAAATTCCTGGTCACATGGAACGCGGATAACGTCACTCTTTGACCCCGTGGGAAACGTACAGAGCGGAGCCTGGTCCTCGCAGAACACGGCAGTGAACCCATGGGAAGCATCCAGAGTAAACATTGGACTGTGGAGTCCTTAAAATCCATGGACTATGATGTCCTTAACCTCGACCGTAATGTCTTAAAACTAACGATCAACCATGATGATTCTAGACCGATTTTGCCTTGGTTCAAGGGTATATCTCGTCATTCCTTTGATATTTGGCATTGTAATTTCTCAACGTCTTCGAAGAGGTGACGGGTCCCAGTAACCACACGTTTCGTGGACTGTGGAGTCCTTAAATCCACGGACTATGAGGTCCTTAACCTTGACCGTGATGTCTTAAAACTAACATTGGACTGTGGAGTCCTTAAATCCACGGACTATGAGGTCCTTAACCTTGACCGTGATGTCTTAAAACTAATATCGGACTGTGGAGTTCTTAAAACTACGGACTATGACGTCCTTAACCTTGACCGTGATGTCTTAAAACTAACATCGGACTGTGGAGTCCTTAAATCCACGGACTATGACGTCCTTAACCTTGACCATGATGTCTTAAAACTAACATCGGACTGTGGAGCCCTTAAATTCACGGACTATGACGTCCTTAACCTTGAGCGTGATGTCTTAAAACTAATATCGGACTGTGGAGTCCTTAAACCCACGGACTATGATGTCCTTAACCTGGACCGCAATGTCCTTAAACTACCTATCGACCGTAATGTCATTAAACTAAACAACAGAGCCCCCTAATTGCTCTCTTGTTAGATCTAAACGATCCCGTTAAGTTGATCTTAGTGTAAAACTAGACTAACGTATCCTTAACAAACGTTTAAGTTGATTTTAGTCTCAAATGAGGCTAACGTATCCTTAAACCCAACCCCCAAACCCAAATCTAAGAAAGATACGGATTTTGACTAGTCCACGCCCTACGGACGACAACATAACTTAGTCTCCGTATACAATCCACGGGCAACCAAACACAAAACAAACACCCACGACACGAAGTGATCATCTGGAGAAGGAGAAAGTTGTTACCGCGATGCGGTAGCGTAATTAACTGCAGGGGCTTGCGCCTGCAGGGAAGAGCGTCCCCACAATCAAAAAACCCTCAAGCGAGGGGGAATCTGATGAAGTCTTCTACATCGGACGCATCCGTTTAAACCTTAGATACATGGTGCCATAAATCAACTTGGCATTTTCGGAGAGGTGGATGGATAGCACCAATTAGCATCTGCCCTGAATTTCAGGCAAGACGTCCCTGTCGCGCCGTCTTTCGGAGGGGAACAGATTCTGGCACGCCCGGTGGGACCTTTTTCTCTTTCCACTCCACACTTCGTGTGTCGTCTTCACGAACGAATCACGGTTTGTTAATGGTTGCCTTTGGGTTTCAAGTTACTAAGATTTGGACTTTTGCCTGGCGCAGAAATCAAGCATCAATGGCATCCAACTGCTCGAGCTGCTCGAAATGCAAGTGCAACCGATGCTCCGCCTTACCTGGAGGTGTAGCCTATGGGCCTCAAGCGGCCTCCATCCTTGCCATGCCGGTGGAACAAGTGACTCAGGCCACCACCGGTCTGTTTTTCGGGACCATGCTCCCGCCTGCAAGCTTCACCATTCCAGTGCCGCACCGGAAGCGCAAAAGAAGTCGATCCTCGATCGGCTCACTACTACCATGGCCCCTCTCAACGGGTCGTCCAACCTTGGTCTTTACCAGGTTGAACCTGAACTCTGATGGGCCTGCCAAGAAGCTCATGACCCCTGGCATGGCCATCGCGAAGAAGACAGCCATCTCCATCCCTGAGGTCGTCAAGACGGCTTCCCCTGCTAAAGAATCGGTCTTTTCAAGGCTGACTATTCCTGCTCCCGTTCCTGCTCGAGGGTCTGTCTTTGACAGATTGGACACCGCCACTCAAAAGACGTCAGTCTTCAAGAGGCTGGCACCAGCGGCGTCTCATACAGACAGGGGGCAAAACGAAACCATCCCCATCACCGGACCAGCTCCAACGGCTCGACACGCTCGACGTCGCCACTGGCGCCGAGTAAGGAAGGCCGGGGGCAACTCCCCCTCAGGACTAACTCCACCGGCTCCAATGGTGGAAGTTAATGCTGCTGTTCTAACTGTGAACAGCTTTGAACCGCTGAGAAGGGTACGCAAGAACTCTCCGACTGCCACGTTGAAAAGATCTCCTCCACCTGCGGAGAGTGTTACAGAAGCGAAGCTGGAGCAGCCCCCTCAACGGCTGTCCTCCAAAATTTACAAGGTCTGGCGACGGGTTCAGGACTCGGTAATCATTCAAGATCACTCTCGCCGGCAGAAGAGGGTGAGGGTTCAGGAAGAAAAGAACCGTCCTGTCGAACAACAAAGGACGACAACCACTTGGGTGCCCGCTGCAACGGCTCCCTCCACGTCGACTACCCAAAAGAAAAGAAGGCCGGAGAAGACCCCCACGCCTGCAACAAATGTCAAAGACAGTAAGCCTAAACGCCCTAAGTCTGGGGGCATAGTGGTGCATACCGTTTACATGGCGTCCGGGAAGGAAGACAGCCGTACATCTACAGGTCATAGACCGCTCACGCGATCGGTGACTAAAGCTCAGGAGCAGCAGCAGAAACTCCAAGAAATGATGAATGCGATGGCCGCACTCACTGGGCCAAAAGAAAGCCCCGAAGCATCCTCGGATCAACGCCAGGAGCAAGAAACCGACGCCGAATTCCTTCGAAGAATACTGGAAAAGAAGGATAAAGAGGCTGCGGAACAAGCAGCCAACATATAACGAATGGCCCTTCTGTTCCAGGATATGGTGGGTATGATGATCCAACAAAATCCTCCTGCTGAAGATCCCCCGACCGTCCTTGAAGATAACAGGGGAGAAACGTTAAATCCTCCACCGGCTTTGTCAACAGCCAAGGAGGAGACAATCTCCAAAGCTGACTTGAACGAATATATAGCTCAGCAGATACGGGTTCACCAGGCGACTGAGGCAGCCGGTCAAGTTGTCAGAACAGGGCGACCATATCCGAGCTGGTATAATCAGATCAAGTACCCGCCGGGCTATACAATACCGAAATTCCATGTCTATAAGGGGACGAGCAATCCCCACCAGCATGTTGCCCAGTTCAGGGAGCTTTGTGGCAACACTGGCGGCGATGATAAGCTCTTGCTTCGCCAATTCGTCGGTAGCTTGTCAGAAACAACGTTCGAATGGTATTCTGAACTCCCGAACGATTCTGTCAAGACGTTCGCTGAAATGGAGTTGCTATTCACTCAGCGACTCGCGAGCGCCAGCGAACGCACCCCGATAACGGCGTTGATTAATGCCAGGGTGAAACCAGACGAGACGTGGATCCAGTACGCTATACGCTGGCGAAACTTGTGGTCGAAATGCGAATAGCGCATTGAGGAAGCGCCTGCGGTGGGCATGTTCGTGGGTATCCTAGATCCTCATGCAACTATATCACAGTTCATGATGTTCTTTAAGCCGACCACGTTCCAGGCTTTGATCGACAGCTGGCCCAGATGGACCAGATGGGTTACAGACCGTCTCCCCCGAAGCCAGAACCGCGGAATGACAAGGGTAAAGGGAAGGCAACCTTCATTGCGAACGCTCAGCAGCAACCCATTGCCCCAAAGCCAGCGGATCAACTGGAAGAAAGACGGCGGTATTATAATGAGAAAATGAAGCGCCCCTACTCATTCCCGTGGGATAAAATGAAGAGGCTATTCGAGCTGGCGGTACGCAACAGGCTTATCAACTTGCCAAATCCAAGGCGACCGCCACAACCTACTGAGATGAATAACCCCAATCACTGTCCTTATTATCAAACGGTAAGCCATCCGATTGAGGATTGCTTCGTCTTCAAAGGATGGATTGAAGATCAATACCAACAGGGCAAGTTTGCGCTGTCTGAGAAGTGGAAGGTGAACCCGCCACAGCCACACACTCCGAAGAAGACGGACACACCGGGGGCAACATGCTCTTTTGTTGACGAAGCTCCATGGAAGGTCGTGCTTTCATCCAAAACCAAAAAGATGCTGAATGATCTCCATTCATGCCCAGCGGTCAGATGGAAGAACCCGCTTGAACCTCAAATCATCGAAGGGATGTTGAAGCCGCGCCCAACTCCAAAGATCGGTGGTGATGGCCCAAGTACTCACACCCAGCCGTCGAAATCTTCAAAGAAGAAAAAGAAGAGATCCAAGAAGCCCGTGAAGCGTGGCAACAAGCGCACGGACTTGCAAAAACAGATTGACGCGCTAGAGGAGTACAATCAAAAGGCACGGACTCCCATCACACTCCAAGAGTTCCTCAACCACGTCTTTCAGGAGGAAGATAATGGAAACAGCTTGTCGGATGAATCCGAGGGATACGTGGCGAGTTGTCATGTGATCTCCCACTCATTTACGGACGATGAAAAGACTCCTGGCACTGAGAAACTGGGGGAAGAGCCTGAACCGGAGCTTGTATGGCCGTCAGACGAAATGATCGACGCTTTTCTAGATGGGATTCGTCTGAAAAGTAAAGCCGATCGGGAGCGTGAGATGGCCGCATCAGAAGGAGCCAAAAGCAGGCGACTAAACGAAAGAGTCGAAGCACTCCCGCCAGATCAAAAGACATCCGATGCGGATAAAAATATATTCAAGACGAGGAAAAGGTTTGCCAAAGCCATATCAATGGGAATGGAGCTATCACCCTCGGAAGAAAACACGCTCGGTGGAGCAGAAATGCATCCTGATTACTGCTCATATCATCGGAAGATTTCACACCCTACTGAGGAGTGCGACGCTTTTAAGAGATGGTGGCAGGGATATGTTGCTCACCGGCAACATTTTAAGCGAATGAAACGCAGAACTCGTCAGGAGCAGAGAAGTACGACCGAAGGGCACAAAAGAACTACCGGTAACTGTTATACGGTCAACGCCGGAGGATCACAAGTTCTCACCTTTGGGAGCGACTCTGATGAGGAAATGGCTCTGGGCCCTCTCTTTAAAGAATCCATCTTAGGGAAAGAGGAAGAACCAGAGTCCTGCGAAAACATTCAGCTGCGCAATCGCACGCTCCCGGAAAAGAATCTCGGAATCGCAACTAGAAAAGATAAGGGAAAGGAAAAGGTCGCTGAGGATATCTGTCACGCCCCGCTTCCCAGTATACGGCGAAGTGGACGTGACGAGGCCCGCTACGTATGTACTCAGAAGTACATACGCTAAGCGTAACTAAGCAATATAAAATAATCACAAGAGACAAATGATATTGAAATAACAGCAACTTTTATTAATAACATTCTTTGTACAATGCATGAAATGAAAATACAACTGGAATGAAAAAGCAATGCCTAAACAGTGGCATAATAATAATAAAAGGAAGTACTGGGAAGAACAAGTACAAAGTCTAGAGCTCGAGGTCTTCGTGGAACCGCTACAAGTCTTCACTGGTGGGCTCGATCTCAGCTTGGTCCGACGCACCTGACGACATTCAAAGAAGAAGGAAATAGAATGTCGTCAGCGAACAGGTCGCTCGGTAAGTCCCAAAGATAACGGAGAAATAGACAGAGAGTAAAAGAGAGAGAGAGAGTAGCTTTTAATGTTGTATTGTATTGTCATATTATAGTAGTATGGTGCTAACGCTGTTGTTGTAGCTTGGTACAGAAGGATGCCAGTGTATACGAGGGGAGTCTCTATATGCCAGAGACTAAGGGCACGTATAGTACAAGGAACCGTTTATGCCACGGTACAACAGCAACTGAATATAGGTTAGGTGTCTTAATCTGACCACCTCATTCCACTTTTAACATCTTCCGTACCAATCTACCCCTTTAAACCCCGCGATGTCATATTTGTATTGTTATCTTGTAAACTTGTAATGATTGCTTGATTGACTTTGATTGACTGATTGACTGATTGACTGATTGACTGACCGAAACCATGATATCAGGAAACGGTTATAACCATAGAGTCATGTAAATGGAATACTGGGAATCATGTAAAAGGAATATCCATGGTTCGGTTCGGTCAAGTTATATAGATTGTTAACTGGAATCTGGAATTCATGTATTCATCTTGAGTTGGAATATAAAAGAATATAGATTGACTTGAAACATATTCAAGTTTTGTAGCTTGGTACAGAAGGATGCCAGTGTATACGAGAGGAGTCTCTATATGCCAGAGACTAAGGGCACGTATAGTACAAGGAACCGTTTATGCCACGGTACAACAGCAACTGGATTCATGTTAGGTGTATTAAATCTGACCACCTCGTGCCACCTTTAACACCTTCCGTACCAATCTACCCCTTAAACCCCGCGAAGTCTTATTTGTATTGTTATCTTGTAAATTGTAGTAATTGTAGATTGATTGACTGACTGACCGAAACCATGATATCAGGAAACGGTTGTAACCGTAGAGTCATGTAAATGGAATACTGAGAATCATGTAAAAGGAATATATCCATGGTTCGGTTCAGCCAAATTGTATAAATTGATAATTGTATTCATGGATTCATGTGTTCATTTTGAATTGGAATCTTGTAGATTATAGGTTGACTTGAATCATATTCAAGTCAAATTAATCAGACTCAAACCCGAGTCAGACAATCAGAATTATGAATCGTGGTCTTATAATTGTTAGGGTCCTTAGGGTAATTTATAAAACTTGAGGGGGTTTATTGTAAAAAGTAATATTGTATAGTTTGCAAAATACACCTCAAGTATTTAATTATCGTCTTTATGTATATACAACAATTTAATGATCAAGATAAATATGTATACATGTTCGAATAGCATGAAATGAGTCAAGTATATTATTCGAGTAACTACCATAAACAATGCTGTAAAGAAATATTATGTACGACTAATTAATCAAGTTGAACGAATGCGAAATATAAACAGAAATATGGCTCTAAATGTTTTGCATGCGTGAGTTCCAGTTTTACCTAAATATGACTACCGGTTTGAGAGATATATATGTTTTCGTATCGTCGCGCAAAACAGATCAGAATCTATTCGGCACCGTCACATATTTTTAAAACGCAGTTTGAGTTAATTTGTATCAGGTTTCAGGTTACGAAAATTATTAGAAAATTGTAGGTATTTCTATGTACTTATCTAAAACACCAAGATTCACATGATTTGGATTTATGAAGCTCTAGTTATGATCATTTTAATATCAGCATTTAAAACAGAAATTCAGATTTCTGGACAGCAACTATATATTGTATTGTAAAGCCTATATCAGGTTGTTTCATGCATTCCTAAGTAATATAATATACATAAAATTATAGTTCTATCAATGGTGCATCTACACATCTAAATTTTGTCACAAACGGACATCGGGTGCTCGAGTTATGTCCAATTTAAAAACAGTGTGCGAATCGGAACAGATTCTGTCCAGATCCGTCACTTAATATTGTAATGCAGTTTTCTTTATCTTAGATGGGTTTTCAGTAAAACTATAAAACTAAGAAAATCTATATCATTCGATGTAGATATCAAAAACACCTGAGTTTGCTCAATTTGGATACCGGTATACCAAGTTATATGTCCTATAAATTGACCGATAACTGCAGTTTTCTGTTTTACGATCAGTGAATAAATACGATGTAATTCCTAAACCGTTATGCGGATCGATCTAAAATTTTTACAGTATGTACAAAATAATATATTATATCATATGTAAATTTCCTGAAATTTTCAGAGTTAAAAATTAATTTATAAAAATTATTTTAAAACTAAAGGTATTGATATGTCATATGTGAGAAATGAGAAAATCATGGTATTTATTCGTAACTTCATCATTTTTTTTTAATACAAATTTTAAATAAAGTGATTTAAAATAAAACAACAAACATGCAATCCTAATTGATCACTATGAAATCTTAACATGTGAATTGAGAGTAATGAAAAAGACTTTACAAACTATACAAACTATATATGTGTGTATGTTTGTGTGTTCATTATTTATGTATGTATCCATTTAATTAATTATTTAGGAACTATGATATGTTAAGGGAAGTTTTTCATAGCAATATAAAACAAGAGAACTATAAAGAGAAAAAGAAAGAGATGGAAGGAAGGAAAGAGAGAAGGGACTTACATGCACAAGCCGGTATTGTCACCGGGCTTGTCTATCCGCCGATAGCCTCGCGTTACTAGCGAGACCTTCTTGAAGACTTCTTCATGTTCTTCTTCTTGTCATCTTGGTGAAGATGAAGAAGTGAGAGATAGAAAAATATGAGGAAGGAAAAGATGGAGGAGGACAAATAAAGATGTTGTAATGGTGAATAATAATATATGCATTTAACATGAGAATTAAAAGAGAAATGAAAGGTCACCATTCATTTTGGAAATGAAAGATCTCATTTGTAGGTTATGGGAAGAATAAAAAATGATAAAAAATAATTGCAAGAATGGGGATTTGAACATGTGACTTATGGAATAACAATGCAAGGACTTAACCAATGAGCTATAAGGTTGTTCATGCACATATTTAATTAGAATTAAATATATGATGTTGCTTAAAAAGAAAATGGGCTTTTTAGATGGGCTGTAGAGAATAAGGATAATGAATTTGGGTTAAATATTTATGAAAGGAAAAATAAGAATGAGAAGTTAAAAACTTAAATATAAGAAAAAAATTGTACCTAGAAAAAAAATACATAATAGATTGAGGAATAAAATAATAATAAATTTAATAGAAAGAGGAAAATACCAAGTACAAATAAATACGGTTTATTTTTGAAGAGGGATAATACAAATGTATAAAGATTTTGGGGTCATTACAATATCGCCTTAGATGACCAAGTCATGAAAGAGCTAACTGCTAAGGGCCCGCCCAAGAGGAGTAAGGTGGACTATAACATCCTAGCGCACCTGAGGAAGCTACCCTCGCAGCTCAGCATTCTTGACGCCCTCTTATTATCAAAAGAAGCGAGAGATTCATTAATCAAGGCGCTACAAGAGCCCGAGCAATTCCAAGCCTTCCTCGCCGAAGAAAGGACGAAGGATGAACTGGAAGAAGTGCACACAGCCGATATCACGTTTGGTGATGAAGACCTTCTCCTTGGTACGTGCGACCACAACCGTCCCCTGTACGTCTCTGGATACTGCCATGATATCAAGATAGGAAAAATCCTAGTTGATAATGGATCCTCCGTCAATCTCCTTAATGTACGGGTGTTGAAGGAAATCTGCATGAGCGTTCAGCACCTCGCTCGTGATAAAATTACCATCTCCGGTTTCGACTCCCAGTCGTCATGGACTCTCGGATCTGTAATACTAACATTACACTTCGGACTACTCGTCACGGACATTAAGTTTCACGTCATTGACGCCAAGACCTGCTACAACGCCTTGCTCGGTCGTCCTTGGTTACACGAGTACAACATCATCCCTTCTACGCAGTATCAGTGTATGAAGTATTTCAAGGATGGTCTCGAGTATACCGTAACAGGTGAGCTGAACCCGTTCTCCGTAAACAAAGTCCGCAAGTACGAAGATGCAAAGTACTTTTTGCCAGAATTCGAGGACACAGAGAGGTGTCGCAAACCGGAGAACAAAGCCGCCGCCGCCATTCCTGTTTTCGGGAGTGATACCGAAGAAGAAGAAGAGATAGTTTACGCTGGGCCGTCTCGACGCAACAACCCGGGACCGTCCGCCCCTATATTGATCTTCGGAAGCGACTCGGAAGATGAGGTGAATGCTGTGTTCTCCAGTCGGCCGTCAATACAAACGTTCTCTGGTGATGATCAGAGTCTGCAAATTACCATGATTCCGCAGGAGCACTACAAAGATCTCAACGCACTTGAAGCTTATAATATGCAAGACCTGCAGACGTTTTACGTCCCTCCCAGGCGAAAAGGTGAAAAGGCGATCCTACTCTACTGATCCACAGAAACTGTAAATCCCCGTTTCCATCTTAATAAAAGTTCATATTTTCTAAATTCCAGTGATTTCCTTTCTTTTTTTCCCTTCATATTTTAATTGGTTGTTTAAGCTTAATATTTAAACCTTATTTTCCAACTCTTTTGAAATCATAGTCCAAACCCTAAAAGCCAAATTAAATTAATACCAAAACTAAAACAAGTAAAACATTTTAAATTTAAACCCCAACCTTACTTTAGCCCATTATTTAAAACCCTCAGCCCACTGCAAAATTTATTTTTTCAAACCAATAAAATTTACCCAGCCCGTTTCTCCCCCTCAGCCCTGTAACAACTCCAATTTTTGTATACCTAAATTTGATTTAAAATTGAAATATACTTGGAGTATTAATGTTGCTGATAACACTTTAAGTATCTATTTCCCTACAATAATTACAAGAAGGAGCTTGTAGCTCATTGGTAATACCTTGCACTGCTGAACCAAGCCACCAGAGTTCGAATCCCATGCCCCACATTATTTTTATATTGTTTTGTTTTAATTTTTTTGGAAAGTCAATAGTCAAACAGCCATAACTCTAAAAATTAATACGGTATATAAAAAAATAAAGTATACCAAAATTTCCCCCAGAAGATTCCCCACCCAAAGAGCCCCAACTCGGCCAAGTCGGCCGGCGGTTTGGCCGAATCGGTAGGCGCCGCCGGCCGGACTCGGCCGGCGGTTCGGTCGAATCGGACGGCGCCGCCGGCCGGACTCGGCCGGTCGGCCGAGTCGTCAACACGGAAATTTTCCGTGTTGACTTGGTCTTCACCCCTGTATACTCCATTTTCTCTGAACAGTTACCAAATTCCCATTAAATCTCTTTTACTCCCAAAATTAATGAAATTTTAATGAATTTTTATATTTTTTAATCCAAACCCTAACCCTAGCCTAGCCCTATATAAACACCCCTACCCTCTACAATTTCACCCTACAACTCTAAGTCCACTCTCTCAAATTCTTAAGAGAACTCGGTACGTAGAAAAAAAGAGCGAGAAGCGAAGCGCTGCCGAAACCGACGACGGATTCCGGCGATCGTACTAGAACCTTCACGACGTTTTCGACGCACCGACAACCACCACTTCCTTAGCATCCTTAGCTTGTCCAAACCCGTAAGTCCCATCTCTTCTGTCTCTCTTTTCTTTTAATAGAAAATACGACTTTTTGGAACCCGACGGAAATCGGAACAAACCGATTTCCGATTCGGTTTTTCTACAAAATTCCACTTGTCACCTAATTCATAATACTTAAACATATCCATGATGACTATTAATCATATAGAAACCAATTTAAATAAAGTTTCTCACATGAAATGATAGCTTTCTTGTAAAATCGTATTCTTTTCACAAAAATACCATAAAGTTTACTGTTCTTGTTCTAATTAAATCCCTCATTCCTAAACATGTTTATCTTGATAAATAAACTTGTAGAAATCAATTTGAATGGGTTTTCACACATGTAATGATAACGTTTTTAAATACCGTATTCTTACACTTAAATACCTTCATGTTTAATATATCATATTTAACCTCTAAACTTCACTAAACCTTAAAATAAGTCATGAGGTAATGACCTACCTCTACACACACACAAATATAACCTTAATTGATAAACGTCAAAACATAGAATACGAAAATACAAGACTTTTCACTAAAATACCCTTTTCTTTATAAACCTTTTTCTAAAAGTTCTAAGTTTTTTTACAATTTTAAAACAATATCTTTTAATAGGAAAATACGTATGTCATGGACATCGATCGTTTATCTAAACTGACTTTGTGGTGTCTAGGCTAGGCAAGTGAGCTTGGGTAACTTTAAAAGGCCCGTCTCACGATTCGTGAGCGGATCACTCCCTCATCACTTGTACTTACCTGGCCACAATTGGCGGTGAAGAGGCGATTTGAGACTTCTAATGACTTGTCGTTTAGACCCTTAGAAATAGGCTAGTTGGCTTAGGAAACCCTAGAAACTAAAAAAAAACCGGAAATTACACTTTTCAAATAAATATCTTATATTTATAAAACCGTTTTTCTAAATGAATAGTATTTATTAAATTTTTGCAAAGCGCCACTACAACCCACATTTGGGAAACCCGTTAGGGATAGTACGGTTTATCGTGGACCCGCGGGCTAGTAGTGCGAGATTCAGACCTCCGCAAGGAGCATTCGGTCTCGAAGGGTTTGAAATACGATATTTAAGAAAAAATGAAATTTTTGGAAAAATAAAATATTCTTGTATTAACATATATATAATTATTATTTAAACGCCTATTTTATCATAAGATAAAGTTCCCATCTTTTTCTAAAAATTTACAAGATTAAAAGTTACATTAAAATACCATGAATTCAAATAAATCAATTAATACTTTTATTAGGATATATTCACTAGAATAACACAAATAAAATTCACACTCATTATAACTATAAAGACGAATAATAAATACTTGAGGTGTATTTTGAAAACTATACAAAAGTACTTTTTACATAAAACCCCCTCAAGTTTTATAAATTACAATAAGGCCCCTAACAATTATTGAACTTCAAATTACCTTTCTTTTAATCTGACTCGGGTTAGAGTCTGACTATTTCTGACTTGAATATGATTCAAGTCAATCTATATTCTCTTATATTCCAATTCAATATGAATACATGAATCCCTGAATCCAGTTAACATTTTACATAATTTGACTGAATCAAACCATGGATATACAACCATTATCCTGATATTCCATTTACCTGATTATGCAGTTACAACATGTTTACTGATATCATGGTTTTGGTCAGTCACCCAACTTACACAATATATTACAACAATACTATTAAAACACTACGGGGTTTAAGGGGTAGATTGGTACGGAAGGTGTTAAAGGTGGCACGAGGTGGTCAGATTAAGACACCTAACCTGAATCTTATTGCTGTTGTGCCGTGGCATAACGGTTCCTTGTACTTTCCTTTTGCCCTGGTCTCTAGCATATAGAGACCCCCCTCGTATACATTGGCATCCTTCTGTATCAAGCTACAAACAACAGCGTTAACATTATATTCCACAATATTCTACAACATGACACTTAGCAAATTACTCTTATTCTGTCTTTCTAATTCTCCTATATCTTTGGGACTTACCGAGTGACCTGTTCGCTGACGACATTCTATTTCTTTCTTCTTTGAATGTCGTCAGGTGCGTTGGACCAAGCAGAGATTGAACCCACCGGTGAAGACTTGGAGCAGTTTAACGAAGACCTCGAGCTCTAGATATTGTACCTTGTTCTTTCCAGTATTTTCATTTCCTGTTATGCCACTGTTTAGGCATCGCTTTTCATTTCAGTTGTATTTTCTTTTCATGCATTGGACAAAAGAATATTATTAATAAAGTTGTTGTTATTCTATATCTTTCGTCTCTTGTGATTTACTTTATATTGCTTAGCTACGCTTAGAGTATGTACTTCTGAGTACATACGTAGCGGGCCTCATCGCGTCCACTTTGCCGTACACTAGGAAGCGGGGCGTGACAGGTTTTGTTGGTGGCCCATGCAGGTCAGAGCTGTATGAATCCCTGTCATGCAGTTCTGGTCTGCGTGAACAACCTAAGCAATATAACACAAGAACCGGCAACTTAAAACATTCTTTACAATTCATGTTCCTTTAATCTTGCAAATTTCTATTCCTTGAATCTTATCATGTATTTGAATCTGTCCTAACCCAAATTTTTCATCAA
The DNA here is from genome assembly GCA_030015575.1 of Agapanthus africanus. Classification (NCBI taxonomy): domain Eukaryota; kingdom Viridiplantae; phylum Streptophyta; class Magnoliopsida; order Asparagales; family Amaryllidaceae; genus Agapanthus; species Agapanthus africanus. The sequence goes on from CM057337.1 coordinate 96,516,426, forward strand.
GGTTATGGATTCCCCGAACAACACCAGCACCAACGTTAACAACACCCCTTCAGCGCTACCTCTTACAACAGCTGTTCCTGCACCACCCACTGAGCAAACGATGCTATTCGAGGCGATCCACAGTCTTCTCGAGGGACAGCAACAACTCTTGAACCGTCCTGAGAACGATGCACCGGGAGTAAAGCAATTCAGGGCTTTGCACCCAAAGCAGTTCTCTGGTAAATGAAGCCCTCTTGAAGCGGAAGAATGGGCACAAAGTATCGAAGACGATCTGGCAGCAGCTCAAGTGCCAGACAACGCTTGGGTCCGTGTAGCAAAACTACAACTCACGGATAATGCTCGCAATTGGTGGAAGGCGGAAGAAACCCGTCTGGTACAGCCGATTGAATGGAAGACATTTCGTGAGAAGTTCGACACGAAATATTTCCCTGTGACTGCCAGGTTCGCCATGGAGCAGCAGTTTATTCATCTATAGCAAGGATCAATGTGGGAAAAATCGGTAGATGAATACGACGCTGAATTCACCATGTTGAGCCGGTAAGATATGTCGCAATAGTTCAATTTTTAATTATCACATACTACACAGCCAACACAATCTTTAAACAGATTCGCGGCACACTTGATACCTACGGACGAGATCAGAGCCCGTCGCTTTCAACAAGGCTTGGACACAGAGATTAAGGCTGCTTTAGCCACAGGAAAGTTTTTGACTCATGAGGAAGCCCTATAAGCTGCCCGCAGTTATGAGGCAGTGATAAAAGAGAGGGGCAGACCTCAGTCTGCAGGAGTCAAACGCCCTGCCAACCAGATGGCAGGTGGAGCCACGTCCAGACCACCTTTCGTGCCAAGGCGACCCGGAGTACCAACTCATCGTCCTAGCCCAGCCTTTTGCACCTACTGCAAGAGAACTAGACATATGATGAAGGACTGCCGTCGAACCAACCGCCTCTGCTTAGTCTGCGGTTCATCCACTCACGATATTGGATCTTGTCCCCAAAGACAGAACCCAGTTGCTGCACCCAGGCCAGCAAATACTTATCAGCAGCGACCAGCACTTCAGGCACCTGTTCCCAGACTTGCACTGCCTGCACCATCCAGGGGACCACAAGCTGCACCACCTCCTCGACAGTTCCATCAAGCTCAAAGGAACGTTCAGAGGAATGCTCCTCAGACCAGGAGGAATGTGCCAAAGCGCCAGGGTTTCATGATGTCTGTGGAAGAAGCTGAGGCCACTGGCCAAGTCATTACTGATAAACTTTCCTTCTCAAACTTATATTTTAGTCTTGTTTACCTACACACTTTCCCTATATCTAAAACCTATCCCATATACCTTAGGTACAATCCTAGTAGCTTCACTATCTGCACTTGCACTGTTTGATACTAGAGTATCCCACTGCTTTATATCGCAACGGTTTGTCCGAACCCATGCGATTCCAGTCTCACCGCTTGTATCTAGCTGGAACGTCAGTTCCGGAAATGGTGTTTTAAAGGCAACTATGGGATACAGCATGTGTCCAGTCGTCGTCTGCAGTCGAGAGTTTTATGCTGACTTCAAGGTACTGGACATACCAAACTTCGATGTGGTTCTAGGAATGGACTGGCTTGGAACCTTTTATGCTACCATCGACTGTCGTCAAAGGAGGGTAGTATTTGAGATCCCAGATCATCCGGTCTTCTATTTCAAGAGTGGAGACCGTACACTAGAGCCAAGTACTTACAAAGCGAAGCCAAGGGAAGCAGTAGTTGCAGCAGCTCAGGCAAAGGAAGAATCAAGACCAGAGGTAGTTCGAGAGTTCGATGATGTATTCCCTGACGATATATCAGGTTTGACTCCCGATCGAGCTCTTGAATTCAGTATTGACTTAGTACCAGGAGCACAACCAGTAATCAAAGCACCTTATAGACTAAGTCCGGAAGGATTGAGGAAAGTTCGAACACAATTGGACGAATTACTGGCGAAAGGATGGATTCGTCCCAGCACTTCAAGTGGGGGAGCACCTGTACTACTGATAAAAAAGAAGGAAGGTTCATACAGAATGTGCATCGATTATAGGGCCTTGAACGAAGTTACTATAAAGAACAAATATCCACTTCCGCGCATCGACGATTTATTCGATCAGCTAAGTGGATCTTGTGTCTTCTCTAAACTAGATCTTCGTTCAGGTTATCATCAAGTGAAGTTCAAGGAAGCTGATATTCACAAAACAGCTTTCAGAACTCGCTATGGACATTACGAATTTCTAGTAATGCCATTTGGAGTGACCAATGCACCAGCAATCTTCATGAACCTTATGAACCAAGTTTTCCGAGAATATTTAGACAGGTTTGTTATCATCTTCATCGACGACATCCTGGTATATTCTAAGAATCGGAAAGAACATGCGGAGCATCTATGAATTGTCCTGGAAACTCTTCGTCAACATCAGCTTTATGCCAAGTACAGTAAGTGCAAATTTTGGCTAAATCAAGTTGGTTTTCTTGGACATATCGTATCAGGAGAAGGAATTTCTGTGGATCCAGCAAAAGTTTCGGCAGTTAGCGAATGGCCTACACTAAAGTCAGTGAAGGATATTCGAAGTTTCTTGGGTTTAGCTGGATATTACAGAAGGTTCATTGAAGGCTTTTCGAAGATAGAAACACCCCTGACCAAGCTCACACGAAAAGATGAAGAATTTGTGTGGTCAGAAGCATGCGAGCAAGCTTTCGTAGAACTCAAGTCAAGACTGACATCTGCACCTATTCCCGTCATACCGGATCAATCTGGAGGATTCGAAGTGCATTGTGATGCATCCGGTAAGGGATTAGGATGTGTTCTACATCAGCACAGTAAGGTTGTGGCTTATGCTTCAAGACAACTGAAGACTCATGAGCGCAATTATCCGACGCATGATCTGGAGTTGGCAGTCGTCATTTTTGCTCTCAAGATTTGGCGCCACTACTTACTTGGTGAACGAGTGAACATCTACACAGATCACAAAAGTCTGAAGTATGTGTTTACTCAGAAGGAGTTGAATATGCGGCAGAGAAGATGGTTAGAACTCATGGCGGACTTTGACATCAACTTGCAATATCACCCAGGAAAGGTGAACGTAGTACCCGATGCTCTTAGTCGCCAACCATTAGCAATGAATCTCACCGCCCAATGGAAGCTTCAGCAAGACTTACATCAGATGGAGATTGAACTAGTCATGCCAGGTGATGTTTCAAATTTGATGAATCGACAAGTTCAATCAACTATTGTCAATCAGATCAAGGCAGCTCAAGCCAGCGATGCTAAGTTGCAAAAGATCAGAGAACAAGTGGAGAATGGACTCAGAACAGATTTCATCATCCATGAAGATGGATCTTTGAGATACGGCAGCAGATTGTGTGTACCAAAGGGTCCTGTTCGGAAAGAGTTAATGAAAGAAGCTCACAGCTCTCCCTATTCAGTACATCCTGGAGGTACCAAAATGTACAAGGATCTACGTCAGAATTATTGGTGGCATGGAATGAAGCGTGAAGTAGCCAGAAGTGTCGCAAAATGTTTGGTGTGTCAGCAGGTAAAGGCTGAACATCACAGGACAGCTGGACTACTTCAACCGTTACCAATTCCAGAATGGAAGTGGCAGCACATCACGATGGACTTTGTAACTGCTCTTCCTCGCAGCACAAAGGGTAACGATGCGATATGGGTCATTGTGGATCGACTTACAAAGTCGGCTCACTTCATCCCATTTCGAGTTGGGCAATCAACTGAGACACTAGCGAAGAAGTACATGGAGGAAATTGTGAGACTTCAAGGAGTACCGGTCTGCATTGTCTCCGATCGCGACACCAGGTTCTGATCGCAATTTTGGCAGAGTCTGCAAGCTAGCTTGGGAATAAGTCTGAACTTCAGCACGGCTTATCATCCACAAACAGATGGTCAGTCGGAACGAACTATTCAGATCTTGGAGGATATGCTCAGAGCATGTATGCTCGACTTCAAAGGATCGTGGGAAGATCACCTGCATCTTGTGGAGTTCGCATACAACAACAGCTACCAAGCAAGTATAGGAATGACACCTTTTGCAGCATTATATGGAAGGAAGTCTCGATCGCCATTAAGTTGGGACGACATCGGAGATAGGGAACTCCTTGGACCAGAGATGATAGTAGCAACCGTTGATGTGGTTCATACTATCAGAGAAAGAATACGCATAGCCCAAGATAGACAGAAACACTGGACTGATGCAAAGAGACGACACTTGGAGTTCCAGCCTGGAGACCATGTATTTTTGAAGATATCTCCGAACCGCGGAGTGATCCGATTTGGAAGACGGGGAAAGTTGAGTCTGAGATACATTGGACCGTTCGACATACTCGAACGAGTCGGTGAAGTGGCATACCGATTAGCGCTTCCACCCTCATTGGAAGGAGTGCATAATGTATTCCACATATCTCAACTCAGAAGGTATGTGAGTGACCCCAGCCATGTACTTGATCATTCCGAGCTCACTATACAGCCCCGACTTGTCTTGTGAGCAACCTGTGGAGATCCTGGATAGGAAAGTGAAGACACTTTGGAACAAGGAAGTTAACCTGGTTCGAGTGATGTGGAGGAAAGACACTCCAGGAGAATCCACGTGGGAAATGGAGGATGAAATGCGTGCAAGATATCCGCACCTTTTTTGTAAACTAGTCCTCAAATAAAAGTTGTAAATTTCGGGGACGAAATTTTTGTCAGGAGGGTAGATTGTAACAACTCCAATTTTTTGTATACCTAAATTTGATTTAAAATTGAAGTATACTTGGAGTATTAATGTTGCTGATAACACTTTAAGTATCTATTTCCCTACAATAATTATAAAAAGGAGCTTGTAGCTCATTGGTAATACCTTGCACTGCTGAACCAAGCCACCAGAGTTCGAATCCCATGCCCCACATTATTTTTATATTGTTTTGTTTTAATTATTTTGGAAAGTCAATAGTCAAACAACCATAACTCTAAAAATTAATACGGTATATAAAAAAATAAAGTATACCAAAATTCCCCATAGAAGATTCCCCACCCAAAGAGCCCCGACTCGGCCCCAACTCGGCCAAGTCGGTCGGCGGTTCGGCCGAATCGGCCGGCGCCGCCGGCCGGACTCGGCCGGTCGGCCGAATCGTCAACACGGAAATTTTCCGTGTTGACTTGGTCTTCACCCCTGTATACTCCATTTTCTCTGAACAGTTACCAAATTCCCATTAAATCTCTTTTACTCTCAAAATTAATGAAATTTTAATGAATTTTTATATTTTTTAATCCAAACCCTAACCCTAGCCTAGCCCTATATAAACACCCCTACCCTCTACCATTTCACCCTACAACTCTAAGTCCACTCTCTCAAATTCTCAAGAGAACTCGGTACGTAGAAAAAAAGAGCGAGAAGCGAAGCGCTGCCGAAACCGACGACGGATTCCGGCGATCGTACTAGAACCTTCGCGACATTTTCGACGCACCGACAACCACCACTTCCTTAGCATCCTTAGCTTGTCCAAACCCGTAAGTCCCATCTCTTCTATCTCTCTTTTCTTTTAATAGAAAATACGACTTTTTGGAACCCGACGGAAATCGGAACAAACAGATTTCCGATTCGGTTTTTCTACAAAATTCCACTTGTCACCTAATCCATAATACTTAAACATATCCATGATGACTATTAATCATATAGAAACCAATTTAAATAAAGTTTCTCACATGAAATGATAGCTTTCTTGTAAAATCGTATTCTTTTCACAAAAATACCATAAAGTTTACTTTTCTTGTTCTAATTAAATTCCTCATTCCTAAAAATGTTTATCTTGATAAATAAACTTGTAGAAATCAATTTGAATGGGTTTTCACACATGAAATGATAACGTTTTTAAATACCGTATTCTTACACTTAAATACCTTCATGTTTAATATATCATATTTAACCTCTAAACCTTCACTAAACCTTAAAATAAGTCACGAGGTAATGACCTACCTCTACACACACACAAATATAACCTTAATTGATAAACGTCAAAATATAGAATACGAAAATACAAGACTTTTCACTAAAATACCCTTTTCTTTATAAACCTTTTCTAAAAGTTCTAAGTTTTTTTACAATTTTAAAACAATATCTTTTAATAGGAAAATACGATATGTCATGAACATCGATCGTTTATCTAAACTGACTTTGTGGTGTCTAGGCTAGGCAAGTGAGCTTGGGTAACTTTAAAATGCCCGTCTCACGATTCGTGAGCGGATCCCTCCCTCATCACTTGTACTTATCTGGCCACAATTGGCGGTGAAGAGGCGATTTGAGGTTTCTAATGACTTATCGTTTAGACCCTTAGAAATAGGCTAGTTGGCTTAGGAAACCCTAGAAACTAAAAAAAAAACCGGAAATTACACTTTTCAAATAAATACCTTATATTTATAAAACCGTTTTTCTAAATGAATAGTATTTATTAAATCTTTGCAAAGCGCCACTACAACCCACCTTTGGGGAACCCGTTAGGGATAGTACGGTTTATCGTGCACCCGCGGGCTAGTAGTGCGAGATTCAGACCTCCGCAAGGAGCATTCGGTCTCGAAAGGTTTGAAATACGACATTTAAGAAAAAATGAAATTTTTGGAAAAATAAAATATTCTTGTATTAACATATATATAATTATCATTTAAACGCCTATTTTATCATAAGATAAAGTTCCCATCTTTTTCTAAAAATTTACAAGATTAAAAGTTACATTAAAATACCATGAATTTCAAATAAATCAATTAATACTTTTATTAGGATATATTCACTAGAATAACACAAATAAAATTCACACTCATTATAACTATAAAGACGAATAATAAATACTTGAGGTGTATTTTGAAAACTATACAAAAGTACTTTTTACATAAAACCCCCTCAAGTTTTATAAATTACAATAAGGCCCCTAACAATTATTGAACTTCAAATTACCTTTTTTTTAGTCTGACTCGGGTTAGAGTCTGACTATTTTTGATTTGAATATGATTCAAGTCAATCTATATTCTCTTATATTCCAATTCAATATGAATACATGAATCCCTGAATCCCTTTAACATTTTACATAATTTGACTGAATCAAACCATGGATATACAACCATTATCCTGATATTCCATTTACCTAATTATGCAGTTACAACATGTTTACTGATATCATGGTTTTGGTCAGTCACCCAACTTACACAATACATTACAACAATACTGTTAAAACACTACGGGGTTTAAGGGGTAGATTGGTACGGAAGGTGTTAAAGGTGGCACGGGGTGGTCAGATTAAGACACCTAACCTGAATCCTATTGCTGTTGTACCGTGGCATAACGGTTCCTTGTACTTTCCTTTTGCCCTGGTCTCTAGCATATAGAGACCCCCCTCGTATACACTGGCATCCTTCTGTATCAAGCTACAAACAACAGCGTTAACATAATATTCCACAATATTCTATAACATGACACTTAGCAAATTACTCTTATTCTGTCTTTCTAATTCTCCTATATCTTTGGGACTTACCGAGCGACCTGTTCGCTGACGACATTCTATTTCTTTCTTCTTTGAATGTCGTCGGGTGCGTTGGACCAAGCAGAGATTGAACCCACCGGTGAAGACTTGGAGCAGTTTAACGAAGACCTCGAGCTCTAGATATTGTATCTTGTTCTTTCCAGTATTTTCATTTCCTGTTATGCCACTGTTTAGGCATCGCTTTTCATTTCAGTTGTATTTTCTTTTCATGCATTGTACAAAAGAATGTTATTAATAAAGTTGTTGTTATTCTATATCTTTCGTCTCTTATGATTTACTTTATATTGCTTAGCTACGCTTAGCGTATGTACTTCTGAGTACATACGTAGCGGGCCTCGTCGCGTCCACTTCGCCGTACACTGGGAAGCGGGGCGTGACAAGCCCACTATATATATATATATATATATATATATATATTTTTTAAGGAATTATTTTGTTGAAACGAGCCCGGCCCACTTCTCCAGCCCGCCTCCTCAAACCAGACCCGACCCGCTACTGTTCATCTCCTTTTCCCTCTAACGGTAACTTTCCCCCATTCCCGCTCGCGACCGTCTCCTCCGCCGCAGCTCGCGCCCACGCCCATGCCCGTTATTGCGACGTTACACCCACGACATCAACCCTCGTTCTCTTCCTCACACCCTTACCTCTCTCTTCTCTGCCATTTTCAAATTTTTCCCCACTCCTCTCCACTCACGAAAACTCACCGAGCGCCATTGTCCCTCACTCCGCCGTCGGCGACGACCCTCGACAACCCTCGGCGACCCCTCGCTCACTCCTCCTCCACCAACAGAACTCCTCACCACCACAATACATCAACCCGAGCAGCCCCTGCATACAAATCCCCTGTACACCCAACCCAGTACACCCGAGCCGACCACCACCCTGCCCCCTCGACGCCGACGAGCCCCCACTGCATCTGTAACACCTCATCGACCTTCGACATCCTCAGCATCGTCACCATCACTCCAGACCGAGCTCTCTCTCTCTCTCTTTCTCTCCAAACCCACAATACCCCTCCGAGCACACCATTGTTACTCTTCGCCGGAGCGCCGCCGTCGACCGTCGTCAACCCCAACACTACTCAGGAGATCCACAGAGTCTCCTTCACCCTTCCAGCGAGTACAAGAAGTCTCCGGACAACTCCGACGCAAATTCCGTATCTCGAGCCAAGCTCGCGTAATCCGTTTCGCGGCGTACATCACGCGTTCGTGACGCCGCTGCTGCCGTGCGACCCCGAGATGTTTCCAGGCAAGTGCTTATTTGCTACATGCTAATATAATTATGGTACAAACCTAAATCATATAGTTTATAAATTTACCGATTCCCGATATATTATGCGACCTATGTGTTCGATGCTAGACCCCAATGAAAATAATTTTTTAATTTGACGGAAATGGGTGTTTTCTGTTGGCTCTCATAATGATAAATATCGTGTATAAATCTCACTGGAAAATACGATTGTTAGTGACTAAAATTGATACCCCCAAATATGCCGATAAAACTAAAATTTTCCGTATCTGAAAACGATTAAAATCACCGTAAATTATATACATACTGGAATGATGCGTTCGAGGGCTTAAATCGAAGCTGACTCGATGAACTTTAACCCTATGTAAACTTCTAATGATTTCTGTTCTGTAACTGCGATGATATTTAGATCGGAGTGCGACTCCGGACTGCAGTCCAGAGCGACTCTGATTATTGTTGTACTGTCCCAAAATGTGTGTCACTGTGTTTCCTGAAGTCGTATGTTACGGAACTCTGCAGTAGATTAAAGATGATTCTGTTAGATAAACAAAACAAGTGGTTCCATTCCGTTTCATTGCCGTTTGCTATTTTAAACTGTAAATAAAAGGGCAGAACGTATAACTGTCCAGAACAGATTCAGAAGTGATATACTGATGTTAAACTGTGTGTAACTTTCAACGTACAGATGCGATTGAGGATCCGTCTATTGCGTTGAATACTCTATTGAAAACCCTAGATTTCATTCAACTGTAGCATCGCTAAAATCTAAACCCAACTGGGTACAATTCGTGTCGCGAAACGGACGTTCAGTTCTGAAACTGAATTACCAGCCGCGAGCACTTAAAATGAAACAGTTGTATCTTGAAAACCGGAATCCCGATTGAACTGAAACTAATTTTGATGAATTTCTGACTGAGCGTTCTATTTATCTTACTTGTATCATTTTTCTGAATTCTTAACATATTAATTTATGCAATTTATGTAAATTAATGACATGCATGTTGATTCATAACACACTTAGCTTAATGATGGCATACATACATATATCATACCCCATTTGCTATATACTTAGTGTTAGTGCGTGTTAGAGTCAGTGGACATTGCATTATCGTGTGTGGTTGATGTTGGTTTAGAAGTGACGAGTATACCAATGGGAAGTGAATATTCGTGACAGTGATTGATACAGTGAGCAGTGATAAAACCGTGCCATTGGTATACTTGTACACGACTGAATCAAGATCACAAATAGTGTAAACCTGAGAATAAAGGGGAAATCGAAGTGGAAAGAGAATCGTATTTAGCGGGACCGTGTTTTAGAGGATGATCATTCGAGCAGCGATATATATATTAGGTAGGATCTAGCGATCCGGCTGACAGGGTTATGTCCCGAGCATGTGGGCCGTTGTCTCGGGTACGTACGAGACTCCTGTTAAACATGATCCTCCTTCCACTATGCGATTTCAAACATGACCTAGAGATCGATAGGGAAACAGAACATATTCTGCATCATATAGTGACATAGTGATTACTTGCATTGTTCTTACACTAGTATAATCTCATTTACCTGTTTCATCTTATTATAATAATATTGTTATTGTGTCGCTCTGACGACCTGAGTATGCATGCTCAGATTCCGTGGAAGGACCAGCACAGGAGACGGATCTACTCTTCGAGTTCACGGAGATATAGTCTGGTGTACTTTCTTCATTTACTGCCTTCCATAAAAGTGATCGTGAGATTGAACTTGGTTAGTAATTGTTCTTGTTATCTGTAATTTGTGAACAATGGATTATTAATGTAATAAATTAGTGATGTGATTTCTTTACTACTGTGCTTTATCTACTGATTACCATGTAATGCTCGAAGCCGAAGTGTGACTACGGCGGGATGTTTCCCTGACCGTAGGAGCATGGCTGGCCTAGTCATCCCTCGTTTTCCGTATTTTGGGAAGCGGGGTGTGACAGAAACAAGAGTGGAGAAAGAAATCTGGCATGGCGCAGATTCTACACTCGACAGGCTCCAACCCATCCGTTTGCCCAGATATTACACGAACGGAATGAAAAGGCTATTGAAGCGCCAAGGGGTACCTTTAAAACAGACAATTCGACAAGCTCGGTTCTACAACAGGATTTGGGATGTCCCTGGGACTCGGCGCAAGTTGCCCAACGGGAAAATGGAAAGGCTTGGGCTTGGATATGTGAGATCCGGGAAACGGGAACGAGTCCACGGTAGCTACGCCATATATAACTTCGATGAAGAAGAGGATGCCCTGTCAGAAAACGCCGACCCCTTATCAAAACTTGATCCCGCAATCAAAGTGCCGAGTCCGTCATTTGAAGAGCGAATGGACAAGCTTATCAGGAAAGCGGGTCAGAAAGCTCGGGACGACCATAATCGGGAAATGGCCATCTACGAGAAAGCCAGGACGCAGCGTCTTCTTCAACAGGCTGCAAAAGACAAAAATGCTCCACCCTGTCAACCTGCTGTGCAAAAGGCCCGAAGCAGAGGCAGAAATAAGTGAAAGAGCAGAAAAGGGATTCGACAACGACAACGTGGGATCAAAGAGTCATGTGATCGGGAATTGCGCTGTCCGGATTTGTCCCTCATGAAGAAGACTAGTCGAGCGTACTCTTTCCTTCAAGACTGAGGATTGGAGAGAAGTCTTTATAGACTACTTCAAATCCCGTCGAATGCCTGAAGACGCGTCCTCGAAACATCAGCTCATGAAACGAGCCCTATCTTTCGCCTTCGTCAATGATACTCTGTACAAGAGGTCTTTTGATTCTCTGTGGTTGAGCTGCCGGGACCTGAAGAGGCGAAGAGATTCGTTCAGAAAGTTCATGACGGACTCTGCGGTTCTCACCAAGCAGGCCCAAAGATGAAGTTGAAGATTAAACAGATGGGCTACTATTGGCCAACGATGATTCAGGACTGTCTCGAATATGCGAAGCAATGCCACTCATGCCAGATTCATAGGGTCTTTATCCATCAGCATCCAAATCCTCTGCATCCCACAGTGGCTAGCTGGCCGTTTGAAATGTGGGGGACTGACATAGTCGGCCCTATCGAACCAGCATCATGCAGGGGACATCGTTTCATCCTAGCGACCACTGATTACTTCTCCAAATGGGCAGAAGCAGTACCGTTGAGGGAAGTGAAGACGGAGAATATCCTCCATTTCTTCAAGACACACGTCATTTATCGGTTTGGAACGCCGAGACGGATCATCTCCGATAACGGGCCGGCCTACAGAAGCCACAAGATCAGCCGCTTCGCGCAGCAACACAACATAGACTGGAGATATTCCTCAGTTTATAATCCCCGAGCTAACGGTCTAGCTGAGGCTTTTAACAAGACCTTGACGAAGATCGTAAAGAAGAAGGTGTCCCGAAACAAGAAAGACTGGCACGAGAGACTGCAAGAAGCTCTTTGGGCGTATCGAACTACGTTCAAGATGGCCACAAACACAACACCATACGCGTTGGTATTCGGCACGGAAGCGGTACTCCCTCTCGAAATAGAGTTACCCTCTCTACGAGTGGCAGTCCACTATGAGCTGACGGACGAAGAAAATGCTCACCTTCGGCTTGAGGAGCTCGATGCCCTTGATGAAACCCGGCTCATAGCGCACCAAAATCTGGAGGCTTATAAAGCAAAGATGACGCGCTCATATGAAAGATTGACAAGGCCGAGGACATTCCGCCAAGGCGAACTCGTGCTAGTGGTCAAAAGACCCATGATCCCCAATCGCGCCAAACGGGGAAAATTCGAGCCGAACTATGAAGGCCCCTACATCATAGACAAGGTCTACCAGGGTGGAGCCTATCTACTCATGGATATGCACGGTGAAAGACCTTTCAGGCCAATAAACGGTCGCTTCTTGAAGAAATACTGCGCTTAATGAGTTATAGCCTAGGTCAATGATAGATGACGACGACTATGCCCGCTCGCTATCTTCCTAATCCCAAACTATATAAGTAGTAACCGGCTTTCTTCAACAACGGACCGAAACGTCCTTAAACTAACAACGGACCGAAACGTCATTAAACTAACAACGGACCGAAACGTCCTTAAACTAACGGCGGACCGAAATGTTCTTAAACTAACGATGGACCACTATGTCCTAAGACTAGCTGTCGACCGAGAGATCGATAAACTACGGTGGATTGCGGCATCCCAAAACCGATACAAAATATATATATAAATATATAAATAAAAATAAAAAAAATAAAAATGGTATGTGCATAAGCAAAGTGGGCATGGATGAAAAACCAAAAGGGCTCCGTGAGTAAAAACAGCAGGGCTACCGGCGAGTGTTTGTGAAAACCCGAAAGGGCGCAACCTCGTTAAAGGACACTTGCAGGGTCCTCACGACCTTATAAGGAGAAACCACCCGCGTGAGATCCCTACGACTCACAGGGGAGCAACACACTTAGGGATCCTTACGATTCCTAAGGAGAAATTACACTTGCGAGATCCTCACGACTCGTAAAGAGAACTCTCTTATGGGACCCTCACGGCTCATAAGATTTGAAAGTCTTAAGTTACAGAAACCTGAACCTGTTCTTAAGCAACCCCTACAACCTTCGATATTGCCCTACAAGCGGCTCATACTAACCCTTGTATACAATCCACGGACGCGAATAAACATTTCCCTAACCGAGTCTCATCCGTGACTAGGGATATGTTCATACGGTGAACAACTCTTGTAAGTCCTCTCGACTTATAAGGAGAAAACCCTTTTATAAGATCCTTACGACTTACAAGAGAACATGCACTTAAGAATCCTCACGATTCCTAAGGAGAAAATACACCAACAAGATCCTCACGACTTGTAGGGAGAAATACCTTTGTGAGACCCTTACGGCTCATAAAGTCAAAAGCCTTAGTCGACAGGACCCTTAACCATGTTTACTAAGCCACCTTTGTTCAACATCGACAGAGGCAAATGATGATTCGCTCCTGGCAATCTCCCAGTTGTAGCGGTGCTGATGCCGAAATCGGTGTCTAATCCAAAGCTTGCGGCGAAAAGCCAGCAAGCCACACATGCATGAAAAATAGTCGAAATGATGGGGCAACTCGCAATAAAAAGCAGCGAGTAAAAAATAAAATAAATAGCCGAAATGATTGGACACCGCGAAAAATAGCCGAAATGATAGGGCAATCGCGACCTTCGCGATATAAAAGCTGAAATGATAGAGCATCGCGGAAAAAGAAATAAAATAAAAATGAAATTTTTGCCCTACAGATGATGTTACATCAATCCCTGTATACAATCCAGGGACGCAAACGAAGAAGGAATCACACTCCTTCTTCCCAGGTTTCATCATAAGAAGAAGCCAAATCTCGACGAGCCACAAAGATCGTCTCAACATTCGTCTCATTGCGGGCACAACATAAAGCAAAGCGGAACAGCGGCAACTCCCAGTTCCATGATTCGGCTCTGTATAGATCACCAAAAGTCAAATCCCAACCCCGTGTAAATGCGAATATAATCAAAAAAATTCCTGGTCACGTGGAACGCGGATAACATCACTCTTTGACCCCGTGGAAAACGTCCAGAGCGGAGCATGGTCCTCGCAGAACACGGCAGTGAACCCGTGGGAAGCATCCAGAGCAAAATTCCTGGTCACGTGGAACGCGGATAACGTCACTCTTTGACCCCGTGGAAAACGTCCAAAGCAGAGCCTAGTCCTCGCCGAACGCGGCAGTGAACCCGTGTGAAGCATCTAGTGCAAAATTCCTGGTCACGTGGAATGCGGATAACGTCACTCTTTGACCCCGTGGAAAAAGTCCAGAGCGGAGCCTAGTCCTCGCTGAACGCGGCAGTGAACCCGTGTGAAGCATCTAGTGCAAAATTCCTGGTTACGTGGAACGCGGATAACGTCACTCTTTGACCCGTGGAAAACGTCCAGAGCGGAGCCTGGTCCTTGCAGAACACGGCAGTGAACCCGTGGGAAGCATCCAGAGCAAAATTCCTGGTCACGTGGAACGCGAATAACGTCACTCTTTGACCCCGTGGAAAATGTCCAGAGCGGAGCCTGGTCCTCGCAGAACACGGCAGTGAACCCGTGGGAAGCATCCAGAGCAAAATTCCTGGTCACGTGGAACGCGGATAACGTCACTCTTTGACCCCGTGGGAAACATCCAGATCAGATCCTGGTCCTCGCAGAGTAAGGCAGTGAACCCATGTGAAGCATCCAGAGCGGAGCCTAGTCCTCGCCGAACACGGCAGTGAACCCGTGTGAAGCATCTAGTGCAAAATTCCTGGTAACGTGGAACGCGGATAACGTCACTCTTTGACCCAGTGGGAAACGTCCAGAGCGGAGCCTGGTCCTCGCAGAACACGGCAGTGAACCCGTGGGAAGCATCCAGAGCAAACATTGGACTGTGGAGTCCTTAAAATCCACGGACTATGATGTCCTTAACCTCGACCGTAATGTCTTAAAACTAATGATCAACCATGATGATTCTAGACCGATTTTGCCTTGGTTCAAGGGTACATCTCGTCATTCCTTTGATATTTGGCGTTGTAATTCCTTAATGTCTTCGAAGAGGTGACGGGTCCCAGTAACCACACGTTTCGTGGACTGTGGAGTCCTTAAATCCACGGACTATGTGGTCCTTAACCTTGACCGTGATGTCTTAAAACTAACATCGAACTGTGGAGTCCTTAAATCCACGGACTATGAGGTCCTTAACCTTGACCGTGATGTCTTAAAACTAACATCGGACTATGGAGTCCTTAAAACCACGGACTATGACGTCCTTAACCTTGACCGTGATGTCTTAAAACTAACATCGGACTGTGGAGTCCTTAAATCCACGGACTATGACGTCCTTAATCTTGACCGTGATGTCTTAAAACTAACATCGACTGTGGAGCCCTTAAATCCACGGACTATGACGTCCTTAACCTTGACCGTGATGTCTTAAAACTAACATCGGACTGTGGAGTCCTTAAACCCACGGACTATGATGTCCTTAACCTGGACCGCAATGTCCTTAAAATACCTATCGACCGCAATGTCATTAAACTAAACAACAGAGCCCCCCAATTGCTCTCTTGTTGGATCTAAACGATCCCGTTAAGTTGATCTTAGTCTAAAACTAGACTAACGTATCCTTAACAAACATTTAAGTTGATCTTAGTCTCAAATGAGGCTAATGTATTCTTAAACCCAACCCCCAAACCTAAATCTAAGAAAGATACGGATTTGGGCTAGTCCACGCCCTACGAGCGACAACATAACTTAGTCTCCGTATACAATCCACGGGCAACCAAACACAAAACAAACACCCACGACACGAAGTGATCATCTGGAGAAGGAGAAAGTTGTTACCGCGATGCGGTAGCGTAATTAACTGCAGGGGCTTGCGCCTGCAGGGAAGAGCGTCCCCACAATCAAAAACCCCTCAAGCGAGGGGGAATCTGACGAAATCTGCTACATCGGACGGATCCGTTTAAACCTTCGATACATGGTGCCATAAATCAACTTGGCATTTTCGGAGAGGTGGACGAATAGCACCAATTAGCATCTGCCCCGAATTTCAGGCAAGACGTCCCTGTCGCGCCGTCTTTCGGAGGGGAACAGTAGCTTCCCTACCTCGCAACGCCAGGGATCAAAGCCCTCACCAAGAGGCAGCCGAGCGGCTACCCTGCTCGGCTATCCGTGGCCGGTAGCTTCCCTACCTCACTAAGCCAGGGATCAAAGCCCTCACCAAGAGGTAGCCGAGCGGCTACCCTGCTCGGCTATCCCTGACTAGTAGCTCCCTACCCTAACAAGCCAGGGATTAAAGTCCTCACCAAGAGGCAGCCGAGCGGCTACCTTGCTCGGCTATCCCTGGCTGGTATCTTCCCTACGCCACAACGTCAAGGATCAAAGCCCTCACCAAGAGGTAGCCCTGTAGCTACCCTGCTTGGCTATCCCTGGCTGGTAGCTTCCCTACCCTACAACGTCAGGGATCAAAGCCCTCGCCAAGAGGCACCGGGCAGCAACCCTGCTCGGCCATCCTTAAGGACAAAAAGCCATCGCCAAGAGGCACCGGGCAGTAACCCTGCTCAGCCATCCTTAGTAGGCCGCTTACGGCCCCTCCCGCTCTAAGGATGAAAAGCCCTCGAAAGAGGAAACCAGGCCCGCCTTTGCTCGGTTATCCCTGGCTGGTAACCTCCTACCAAACCAGGGATCAAAGCCCTCGCCAAGTGGCACCAGGCAGTAACCCTGCTCGGCCCGTCCTTAAAGATCAAAGCCTTCGCCAAGAAGTATCGAGCAGCTACCCTGCTCGGCCCCATCCTTAGTTGGTCAATTACGGCCCCTCCAACAGCTAAGGACAAAAGCCCTCGCCAAAAGGCACCGAGCAGCTACCCTGCTCGGCTATCCTTAGTAGGCCACTCATGGCCACTCCCGCACTAAGGATCAAAGCCCTCGCCAAGAGGCACCGAGCAGCTACCCTACTCGGCTCCATTCTGAGTTGGCCAATTACGGCCCCTCCAACAGCTAAGGACAAAAGCCCTCGCCAAGAGGCACCGAGCAGCTACCCTGCTCGGCTATCCTTTGTTGGCCACTCACGACCCCTCCCGCGCTACGGATCAAAGCCCTCGCCAAGAGGCACCGAGCATCTATCCTGCTCAGCCATCCTTAGTAAGCCACTCACGGCCCCTCCCGCGCTAAGGATCAAAGCCCTCGCCATGAGGCACCGAGCAGTTACCCTGCTCGACCCCATCCTTAGTTGGCCAATTACGGCCCCTCCAACAACTAAGGATCAAATCCCTCGCCAAGAGGCACCGAGCAGCTATCCTGCTCGGTCCCATCCTTAGTAGGCCACTTACGGCCCCTCCAACTCCTAAGGAACAAGAATTCAACAAGAGTCATCCAGTCTATCAACGTCTGAGCGATCTCCACCTCGACTTCGGGGCCATGGAGATACCATCTTCCCGCCGGTCTTCGCACACTCAGCAAATGATCAGATTCAATTCGACGCGTAATCGTTAGACAAAGAGCCGACACAACATAAAGGAAGGCTGTGCAAATACAAGTATCTACCAACAAAAGAAAATACAAGCACAAACACTACTACAAAAACAAAAATTTGTTATATTCACAAAGCCAAGAGTCTTTACAAAGGTATTATGGGCTCCCCAACTTTATCTAATTACCTGAAAGTTTACAAAAGGGAAGTTCTGGCTGCAAGCACGACCTAGACCTCGCTTCCCTCATCACTGTCGACCGGGGGCATGACCACTGAAAGTGGGACCCGAGCTCGAAGCTCACCATCGGCAAACTACGAAAGCTGCTCCTTGACGGCATCAAGAGCTTTGTTCCATGCAATGGCGGAGGCCTCGCCGAGGTCGACGTAAAACTGGTCCTACCCCTTATAATCAGCTACCGCCTTTCTAGCTCAGATCTCGGCAAGCTCCACCGCCTGAAGCGCCGCCTCGGCATCCCACCTGCTTGCATCCCTCTCCCTCTCCATGGCCGCAAGGCGATCAGTCAGATATGCCAACTTCGCCTTAACGACCCGGTGGGACTCGCTCAGGCGGCGATAGGACTCCCAGCACTTTGAAATGGTGAGATCCGCGGTTTCTGACCGGGCTTTGAGGACGATCGACCTCTCCCTCTCCAGATGCAGCCCGAGTCGCAGACCCTCGACCTCCGAAGAAGACTCTTCTGCTGACCTCGCAGCCCGAATAGTCCCCTCCGCTTCCATACGAGTAACAAGGGCGCAGTGCTGAAGGACCTGGCGAAAAATGGCAAAGAAACTTAAAGACACCCGAACTAAGAAAAGGTCGCTTGAAGTAATACATGAGGGGGTACATACCTAAACCGCCTCCTGTGCGATAGCCGCCATTTGGGCCCTCAAGGTCCCCCACGGCATCTGGCCCCCGGCCGACTCCTCCATACCGGCAGGAAGGCCGGCGGCAACGGAAAGCCCCGACGGGACTACGAACTGGACATCCCCCTCCTGCACGGGAGTCCCTTCCAGAACCTCCGTCGGCGGCGCACGAGAGACCGTCCTCTTCCGCTTAAGAGGAACCCCATCTTCACCCTCGCCTGCATCCCTCGTCTGAGATTCGGGAACCCGTGGACGCCTTCGGCCGCCACCGGAAAAATCGTCAGGAGCTCGTGATGGGGTAGGTGGCCCCGCCGTTGGAGGCACATCCGGCTCAGGGCTCGAGTCGGCCGGAGGCACGGCAGCACCGCTGGCCCCCCTCCAAGACTGAACTCCGAAGGCACCAAGAGTCTGGGATCGAACCATCTGTCCTGCCAAAAGGGAGAAGAGGCTCGACTCAGAAGGAGAAGAAGCAGAAGGAAGAAGAAGCAAGACATCTAACCTGATGGGAAGAAGTCCTCGAGAAGAAAAAATGCAAGATCCGACCTAAAAGGAGAGCGCCGAGCAAATAAGATTGAGAATGAGGAAAATGTGAAGTGGGAGAGATTCTGGGTCAGACCTCCTCACGATTTATGCTACCGGCATCCTCATCCAACCGCGACGGTCGATTCTCGCCAGAACGGTTCACTGCTTCCGACAGCCACGATCACTCTACCTGTCGCAAGCGCATTGGCAACATCCCATCGGACGCCAGAAGCCTGCGGCATGTCACATCAGCCAATCGGCACCCAACACGTGGCCTGTCGCTTCAACAAAAGAGCACACGATCCGGCGCACCCTCTTTATGGCAGAGATCTCGCCTTGATTTGCTGGCCTCCTCCAGAAAAGACAACCAATTACCCAGAGACACGCCCGACGTTATTTTCGGAAAGGAGCTCATCTCGGGTGATTCGGCAAACCACTCTCGACCCGACCCGTCAGCTGGTCGGGACGAGAGTGGGGGGCTAATGATGATACTCGATATCGGTGATCTCTCAGATCAGGGCACGTGGCAGATGACGTGTCCCAGGGCTCACAAGAAAAGACCTACAGTGGCCGACCAGACCACTCTTGTGCCCGTCCGACAAGCAAATGCTGGCTCACCTCCGAGCCCCCAGCACCATTGGCCTTCTCGGCCCCACAGCTCGTCTCCGAGCTATCACAGGTCCGAGCCTCCGCGGCCCCCTCAGCTCGCCTCCGGGCTCGAGCAGAACCAAGATACCTCGGCTCTCCCGCTCCTTCGCGAGCTCTCCCGCCGAGATCATCTTCCTCGGTCCCATCGACCGACCAACAGCACCGCTTGCAGGCGTAACCGCCATCCCGCGAATCTCGCCATACGCGAGATCTCCGCCGGCCACATCCCACATTCCATGCCACCACGATCCCTCATTAACGAGCATGTCTCGCCATTAATAGGAGGTCCCGCTCATCACGCGGGCGTGACATCGGGAGCGTAACGGCCGGCGTGATTCTCGCACCTGCCTCGCCTGCTGCCACCGCTGTATAAACCCCTTCTTCAGACGGTTCAAGTAAGCCATTTTAACTCCACTAAGTCGGTACTCTGTTCGGATCTCTAGTCTAACTTGATCGTCGGAGGGTCCTCGGTGGTACAACCATCCCGGGACTTCCTTACAGGTAGCTCGGCAACCACAACCTCAAACCCATTGAGATCCACATGCTCCAGGAGCGACAGCCTCTCGATTCAATCTCAGCCACCCATCGCCGCCATCAGCAGATCAACGGGAGGCAACATCTGAAGGAGATCAACGCCTCCATCACAAAGTTAAGCCAAAAGTAAATCATAGAAACAATAAAACGGTATCTGATCAAAAGAAAACAATAAAACGATATTTTGAATCAATCCTTCTTCTTTAAACGAAAATTTTGAATCAATCTTTTATCTCTCCAAACAAGTACTAGCTAGCAGGCGTATGGTCTTACCATCCCAGTTTCGCGAGATAAGTATGGCACAAGTCCTGAGTTTTGGAGGAAATACACAAGAATAACAGATGTTTGCAATTTGCAACCACCAATTAACTGGGTTCCTGAAGAGGAAATTGCAAACAGAGCTTTGGGAAAGGGGGGAAAGCTAATATACTATGGGCATTAATCATACGAATCAAATCATGGAACAACTAAAATACCCTTCTAATATACATAAAAGTTTGGACAGATATGGACAATCTCAGATTTACCGTCAATAGATTGAATAGAATTCTGGTATAAAATTTTTATAGATCAATATGTACCTGTGGCTGAACGCATGGGTGTTGTTTGAACTGCATCTGCAGCTAATGTACTAGTCTGCAGCCAGAAGTACGATTTAGTCAAAATTGTAATACCAGGAAAAAGACGAGAGAAATACAAAAATCTCACAAGCAACAGCTCTAAGCACAAGAGATAATTTAGCAAGAAAGAAAAAAAAAACCCTTTTCCTTTTTCCAATATAAAAACGCGGACAATCCAGGATTAGCCGGGCCCCAACATATTGAATTGAATTCATCATCATCTAGGCCTTACCCATCCAAACAGGGTCGGTTATGAAGCAAAGCTTCAATATAATATTTTACGACCGGTTGTCGACCTATCACTCTTTCAAATTTATGGTTCAGAAAACTATGACAAAAAACTTGTCATATTCCTAAATAAGCAGTTGACATCCTCTAAATTCTCATAGACTATAAGGAAGTCTAAAAGATACGGAAAAGATGATATATTTGCTGCATAGAATTATGTTCAACTGTAAAATACAAATATAACCAAGCGCGAATTGGAGATTGTTTGGGTCAAAATTTACACCCATTTGTCCGGAAAGTCAAAATCAACGCTCATACAGGTGGGTCTAAGCCTGAGTTCAAGTCAAGCGTACCCGAGTCAAGTTCAAGTTCAAGCATGGAGTCGGCCCTCATGCCAAGAGAAGAAAAATATCATGCAATAAATAAATTTAATATATTTTTTATGAATATATGTAAAATAATGGGCAAAAAACCAAGATTATAAAGCCCAAAGGGCCCAAATGAAAAATGTAAAGGCTATAAAAAGTCAACCCTATGATAAAATAACAACAATTATTCTCAGCCAAAAATCTATGGTTTTGAGCTGTCATTTTTTTCTGTCTCCATCTCCTTCGCGGGTCCGCTCCTGCTCCCTCTCTGCCTCCTCAGCCCTAGCCTCAGGGTAGAGAAGAATTCTATCTTACTTCTCCTACATCTTCTTGAAACCGAGTCTTCATAAGAACTTATGTTCTTAACATGAAATTAATAGAGGTTAGGATCTACCTCCTCTCTACAAAAACCTGGACTTTCATGAGGGAGACGGATCATCAGATCAAGAAAACGACTTATGAAAAGAAGTACCTAATCTCATGAAACCAAGGATGAACAAAAATCAAACTAGAAAAGTATATGCCTCACAAATCGAAAGCAAATGCTTTCTGAAAGTAAAAACTTTTATCTATAGGTTGCGCCCTATGCAAATGCACAAGCGCAGAGGGCGCTTTCTGCAAAATTGCACATGTGCGCCACGTGCAATGCAAGTGCAAAATTACATATGTGTGCCCCGTACAGTGCACGTGCGCTAGCACCATACTCCACCAAGAGCTGCGTGAAACGCACGTTTAATGAAGAGCGCCACGTGCAATGCACATGCGCCAGCACCAGAGCCAGCACCATATTCCACCAAGAGCTACGTGCAACGCCCGTTTAACGAAGGGCGCCATGTGCAATGCGCGTGAGCCAGCACCAACGATTGGACCAAGTGCGCCACGAGCAAAGCACGGGCGCAAATGCATTTCATTCCCAAGCACCACGTGCAATGCACGAGCACCAATGCATATGAGCACGGATTCGGAAGCTAAACTTAGCAAAAATTTGCTAGGTGTTAAAGCCTAAGCTTCTCCAATGATTCTAGGCTCAACAGAGAAAAAAGTTCTCAACAATTGGTTAGATTGCCTAGGTGGACCTAAATTTTCAAATGAGACTAAACGTCCCTGGATGAAGCCTATGTTCCCCAATAGGGAGCTAAGTCAAAAGATTAGCTGGAACTTAAGTTCTCAATCCCAATAAAAGTCATTACTTTCAAAATAAAAATGAAAATAAATGAACAAAATAAAGACGGGATAAACCCACCTGCATATTTTTCCAAACGCAAATGCCCCATATTGAGTTCGCATGATTTGTACGATACGTTAATCGGAGGTTCTCTCGCTTCGGAGTGAAGATTAATTAATGGCAGTTTTGTCCGCGGCTGTCCGAGATTATGATCTTCATAATCAATAAACCCCTGTTTATCCTGGGTAGGGGGAATCTGCATAGCGCCTGACAAGTGAGCGCATTTCTATCTTAATAGGGTGGTGAAAACACTCTACAGATTTTGGCACACTCAGTGGGACCTATCTCTCTTCCCATATTTCGGGTCAAACAATCATGCGAACTCATTTAACATATACATCGTCAGTGTTTTGAAAAGCGGCCGCTTATGCGCTTAAGCGGCTGAGCGGGTTTCGCCACTCCGCTTTATCCTGCTTAAGCGGGTGATATTGCATAACTGTTTTATTGATGTATATATCTCATAAGTGTTATAAAGGGTATATAACTATTGTTATTGGAGTAAGAATACACAAATAGCAATTGATACAACATTCCATCTTTTCTTTTCTCTTTTCCACGATTCTATCCTTCGTGCTCGACACGATAAATCCCATGATTGTCGAGCCGATTTTGAGATACTTCAAGATTTGGATTTCAAAACTCCAAAATTTTAGATTAATTAACTTTAACAAGTCGAGATCTAAATCGATTTTGAGCGATCCTTGAGTTTTCTATTACGATTTTGAGTAGTTTTTGAATTTCGATCATGAAATTCCAATTCGATTTTGACTTCATCTGGTTTTGAGCTACAATCATTTAGATACTTTTTTTAAAGAATTTGGTAAGTAATTTTACTGATTTGAACTATGATGCTTGATGTTGGGTATCAAAAAACTATAAGCACTATATAAGCTAATAAATTCTAAATAAATTTCAATTTTGCATTGAATTATTTGAGCATATTTTAGCAAATAATATATTGTCTAAGCAAATTTGTTAAATTTTGGGTTAAATTTAGGCATTTGCTAGTACAAAAGTAACATAAAAATAGTTAGAATGTAATGAGAATCATTATTTATTGACAAAAAAAGAAATATTGATGAAACTCCACTGTTCTGATTTCTGAGCCGCCTAAGCGGCGACAGCTGCGCTTAAGTGTTTTGGCTTCTCGACCGTTCCGCTTTTCTTTTCTGCTTTTAAAACACTGTACATCGTTGTTTGTACTGAAATCAACAACTCCTTCGAACCCTTAAAGTGGGTTCAAAGATATGCTATGACTGCGAAACTCAAGAAGACGCAATTCGAATGGTGTTGTGAAGAAATGTGTCCAAACCTCAACACAGAAACCATGCCACCATCTCTTCAAGAGTTTACTAAGCGCACTATGCAGCGTGAATGCAACATGGAAAATCCAGAAATGGGGTACTAGTGCCACCTAAGAACCCAGCAGAGCCGACTGTCTTCAATCACGTGTTCTTTTCTAAAAAGGAAGGGCTACGACGACAATCCGAATGACCAGCCACCAACAATAAAAGGATGGCCAAATGTGTGATCCACATGGTCTATATGATAGACACACGTCCCAGTGATAACCTTCGCTGCAAGAGAAAAGATGGGACTTGCACTTCCCAGGTCCAATCTGGTTTGAACGTGGTTGCCACTTCCCAGGCTTAGCCTCCTCCGGAAGACAATGAAAACCCTTTCGGTGAGAATTCTAGGGAAAATGATCCCTCAATCCATGAGGAGTCGAGCTCAGACAGCGAAGAGCCGACTTTCCGCCCCAGGACCGCAAAACAAGAGCTGCTTAAGAAATTCCGAAAACAGCTTAGAAGCAAAAGATAAGGAGATGACCAAGCTCTATTCCAAAATCGATGATTTGACAACGTCATAATGCAACTCACGGCCTAAATGCTCGACCACCATCCAATCAAGCATAAGGCTCTTTTCATGAGTCGGGTGACAAGACCCGAAGCAGCCGACGCCTGTTCCTTTAAGCCCAAAGATAAGCGAGCTACATGAAAGTCAGTCAGATTCCATCCTAGGGAATGTCTTGACTCTCGATGACAGCAGTTGATGTGGATTTTATTAGTTCTCCAGTTTTAACCGCAAGTATACAGTTTATCGCAGTTGTACTTGAGGATTGTTCCCACAGAGAGCTGTGTTAACTACTTTTAAATTAAGTTAAATTTGAGTTGTTTTTAAAATCTAAAAATTTAAATGCAAAATAAAATAAAAGTTGGTTTTCAAGAGAGACAAAAATCTAGGGGTTTTATTTCCTTTATTTCTATGGTTGGTTTAAAAGATTCATCTTCTTTTCTAATCTAGTTTTAATATGTTTTCCATTAATTATAACTAAGCATAAATTATATTTAAATTATAAATATAACCTATCAAAATTATAACATCATCTAGATCATATTAAAACGCTAGTTCTAGTTAATAAAAAATAAGCAAGTTTTAATCTTCCACAAAAATATGTAGGTCATGAGTCTACAATTTGTTAGAAATATGTATGCCCTAGAGGCCATTATTGCATATTGATATATATTATAGTGGATGCTTGGACATATATATAGAGAACTTTCTTACACGACATGATAGTATGTTATCTGGTTACTCTTTATCTTAATGTGTACACTTAGTATTATTATACCGCCTCCCAGATACATGTTGATAAAGCCCTTAGGGTGTTGGCTTGACTACCAAGACTATGATGCGGATCATACTACTGGGACCTGGGTAGTCCACAAGCACATCCTTTAATTGTTCATAGTTAAGAGCATATCAAGACAGGGTATCGATATTCCAGAGTAGACTAGTGTGTACGTTTATTAACCCTGTATGGGGGCGATGGTTGATCCCATAGCCATTGGTGTTTGATATCAAAGATTGTACACAGGTGCTCATTAGAGAATAGATACACCGAACAGGACTCACCGAGAACTCCTAGATGGTACTATATCTATAGTTAAATAGCAATTCTCTGGTGACACTGGTACAGGTTAGTCTGTAGATCCGAGATCGTCATAGAGTCTTATGTGGTTCCCACCGTGCTTTGATTTCCTCCATACCACGGCTCAATGGAGTCGTGCAAACAGGTGGATTTTGGGTACACTCCCGAGTCACATGGAGGCAATGAGCGATAGGAGGGATTTCGTCTCTCATGGTATAGGGAGTTGATGTTGCGCTATACTCGATTGGCTATAACAAGAAGTCTCTGGCCAGGGCTGTTGATGAGATTTACTGGTAAGTGTTATCAGTAGTTTCTCATACCGTTATAGACTACACATTGGCATGACTCATCAAGTTATTGCGGTCTGACGATACCACCCCCAGACTCGATATGCGACATATCAGACGAAGAGACCAGACTGTATAGTAAGTGTTACCTATAAGCTTCATGGGAGTTTAGACAAGCTTATTTGTTGATCTTCTATTCGCTCAATACCTAGGTAGCCGTTACGTCCAGCTAGTACCGCTGACGGCTTGTAGGTGACTGATGTGATCATCACCTACTACTGACGTATTGACGAGTCTTTAGAGTCCCACATAGAAGTTTTCTGGTTCAAGCGAAATGAAGTAGGGCACATATGTTGATATGTGCTTGGGCCTGATTAAATACGAGAATGTGATACCGTATTCTAATCTGGCGGTT
Source organism: Agapanthus africanus (assembly GCA_030015575.1). Classification (NCBI taxonomy): domain Eukaryota; kingdom Viridiplantae; phylum Streptophyta; class Magnoliopsida; order Asparagales; family Amaryllidaceae; genus Agapanthus; species Agapanthus africanus. The sequence goes on from CM057337.1 coordinate 96,542,817, forward strand.
ATTTGATATCAGTTAGGTTATATGTGATATAACCGGATTATTAAATCAACTGTTGATTTGATAATATGATATACAGATAAATGATATTAGTCGGTTATATGTGATATAACCGGATTATTAAATCAAGTGTTGATTTAATAATATGATATATATCTATATTTGATATAATTATATCAACAACAACAACAACAACTGAGCCTTTTATCCCAAGCATATGGGGTAGGCTACATGAACCAACATGAGAATCACGCCGGGTCCAGCACATGAATCCTCTGTCTCCACTCACTTCTATCGAACAATATACTTTCATTGAGTCCTTTGGCAACCATATCGTTTCGTATCACCTCCATCCATGTTTTCTTCGGTCTTCCTTTTGCCCTTTTGCCATTGCCCATATCGAGAGTATCTATTCATCGAACCGGTGCTTTCATAGGTCTGCATCGCACATGACCAAACCATCTTAGCCGGTTTTCCCGCATCTTCTCCTCCACGGGTGCTACACCAACTTTTGCACGAATACCCTCATTTCGCACCTTATCTTTTCTAGTGTTACCGCACATCCAACGAAGCATACGCATCTCCGCTACGTGCATCTTCTGTGTATGATGCTTCTTAGGAGCCCAGCATTCTGTACCATATAATAAGGCAGGCCGAATAGCGCTCCGATAAAACTTCCCTTTCAATTTTAACGGAAAGTTACGATCACACAAAATCCCTGTTGCACTCCTCCATTTCAACCAACCAGCTTGGATCCTTTGATTAACATCACTATCGATCTCCCCATTCCTTTGGATGATGGAACCTAGATATCTAAACTGGTCGCTCGGTGATATCTCTTGCCCTTCCAATGTTATACCAATATAGTTTTGACTTCTCTGGCTACTAAATTTGCAGTGCATATATGCTGTCTTGGACCTGCTCAATCTGAATCCCCGAGATTCCAATGTTTGCCTCCATAATTCCAATTTGGCATTAACCCCTGCTTTCGTCTCATTTACTAGAACAATATCATCAGCGAATAGCATACACCAAGGGACCTCATCTTGGATAGTTCTAGTAAGCTCATCCATCACGATGGTAAACAGGAATGGACTTAATGCAGATCCTTGATGTAAACCAATAGTAATCGGAAAATCACTTGTTAAGCCGCCGCAAGTTCTGACATTTGCCACTACTCCGTTGTACATATCCTTGATTATGTTAATATACTTGACGGGGACCCCCATCTTCATCATTGACCCCATAATACCTCTCTAGGTATCTTGTCGTACGCTTTTTCTAAATCAATAAATATCATATGCAAATCTCTTCTCCTCTCTCGAAAGCGCTCGACAAGTTGACGAAGCAAATGAATCGTCTCTGTCGTCGATCGTCCAGACATGAACCCAAATTGATTCTCTGTTATCTTAATATCCTTCCTTAGCCTGTGTTCAATCACTCTCTCCCAAAGTTTCATGGTGTGACACATCAGTTTTATTCCACGGTAGTTTGAGCAACTTTGAATGTCACCCTTATTCTTGTAGATAGGTACAAGGATACTTTTCCTCCATTCATTTGGCATCTTTTTTGTCTGCCAAATCTTATTAAACAGATCTGTCAGCCATTTAACGCCTATTTCTCCTAAGCATCTCCAAATCTCGATAGGAATCCCGTCAGGACCAACCGCTTTTCTTAAACCCATTCTGTTCAAAGCTTCTTTAACCTCAGGAAGTCTTATTTTACGCATGAAATCACGATTTATATCTTGAGATTGAATGACAAGTCCATCCAAATTCTTAGTAAAGCTCTCATTGAACAATTTGTCAAAATAATCTCTCCATCTTTCCTTGATATCCTCATCTCGAACTAAAACCTTCTGATTTTCATTTTTGACACACTTCACCGCACATAAGTCTCTAATCTTCCTTTCCCGCATTCGAGCAATCCGGTATATATCATTTGCAGCCTCTTTAGTGTCTAATTTCCCGTACACCTCCTTGTAAACCTTAGATTTAGCTTCCCGAACAGCTTTCTTAACTTCCTTTTTAGCCATTTTGTACTTCTCAAATCTCTCCACATCTTTACTTTTCTTTAAATCTTTATAATAATCCCTTTTAATTTTAATAGCAGCCTTTACATCTTCATTCCACCATGATATGTCCTTAGATGGTGGAGCACCACCTCTCGACTCACCAAGTAGATCTCTAGCTAGTTTCTTGATACAACTAGCCATTTTGTTCCATGTTTTGTCTGGATCATCTTCCGACTGCCAATCCGCTTCTTGTACTACACGATCTATAAAAGCCTTTTGGTTACCTTCTTTCAATCGCCACCATTTAATTTTAGGCTCTACCTTACGTCTAATCTTCCTAGGTTCTCTTCTAAATCGAAAATCTAGAACTAAAAGTTTATGTTGAGTGGTTACACTCTCACCTGGCACTACCTTACAGTCAATACAACAACCTCTATCTATTCTTCTCGTCAGAAAAAAGTCTATTTGACTAGCACTTGATCCGCTCCTAAAAGTGATAAGGTGGGACTCTCTTTTCCTAAACCAGGTGTTTGCTAAGATCAAGTCATAAGATAAAGCAAAATCTAGAATCGAGTCACCTACTTCATTCTTTTGTCCGAAACCAAAACCTCCATGGATAGTATCAAACCCACTACGACTAGTACCTACATGTCCATTAAGATCACCACCAATAAATAACTTCTCTCCACTAGGTATACTTTACACCACCTCGTCTAAATCCTCCCAGAATAGACGCTTACTAGCGTCATCAAGACCTATTTGTGGTGCATAAGCACTAATAACATTAAGGATCTCTCCACCTAGAATAAGCTTAACCAGTAAAATTCTATCACATTTTCTCCTAATCTCAACTACATCCTCAAGCAACCGTTTATCTATGATTATGCCTACCCCATTACGATTTTTATCTCTACCCGTATACCAAAGCTTATAACCCCAAGGCTCTATGACTCTACTCTTTTCACCTACCCACTTAGTTTCTTGCAAACACATAATACCAACTCTCCTCCTAATCATCACCTCCACTAATTCTATTAGTCTACCCGTAAGGGAACCTATGTTCCAGGAAGCTAGACGGATCCTATGAAACCCTTGCTTATTTGTCACTACACCCGGAGTCCGATGTAGCGCGCCGTCTCTAGACGACGACCCTTGCTTATTTGTCACTACACCCGGGGTCCGATGTAGCGCGCCGTCTGTAGACGACGACCCTTGCTTATTTGTCACTACACCCGGGGTCCGATGTAGCGCGCCGTCTCTGGACGACGACCCTTGCTTATTTGTCACTACACCCGGGATCCGATGTAGCGCGCCGCATCTGGACGACGACCTAGAAGCCCTTGCATATTTAACACTACACCCGGGATCCGATGTAGCGCGTCGCTGAGTAGGGGACGCCCCAACGATATTCTTATTATGGTTCATGTCATAGAATGTGACAAAGTTTTACGTTGGCTGTCACAAACCTACCACAACCCTCACCCTTTCTCATCCGGACTTGGGACCGGCAACGGTGGGTTTTTTGATATAATTATATATTAACTAATATTATTAGCTCACTAATTATTCTTCATAATATATATATATATATATATATATATATATATATATATATGAAGTATGGTATGGATTTTCTATTTTTATGAAAATAGAATTTGAGGTGGAAAAATGGGGAGATATTTGTGGTATGGAGCAAAGCACGGCTTCTTCTTTGTTATATTCCTTTGCTCGCACTATTGAAGCATGGATACAATTTTTAGTTGTTGAAAATTGCTTGCTTCAATAATGTGTGAGCTTTGAAGAGCCATTCTACACTTCATTCTTCACTTGAGTGATTTTCCTCACTTGAGCTCCTTGCTGTTTAGCTCTCTCCATTTTCTTTACCTCCTCCTCCAAGCTCAATCCCTCACATGAGTTATGAAACCTTGAGCTTGTGAGAATCCTAGTGAGCAAACAACACCTCTACTTCACTATTCTACACTAGATTAGCACTTTGGTGTAGTGTGTTTCCTTCATTAAAGAGTTTAGTGAAGAGATATCTTGGATTAGCGGACTTCGGGTGGATCATCTTCGGCACGAAGGTCATTGAAGCAGGTTCGTTTAACCTTCAAGTGAAGCCTAGTGGAATCGCGTGGACTACTACATGGAGGTTTAGAAGAGAAGGACACGGACTACAAAGGTTGTAGCATCCTTTCTCTTAGCATAGTTTTTATGATATCATAGTTAAACCCTAATCATCAAGTTTAAGATCTTGTTTAGTGTTAATTAGCACCCCGAAATTTTTAAAATGGCATGCTTGATGCTAGTAAAACCCAGTAGTGGTGCTAACAAGCACTTTCATGGTATCAGAGCCATGGCTAGAAGATTAGATGATGTTAGATAAATCATGAAACTGAAACAACTCCGAAAACCGAAACCTTAAAACCAAGTTTCTGTCGATTTTAAAACGGTCTCTGAAAATTTTTTAAACAAGTGCAGAAGCTTACATATGATGTAATTAGAACACAGTACAAAAATGAACCCCAAATGTTTTAGTTTGGCCGGCGAAACAGGCATAAAAACCGGCCTCGCTGGTTTTTCTAGAGAATTAGGGTTTGGGTTTTGTATGGTGTTTTTAGCTCTTGGTTTTAGGGTTTCAAGTTATGTTTGATTGGCCAAGTTTGCATGTAATGTTAACTTTTATGCTGTGGCAACTCGGAGTGTTTCGTATTCGTAATTTTAACATCGTTTCGGGTTTAGTTTGATATGTGATACAATACTTGGAATCCACAATTAACTAGTTTTGTGAAAACTAGTTAGAATATTGTAAATCTAGCCATTTAGTCTCGATTGATCGATTGCCACGGAGTGTTGATTCGGATCAAAACTCCATCGCAATCGCGTATAGTACGCAATCACTTAGCCGGAAATCTTGTTGAATTATCCGACAACTTATTGAAAAGAGTTTTCAATTTGAGACTAAAATGCAAGGTTTATAAGTTAGGCATGGAATTTAATATATGAGATATTCTGGGTTTATGATGTCTAAGGGAAATGCGGATTCTAAATATTGTAGCTTTTCATTTCTTTTCTGCGACCGTAAGTGTAATATGTGGGGTATCCCCGATCTCGTTGCTATATGTTAACAACATCTGGGATATGCATATTTATTTACGTCGATGACATGTGATGTTATGTGTTGCTGTGATATGTTATATTGGATCGTCGTGAATGAATAGCCGGGTTTTTTTTAATGTGAGATGAGAGTTTTTCAATTTTCATTCATGTAAAAATTTTGTATGTAATATTCTTTTATTGGGACACTTCCAGGTTGAGAATGATATCACCATTAATGTATATTATTTACTTTTCCGCATTAGGATAGACCCAAGATGGGGAGCACAAGTAACTGGGTTCGGAGTCCAGTGGGAGACCATCTAGAGGAGTCGAGACCGGGTCTCCTAACTTTAGAATTGGCAGGATTGCTTACCGCTCTCGTAGGGGTCTAGGGATGTGAGTTTGGCTATTCATCACAACCATGGAATCCGTGTTTTTCATTATTGGCTTAATTTAAAACACGAACCTCCTAGTATATCCAATATTTCATATGTTGATTTCTGCTGTTGGTTCTGTGATGTGATCATATAACCGCGTGAGACGAATGCTATATATATATGATATATATAATAAACGTTGCTTATGTTTTGTACCCGCGCTAGTCCAACCCCCGCTCTGCCGTTAGTTAAATAACCTAACGGTGCATGACGGGGCCCCGTGGCGAATGAGGATGGCCTAAACGTACGTTCTATTTTAATTCTTTTTCTGTGATCTTTAGGAAAACATAAATGATGGGACTTCATTAATGAGATTAATGAAAAGAAAAGAAACCTAAAGATATAATAGAATCAAAATTATAAAAGGGTAGCTCTAGTTCTTACTTTGCATAGTGGTATTTCTTGTTGAATATCCAGTATCTCATTCGATGAAGAAAGAGCCGAGATCCCTTCACCGGGAGTGACCTCTTTAGCAAAACTAGCAAATGCTACAACCCACTCGGTTTTGTTTTTATAGCTTCTCTAGTTCTTGCTTTGCATAGTGGTATTCCTTTAAGAATATCCAGCACCTCATTCGATGAGGAAAGAGCCGAGATCTCTTCACCGGGAGTGACCTCTTTAGTGAAACTAGCAAAAGCTACAAAAAACACTCCTTTTCAAATCACTAGATTCTACAACGATATCAAGTTCATTACGTTAAAAACTAGCCGTAGCCCTCCGTCATTTCAGATAAATACTATTTAGTATTCGTGCTGCGTTTGTTGACCTCCGTCAAGACGTAGTGTGCGGTAACTGATTAGTGTTTATCTACCACATGTGATGTGATTGGATTAGGGTAGTCGTACGACCTTATTGACCTCCGTCAAGGGTCATGCTGGTGGGTTTAATTTAATCACGAAATGAACGGGTTGAACTTGACTAGCGGCCTATGGTTTGTTGACCTCCGTCAAGGTCATAGGATGCTAGGGGTAAAAACAATTATCGGGAATTTCAAGTGTTGAAATTTGCAATGAGATTGCATACCTTCTATATGATAGTTGAATCCCGATACCCACTGCGAGTAAGAGTTACTTCTAGGAGTGTTTTTCACTTTACAATTAGCTGATCAAGTAAGTGTCTAAGAAAAGTGTTAACGGGGTTATGCTCCTGCAGAAACGAGATTATTTAATTAGTTCCATGCGAAAGCATGGGGAGACTCTCTTGTAGTACCAATACTTGCCTGGCTGAACGATCGGCGAACTTGTAGGGTGTAATTAATCTCGGCTAATCTTATCTTTTATGGTTTGAAGGAAGATTTGATAAAAACAGTGGGAGCCATCCTGATTAGATAAGATAATAACCAATCTAATCTTGCAAAGAGCGCACGCTAATGCGTTTCCTTCTCTCTCTCTCCAGGTAGTGACCATGACACGCCTTAATCAAGATAATAATATGGATGTATTGACTGAACCCGCTTATTATACTGAGCTGGGGAACATTGGTTCCGCTTTTACTTATGATTGTCGTAAGTCTGAGCAAGGGATAAGGGAATATCAGGATTCCCACGCCACCCAAATGAAGGATAATCATGTTGATGTATCGTATTCGGGTGTGTTCATAACCGAGAACTGTTTCTCAGTTTTCTCTACATCCTGGGTATTGGATACCGGATCAGGATCCCACATATGTAATTTGTTACATGGGCTAAAGAGAGGTAGAGAATTGGGAAAGGGTGATAGGTCAATAATAGTAGGGAATGGTGCAATTGTTGCAGCCAAAACAGTTGGCGAATATCACCTAGTGTTACCAACTGGTAATACATTGATTCTAAACGACTGTTACTACGTACCAAAAATGATGTGCTATATTATATCGGTTACTTTGCTAACTAAAGAAGGATATAATTTCACATTAGGGGATAATGTTATGAATATTTTTCTCAATCAAGTGTTAATTGGGTTTGGTACATTATGTAATGGTATCTACGTTCTAAATCAAACGACAGTTCTAAACGTACAGAACACATACAAGAGGAAGAGTTCAGAAATGAACGAAGCCTACTTATGGCATTGTAGACTAGGTCATATCAATGCAACAAGGCTAGCTAAGTTACATGAAAATGGATATTTGAATCCGTTCGAATTTACATCTTATGAAACTTGCGAGTCATGTCTCAAAGGTAAAATGACCAAAACTCCGTTTACTGGACATGGAGAAAGAGCTACTGAACTCTTAGGACTCCTACATAGTGATGTATGTGGTCCTATGTCTACTCATGCCAGGATTGGTTCCTTGTACTTTATTACATTCACCGATGATCTCTCAAGATTCGGACATGTGTTCTTGTTGAAACAAAAGTCTGTAGCTTTTGAGAAATTCAAGGAATATAAGAACGAAGTAGAGAACCAGACGTGTAAAAGTATTAAAATTCTTCGATCTGATTGGGGAGGAGAATACTTGAGCACGGAGTTCCGAGACTATTTAAAAGAGAATGGGATTCTCTCTCAGCTTACTCCTCCGTATACACCACAGCACAACGGTGTATCGGAGCGGAGAAATCTCACCCTATTAGATATGGTGCAATCTATGATGAGTGTTGCTGAATTACCGATTTCCTTTTGGGGTTATGCACTTGAGACAGCTGCATACCTATTGAATAAGGTTCCAACCAAATCAGTACCTACCACTCCATATGAGATATAGGAGGGGAAGAGACCATGTCTTAATTACATTAAGATATGGGTTTGTCCGGCTTATGTCAAAAAGCAAAATCCGGACAAGCTCGAGATAAGGTCAGTTCTGTGCAAGTTTGTAGGATATCCCAAATATTCGCGAAGGCATATCTTCTATCACACTGAGGGAAAAAAAGTGTTTGTTGCTCAACATGCCACCTTTTTAGAAAAGGAATTTCTTGTGAAAAAAATTAGTGGCAATGAAGTAGAACTGGAAGAAGTTCCAGCTACACAAACTATAACTGACAATTTGGTAGAACCGGAGGATTCAATAGTCCCCGACGAATCCCAACCACTCTGCAGATCTAGCAGGGTTCCTTATCCACCTGAGAGATACTACGGTTTTCTCGTAGACGGTGAGAGCGAGAATTGCATCAAGGAAGATGATGATCCAACTAGTTTCGAGCAGGCCATCATAAGTAAAGACTCTGTGAAATGGCTGGATGCTATGCGGTCTGAGATGGAATCCATGTACACCTACAAAGTATGGACTTTGGAAGTTGCTCCTGAAGGGGTAAAACCCATCGGGAGCTAGTGGATCTTTAAGAAGAAAATTTGTGTAGATGGAAAAATTGAGACCTTCAAAGCTAGACTTGTAGAAATAGGTTTTCGTCAACGACCAGATGTTGAGATGATGAAACCTTTTCTCCTGTCGCTATGCTTAAGTCCATCAGGATCCTACTTACCATTGCTGCATATCATGACTACGAAATCTGGCAAATGGACGTCAAGACCGCTTTTCCAAATGGTGAGTTAGAAGAGAGTGTGTATATGACACAGCCAGAGGGCTTCGTAGATAGTGGGAGCAGCGAAAGCGTGTGCAAATTTCTTAAATCAATCTATAGATTAAAGCAGGCATCGCGTAGCTGGAACATCTATTTCGATGAAGCTATCAAAGAGTTTGACTTCATCAAAAACGTAGATGAACCTTGTATATACAAGAGGTTGTAGAGAGTAAGGTTGTCTTCCTCGTATTGTACATAGATGGCATACTCCTGATAGGAAACGATATTCCTATGCTACACTCGGTCAAGCTATTCTTATCACACAAGTTCTCCATAAAAGATCTAGATGATGCCTGCTACATCCTGGTGATTAAAATCTATAAAGATAGATCTAAACGGCTGTTGGGATTGTCCCAATCAAGGTACATAGACACCATATTAAAGAGGTTTAGTACGGAAGATTCGAAGCGTAGTAATTTACCCGCTTGCTCTGGAATCACTCTCTCCAAAGAGATGTCTCCCAAGACTGATTTGGAGAGAGCTCACATGCAAGGGATACCCTATGCTTTGGCAGTCGGGTCAATCATGTATGCGATGTTATGTACCAGACCGGATGTAGCTTACTCACTAGGTGTAGTGAGTAGGTATCAATCAGATCTTGGGAAGAAACACTGGACATCTGTAAAAAACATTCTTAAGTATTTGAGAAGGACTAAAGAAATGTTCTTGGTGTATGGTAACGGTGAACTCCAGGTGGAGTCCTTTACCGATTCGAGCTTCCAGAGTGATAAGGACGACAGTAAGTCGGTGTTGGGTTTTGTCTTCACCCTCAATGGAGGGGTGGTATGTTGGAAGAGTTCCAAGCAAGATGCTATAGCAGACTTGACGATGGAGGCTGAATATATCGCTGCCAACGATGCTGCCAAAGAGGCTGTCTGGATGAAGAAGTTCATAGCTGAACTTGGTATGGTTCCATCCATTGAGCATTCAATACCTGTGTATTGTGATAACAATGGAGCTGTGGCTTTAGACAAGAATCCCCGGTCCCATCAGAGATCTAGACATTTTCTTAGGCGGTATCACCTGATCCGAGAGATAGTTGACCGCCAGGAGATCGAGGTCAGGAGAGTTGACACGAAGGACAATGTAGCGGATCCACTTATGAAGGCCCTTCCCCAGACGCAATTTGAGAGACTATTTGGGATGTTGGGTATGAGATACTACAACAACTGGCCTTAGTGCAAGTAGGGTATTGTTAGGAATATGTATGCCCTAGAGGTCATTATTGTACATTGATGTATATTATAGTGGATGCTTGGACATATATATAGAGGACTGTTTCCCCAATCAGAGTAAAGCTCTGTTCAAAATCTGAGGTTTGAAATGAAGCGGCGCTTCTGTTCCCCAAATCAGAGCAAAGCTCTGTTTTAAAATTCAAAATTTAAAAATTGAAGCAACGCTTCAGATTCAGCGCTAGGCGCGCTGTGCGCCACGTGTCAAACACAGATACGCTAGCGCCAGGTACGCTGCGCCCTAGGCAGCGCACCCCAATCAGAGGAAAGCTCTGTTTTAAAATTCAAAATTCAAAATTCAAAATTGAAGCAACGCTTTAGATCCAACGCTCTGCGCTGCGCGCCACGTGTCAAACACAGGTGCGCTAGCGAAGGCTGCGCTGCGCTCTGCGCTGCACGCCACGTGTCAAACGTAGGTGCGCTATCGCTGGAATTAAAAATTCCCTACCGTTAGATCAAAAGATCTAATAATGATAAATCATTAATTAATCAGAATTAAAATTCTGCATGGAAAGATTTCTCAATTTTATTAAAATAAGAAGATTATCTTCTGTAAAACGGGAGCCCTAGGATCAAAGATCCAACGGTAGGGAAACATCCCCAAATCAATCATAGAAAGATCTTTTTAACTGATTTAACAAATCAATTTGCCCTATATAAAGGCCCCAAGACTTCAAGTCTGATATAGAGAAACCCCCCTACAAACTTTGAGAAAACTCAAAGAAAGAAAAAGCAAGATTTTAGCAAAAGAAGATCATTTCTTCATGGTAAAGAACATGAACAATGAACACAGAGATGAAATCATCTCATGAAAAGAAGAACTATCTTCTAAAAAAGATCATAGATCTAAAAAAGACCAAGGTCTTTTATAAAAGAGATCAATAAATCTCATCAAATAATAAAGAAGAACATATTCTTCATATAGATCATTGATCTACAAAGGTAAGCCCTTTCAAAAAGAAGAACTGTTGTTCTTGAGGCAAGGCCTCCTTTAAAAAGAACATAAACTTGTTCTCTGATCATAAATTTGATGAACTGCGCTTTGGGCTACTAAAAAGTGCCTTACACTCATGAACTGCGCTTTTGCGCTCTTTGGACTGGCGCTCAGCGCCAAAATGCACCACGTGTCAACCATAGACACAATTTGTGATTTGCGTTTCTGAAACAGCGCACTGCGCTCATGGGCTGGCGCTCAGCGCCAAGCGCACCACGTGTCATGCACTGGTGTGCCACTGAACTAGCGCAACGCGCTCACAAACTGAAAGCGCAATGTGCTCATAAACTGGCGCTTAGCGCTAAGCGCGACACGTGTCCTTTTCGTATGCGCTACTTGGCAGAAGCGCAATGCGCTCTTTAATTGGCACAAAGCGCCTGGCGCGCCACGTGGCGCGCTGTCAGAACACACATTGTTCTGATGAATACAATGCATTCAATACAAGACAAAAAAATGTCAGAATCTAATGCTCAGCATTATTAAAACAGCCAAGCCCAAACAAATGTTTAACAGCTCAGAACAATAAAATGTTAAACATTTTAATCCTATTGGACTTAGCCCAATTCTGGCCATAAGTCCTCAACTTATATCAATTGAGCATATCTGCTCACGAATATTCAACAGGTCTTAGTCCCAAACTGGACTACAGATCTTTCAACCAACTCACACCGGTTCAAGGGTACATCTCTTTACTCCTCTGATATCTGTCGTTGTAATCCTTCAACGTATTCAGAGAGGTGACGGGTCCCGACAACCACACATTTCACGGACTGTGGGGTCCTTAAACTCATGAACTACGATGTCCTTAAACTTCATTGACTACGATGTCTTTAAACTACGGACTGTGGGGTCCTTAAACTCATGGACTACGATGTCCTTAAACTTCATAGACTACGATGTCTTTAAACTACGGACTGTGGGGTCCTTAAACTCATGGACTACAATGTCCTTAAACTTTATAGACTACGATGTCTTTAAACTACGGACTGTGGGGTCCCTTTAAACCCACGGACTACGATGTCCTTAACCTGGACCGAGATGTCCTTAAACTAACAATGGACCGTAACGTCATTAAACTAATCGACCACAATGTCCCTAAACTAAACAACAGAGTCCAAATGCTCTTTTGTTGGATCTAAACGATCCCGTTAAGTTAATCTTAGTCTAAAAAAAAATTAGACTAACGTATTCTTAACATACGTTTAAGTTGATCTTAGTCTCAAATGAGGCTAACGTATCCTTAAACCCAAACCCCAAACCCAAATCTAAGAAGATACAGATTTGGACTAATCCACGCCCTACAGGCGACAACATAAATTAGTCTCCGTATACAATCCACGGGCAACCACAAACAAAACAAACACCCCCGACACGAAGTGACCATCTGGAGAAGGAAAAAGTTGTTACCGCGATGCGGTAGCGTAATTAACTGCAGGGGCTTGCGCCTGCAGGGAAGAGCGTCCCCACAATCAAAAACCCCTCAAACGAGGGGGAATCTGACGAAGTCTGCTACATCAGCCGCATCTGTTTAAACCTTCGATATACGGTGCCATAAATCAACTTGGCATTTTCGGAGAGGTGGACGGATAGCACCAATTAGTATCTGCCCCGAAATTCAGGCAAGACGAACCTACGCGGCCGCGTCTCTGTGTTCGGCAGGGAACATATTCTGGCACGCCCGGTGGGACCCTTTTCTCTTTCCACTCCACACTTCGTGTGTCGTGTTCGCGAACGAATCGCGGTTTGATATGGTTGCCCTTGGGTTCGAGTTACTAAGATTTGGTGTCTTGCTCCGTGCAGAAAACGAAAGATCAATGGCGTCTACTTGCACGAAATGTTCCAGCTGCAACAGCAACTTCCGTTCCACCTCATCTGGAGGTGTAACTTACGGGCCCCAGGCGGCCTCCCTGTTCACAATGCCGGTAGAGCAGGTGACGCAGGCTACCAACGGGTTGTTCTTCGGGACCATGCTCCCACCAGTGAGCGTTAACATCCCGCTGCCGCAAGAAGTGCAGAAGAAGTCGGTCTTTGATCGGCTCACTACCACCACGGCCTCTCTCAACGGGTCATCCAATTCCAAACCAACAGCATCAGTCTTCGATAGGCTGAGCCTGAACTCCAATGGGCCCTTCAAGAAGCCCACGATACCTGAAGCGGCCATCCCAAAACGGATAGCCATTCCTGCTCTCGAGGTCACTAAAGAAGCTTCTCCTGTCAAAGGACCAGTCTTTACGAGGCTGGCCACTCCGGCTCCCGTTCCTGCTCAAAGGTCTGTCTTTGACAGATTGGATACTGCGTCTCAACGGACGTCGGTCTTTAAGAGGCTGGTATCAGCAGCGCCTCACCAGAACAGGAGACATGATGAAGCCATAGCTGAACCAATCCCAATGGCTCGACATGCTCGACGTCGCCACTGGCGCCGAGTAAAGAGGGCTGGGGGCAACTCTCCCTCTAGGCTAACTCCACCAGCCCCAACGGTGGAAGTCAATGCTGCTGTTCCAACTGGGAACAGCTTCGAGCAGCTTAACAGTGTGCGCAGGAATTCACCCACCGCCGTACTGAAAAGATCTCCTCCATCTATGGAGAATGCTCCAGAGAAGAAGCCAGAGCAGCCCCCTCAGCGGCTGTCCTCCAAAATTTATTAAGTCTGGCGACAGGTTCAGGACTCAGTAATTGATCAAGATTACTCTCGCTGACAGAAAAAAGTGAAACTTCAACAAGAAGAGAACCATCCTATCAAGCCACAAAAGACGATAGCTACCTGGGTGCCCGCTGCAACGGCCCCCTCGACTTCAACTGCTCAAAAGAGAAGGAGGCCAGAGAAAGCCCCTGTGAACGTGGCAAACCGTAAATGCGCTGAATCTAAATGCCCCAAGTCTGGGGGCATGATGGTACGTACTGTTTATATGGCTTCCGAAAAAGAGGAAAGCCGTGCTTCTACGGGTCATCGACCGCTTACCCGGTCAATAACAAGGGCTCAGGAACAACAACAGCAGAAGCTTCAGGAGATGCTGACTGCAATGGCCGCACTCACTGGGCTAAAAGAAAATCTAGAGACCTCGGAGCAGCGTCGGGAACAAGAAACTGACACCGAGTTCCTCCGAAGAATGCTCGAGAGGAAGGAAAAAGAGGCTGCGGAATAGGCAGCCAATATAAAACGAATGGCTCTCTTGTTCCAAGACATTGCTAGGATGATGTTACAGCCAGAATCTCCAGCTGAAGACTCCCCGATCATCATTGAAGATGACAGAGGGGAGACATCGAACCCTCCTCCGGCTCTTTCAGCAGCCAAAGAGGAAACCATTTCCAAGGCCGCTCTGGATGACTACATTGCTCAGCAAATACGAGCTCACCAGGCAAATGAAGCGGCCGGCCAATTTTTAAAACTGGGAGACCATATCCAGGCTGGTATGATCAAATAAAGTACCCGCCGGGATATACGATCCCTAAATTTCATGTATACAAAGGGACGGGCAATCCCCACCAGCATGTCACCCAGTTCAGGGCTCTATGTGGCAACACCGGAAGTGATGATAAATTGCTACTTCGCCAATTCGTCGGCAGCTTGTCAGAAACGGCATTCGAGTGGTACTCTGAACTCCCGAACGACTCTGTCAAGACATTTGCGGGGATGGAGCTGTTATTTACGCAAAGATTCACAAGCGCTAGCGAGCGCACTCCGATTACCGCACTAATTAATACCAGGGTGAAACCTGGAGAAACATGGGTTCAGTACGCGGTACGGTGGCGGAACTTATGGTCGAAATGTGAACAGCGCATCGAAGAAGCGCCGGCGGTGGGCATGTTCGTGGGCACTTTGGACCCTCAGGCTACTATTTCCCAATTCATGATGTTCTTCAAGCCGACCACGTTCTAGGCCTTGATAGACAAACTGGCCCAAATAGACCGGATGGGTCATAGACCGTCTCCTCCAAACCCGGAGCCTCGGAACGAGAATGGAAAGGGGAAGGCGACCGTCGTCGTTAATGCTCAACAGCATCCCAGTGTTCTAAGACCAGTTGATCGCCAAAATGATAGAACTCGATCTCTTGGAGATAAAATGAGACGCCCTTACTCGTTCCCTTGAGACAAGATGAAGAGGTTATTCGAGCTAGCACTGCCCAACAGGCTCATCACTCTGTCGGAGCCAAGACGCCCAGCACAACCAGGCGACATTAGCAATCCTAACTATTTCCCTTATCACCGAATGTTGGGCCATCCGATCGAAAATTGTTACATCTTCAAAAGCTGGATAGAAGATCAGTACCAGCAGGGCAAATTCGTATTATACGAGAATTGGAAGGTGAAACCGCCTCGGCCACACACTCCCAAGAAGACGGATACACCGGGGGCATCATGCTTTTTTGTAGAAGAAGCTTCATAGGAGGTCGCTCTTTCAGCCAAGACGAAAAGAATGCTGAAAGATCTCCAAACATGCCCGGTGATTAGGTGGAAGAATCCACTGGAACCTGAGATCATCGAGGGGATGCTGAAACCGCGCCCAACTCTAAAGATCGATGGTGATAGCCAAAGCACTCACACCCAGCCGTCGAAATCTTCGAAGAAGAAGAAAAAATCCAAGAAGCCCGTGAAGCCTGGTGACAAGGGCATGGACCTGCAAAAGCAGATTGACGCGCTGGAAGAGTATAACCAGAGAGCGCGGACTCTAGTCACACTCCAAGAGTTTCTCAGCCACGTCCTTGACGACGGAGATGATGGGGAAGACTTGTCGGATGAATCTGAAGATTACGTAGCAAGTTGCCATGTGATCTCTCACTCGTCGATAGACGATGAAGAAGCTCCTTGCACCGAGAAACTGGGGGCAAATCCTAAACCAGAACTTCTAGAGCCGTCTGACGAAATAATTGATGCATTCTTGCACGAAGCTCTTCTTAAAAGAAAAGCTGCTCGAGAGCGTGAAATGGCCATACTTGAAAAAGCCAAACGCCGGCGACTGGACGAAAGAGTTGAAACACTCCCGCCAGATCAAAGTACATCCTCCGCAAATAAAAACAGGTTCAAGACAAGGAAAAGGTTCGCTAAAGCCATCTCGATGGGAATGAAGCTGCCACCTTCCGAAACGAACGCTCTTGGTGAAGCGGAAATGCATCCTAACTACTACTTATATCATCGAAAGATTGCGCACCCCACCGAAGAGTGCAACTCTTTTAAAAGATGGTGGCAAGGATACGTTGCTCACCGGCAAAATTTCAAGCGGATAAAACGCAAAACTCGTCAGGAGCAAAGAAGCACGATCGAGGAGCGTAAAAGAACTACCAGCGACTGTCGCATGGTCAATGCCGGGGGATCACAAGTTCTCACCTTCGGGAGCGACTCTGACGAAGAAATGACTCTTGACCCTCTCTTTAAAGAGTCTACCTTGGGAAAAGAGGAAGAACCGAAGACCTGTGAAAATATTCAGCTGCACAACCATACGCTGCCCGAAAAGAATCTTGGGCCCTCGAACAGTGGGTCAAGTAGAAAAGATAGGGGAAAAGAAAAAGTCCTTGAGGATATCACCCTTGATGACCATGCCGTCGAAAAGCTAACAGCCAAGGACCCGCCGAAGAAAAGTAAGGTAGACTACAACGTTCTCGCACACTTGAGGAAGATACCCTCGTAGCTCAGTATTCTCGATGCCCTTCTGCTATCCAAAGAGGCGAGAGATTCTTTGATCAAGGCATTACAAGAGCCCGAGCAATTCCAAGCTTTCTTCGCCGAAGAAAAGATGAAGGACGAGCTGGAAGAAGTACACACAGCCGATATCACCTTCGGCGATGAAGATCTCCTCCTTGGGACCTGCGAGCACAACCATCCCCTTTACATCTCTAGATACTGTCATGACATCAAGATAGGTAAAATCCTGGTCGACAATGGGTCATCCGTCAACCTCCTTAAAGTAAGGGTGCTAAAGGAAATCTGCATGAGCGTTCAGCACCTCGCTCTCAACAAAATCACCATATCTGGGTTCGACTCTCAGTCATCACGGACGCTTGGGTCTATGATATTGACACTACGCTTTGGGTTGCTTGTCACGGACATTAAGTTTCACGTCATTGACGCCAAGACATGCTATAATGCTTTGCTCGGCCGGCCCTGGTTACACGAGCACAACATCATCCCTTCTACACAACATCAGTGTACGAAGTATTTCAAAGATTGTCTCGAGTATACCGTAACAGGAGAACTGAACCCATTCTCCATGAACGAAGTCCGAAAGTATGAAGATGCAAAATACTTCTTACCGGATTTCGAGGACACGGAAAGATGTCACAAACCGAAGAACAAAGCTATCACTACTATTCCGGTCTTCGGGAGTGATACCGAGGAAGAAGAAGAGATAGTTTACTCAGGTCCGCCCCAGTGCAACAAGCCGGGACCGTCCGCTCCTATGTTGATCTTCGGCAGCGACTCGGGAGATGAGGTCAATACCGTATTCTCTGCTTGGTCATCAATACAAATCTTCGCTGATGAAGATCAAAATTTGCAAGTTGCCATGGTTCCGCCCAAGCATCATAAAGAACTCGATGCACTTGAAACTTATAGTGTGCAAGAACTGCAGACATTCTACGTCCCTCCCAGGCGACAAGATGAAAAGGCGATCTTATTCTACCGATTCGGGGAAACCAAAGTGGAGAAAGAAATCTGGCATTGCACGGATTCTACACTTGACAGGCTCCAGCCCATCCGTTTGCCCAGATATTACACGAACGGACTAAAGAGACTCTTGAGACGCCAAGGTGTACCCCTTAAGCAAACTGCGCGACAAGCACGGTTTTATAACAGGATCTGGAACGTTCCCGGAACTCAACGAAAGTTGCCTAACGGGAGAATGGAAACGACCGGGCTTGGGTATGTTCAATCCAAGAAACGGGAGCTACTACGTGACTACTACATCATACATGACTTTGATGAAGAAGGAGATGCTCTGTGGGAAGATGCTAACCCTGAACCAGAAAGAGTTCCCGCTATGAAAATGCCCAGTCTGTCGTTCGAAGAACAAATGGACAAGCTTATAAGGAAAGCGGATCAAAAGGTTCGAGACGATAATAATCGCGAAATGGCCATCTACGAGAAAGCCAGGATGCAGCGCCTCCTTCAACAGGCTATGAAAAATGAAAATGCTCCTCCTTGTCAACCCGTTGTACAAAAGGCCCGACGCAGAGGCAGAAACAAACTAAAGAACGGGAAAGGCGTTCGACAGCGACAAAGCGGGTCCAAGAAGCCACGCGATCAGGAATCGAGTAGTCCGGATTCATCTCTTATAAAAAAGATGGGTCGAGCATATTCTTTTCCCCAAGACAAGACAAGGAAGATATTCGATCTTGTCATAAAACATCAAACGATGACACTCCCAGAGTCCAAGCACCCCGAGCAAGCAGGCGAAGTCTCTCACCCGGACTATTGCTCCTATCACTGGGCAATAGGACATCCTCTCGAAAACTGCTTCACATTTAAAGACTGGGTAGAAGACCAATATCAACAAGGCAGGTTCGCTCTATCTAGCAGTTGGAGAATAACCCCGCCGCAGAAGCATGAACCGAGGACCACGAGAGCAGAACCAGATTAACATCGGTCTTGGAAGCGATCTCGTACCTGCCACGTGATAACGCTGTCAAAAGAAGAGCCTGAGAATATGGATGACCTCCCCTGGTGCTTCGAAAACGATGATAAGGAGGTAATCTCAGAGTTTCCACCGGCGCCAAAAGAGCTGGAAGATGGGATATATACTACTGCAGATAACCTCAAGAAAATTGATTTGGGGACATCAAGTGACCCGCGGCCGACGTTCATCAGTGAGCTGTTGTCTGAAGAAAGGGTGGCTACGCTAAAAGACGTGCTCATGCAGCATAAAGATTGCTTCGCATGGAACTATTCCGAGATGCCAGGATTAGATCCAGAGATTACTGTGCACAAACTGGCGATATCTCCGGACGTCAAGCCGATCAAATAAGCACCGAGGAGGATGCGGCTCGAGCTTGAGATGAGCATCAACGCCGAGGTCAAGAAGCTAATCGACTCTGGCTTCATCCAAGAAGTTCAGTATCCTGATTGGATCGCCAACATCGTCCCAGTGATGAAGAAAAATGGAACGGTACGCATATGTGTGGACTTTCGGGATCTCAATAAAGCCTGCCCGAAGGACGACTTCCCAGTACCAGTCACTGAGCAGATGATAGATAACACGTCCACTCACGAAGTTTTCTCCTTCATTGATGGCTCATCAGGATATAATCAGATAAAGATGCATCCCGAAGACCAGAAGCATACTGCTTTCCGGACCCCTTTGGGCATATTCTGCTACAAGGTGATGCCCTTCGGTCTAAAGAATGCCGGTGCCACCTATCAGAGGGCCATCACGAAAATCCTCGATGACCTCATACATGAAATCGTCGAATGCTATATCGACGACCTTGTGGTGAAAATCAAATCATATGAGGAACATTTAGAGCATCTGAAGATCGTATTTCAACGCCTTCGGCAATACAACTTGAAGATGAACCCTCTTAAATGCGCGTTCGGAGTTTCCTCGGGCAAATTCCTGGGATTCATCATTCGACACCGAGGCATCAAGATAGATCCGTCGAAGATCAAGGCGATCAGGGAAATGCCTCCGCCAAGAACTCTTAAGCAACTGCAGTCTCTCCAAGGGAAGCTCGCGGATATCCGGCGATTTACAGCCAATCTTTCCGACAAGTGTCGCCCCTACAGTCACCTGATGAAGAAGGGAATCCCGTTCGTCTAGGATTACAAATGCTAAAGCGCATTGGAAGAAATCAAGCAATACCTACAGAATCCGCCAGTGGTGGCTACTCCCGTCAAAGGAAAACCTCTCGTTCTGTACACAATAGCCCTTGAAGGTTCTTTAGGCGCGCTGTGGGCACAAGAAAATGACCAAGGGAAGGAGAGAGCCCTTTATTATCTGAGTCGAGTTCTCCTGGGGGCAGAAAGCAATTACTTTCCCATTGAAAAACACTGCCTAGCGTTGATCTTCGCAATAACGAAGCTCAGACACTATGCATTGGCACATGAGGTCCATCTCATATCAAAGGTGAATCCCCTCAAATATTTGATGTCAAAGGCCATATTAACAGGACGGCTCGCTAAATGGGCCCTCCTCTTAATGGAGTTCTCGATAACTTATCGTCCTCTTAAGGTAGTGAAAGGCCGGGTCATCGCCGACTTCCTCGCCGAGCACCCGATACCCGCCGATTCTCTTTTGAACTGCGAATTGCCAGACGAACATGCGTTTGACACGATCGACGGGAATGATACCCGGTGGGGACTCTATTTTGATGGAGCGTCTTCCATGAAGAAGCGCAAACAAAGCACCCTCATAATCAAATCAGGGATAGACCTCATCTCCGTGACTCCACAGGGAGGGATAATGCGCTTCGCCTTCTCCTTAACAGAGCCGAGAACGAATAATGAGGCCGAATATGAAGATTTGATAGAAGGTCTTGAGATCGCTGTCGACATTGGAATTGAAAACCTCCTCATATACGGAGACTCCCAACTGGTCGTTAGTCAAGTAAATGGAGACTATCAAACGTGCAAGCCAGAGCTGGTAAAGTACGGCGAGAGAGTGCAACAACTACTGACTCAAATTCCTTCCTACGCCCTGGAAAGTATACCGCATGCAAAAAATAGCAAGGCGGATGCATTAACCAAGCTCGCTAAAGAATTGGCCAACAAGAACCTCGATGACGTGAGGATCGTTGTGCGAAGCCGTCGGGTTCTCGCACCAGCAGAACTATCGCCGAAATCGTCCGAAGTAAAGGAAGCGACCGAGCAAATGACTTTGCAAATAAAAGACCAGGAAAAGGTTACGGATTAGAGAGAAGTCTTTATAGATTATTTCAAATCCCGTCGAACACCTGAAGATGCCTCCTCGAAACATCAGCTCATGAAGCGAGCTCTATCTTTCGCCTTTGTTAATGATACTCTGTATAAGAGATCGTTCGATTCTTTGTGGCTAAGATGCCTGGGACCTGAAGAGGCAAAGAGAGTCGTCCAAGAAACTCACAACGGACTCTACGGTTCTCACCAAACCGGCCCGAAGATGAAGCTGAAGATCAAACGGATGAGTTATTATTGGCCCACGATGATCCAAGACTGCCTCGAATACGCAAAGCAGTGTCATTCATGCCAGATTCACGGGGACTTTATCCATCAACATCCAAATCCACTGCATCCAACGGTGGCTAGCTGGCCGTTCGAAATGTGGGGGACTGATATAATCGGCCCCATCAAACCAGTATCGTCCAGAGGACATCGATTCATTTTGGCGACAACTGATTACTTCTCCAAATGGGCAGAAGCAGTACTGCTGAGGGAAGTGAAGACGGAGAATATCCTCTATTTCTTCAAGACACACGTCATTTATCGGTTTGGAACTCCACGACGGATCATCTCCGATAACGGGCCAGCCTATAGAAGCCACAAGATCAGCCGCTTCGCACAACAGCATAACATAGACTGGAGATACTCCTCAATCTATAATCCCCAAGGTAACGGTTTAGCTGAGGCTTTTAACAAGATCTTGACGAAGATCGTGAAAAAGACGGTGTCTCGAAATAAGGACTGGCACGAGAGACTACATGAAGCTCTCTGGGCGTATCGAACTACGTTCAAAACGGCCACAAACACAACTCCGTACGCATTGGTATTCGGTACAAAGCCGGTACTCCCCCTCGAGATAGAGCTACCCTCTCTACGAGTGGCAGTTCACTACGAGCTAACGGACGAAGAGAATGCTCACCTTCGGCTTGAGGAACTCGATGCCCTTGATGAAACCCGGCTCATAGCGCAACAAAATCTGGAGGCTTATAAAGCAAAGATGATGCGCTTATACGAAAGATTGACTAGGCCGAAGACATTCCGCCAAGACGAACTCGTGCTAGTGGTCAAAAGACCTAAGATCCCTAATCGCGCCAAGCGGGGGAAATTCGAGCCGAACTATGAAGGCCAGTATTTCATAGACAATGTCTACAAGGGTGGAGCTTATCTACTCATGGACATGCATGGTGAAAGACCTTACAGGCCAATAAATGGTCACTTCCTAAAGAAATACTACGCCTGACGAGTCACGGCCTAGGTTAATGATAGATGACGACGACTATGTCCGCTCGCTATCTTCCTAAGCCCAAACTCTATAAGTAGTAACCGGCCAGCGGACCGAAAATTCCTTAAACTAACAGCGGACCGAAACGTGCTTAAACTAACAGCGGACCGAAACGTCCTTAAACTAACGATGGACCACTATGTCCTAAAACTAGCTGTTGACCGAGACGTCGATAAACTACTGTGGACTGCAGCATCCCAAGGCTGATACAAAAAAATGAAGAGTAATAAAAAAAGGAGAGAAAAAAGAAAAAACGGTATGTCCATAAGCGAAAAGGGCATGGATGAAAACCCGAAAGGGCTCCGTGAGTAAAAACAGCAGGGCTACCAGCGAGTTTTGTGAAAACCCGAAAGGACGCAACCTCGTTAAAAGACACTTGCAAGGTCCTCTCGACTTTGTAAAAAGAAACCACCTGCGTGAGATCCTTACGACTCACAAAGGAGCAACACACTTAGGGATCCCCACGATTCCTAAGGAGAAATTACACTTACGAGATCCTCACGACTCGTAAGGAGAACCCTCTTATGGGACCCTCACGGCTCATAAGATTCAAAAGTCTTAAGCTACAGGGATCTGAACCTATTCTTAAGCGGCCACCACAACCTCCAATGCTGCCCTACAAGCGGTTCAGTATTGGCCCTTGTATACAATCCACGGGCGCGAATAAACATTTCCCTAACAAAGTCCCATCCGTGACTAGGGATATGTTCGCACGGTGAACCCCCTTATAAGCCCTCTCGACTTATAAGGAGAAAACACTCTTGTAAGATCCTTACGATTTATAAGAGATCATACACTTAGGAATCCTCACAATTCCTAAGAAAAAAACGCACCTACGAGATCCTCACGACTCGCAGGGAGAAATACCTTTATGAGACCCTTACGGCTCATGAAGTCAAAAGCCTTAGTTGACAAGATCCTAACCCTGTTCGCTAAGCCACCTTTGTTCGATATCGACAGAGGCAAATGATGATTCGCTCCTGGCAATATCCCAGTTGTAGCGGTGCTGATGCCGAAATCGGTGTCGATGCCGAAATCGGTGTCTAATTCCAAGCTTGCAGCAAGAAGCTAGGAAGCCACACATGCATACGAAATAGCCGAAATGATGGGGCAACTTGCAACAATCAGTAAGTAAAAATGTATGCATGCAAAATAGCCAAAATGATTGAAAAAATCGCAATAAAAAGCAGCGAGGAAAAATAAAATAAATAGCCGAAATGATTGGGCACCGCGAAAAATAGCCGAAATGATTGGGCAATGGCGACCTTCGCGATATAAAAGCTGAAATGATGGAGCATCGCGGAAAGAAATAAAAATATATAAATAAAATTTATGCCCTACAGGTGATATCATATTAATCCCTGTATACAATCCAGGGGCGCAAACAAAGAAGGAATCACACCTTTCCTTCTCAGGCTCCATCAGAAAACGAAGCCAAATCTCGACGGTTCAGGGATAGCCCAGAGATCATCAACATCGTTCCTCTCCATTCCAGCAAGATTCAAACGCTGCAATCAACCCTGGAGCTACGGCAAAGCCCTACTCCAAATCTCGATGGTTCCCAGACAACCTGGAGACCACTTCGATATTCGTCTCATTACAACAGACGCAACGTCATCCATATGACCCCATCTCGGAAATACGTCATCCACATGACCCCGTCTCGGAAATACGTCATCCACATGACCCCGTCTCGGAAATACGTCATCCACATGACCCCGTCTTGGAAATACGTCATCCATATGACCCCGTCTCGGAAATACGTCATCCACATGACCCCGTCTCGGAAATACGTCATGCACATGACCCCGTCTCGGAAATACGTCATCTACATGACCCCGTCTCGGAAATACGTCATCCACATGACCCCATCTCGGAAATATGTCATCAATATGACCCTGTCTCGGAAATACGTCATCCACATGACCCCGTCTCGGAAATATGTCATCCACATGACCCCGTCTCGGAAATACGTCATCTACATGACCCCGCCTCGGAAATACATCACCCAATAACGCCGTGAAATGCGGATAACGTCAATCTCACTAAACGCTTACTGATCCTATCGATTCGTAAGGAAGAAAACTCTCTTATAAGATCCTTACGACTTATAAGGGAAAACACACTTAGAAATCCTCACGATTCCTAAGGAGAAATTACACTTACGAGATCCTCACGACTCGTAGGGAGAAAAGTCTTCATGAGACCCTCACGGCTCATGAAGTTGAAAAGTCTTAGCTAGCAGATCTGAACCCGCTTCCTAAGCCATCACTACCTCTCGGAGAGTTCAAGATGAAACGTTCTTTATTATCTACAGGCCACACTTGCCAGAGTAACATGCTAACAACACAGCAAAGAGAAGAAAGCGACAGTAAGGAAAACATTTGATTCGCATTTGATAAAGCGTGCGAAGCATACCCGTTCATGCATATGCAAAAGATTTAGTACATAAAATAAAACATGCTGAAATGAGGAATTTGCCATTCATACTTTGAAAAAGTTCTTACAATTATGAAAGTAGTAAATGAAAACATCATCAAAATGTTTACAATGGTAAAACCTCAGATCCAGGGCATGGATTGAGAAATTCAAAAGTGAGGCCGTCTAGAATCTTTCTGGCCTTTCTGACTATTCTCGTGTGCATCCTCTCGCGCTCACGAGTGTCGAGATCCTTAGCAATGTCCCCCTCCCTTCGATAAGAAGCGATTATCGTCGTCTGTTGGAAAACCTGATGCAGAATATCGATGAGGTTATCTCACCGTTTTTTCGAGATCAGCCCCGACAGGTACACTGAATGCACCTTGTCTTCGGTATCATTCAGCGCATTAAGCGGCATGGCCTCGTGAAATCCAGGAAGTGCTCTCCAAATTGCTCCCACTACGATTTTCAAGAGAGCGGAACGGCAAGGAAGCAGCCAACCGATGCGTGCATACAGACGACCCATAATCTCCGCATATTGGGCATCTGTAAACTCTTGGTTTTGGCAACGGTCCTGTATGCAGATATCCTCATAAGTAATAGACTCGTTCAGACTGTATAAATGAACAGCCATAGTGCCTGAAAAGAAACATCATTAGAAGATCAGTAATGAAAAAAAATAGATACGGAATTTAAACGACTCTTGATATCCCCATGGAGAGAACAAATCCTCATTATGACTCCTAACAAATTTGAATTTGCGGGAAATCCTATAAAAAAAAGGGGAATCTCATTTAATGAGCGACCCCTTGGGTCTAGGAGTTAAACTCCTCGAGAACAATACTCTGCAGACAGGAGTGACACCTGTCAAAACCAATTATGGGGGGAATTTAAAGAAACTCCCCGAGAATGCTAAGAGCCTTGCTCTGAAAAATAAAAAAAGATGATGATAAAAAGTAAGGACATCAGAAAAATTGAAATCAAATTTTTGTATATATGAATTAAAATTCTAAGATCTTCAAGATCCATGAATAAACTCTTAAGAATTCTTCATGATTTGAAGAGAGCAAAGCTCTATTAATGAAACTATAAATGGGTTTCTTTAGATCAAAAATCTATGAAGAGCAAGGCTCTGTTAATGGGTAAAGCCCTAATTTAGTGAAAGTTTTAAACTTTACCTAAGTTCTAACAGAGTTTTGACTCTTAAAAAGTTTTTCAAACAAGAGAGCTATACTCTGTGGGAGAATGAAATTCTCAAAAAACAAAAAGGAGATGAACAATGGTCATCTCAGAGGGCCAAAGGACCAATTTATAGGCATTGAGAGCCGTTTCAACTTCTAAAAGTTGATCCAACGATTGAAATGCTGCCATTGCCGCACTTACGTGTGGGCCACGTAAGCGCAATGGTGGGGGCATTTGTTTCCCCAATCAGAGCAAAGCTCTGTTCAAAATCCGAGATTTAAAATGAAGCGACGCTTCTGTTCTCCCAATCAGAGCAAAACTCTGTTTTAAAATTCAAAATTTAAAAATTGAAGCAACGCTTCAGATTCAGCGCTAGGTGCGCTGTGCGCCACGTGTCAAACACAGATACGCTAGCGCCAAATGCGCTGTGCCCTAGGCAACGCACCCCCAATTAGAGCAAAACTCTGTTTTAAAATTCAAAATTCAAAATTGAAGCAACGCTTCAGATCCAGCGCTCTGCGCTGTGCGCCACGTGTCAAACACAGGTGCGCTAGTGCAGGCTACGCTGCGCTCTGCGCTGCACGCCACGTGTCAAACGTAGGTGCGCTAGCGCAAGATGCGCTAGCGCTGAAATTAAAAATTTCCCGCCGTTAGATCAAAAGATCTAATAATGATAAATCATTAATTAATCAGAATTAAAATTCTGCATGAAAAGATTTCTCAATCTTATTAAAACAAGAAAATTATCTTCTGTAAAACGGGAGCCCTAGGATCAAAGATCCAACGGTGGGGAAATATCCCCAAATCAATCAGAGAAAGATCTCTATAATTGATTTAACAAATCAATTTGCCCTATATAAAGGCCCTAAGATTTCAAGTCTGATATAGAGAAACCCCCCTACAAACTTTGAGAAAACTCAAAGAAAGAAAAAGTAAGATTTTAGCAAAAGAAGATCATTTCTTCAAGGTAAAGAACATGAACAATGAACACAGAGATGATATCATCTCATGAAAAGAAGAACTATCTTCTAAAAATGATCATAGATCTAAAAAAGACCAAGGTCTTTCATAAAAGAGATCAATAGATCTCATCAAATAATAAAGAAGAACATATTCTTCATATAGATCATTGATCTACAAAGGCAAGCCCTTTCAAAAAGAAGAACCGTTGTTCTTGAGGCAAGGCCTCCTTTAAAAGGAACATAAACTTGTTCTCTGATCATAAATTTGATGAACTGCGTTTTGCGCTACTGAAAAGTGCCTTGCACTCATGAACTGCGCTTTTGCGCTCCTTGGACTGGCGCTCAGCGCTAAAACGCACCACGTGTCAACCATAAACACAATTTGCGATTTGCGCTTCTGAAACAGGGCTGGTGCTCAGCGCCAAGTGCTCCACGTGTCATGCACTGGTGCGCCACTGAACTAGCGCAACGCGCTCACAAACTGAAAGCGCAATGCGCTTATAAACTGGCGCTTAGCGCTAAGCGCGACACGTGTCCTTTCCGTGTGCGCTACTTAGCAGAAGCGCAATGCGCTCTTTAATTGGCACAAAGCGCCTGGCGCGCCACGTGGCGTGCTGTCAGAATACACATTGTTCTGATGAATGTTATGCATTCAATACAAGACAAAAAATGTCAGAATCTAATGCTCAGCATTATTAAAGCAGCCAAGCCCAAACAAATGTTTAACAGCTCAGAACAATAAAATGTTAAACATTTTAATCCTATTGGACTTAGCCCAATTCTGGCCATAAGTCCTCAACTTATATCAATTGAGCACATCTGCTCACGAATATTCAACAGGTCTTAGTCCCAAACTGGACTACAGATCTTTCAACCAACTCACACCGGTTCAAGGGTATATCTCTTTACTCCTCTGATATCTGTCTTTGTAATCCTTCAACATCTTCAGAGAGGTGACGGGTCCCGACAACCACACATTTCACGGACTGTGGGGTCCTTAAACTCATGGACTACGATGTCCTTAAACTTCATAGACTACGATATCTTTAAACTACGGACTGTGGGGTCCTTAAACTCATGGACTATGATATCCTTAAACTTCATAGACTACGATGTCTTTAAACTACGGACTGTGGGGTCCTTAAACTCATGGACTGCGATGTCCTTAAACTTCATAGACTATGATATCTTTAAATTACGGACTTTGGGGTCCCTTTAAACCCACGGACTACGGTGTACTTAACCTGGACCGAGATGTCCTTAAACTAACAATGGACCGTAACGTCATTAAACTAATCGACCGCAATATCCCTAACTAAACAACAGAGTCCAAATGCTCTTTTATTGGATCTAAACGATCCCATTAAGTTGATCTTAGTCTAAAAAAAATTAGACTAACGTATCCTTAACATACGTTTAAGTTGATCTTAGTCTCAAATGAGGCTAACCTATCCTTAAACCCAAACCCCAAACCCAAATCTAAGAAGATACGGATTTGGACTAATTCATGCCCTATGGGCGACAACATAAATTAGTCTCCGTATACAATCTACGGGCAACCACAAACAAAACAAACACCCCCGACACGAAATGACCATCTGGAGAAGGAGAAAGTTGTTACCGTGATGCGGTAGAGTAATTAACTGCAGGGGCTTGCGCCTGTAGGGAAGAGCGTCCCCACAATTAAAAATCCCTCAAACGAGGGGGAATCTGACGAAGTCTGCTACATCGGCCGCATCCGTTTAAACCTTCGATATACGGTGCTATAAATCAACTTGGCATCTTCGGAGAGGTGGACGGATATCACCAATTAGTATCTGCCCCGAAATTCAGGCAAGACGAACCTACGCGGTCGCGTCTCTGTGTTCGACGGGGAACAAGGACTTTCTTGCTCGACATGATAGTATGCTATCTGGTTACTCTTTATCTTAACATGTACACTTAATATTATTATACTCTCTCTCAGATGCATGTTTATAAAGCCCTTAGGGTGTTGGCTTGACTACCAGGACTATGATGCAGATCATATTGTTGGAGATAGTGCCCTCAGAGTCAATTATTAGGTCACAGGTACGTGATTGTAATGATTGAGGGAGGACCTATCCCGGTAGGACAGTCTTACTCGAGATGATAGTATGCTATCTGGTTTACCTTTATCATCGTGTACTGCTTTAGGTGACCTGACACGTCGCTATTACACGTTGATAGAGCCCCTAGGATTCTTGCTTGACCACCAGCAGTATGAGGGCGATCATATAAGTGGGAGCTGGGGGTCTATAAGCTTATCCTTAAAAGGTCCCTAGTCGTGGGAGTTTCGAGACTGGGCATCGATACTCCATTAGTAGACTAGTGTATACAGTCGAGACCCCGACGAGGGGCGGTAGCCGGTCTCACAAGCCACTGGTGTCAGTTGGATCACCTAAGATGTATACAGGTGCTCATTGGGTTATGAGTACACCGGACAGGACTCGCCGGGAACATGCTAGTTGGTCATATACCAGACGTCAGATGGCAGTTCCCTGGTGACATGTGTGCAGGTTAGTTCATCGACCTGGGGATCGTCATTTGTCTCGTGTGAGTTCCCACTGTACTTTGATTACTACCCTACCACGGCTCAAAGGAGTCGTGCAAACAGGTTTTAGTTGGGTACAGTCCCGAGCCACATGGAGGCAGTGAGCGTATCTTCAGGGGTTCGTCTCTCCCGGTATTGGGGGTGAGGTCGTGCTGTGTCTAGGAGAGCCATTACACAAAGTCCTTGGCCAGGGCAAGGAGATTTACTGGTAGGTATTCCAGTAGTATCTCAGGGTGTTCTGGGCTACACTCCGACACGACTTGTACCGCTTTTGGGGGTCTGACTTTTACCAACCCCCTAGGCCCGCCATGCGATACTCATAGACGAACGGACCGGACTGCACGGATATTGTCACTGACAGGCTCAGTAGGGTTGTCAGGCTGAGTTCACTCACAGACATCCCTTTTAGTCAGTACCTGGTAGCCCGTTACGTATTGGCTTATACCTCTGACGTGCTAGTGGTTAAATCCACAACCAAGGTGTTGATGAGTCTTTAGAGTCCCCCACATTCAGTTACTCAGCTTTCGGGCGAAAGGTTGTAGAGGCCGTATGGAGATATGGCAAGGTCCGATCAGATACGTGCGGTATTGCACGGATCAGGATCGGACAGTTTGTACTATAGGCCGTATGGTTATATGGCAGGGTTCGATCAGATACGTGCGGTATTGCACGGATCAGGATCGAACAGATATTACTAGCCGGCTTTGGTTTAAGCCGGATTCTAGTATAGTACAGTGTAGATTTTGTCTCATTGCATTTGTATTTCGGTCGGAATACAAATGCGGGTGTGTATGCACAGTATCGGGGTTTTCCTATAATTTATTACGGGACCAGTTTTCTGGAGTTGCCAGTTTGCTTTCCGTTTCGGCCAATTTCCATTGTTCCGTTCATTGGCCGAAGATTGGTGGAGGAGGGCTTATTTGCATTGTTGCAAATAAGCATTTGTGGAGGGGGTCTTTGCTTATTTTCATGTCATGATACTTGTCCCATCATTTGACTTCATAAACTCATGATGGCTTGACCATTTGGAGTCATCATGGTTGTTTTGGAGTGTTTGTTTTGTTGGTGATGATATTGTTTTGATCATCACTCTTTTTCCATGCTTGCATGATAGCTCACCCACTCCCTTGACTTTCTCTCCATTCTCACCCTTCTCTTTTGCATGGGCCGGCCACTTTTGTAGAAGGAGGGGGGCATTCATTTTGGTGTGGTAATTTTTGGTTCTCTTGATGCTCCAAAAATCACACAAGAAGACTCTCCAAAATTCCAAGTTCAATTCCTCCACTAATGGCAACCTCCACTACCCCAAAAAGAGACACAAGTTCTACTACACTTTCTACAGCAAATCTTGGGCACGTCGAGTAGCCGGCTTCGTGCCCGAGTTGCCTCGGCATTGAGGTGGGAGCCCGTAAACAAAGTAGGCGATGTGGTGCACTTCCGGCGACGAGGAGGAGACGGGACTTTTCCGCAGGAGATCGGGACCATGACGAGAAGACCGGAGGACTTGGATCGTCGGTATATCTCTAACCCATCTTCTTGTTAGCTTAGACTTGTTAATGGTTACGATCCGGATGTTTAGTGCGCGGTGGTACCGGTTTGCTAAGTCCGCAAAATTAAAGTTTTTCACCGTTTCCGCATTCCGGCGTCGGATTGACGGCCGGGGTGCCGCCGTGCACTTACAGTGGTATCAGAGCCTCCCCATTAACTTAGTCTAGCTTTGTGTAGTGTGTTTTTCTGTTTCGATCGATCGAATGTTCCAAAACTACATTTTTGTTAGCATCAGTTTTCTGTTGGAAATTTTTGGTGTCGAAAAATTTTTCAGGTTGTAAAATATTGATGTACTGGAAAATCTAAGAGCTCTGTAAAAATTCGACGAAGTAACTCCACAGTGGGAGCGCGGAACCGCCGCGAAAACCCCCTTCCCGCCGCCCTTCCGCCGCGCACTGTGGAGATCACTTCACCAATTTTTTACAGAGGCCTTCTGGGCTTAAAATATGGGTTTTGGAATATTAAAATTGGGCCCAGGTTTTCTGTGAGTGCTACAGTTTTGATTGGGGGCCCACTTGTTAATTTTTGATCGATCGGATATTTTAAACACATTTTTCACAGTATTTACATTATATCTGCGACCGTGAATGTCACTCGATCGGTAAATCCTGTCTAACTGCTATAGCCCGGTTAGACGGATTTGCGAACGTGACTTTCACGTTGATGTTCTATGTATTTGCTGTGTTGTTGCGGATCGGTCGTAGGGATAGCCTGGATGCAATGCTAGTTCAGTTGTGGTGGTATTATGTACATTTGATTTTGCGGGGCGAGCGTCCGACATGTGGACTGCCGTCACTGCCTGTTTGTATTATTATTTTGGGGCACGACCTGGTTGCGGTCGATGTACCCGTTGTATGTATATTTTACTTTCTGTACTAGGATTGCCCCGCGGAGGGGTGCACGGATAGCCGGGTTCTGGAGGGCAACAAGCCCGCATCTCATGGCATTGAGACGGAAGGGGCTTCACTCTAGGATTGGCGGGCTATTCGCCGCACTCGTAGGGGGTACAGGTTGACCCAGGAGGGGTGCCCAAGTTACCGGATTCCGTGAAGTGCTGGGTGGTCCATTCACGTTGCTGAAAGGGGCTGCCTCGCTTCAGGTTTTGGCGGGTAACTTGCCGCGCCCGTAGGGGTCTAGGATTTCATTGCACAGGCTATCCACACGACCAGGGGAACGTCGGTTTTCAGCGGCTCTGTGAAACCCGGGGATCCCAGATATCTGTATTGTTTCTGTGATGCTGTACATTTCTGTGATGTTGCATTTTATTCACGCCTTGAGCGAAATATAATATATTGGTATATATATTAGTAGATGTTGTATATGTTTTACATCCGCGCTAGTCCAGTCCCCGCTCTGTCGTTAGTTAGCTAACCTAACGGGTAATGACGGGACCCAGTGGCGAATGCGGATGGCATATACGTACATCAGTATATTTTCGTTCTTTTTGGTGTGATCAATTGATGGGACTGCGTTGATTCGGATCAATGCAAGTTAAAAACAAACCTAATCTGATGTTGTTGGAACACTTTTCAAAAAGCTGTTATTGCAAGGACGTTCACTTTTGTTTTGCATCGCGGTATTCATTTAGAATATCCTGCTCCTCAGTCGACGAGGCAAGGGCCGAGATCCCTTCACCGGGAGTGACCCCTTGGACAAAAGTTTGCGTCAGGGCATTAACTTCACTATAGCCGATTACTTTTGCTTTGCACCGTGGTATTCAGTTGGAATATCCTGCACCCCATT
Organism: Agapanthus africanus; assembly: GCA_030015575.1. Taxonomy (NCBI): domain Eukaryota; kingdom Viridiplantae; phylum Streptophyta; class Magnoliopsida; order Asparagales; family Amaryllidaceae; genus Agapanthus; species Agapanthus africanus. The sequence continues at coordinate 96,575,633 of CM057337.1, forward strand.
CTACGGGGAAAGAGCCGAGATCCCTTCACCGGGAGTGACCTCTTTAGCGGAAGTTGTCGTCACTATATTTCTAAAAAGCTATCCGTTCCTACGACGATATCAAGTTCATTACGTTAAAGGTTTTCGCCAGAAACCATTCGTAGCCCTCCGTCGTTTCATATGGGTAGTCAATAGTATTCAAGCTGTGTTTGTTGGCCAAAGTCAAGGCACAGTGTTTGGTAGCTGTTGGTTATTCATATGCAGTATAGATAGATGCGTTGGTTTGGAACAGTCGTATAGCCTTGTTGGCCAAAGTCAAGGGCTTGTGCGGGTGGATTCGAATCAACCTGGAGAATGACGGGTAGAACTTGACATGTGACTTATGATTTGTTGGCCAAAGTCAAGGTCATAAGAGCATGGGGCAGAAATCACATCGGGAGTTTCAAAAGAACTGAAACTTGCCAGATATGCGCATACCTTCTGGAGTGTGATACCGTGAGCGGATTCCGTCACGTTGTCATGCGATGAGAGTTGGATCCCGATTCCCACTGATGAGTTAGTTTACTCCTCGGGTAACCCCGACTAATTCTTCTTTCAGGTTTGGAGGAGAATTTGAGGTACAGTGGGAGGATTCCAGATTAGATAAATTGGTGACCATTCTGATCTAGGTTAGAGTGCACGCTGAGTGTTTTCTTTTCTCTCTCTCTTTGGCAGCGACCATTGACCCGACCCTAAGACTTTGACTCAGTGACCAAGTTGACCGAACCTTCTTAAACACCGGCTTTTGGATTGTCAGAGTTGCAAACCTCATTGCCACTCCTACTTTTACCCTTTTCTCCAGGACACCTCGTTTTACTACGAACGTCCACTTCCATTGGACAAAACCATCGTATGGTTAGATACGAACTCGAAAGAATTTATTCGAGGATGGTTTCCGGTTCTGGAGAAAACGGATAGGATTATTCAGTTGTCTTTTCCTTTTACCCTCTCTCAGGTTACGAGTACTCCTTGGTTTAGGGGTAGTACACCTATTACGCAAATTGGATTGTCTTCTTCCAAACCTTAGGCTGGTGCCGACCGGTAGGGAATGAAGAAAACCAATTAGCATAACGATGGTGTGCAGAAGGTATTAAGTTCAGACAAAGCAAGGGATTAGTAAGAGGGCAAAGTAAATTGCAACAGATATTCACGACCAAACCAAATATTTCGTTACCACTCCCACATCACCTTTGTATTTCTCCAGGACACTCCGTATCACTACGAAGATCCACAGTTTATTTGGATACTCCATCGTATGGTTATATACGAACTCGAATGGAACTTGTTCCAGTTCGGGGATGGATTCTGGTTCAGGAGAAATAGGAATAAGGTTTATTCGGTTGTCTTTTATCTTCACCCTCTCTCATTGCGAGTGTTCCTAGGATTGGGACAGTACACCCATTATGCTTATTGGATAGTCTTCTTCCAAACCATAGGCTGGTGCCGAACGGTAGGGAAGGAAGAAAACCATTTGGCCTAAAAGGGTGTGCAGAAGGTAAAGACTAAAGACATATGAAGGGATTTGGAGAGGTGGCAAAGAACTATACGGTTACAGTCGTGAATCTGGAAGAGGCATTACTAGGAATACCAGAATACCCCATCGGAACATTTCAATGTTTCAGTTTCACTGTGTAATGTTAAAGGAAAACTGATTTCCCGATTAGATACTTACTCCAGGGTATGTATTTACCAGGTATGATTCTCACATCTGTATAGTTTTACAGATGATGAGTGGGAGTAAGTTATTGGGAATTGGGTGATCATCCTCATTATATCGGGATTCGTTGTAATCGATGATATTTGAGGAGATCACCTGGGCTGTTTGCCGGTCGGCAAATATTTGGTTTTGAATATCCGCTGTTGTGCACCAATTTCAAATTGATATATCTGTACGTCTATTTTCATAGAGTGAGATATACCTTTTGATATTATGTCGATGACATTTACCTATATCAGTGGATGGTTAGGTAAGGAGCATTAAACAGCGGTGTAATTCTTCTTAACCATAAGTACAGTTTTCAACCTACGACACACAGTGAAAGAGTTGTTAGATTCAGCGGACTTATACAAAGTATTGTATGTTGTCCAGTGTCCATTAGGACAGAGGGGTTGGTCCTCATACTATATTCGGTTTACTTATGACTTCTCTAGTTTTTAGACAGGTGTTTCGAGGAAACACAGGGTCCGAATTTGGAGAAGTTATAGGTATTTGAATAGAGTAGAGAACCAGGTATAGCAAGTATCGGGATTCTTCAAAGAGATCGAAGATGTAGATACTTGTGTATGGTATTCAGTTGATAGTAATGATAAAAAGATCTTGCTTCTCTTTCAGGTTACTCATAATTGGAAGTATTCCTAAGTTGAGTAACGCTGATCGGCCTCCTTCCATTTAGTTGACATGCGCTGGGGACAGCTGCATGATTTGAATCTGGTTCAATTAAATCAGTGCCTCTGTTTCTATATTGGATATAGAACAGTTCATATCTTAACGATGTTAAGGTACGGGGAGTTGTCCGGTTTATGATTAAAACCAGATACTGGACAACTCAAGGCACGTTTCTGTAATGGCTGTTTGTGGGTTGACCCAGGGCATGACGAGGGTTGACTTTCTACCATCTGGATGAACAATAGCGATATTGTTCTAGACTCGCCACAGTTTTATTAAAAATGGATTTTTTCAGAAAAACAGTAGTGGGAGTATGGTAGAACTGGAAGTGATTCCAGAACCACAAACGATTACTGAAGATTTGATAAGGAACCTAAAGATTCAATCTGAATTGACATTCCATTGGCCACTCCGCAGATAAGGTGGGTAACTTCAGGCACCCGAGAGGTACTCCGGTAGCCTCAAGGACGGTGACAGGGAAGTTCTTGTTTACCCACAATTGCCATTGCTGTTGTTCCAGGTTACGAGACCCGGCGGGAGGATGAGTATAGCGTCGTTCTAAACCAGTTTTAGAAGTGTACGTCTATATGACTCTGCCAGAGGGTTGTCGTAGTCAGTGGGAGCAGCGGAAGCATTGGTAGACAGGTTGCTTATGTCTATTTATAGACTAGAGCAGATGTAGCGGAGATAGATCATCTATTTCTGACGTGACAGTCATGGGTTTGACTTCATCAGAATAGGGGATGGATCTGTTGAGAAGGTAGTAGGGTGTGATATCCTGGTGTTTGGATGATATACACAGAGTAGGAAAAGAAACTCCTACACTACGATCGGTTATACTTTGGTCGTCACACAGTTGTTTCTCCACAAAGGAAATGGATTTTATATCAGACATACTGGTTACTAGATCTATGGTTTTAGATCTAGATTTGGGTGGTTTCCCAATCAGGGTACTTGACAGCATTCTAAGAGTATTTAGGATGGACGACTCCTGGCACGGTAGTGTACCTGCAGGTAATGGAGTCACCCTCTCCAAAGGTGTCTTACAGACTAAAGGGGAGAGGGACGGGCATGATTGGCAGATCACTTGCTCAGGCAATTGAGTCAATCGTGAGATGTCGAGTACCACACCAGATGTTGTTCTTGCACTAGATGCAATAAGTTGACATTAATCCAATCCTGGAGAAACAGTCGGAAGCAGTTTTAGAACATAAGTGGATGTTCTAGGGATATGATAACGACAGCCTCATTCAGGAGACAGTTATCATTCCAGGCTTCCAAGGTGACATGGACGACAAGGAGGTTGTCAGAGTTATAATTTTCCTTCTGATGAGGGGCAGTATTTTGGACAGATGGTCCAAGGCAATACTGAGGGAGGCATGGCGCGCAGGATACTGATTAAGTTCAGTTGACGATACAGTCTAAGAAGTTTGGATTTGGAGTTCATTTATGAGCTATGTCCCATCAGACATCCAGACACATTCTAAGACAGGTATTGCTCATTTCGGGAGATGGCTTTCTCCGCGAACTTGAGATATAGAGAGACATAGAAAGAAACAACTAAGCGGATCCACTCACGGAGGCTATTCCTCGAACGCAAAAGTTTCGCAAACGAGCTTTGTGAGACTGACTAGTAGAGGAGTTGGATGTTCGGTATCACACGGGCTGTGAGTATGCGACATCGCAATAATTAGCCTTGAGTGCAAGTGGGAGATTGTTGGAGATAGTGCCCTCAGAGTCAATTATTAGGTCACAGGTACGTGATTGTAATGATTGAGGGAGGACCTATCCCGGTAGGACAGTCTTACTCGAGATGATAGTATGCTATCTGGTTTACCTTTATCATCGTGTACTGCTTTAGGTGACCTGACACGTCGCTATTACACGTTGATAGAGCCCCTAGGATTCTTGCTTGACCACCAGCAGTATGAGGGCGATCATATAAGTGGGAGCTGGGGGTCTATAAGCTTATCCTTAAAAGGTCCCTAGTCGTGGGAGTTTCGAGACTGGGCATCGATACTCCATTAGTAGACTAGTGTATACAGTCGAGACCCCGACGAGGGGCGGTGGCCGGTCTCACAAGCCACTGGTGTCAGTTGGATCACCTAAGATGTATACAGGTGCTCATTGGGTTATGAGTACACCGGACAGGACTCGCCGGGAACATGCTAGTTGGTCATATACCAGACGTCAGATGGCAGTTCCCTGGTGACATGTGTGCAGGTTAGTTCATCGACCTGGGGATCGTCATTTGTCTCGTGTGAGTTCCCACTGTACTTTGATTACTACCCTACCACGGCTCAAAGGAGTCGTGCAAACAGGTTTTAGTTGGGTACAGTCCCGAGCCACATGGAGGCAGTGAGTGTATCTTCAGGGGTTCGTCTCTCCCGGTATTGGGGGTGAGGTCGTGCTGTGTCTAGGAGAGCCATTACACAAAGTCCTTGGCCAGGGCAAGGAGATTTACTGGTAGGTATTCCAGTAGTATCTCAGGGTGTTCTGGGCTACACTCCGACACGACTTGTACCGCTTTTGGGGGTCTGACTTTTACCAACCCCCTAGGCCCGCCATGCGATACTCATAGACGAACGGACCGGACTGCACGGATATTGTCACTGACAGGCTCAGTAGGGTTGTCAGGCTGAGTTCACTCACAGACATCCCTTTTAGTCAGTACCTGGTAGCCCGTTACGTATTAGCTTATACCTCTGACGTGCTAGTGGTTAAATCCACAACCAAGGTGTTGATGAGTCTTTAGAGTCCCCCACATTCAGTTACTCAACTTTCGGGCGAAAAGTTGTAGAGGCCGTATGGAGATATGGCAAGGTCCGATCAGATACGTGCGGTATTGCACGGATCAGGATCGGACAGTTTGTACTATAGGCCGTATGGTTATATGGCAGGGTTCGATCAGATACGTGCGGTATTGTACGGATCAGGATCGAACAGATATTACTAGCCGGCTTTGGTTTAAGCCGGATTCTAGTATAGTACAGTGTAGATTTTGTCTCATTGCATTTGTATTTCGGTCGGAATACAAATGCGGGTGTGTATGCACAGTATCGGGGTTTTCCTGTAATTTATTATGGGACCAGTTTTCTGGAGTTGCCAGTTTGCTTTCCGTTTCGGCCAATTTCCATTGTTCCGTTCATTGGCCGAAGATTGGTGGAGGAGGGCTTATTTGCATTGTTGCAAATAAGCATTTGTGGAGGGGGTCTTTGCTTATTATCATGTCATGATACTTGTCCCATCATTTGACTTCATAAACTCATGATGGCTTGACCATTTGGAGTCATCATGGTTGTTTTGGAGTGTTTGTTTTGTTGGTGATGATATTGTTTTGATCATCACTCTTTTTCCATGCTTGCATGATAGCTCACCCACTCCCTTGACTTTCTCTCCATTCTCACCCTTCTCTTTTGCATGGGCCGGCCACTTTTGTAGAAGGAGGGGGGCATTCATTTTGGTGTGGTAATTTTTGGTTCTCTTGATGCTCCAAAAATCACACAAGAAGACTCTCCAAAATTCCAAGTTCAATTCCTCCACTAATGGCAACCTCCACTACCCCAAAAAGAGACACAAGTTCTACTACACTTTCTACAGCAAATCTTGGGCACCTCGAGTAGCCGTCTTCGTGCCCGAGTTGCCTCGGCATTGAGGTGGGAGCCCGTAAACAAAGTAGGCGATGTGGTGCACTTCCGGCGACGAGGAGGAGACGGGACTTTTCCGCAGGAGATCGGGACCATGACGAGAAGACCGGAGGACTTGGATCGTCGGTATATCTCTAACCCATCTTCTTGTTAGCTTAGACTTGTTAATGGTTACGATCCGGATGTTTAGTGCGCGGTGGTACCGGTTTGCTAAGTCCGCAAAATTAAAGTTTTTCACCGTTTCCGCATTCCGGCGTCGGATTGACGGCCGGGGTGCCGCCGTGCACTTACACATACTACCGGGACCTGGTTAGTCCACAAGCACATCCTTTAATTGTTTCTAGTCGAGGGTATATTGAGACAAGGTATCGATATTCCAGAGTAGACTAGTGTGTACGTTTCTTGACCCTATATTGGGGCGATGGTTGATCCCATAACCATTAGTGTTTGACATCAAATATTGTACACAGTTGCTCATTAGAGAATGGATACACCGAACAAGACTCGCCGATAACTCCTAGATGGTACTATACCTATCGTAGACCCGAGATCATCATAGAGTCTTGTGTAGTTTCCACTGTGCTTTGATTTTCTCCATACCACGGCTCGAAGGAGTCATGCAAACAGGTGGATTTTGGGTACAGTCCCAAGTAACATGGAGGCAATGAGCGATAGGAGGGGTTTCGTCTTTCCCGGTATAGAGAGTTAATGTTGCGCTATGCTCGATTGGCTATAACAAGAAGTCCCAGGTCAGGGCTGTTGATGAGATTTACTGGTAAGTATTAGCAGTAGTTTCTCGTACTGTTATAGACCACACATCGACATGAATTATCAAGTTATTGGGGTCTGACGATACTACCCCTAGACTCGATATGCGACATATCAGACGAAGAGACCGGACAGTACAGTAAGTGTTACCTATAGGCTTCATGGGAGTTTGAACAAGCTTGCTTGTTGATCTTCTATTCGCTCAATACCCGGGTAACCGTTATGTCCAGCTAGTACCGCTGACGGCTTGTGGATGACTAATATGATCATCACGTACTTCTGGCATATTGACGAGTTTTTAGAGTCCCACATAGAAGTTTCCTGGTTCAAGCGAAATGAAATAAGGAACATATGTTGATATGTGCGGGGGCCTGAGTAAATACGAGCATGTGATACCGTATTCTAATCTGGCAGTTATTTGATATCAGTTAGGTTATATGTGATATAACCGGATTATTAAATCAACTATTGATTTGATAATGTGATATACAAATAAATGATATTAATCGGTTATATATGATATAATCTGATTATTAAATCAAGTGTTGATTTAATAATATGATATATATTTATATTTGATATAATTATATTAACTAATATTATTAGCTCACTAATTATTCATAATATATATATATATATATATATATATATATATATATATATATATATTATGAAGCATGGCATGGATTTTCTATTTTTATGAAAATAGAAATTGAGGTGGAAAAATGAGGAGATATTTGTGGTATGGAACAAAGCATAGCTTAGTCTTTTTTATATTCATTTGCTAGCACTATTGAAGTATGGATACAATTTTTAATTGTTGAAAATTGCATGCTTCAATAATGTGTGAGCTTTGAAGAGCCATTCTACACTTCATTCTTCACTTGAGTGATTTTCCTCACTTGAGCTCCATGCTCTCTAGCTCTCTCCATTTTCTTTACCTCCTCCTCCAAACTCAATCCCACACATGAGTTGTGAAATCTTGAGCTTGTGAAAACCCTAGTGACCAAACAACACCCCTATTTCATCATCCTACACTAGATTAGTATTTTGGTGTAGTGTGTTTCCTTCACTAAAGAGTTTAGTGAAGAGGTGGCTTGGATTAGCGGATTTCGGGTGGATCATCTTCGGCACGAAGATCATTGAAGCAAGTTCGTTCAACCTTCAAGTGGAGCGTACTGGAGTCGCCTGGACTACTACACGGAGTTTTAGAAGAGAAGGACATGGACTACAAAGGTTGTAGCATCCTTTCTCTTAGTATAGTTTTTATGATATCATAGTTAAACCCTAATCATCTAGTTTAAGATCTTATTTAGTGTTAATTAGCATCCCGAAATTTTTAAAATGGCATGCTTGATGCTAGTAAAGCCCAGTAGTGGTACTAACAAACACTTTCACAATTAATGTCTTATCGATTAATCTAAATCCCTTTTAACTACCTAGGTTGAATATCTTGTGATTAAATTTTTTTCTTACCTTCCTTAATTAAGTTTCTAGTTTGTCAAACTTTGCTTAACTTAATTAGATTATTGTCTTATAATCCTTCCATAATCTTATTCTGGTCATCAACTTTCATTATGAGATTGGTTTATTAGATGAAAAACTATAAAGAGGACAATTAAATCATAAAATGTTCATCATAAAGTATAGAAAAGAAGAGAAAAAGACTACCCAACCACAAAATAAATACAAACAAAACCCTAGAAAAGAATTAGTTACTCATGTTTAGAAAAGAAAATAACTTTTATTCATAATCAAGAGTAATTACAATAGACTCGATCTCTTCTTCTTGAAAACCCTAATGAGAAACCTATAAGAGAGATATGAAAACCTAAGTCTATACAAGTGCTTATATAGGGCTAAGGAAGATTGGAAAACAAGTAATAGAAAATACAAGAGAATCTACCTGCTAACAATTATGATATTCTAATCTAATTGCTCTGTTGGATACTGTTGCGAGCTTTTAGATTCTTCAAAATATGAAACTCTATATCTCATATTAATCCATGTTGAAAGACGATCGTGCCCATAAAAAATCTCATCAAACGGCCCAAAATCGACCGCTGATCTGCCGCCGTTTTTTTGTCTTTGTGGCTCCAGATTTTTTCTGTGATTTTATCGTCAATTTAGAAGATTTTTTAGCACATAAAATCTTGAATATTGTCACGCCCCGCTTCCCAGTTGACGGAAACGGTGACGTAGCAAACCCACGACATATTTATCTAGAGAAGGTCATTCCCTAAATAAATATACTAAGCGTATTGAAAACAATAATACACAATATAGGAATAAATGGAGGCTGTAAAAACTTTCAACAAACATTTTTTTACATTCAACTTCAAATATGTATAAGTATACGAGTTTATGCTGGAAAGTAAATACAATAAGGAAAATGTCTAAACAAGTGGCATACATAGAAGAAAGTGAAGCTGAGCTAATTCTGAGCAGTTATATGGTCGTAATCCTCCTCGGTCGCGTCCACTTCCTCCGTCTTGAACCGTATCTGACGAACATTCCAAGAAAACAAAGATGGGTGGAATGCCCGTCAGCGAACTTGCACTCGGTAAGTCCCAAATATAAGTAAGAGTAAAGAAAATGACAAGTGTAGAATATATATGACGAGTAAGAGTAAAAGTTCATGGGTAAGAATATACTATAGGTCTCCGTTTGGTCACTATGTTAACGTTAAGTTCCAAGTGTGAATATCAACACAGCCGTAGAAGTATTCACGAGCTCAAGAGTGGGGCCCCAGGAGAAAGGAAACACGGGCCCATTTCATGTGTTAGCATCGGAGCTCTTGGCTGTAGATGAGTCCATCCGATAAATATTCGAGTAAAATAAAAAAGAGATTAATATGAGACTCCTGAAGTTCCGTTGGATTCACACAAAAAACTATCCCAAGCACCCCGAGTATAATTGTTCCCTTATAAAAAAATTGAAGAAGATGAGAGAAAGAAAGAGGAAACTCCCCACTATTCGAGTCTCACGTGTTAAACACGGGAGCCCCAATATGCAAAGCATATAGGCGCTGCCATTAAAACTATAAGAAGGATAAACAAGGCTCACATGCCAACACGTGAGCGCCTATAAATAGGCGCTGCAATTAAACTACAAGAAGGCTAAATAAGGCTCACGTGCCAACACGTGAGTGCCTATAAATAGACGCTGCAATTAAACTACAACTAGGCTAAACCAGCCTCACGTGCCAACACGTGAGCGCCTAAGTACTGCAATTAAACCGCAGACCTCACGTGTTAACACGTGAGGACACCTCCTTGCGTAGAATTAAATTCTACTTGATAACTTAATAAATCATTGGATAAGGGATCCAACAGTGATTAAACATAGAATTAAATTCTTTTAGAGAGAATATTTTCTGTTAAACAGATACTTAGTGGATCAAAGATAAAAAATATTTCCTATATCTTCCTAAACAGAGAAAGATTATACTCCGTTAAACTGAGACCCTTGCATTAAAAATCCAATGGTGATTAAAATGTCGCCGCTCGATAAAATTTTATTCTATATATGGAAGAGTATCCCCAATCTTGTTAAAAACAAGAACAATATCTTCTATAAAAACAGAAGTCATTAGATCAAAGATCCAACGGTGGGTAAAATTTCCCAAATCAATTCTGAAACCAATTAAATCAATGGGGATCTCTCAATGAGAGATTTTCTGAGAATTAAACAAACTTCTCTCCACTATAGAAAGAGCCAGAGACTTCAAGTCTCAGGAGGAGGAGAGGAAGACACACAGAGAGAGAGGGAAGACAGAAGTAGAGATAGAAAAAAGAGAATTTGATTCTCAGCAAAGATTTGTTTCGTCAGAACATACTAGGTAAAAAGAAGGAAAAAAACACAGAGATTGTTCCATTCCTTCTTTGCCTCTCTAAAGGTTTAATCCTTCATACAAGAACTTAGTTCTTTCTCTGGTTGAGATCTGCAGAAGCAGATCTCCTCACAAGTTGAGAATTTAATTCTCATTGGAGAGATTCTGTCATGAAGATTCAAAGCCTAGGGGAAAGCACTGAGTCCAAAGAATATAATTCTTACAAAAATATATTGGAATTTAATTCCTCTGAAAACTAGAGTTTAACCCTATATAAAGAATTTGATTCCTGCACGAACAAAAGGAGAACTTGACCCTTGAGACGATGACAATAATTTGAGACCTTCCAAACCCAAAGCTTAATGACTAGAAATGTCATTAATAAGAGATCAAAATCTCCAAGAACACAGAAAGACAGCCTGTTGATTCGTTAATGTTTAACACTATAACGAGACCTCACGTATTTTCAACGTGAGTGTTTCTAATGAACAAAAAGAAGCGGCTGAGACTGCTTCACGCCCATGCGAGTGCTTAAAAGAGGAGCAATGGGCACTTCCTAAGGCATTCACATGTTTTGCAAGCGACCCCCAATCAAGTGCTTAGCACTTCTGTAAAAGGGAGAGGCAATAAAACCAAAGGGCAGCGCCTATATTTGGGACGCCTCACGTGTTTCGTACGTGAGCGCCATGAGAGCCAAGTGCTTAGCACTTATACAAAAAGGGAAATAAAACCCAAAAGGCAGCTCCCAGCGCCTCACGTGCTCCTCACGTGGGCGCCATACAAAGTGCTTAGCACTTCATATACAGCCACAACGGCCAAATTCTTAACACTATTGGGCAATTATGGAAACCCAATCTCAGCCCAAATTGGCTAAGTTTCCTGAGGTTAAAACTCTTTGGTTCTAAAACAACCGAGCCCCTATGCTCATGTTTTCCCAAATTGACCTTAGTCTCAAAAATGACTAGTGGTCTCCCAATGATGATATCCCATCTTATATCTCCTAAGATAATTTTAGTCTCAAACATGACTAACATTTCTTAGATCTACAACAGCACCATCTTTTCCCTCAAATATGGCATTTGGTTTAAGGGTACATCTCTCCACACCTCTGATATATGTCGTTGTAATTCTTCAACGTCTTCAGAGAGGTGGCGGGTCCCGACAACCAACAACTTGTTGGTGCACTTCCAAATTGACGTGCACACCTTAAATCAGACTGTACCCCAACTGGGTGCATCCCATATCATCGTTGTTCATCCCGTCACGTAACGAATACACATGCGCGGAAGGTGATCAACGGACCGAGACGTCCTTAAACTAAATCTCACCTCCAAAACGGTGATCAACAGACCGAGACGTTCTTAAACTAAAATCTCATCTCCAAAACGGTGATCAATGGACCGAGATGTCCTTACACTAAAATCTCACCTCCAAAATGGCGACAATGGACCGAAATGTCCCTAAACTAAGACAACAGAGCCCAAATGCTCTCTAGTTGGATCTGAGACAAAAATGATCCTAAAGCCTTGTTAAGTAGATCTTAGTATCAAATTGGATCGATGTATCCTTAACAAAAAAAAACCAACCGAGCCCCAACTGCTCACATACATTTGAGTCGATCTTAATCTCAAACCAGATTAACGATCCTTAAATAAAACAAACCCAAATCTAAGATATACAGATTTGGACCAATCCACGCCCTACAGGCGACAACATAAATTAGTCTCCGTATACAATTTACGGGCAACCTAAACAAATAAAAACACACACGACACGAAGTGAACTTCCGGAGCAGGAGAAAATGGTTATCGCGATGCGATAACGTAATTAACTGCAGGGGCTTGCTCCTGCAGGGAAGAGCGTCCCCACAATCAAAAAACCCCTCGCAAACGAGGGGGAATCTGATGAAGCCTGCTACAACGGCCGCATCCGTCCAAACCACCAATATACTGTGTCATAAATCAACTTGGCATCTTCGAAGTAGTGGACGGATAAATCCAAATAGCATCTGCCCCCAGAATTCAGGTCAGACGTCCCAACGTCCCAGTCTCTGTTTTCAGCGGTAAACAGATTTTGGCACGCCCGGTGGGACATTTTCCTCTTTCCACTCCACACTTCGTGTGTCGTGTTTCGCGAACAAAATCGCGGTTTTCTATGGTTGCCCTTAGGTTTAAGGTACCAAGACTTGGTGTCTTTCTCCTATGCAGGAAGAAGAAGGAAAAAAAGATCAATGGCTTTAAGCCGCACAAACTACAATAGTAACTCCCGCTCCGCCCCAACTGGAGGAATGGCATACGGGCCAAATGCGCCCTCCATCTTTTCAATGCCGGTAGGGCAGGTGAATCAAGCTACCACAGGATTGTTCTTCGGGACCATGCTCTCACCAACGAGCTTCAGCACCCCAGTGCTACCACAGGAAACTCCCAAGAAGTCGGTCTTCGATCGACTTGCAACCACCACGGCCTCTCTCAACGGGTCGTCCAATTTTGCCACTTCAGTTTTCAACAGGCTGAACCAAAGTTCAAGTGGGCCCGCAAAGAGGCTCGCGATATCTGAAAGAGCTATCTCCAAACGAATAGTCCTCCCAACTCCTCCGGCAGATGAAGTCGTCAAAGGTGCTTCTCCTACCAAAAGATCGGTCTTCGCATAAGTGGTCGTGCCAACTCCTGCTAAGGGTGAAGTCATCAAAAGTGCTTCCCCTACCAGAAAGTCGGCCTTTGTGTCACGCCTCGCTTCCCAGAGTACGCTAGATTGGGCACGTGACATAGCCAACCATGCTACCTGTGGGTAGGAAGTATCCATCCACAGTCACATTACGGCTGTAGAGATATCAAGAACAAGATAAAACTATCTAAAACATGTCCATAATCCAGAATAACAGGAGTCAGTAATAAATAAATGCGGAAGCAAATGATCCAATACAAATAACTGAAAAGTATGTCCCATAATGCGGGCTCACATCAGGAAATAAATGCAGGAAATAAAACTAACTAATACTAACACCTCACAGCTCAGCCTGCTGGCTGAAGTACTCCTGCTCGGACTGCGACAGCGGTACGGAATCTGGGCCATGCAAAACCCAGACGTCAGCGCGTCGTGTCATCAAGTAATATAATATGAACATTGTAGCAGGCAATATAATATAAACATGAATACAGCAAGAATAACAATAATATGAATCATACCAGTACAAGGTAGCGTGCAGTGGGTAAACTAAACTGTTCTATCAGGTTTTCTATTCTAAAGTCTTTGAAATCAATTGAGTAATCCTCTATGTAACTCAAAGGATATGTCCCGTTACCCCCGCGGGACCACGGATCAGGAATATATGAACCAATAGTGGTTCTGTCCCGTTACCCCCCGGGACCACGGATCAGGAAAATGTAAGAGTCACGAATGGCTCTGTCCCGTTACCCCCCAGGACCACGGATCAAGTAATACCCTTTTAAGTTACACTTTAGTTTACACTTTTGATTTCCCCATACCCCCAAGTTATGTATGTCGAGTCAGGTATTCAGTAATCAAGAACTAATGCAACACAGGATCAGGTAAAAGCAGGTTTGTCTGGATAGACAACAGGAACGGTCCATGAGGACTACATGTTATGTTTGTTGGCATTAGACACAAGATCAGGTAACAGGTAAAGCCATGGTACATCAGGTCCAGCCAGGTAATGTATAAAAGTGTCATATCATGTCAAGAGTGTACGGTACCATGTCATGTCAAGTAGGAAGTGTAACAGGTCATGTCAGGAAGCACAAGATGTCATGTGGGTGCTCATAATCAAACTAACATAAGCATGTGTATAAATAAACAAGCATGAGTACTATCAGAACAATAAACTGGAACATATAATATGATATGCAAATAGATATAATTTCAAGGATATGGATGCACAGTTATCGATTAGGGTTACATTTATAGTTCCAATATTAATTAGGATGCAATTTATTAAACATGGAGTGTTAATATCATATTATTATGTAGTAATGTGATCTATGGATGCAATTATATGTATCTTAAATGCGATGGATGCAAACGGGTATCCGAAAAGTTATAAAACTATAAAATGGTAATGTGGGATGTACAACTAAGCAATATATGATATAAATATTGATATAATAATATTAATATGGATAGCATATTCAAAGCGATTAATAACTATAAAAGTGGTATTGATTAACCATGCACAAGAAGGTTCCGTTCAGAAATTCAGCGTCACCCGAATTTGTAAAATAACTTAAAAATAACAAACGTTCTCCAAAAGGGACGTGTCTTATACAAAAACAAAGATAATTCAATAAGGTTTTCAGTTTTATAAGTATAAGCATTTCAGGTTGTCCCTACAAAAAGTTATGAATATTCGAAGTTGAAAGTTTGCTGCTGGAATTTCCCTAGACAGCAGTTTGGAGACATTTTCATTTGCATTTTACGTTATTTAAACAATTTATTTTGCAAGTAAATATTTCATAGAGTTATAGTATTCTGAGTTAGCTTCGTAACGAACTAAAGAACGTATACTACTGATTTTTCTATGATTTATAATGAATTTTATAAGATAAGGTGTACAGTAAATTTGAGATTTGTCATATCCGATTTTTCAACGACGTTTCATGTGTAAACTATAAGATTTTCAAATGTATAACATTATAAAATGAAGATTATAAACTAATTAAAGATAATAATAATAAATATTACGACGATATATATTTTAAATGATATGGTTGCAGTATAATGTAATCTAGTATGTCACAAGATAAGTTTTCATGATCTAGATTTAATATGATATAAACGGATGCAAACGGAACATCGAAACGTTATAAAATTAAACATGGGGCACTAGATTTAAACTATAGGTATGGTATTTATTTAAATAGGTATAAAATGAATTATATAGCATGTAGCAAGATTAACTTGCCTCGATAGGTCGCGAATCGGGAAAACGGAACGTTAACCGTCGGCGGGGAAAACTCACGACGGACACACGGTTCACGGAATGAACCCAAACGACGAACAAAGGAACCACACGGGTCGGGATACCTCGCTGGAACGTCGAGAAGCATCACCGGCACGACGGAATTCCGGCAACAAAAGAACAGTTAAAAAAATGATAAACGAGACATGAAGTAAGAAGAGAAAGAATGATAAAGAGAAGTACGAGAGAATATATGAAAGAGAGAGAAAAGGTGGAGAGAGAGAGAGAGAGCTGTAGGTGGGGGCCCACGGAATTAAAAGGAACGCGATTGGCTAAAGGGGAATCGTTAGTTAGGGATAAATATTAATTAAAGATTCAAAACATTTTAAGGAACAGTAGGATATATATATAGGTTAATTTAAAGATTTAAAAGATAGGTAATGAACAGTAAGATATCAGGTTAGTTAGAAAAATATATGCGGTGGTTTTAATAATATTAAAATTTGGGATTTTGGCGCCAAATAAAACATTTCCAAATCGCGCCCGGGTCGAGTCCAAAAATTTGAAATTGAAATAATAGGATTTTAAGCGGGATCCAAATTTTAAAATTAAGTGTTTTATGATTAAAAAGCATACCCCCAAAACGGACACATGTACGCGCGCGTAGCCGTCCAAACTCGCCCGTTTCACTGAACGGGACGAGAACACAATGCACGGACGCTACCATGAGGCTAGGGGTGTTAAGTAGGCCAAGATGAATATTTTCAATTTTATTTTAGATGCCAAAATTTGTTATATGTAGAAATGACTTTGCCGGGTAAATTTTACAGTAAGCAACAAACAAGCAAGTTAAATGAAATGAGTACCACATTATGCTCAAACAGTAACTGAAAATAGTAGCATTGGGCTCAGGTGTTACACTTTGAAAGATTGGCCATTCCCTCTCAACGGAAGTCGGTCTTCAATAGGTTGGCACCAGCAGCAGCCCCTAATCAAAGCTTGGGGCATGACGGAGCCGCTTCCACAACTGAGGTGGTCCCATTTGCAAGACACGCTCGACGTCGCCACTGGCGCTGAGTGAGAAAGGTTGGGGGCAACTCTCTCTCTGGACTCACCCCACTAGCTCCAATGGTGGAAATTGACACTGTTGTTCCAACCGGGAACAATTTTGATCTGCTTAGGAGGGTGCGAAAGAACTCCCCAACCACGGTGTTGAAGAAATATCCACTTCCTGCTGAAAACATGACGCAGGCAAAACTGGAGCAGCCCCCTCAGCAGCTATCCTCCCAAATCCACAGGGTCTGGCGGAAAGTCCAGGATTCTGTGATCAACAAAGACTACCTTCCTCGGCTGAAGAAAATGAAAGCTCGGTAAGAGGAGGACCATCCCTTCGCCATACCACGAAGGGCATCGTCCACATGGGTGCCTATTACAATGGCCTCTTCAACTTCGACCTCCCACAAAAAGAGAAGGCCGGATAATCTTTCACCGCCGGCGGCAAATTCCAAAGGCAATGGACCCAAACGTTCTAAGTCTGGAGACATGATAGTGCACACGATTTACATGGCTTCTAAAAAAGAGGAAAGCCATGCTTCTATGGGTCATCGGCCGCAAAATCGGTCGTTGACAAAAGATCAGGAGCAACAACAAAAGCTCCAGGTGATGCTGACGAAAATGTCAGCACTCACCGGGCAGAAAGAAAGCTCAGAATCGGCATCTGAACAACGCCGGGAGCATGAAACCGATACAGAGTTCCTACAAATGGTGCTGGAAATAAAGGATAAGGAGACCGCGGAACAGGCTGCTAATATAAAGCAGATGGCGCTCCTGTTCCAAGACATGGTTGGAATGATGATCCAGCCAGAAGCTCCGGCTGAAGACCCGCCGATAATCATCGAGGACGATAGAGGGGAAACATCAAACCCTCTTCCAGCTTTATCAACAGCCAAGGAGGAAACGATCTCCAAGGCTGACCTTGATGATTACATAGCTCAACAAATACGAGCTCATCAGGCAAGTGAAGCGGCTGGCCAAGTCGTCAGAACTGGACGACTGTATCCGGGATGGTATAACCAAATCAAATACCCGCCAGGATATACGATCCTCAAGTTCCACATGTATAAGGGGACAGGCAATCCTCATCAGCACGTCGCTCAATTCAGAGCTCTATGCGGTAATACTGGAGGCGACGACAAATTGCTCCTTCACCAGTTCGTTGGCAGCCTGTCAGAAACAGTGTTTCAATGGTACTCGGAGCTCCCAAATGACTCCGTCAAAACATTCATGGAAATGGAATTGTTGTTCACGCAGCGGTTCACCAGCGCACCCCGATCACGGCATTAATCAATGCCAGGATGAAGCCAGGAGAGACCTGGGTTCAATACGCAATCCGGTGGCGGAACCTATGGTCAAAATGCTAACAACGCGTCGAAGAAGCTCCTGCCGTGGGTATGTTCATAGGGACTCTGGATCCTCAGGCGACTGTGTCCCCGTTCATGACGTTCTTTAAGCCAACCACCTTCTATGCTCTGATCGACAGGTTGGCCCAAATGGACCAGATGGGCCACGGACCTTCCTCTTCAAAAATGGACCTTCAGAATGCAAATGGTAAAGGGAAAGCGACCTTCGTTGCTGATTGATCATTCTCGGTGTGGTATGAAAATTTTTATTACAATCAAAGAATTTATAGCCGCAATCAATAACGGTGTCAAAGTAGTTCGTTAATGAGTACGGGTCATCCACTGAGATTCGTGTATTTATTCGTTCTTGCTTTAGTTGAGCCGAAAGAAAATAGTAAAGAAAATTCAAGAAAATAAGATTTCAAGATTTAATTGAGTTTGTCATTTCAAGAAAATCAAGAAAGATTTTAAGATTCCGTAATCAAGAAAATGTCCAAATTCAATTTTAGTTATCAAGAAAATATAGAGTAGCTTGTAGGATTCGATCGGAATTAGTAGCAATGATGAATACTTATAATGACTTATCTTATCTATTGATGAATTATAACTAGAACGATGGTGAAGAATGAAGATTAGGGATCTATTGAAGAAACTAGGGTTTCTCCTTCACTATCCCTTATCTTTTCATTAATCATCATTCAAATGTAGCCTTTAGCAAAGAGAATCACCAATCATTTAATCCCAAATTGCATCGAAATTATCAAGAACGGTGATCTCGTTCCAAATTTGGTCATTGACGATTCTTTTTCCTAAAGTTCATAATCCTCATGAGACTTAAGATTAGTTTAGGATTTTATCACCATTTGATCTACTGAATTCTTTCAAATCCTTTACAAGCGGAGATTTCACTCACGCATCACGAAAATAGAAGAATCAAGAATTAGAAATTTTATAATGCAAGAATTTAAAGAAAGAAAGAATTAACAATTATCACCTTTATTAATCAACTTCAAATTACATGTTCCTTCAATTCGAGGTTACAAGAGTTGCTCTCGATCGCTCCCTTGAAGAGGTAATTTCTCCGTCAACTTTCGCTTGGCACGATCTCCGTGAGACTTGGATCTATCGTGGATCTTGCGCTCGTAGATGAAGATTAGCTTCGCGTAAAGGATCTTTGCGATGAATGCTTGATGAACTCTCGATAATTCTTGATTTGATTTGGAATTGAATTGGATCTCAAGTTGTGTCATTCAACTTGTATTGAATTATGTAGTGAATAAATGCTCAACAACTAATCAACAACCTTTTAACATTAGCCCTAGATCCCCTTTTATAGCCCTTGATCAAGCTTCTCTCATAAGCTAGGTTGTTATGAAGCTTTATCAACAAGCTAGGTTGTTGTAGAGAAGTTTCCAAAAGAAGATTGTTACAACGAAGCGTCCCCAGCAAACTAGGTTGTTGGAATGAAGCTTCTGGAGAATTCTCGATCGCGGACGCCCTGACTCGGCCGTGGATCCGCGGCGGATCGGCCTAACTCGGCCGCGGTTCCGCGGTCATTTGGTGAGCTCTTTGTCTCATTCTTTCTGTGCAGTTTGGTGTTGGTCTTTAGGTTTTATTTTGATATCTGGAATTTTCTTATCTCTTCTGAATCTTTGCCAGATTTCAACTCTTTGATATGCTGCATTTTGTCGGCGAATTTATGATTCCGATATCTGTCCTGAGCAAGTTTTCTGCACACAATCTCAATAAAGAATGATGGAGATATAGGATATTATGCGTGACATAATAAATATACAATTTCCTTCCAGAATGTTGATTATAATGTATAACACATGGTAATTGATATTTTCCAGACGAACTTGTAATACGTGTTATATTTATAACAAACATGTTTAGATAATTAGAAAAGTGAGGAAATTGTTATGTTAAAGATTGCAATATTTTCGACTGAACAGTTGCCAACACTCAACAACAACCGAGTGACCCGAAACCGGTTGCTCGCCAAAACAACGCGTGCCCGCGCCAATCCCTGGAAGAGAAGCTAGAACGTGCTTACTCGTTTTCCCGTGATAAAACAAGAAGACTGTTCGAATTGGCAGTGCGCAATAAACTCATCACTCTGCCAGACCCAAAACGTACACCGCAGCCCGATGACGTCAAAAATTCCAACTATTGCTCCTATCACCGAATAATGAGCCACCCCATTAAGGATTGCTACATCTTCAAGAATTGGGTCGAAGACCAGTATCGTCAAGGGAAATTTGCACTGTCAGAGAACTGGAGGGTGAACCCGCCACAGAGGCATGCTCCTAAAAAGGTGGGATACGCCAGGGGCGTCATGTTCGTTTGTGGAAGAAGCTCCGTGGGAAGTTGTCATTTCAGGTAAAACCAAAAGAATACTGAAGGATCTTTATGCAAGTCCGGCGATCAGGTGGAAAAGCCCGCTGGAGCCCGAGATCATTGAGGGGATGCTGAAACCGCGTCCCACACCGAAAACTGCTGACGATGCGCAAAACACCCAGGACAAGCCTTCAAAGTCTTCGAAGGGAAAGAAGAAGACAAAGAAGCCCGTGAAACCTGACGACAAGCGCACGGACCTGCAAAAGTACATCGACGCGTCGGAGGAGTACAACCAGAAGGCGTGGACCCCACTCACCCTCGAAGAGTTTCTCAACCATATACTTGAGAACGAAGATAGTGATGATGATGAGATAAATGGCTCGTTGGGAGAAACCGAAGATTATGTAGCAAGTTGCCACATGGTTTCTCATTCGTCGTTAAATAACGAAGAAACTCCCTTGGCGTCGGAAAGCAACGCAGAGGAACCGGGGGCAGGATCGGTGCCAAAATTCCCGGAGCTGCCAGAAAGCCTAATTGACAGGCTACCAAACGAAGCTTTTCAAAAGAGCAGAGCTGACCGAGAACGTGAACCGGCCATATATGAAAAGGCTAAGCATCGGCGTCAAGATGAAGAAGACGCAACGAGGAAGAGCCACAAAGTACTCCAACCAGACTGAAGCACACTTGCGGCAAACAAAAGCAGTTTTAAGACGGAGAAACGATTCGCCAAAACCCTGTCAATGGGAATGAAGCTGACATCTCTCAAGGGAAATATTCCCGGGGCCACATGCCTCAACGGAGAGATTTCACATCCGAACTATTGCCTATATCATCGGAGGGTCACCTACAATACCGAAGAGTGCAATGCCTTCAAGAAGTGGTGGCAAGGATATGTTGCGCACCGATAACACTTCAAGCGGATGAAGCGCAAAGCTCGTCGACAGCAAAGAAGCGCGACAGATGAACGTGAAAGAACGACTGGCAACTGTTATATGGTTAGTATTAATTCGACAAAAGGAAAATCCTAAGTTCATATATTCGGGAGCGATTCCGAGGAAGAAATAACCATTGGCCCTCTCTTCAAAGAATCCACCTCCGGAAAAGATGAGGGGGAGAAGAACTGTGAGAACATTCAGCTGCATAATCGTACGCTGCCTAAAAAGAACCTCGGGCCTACAAACAAAGGTTCGAGAAAAAGGACAAGGGGAAGGAAAAAGTCCCTGAGGAAATTGCCCTCGATGATAGAGTCGTCGAAGAGCTCGCAGCCAAAGACCCGCCTAAGAGAAAAAAGGTGGAATACAATATCCTGGCACATCTTAGGAAGATACCCTCACAACTGAGCATATTGGATGCTCTACCCCTGTCCAAAGAAGCAAGAGATTCTTTGATCAGGGCATTACAGGAGCCTGACCAGTTCTAAGCTTTCCTTGCAAAAGAAAATATGAAGGACGAGCTGGCAGAGGTTCATAAAGCTGACATTATATTCGGCGATGAAGATCTCCTCCTCGGAACGTGCGAGCACAACCGTCCTCTATATGTCACCGGGTACTGCCACGACATCAAGATAGGGAAGATCCTGGTCGACAACGGGTCCTCCGTCAACCTTCTTAACATGAAGGTGCTGAAGGAGATCTGCATGAACGTTCAACACCTGGCTCGGGACAAAATTACCATCTCTGGGTTCGACTTACAGTCATCACAGACACTTGGGTCCGTAATATTGACGTTACGCTTTGGGCTACTCGTTACTGACATCAAATTTCATGTCATCGACGCCAAGACTTGCTACAACGCTTTGCTCGGCAGGCCTTGGTTGCACGAGTACAATGTCATCCCTTCTACATAACACCAGTGTATGAAGTATTTCAAAGATGGCCTCGAGTACACCATTACGGGAGAGCTAAATCCATTCTCCGTAAACGAAGTCCGAAAATTGTTAGTGTTATATGCCCTAGAGGCCATTATTGTATAGTACTAGCTTGTATATTACATTTTGGAAGCTTGGGATATATACACGGATCTATGATAGTCTTGCTCGATATAGTAGTATGCTACTTGGTTTGGATCTATCTTAATATGTGTATATGTTTCTTTTAACATATCGCTAATACATATTGATAGAGCCCTTAGGATCTTTGTTTGACTATCAGCGTTGTGATGGCAGTCACACTAGTAGGGGCTGGGTAGTCTACAAGCACATCCTTATACAGGTTCCTAGTCGTAGGATTATCGAGACAGAGCATCGATACTCCGGAGTAGACTAGTGTATACGCTTCTCATCCCAGCAGGGGAGATGGTCTATCCCACAGCCATTAGTACGTTGTACTGGAGATAGTATGCAGGTGCTTGTTGGGTTTCGAGTACACTGGACAGGGCTCGTCAGGAACTGTTGGTTGGTATTATACCTATCGTCAGATAGTAGTCCCAGGTGACATGAGTATATCATAGTCCGTTGACTTGACACTGCTGCTTCGCCTCAAGTGTGTTCCCACTGTTCTTAGATTCCTACCCTACAACGGCTCTATTGAGTCGTATAAACAGGTAGTAGTTGGGTGCAGTCCCGAAGCACTTGGAGGTAGTAGCGGTTAGATAGGATTCGTCTCTCCCGGTATTGGGGGTTAATGTCGCGCTGTGTTCGGAACTCCATTACGCAAAGTCTCTGGCCAGGGCAAGCGAGATTTGCTGGTAGGTGCTCCAATAGTTTCTCAGTGTGTTTTGGACTGTACTCCGACACGACTTATACCGCTATTAGGGGTCTGACGCTTGCTGCCCCTAGGCCCGATATGCGACATTCTTAGACGAACAGACCGGACTGTACGGAGATTGTAACATACAGGCTCAGTAAGAGTTCGGATGGGTTTCCTCATCGGCCTTCTTATCGACATCTACCTGGGGACCGTTACGTACAGCTAGTACCGCTTGCGGCCTATGGTTAAACCCAGTGCCAGCATAGTGTCGAGTCTTTAGAGCCCCACATAGAGGGTTTCCCTGCTTCGGGCGAAATGATATAGATGTCGTATGGTTTTACGACAGGGTTCAACATATTCGTGTACTTGTGCACGTATGACTGTCAGACAGATTATACTGGTGGGCTTTGGTTTAAGCCAGATCCTAGTATTAGATTATTGGATTTGATTTAGTCTCGGTGTATCCATGTTTTTTGTAAATACGGATGGGAGGGGCATTCTCGTAATTTGTCGGGAAGCTTCTAGAAGGAGATGACTCATTTAGGGTTTTATCTTTTGATTTAATCTTTAATGAGGTGGAGGAGATGAGGTGTTATTATCATTAAATAAACCATGACTCATGAGATGATTCATCTCCAGAATTAAATGAAGTATGGTTGATATTTTGCTAGATATTTTAGTGAGATATTTTTCATGCTTCATATTATTCAAAATTAGTCAAGCTTCATTTCATTATCAAAAACACTTTCTCTCTCCTCAAGCTATCTCTTCTTCATCTTAACCCTAATTGTCTTATGAGTTGAGAATCCTAGGGTTAGTAAGACTAATAAATCCTTAATCACTCTCTATATTCTCTAGGTCACTTAGATTAGCACTCTAAGTCACTTAGTTACCTCATCTTAGAGGTTAAAGCTTATATTGGGCACTCTCAGGTGGATCTTCTTCAACTTGAGGAGGCCGACGAGGAGGAGAACAAAAAGAACAAGAAGGATTAGTATCTTGAGGTATAATCATCTTTCATAATAGTTACAACTTCTAGTTAGATTGTTAGTTAGGGTTTAGCAAGGATCCTTATACATAGTCGATGTTACCTTGCTAGAAAATGATCGTTTTTACCTATTCCGCCTCCCCGCATCATGTGGGGTGTGTAACGTCGACTTACAGTGGTATCAGAGCCTAGCTAAACCATAACTAACTTGTTAGCAAAGCCTTTAGAAATTCGATCACGGTTTTCTCCCGAAAACACGACTTTTTGGTACACTTTCTGTCGATTTTTAATTCTGGTCTAAAATTTTTTCCCGAGACCTGAAAAATACGTGCAGGGTTTTTGGAGATCACTGAAGAAATTTAGGCGCCTAAATCGGTGAGACGACCGTGGAACCGCGGCCGAACCAAGAGTTCTGCCACGGATCCGAGACCGAGTCGACTCCGAGTTGGTCCAAATTTCCTCTGGTGGTCTACTGTGTTGTGTTGGGTTTTCTAGGATATTTTGTTTCTGCTCAGGATTTTTGTGTACTTTGTAGTACTTAGAGTATATTCAAATTTGGTTATTGATCGAAATTCTAAAGAACTTTGGCTAATTGGATTATATCTGTGTTGTGATAAATGTGTTCGTAAACTTCCGCTAATTGCTATATGTCGGTTAGTTGGGGGTTGCACATTTCTGTGATGGTTTTATTGGTTTGTGGATATGGACTTGTTGGATTGCCGTGAATGAATAGCCGGGGATGTGAGGTTTTATATTCTTTCATTCAATTCTAAATTGTAAATTGTTGTAATATTTTTTCGCGGGGCACATCCGGGTTGAGGTTGTAGCCACCGTTGTATTATTTCATTTACTGTTTATTGCTCTTAGGATAGACCCAAGATGGGGTGCACAAACTATCGGGAACTTTGAAGTGCTAAGTGGCCTACTCACGTTGTTGAAGGAGACTGCTTCACTTCGGGTACTTGGCGGGTAGTTTGCCGCACCCGTAGGGGTCTAAGGTGGGGTTTGGCTATTCATCGCGACCGTATAATCCGTCTTTCATTGCAGACTCAAACGAAATGTGGATTCCTAGTATATCTAATGTGTTCATCTGTGATCTGGAATACCTATTATTGCGTTTGACGAATGTACATATCTATATATGATATCTAGTAGGCGTTGCTTATGTTTTGCATCCGCGCTAGTCCAGGCCCCGCTCTGTCATTAGTTAAGTAACCTAACGGGTGATGATGGGACCCAGTGGCGAATGCGGATGGCATAAGCAAACGTTGTATTTTCGTTGTTTTCTGCAATGGTAGGATAATTGATGGGACTGCATTATATTAATGCAAAGTAAACAAACCAAAACTGAATCGTTGGAACAATTTTAAAACCACTCGGTTTTTCAAAACCAGTAAAACTTTTAAAATGCAGAGCTTAAACCACTCTTTTTAAAAGCTATCAGGTTCCTTCGATTACATCAAGTTCACTACGTTCACGGTTTCGCCAAAACCATCACTAGCCCTCCGTCATTTCAGTTGAATATTCAGTAGTATTCAAGCTATGTATTTTGACCTTCGCTAAGACATAGTGATTGGTAGCTGCTGAATATTTATCTATAATATAGATGGATGCGTTGGTTTGGGACAGTCGTACTGTTATTTTGGCATTCGTAAAGAGTATGTACGGGTGGGTTCAATTAACTTGGATAATGACGGGTAGAACTTGACATGTGACTTATGATATGTTGGCCTTCGTCAAGGTACTAAGAGCATGGGGCAAAAGTCCACATCGAGAGTTTATAAAGAAACTAAAACTTGCTAGTGTTGCATACCATTTGGAGTGTGATAATTTTGGTAGGATTCCTTCAACTTTATCACACGATGATATTTGGATCCCGATTCTACTGTGAGTATATGCTACTCCTCGGGAGATTCTTTCACTTAACAATCAATACTATAAACCAAGTAGGTGTCTAGAAAGGTGTTAGCGGGACTAAGCCCCCAGGGAAATGAGGTTATTTAATTAGGAAACTTCACGAAAGCGTCGTAAAATCTCCCTCGAAGTACCAACACTGACCTGGCTGAAAGGTTAAGCAAGTATTGTACGGTGAGATTAAACCTGACTAGTTCTTTTTTTATAGTTTGAGGAGGGATTCGAGAAATAGTGGGAGCCATCCTGTTTAGATAAACTAAAAACCATTTTAAACTTGCAAGGGCATCATGCTAAAGTGTTTCTTCTCTCTCTCCTAATTGCAGCGACCAGAACATGACGGGCCTTAAGTTATTATTAGATAAGAATATTTTGACAGGGCCAAACTATAAAGATTGGTTCAGGAATGTCAAGATGGCAATCACTTATGACAAGTTAGGATATGTCCTTACTACTAAAGCCCCTGACGTCCAAGGTCCAGAATTCAGTGTCACGGATAAGGAAATCCGCAAGACCTGGGAGATTGACTGCGCGAAGGACAAATGCATCGTGCTTGCCTCTATGGACAATGAACATCAGAGGAGGCACGAAAATATGGATCTTGAATCCATATTTCTCCACACCAAGGAACTGTATGGAGAGCAATTTCGTATCGCTAGATACGAAACTTCGAAGAAGCTATTTCAGTCGAGGCTGGCCTTCGGATCATCTGTAGGGGAACACGTCCTTAGAATGATTGGCTATATTGAGGAGCTCGCGGATCTCGAACCACCTTAGAGAATGAGCTATATACAGATTTGATTCTCCAGTCCCTTCCTTCCACCTACGCTCAGTTTATCTTGAATTTCAATATTCAAGGTAAAGAAGTTGAACTTCCGGAACTCCTCAACATGTTGAGGAGTGCAGAGGGCACCTTGCAGAAAGCAAGGAAAACACCCGCTATGTTTTTTGGTGGTGCTTCCTCTTCTAGGTCCAAGGTGAAAGCTAAAGGAAAAAAGAAGAAGGCCCCTACCAAACCGAGAGGAGGTGTTGGTAAGTGGAAGCCAAGGGAAATGCAAAAGTAGCAAGGACGATAGTAGGAAAGGACGAATGCTTCCACTGTCATAGAAAGGGCCATTGGAAGAAAGATTGCAAGGCTTGGAACACCAAGAACCAGGACCCGAGGCAGGTTGTGGTTTCGGTTTCAGGTGTGTTTGTAATTGAAAATTGTCTGTCAATCAACTCTACTTTCTGGGTATTGAATACCAGATCAGGATCTCATATATGCAATTCTTTGCAAGTACTGAGAAGTCGTAGAGTTCTGAAGACTGGTGATATGACCCTCAGGGTTGCTAACGGAGCGAGCATGGATGCTGTGTCCGTAGGGGAATATCACCTTGGATTGACGAGTGGACATATTTTGGTTTTGCGCAACTGTTTTTGTGTATCTAGTTTAACTTGTAATATCATATCAGTATCCTTGTTATCAAAAGAAGGTTATGATTTTACATTTGTAAGCGATGTTGTGAACATCCACCTTAATCATAGTTTGATTAGGTCAGGTACATGTTCAGTTGATAAACTGTACATTTAATATGATATTTTTCCCACTATTTCTATATTAGAAAATGTGTTTATTATAATGTATGATACATATGAGGGTTTATCTGTAAAATTACTATTTTCATGTATTTATATATTATAATTAACATTTGGTAGGAAAATGTATGCATAAATACCATTGACCAAATCTTAATGGTGAAATTAATATCTCAATATAACAAACTTTACTAAATATTATTTGTTGAGTTATTGTTCAGAATTTGCAGGGCTAAAATCAAGGGAATCAAAGTTGTTAAAGCAAACCTGCCTAATTAAGAAAGCAAACTGAAATCAAGTCTGGCAATAACTACGAGAAGATTTTCAGTTTCCTGAGATTCAAAAGATCGCCAAATGTCATATGGATGAAGCCCCAGAAAAATCATCAAATGATCCTCCTACTTGGTCACGGATTCGTGGCCAAACCTACCTATTGGCCGCGGATCCGCCGCGTGCCGGATGAATTGGGAGCTGGAATTTTTCTGTTTGGATCATAACTACTCTCTTCCAAATTTAGAAGCTAGGGTTCTGGCTTTGGGACTATAAATAAAGACCGAGAGCCTCTTGGAAAAAGGATCAAGCCGACGAGATCACGAAGTCCAAGACGGCTCACGCATCCAGGCTGATCATCAACGGTTCATCTACCTCCTTAGAAGAGATCGAGAAGCAAACTAGGTTTTTGTAATCATTTTCTAAGAAATCAAATGTGTACTTGATCTTGTTGATTAATAAAGGTAGTTTATTGCATTTTATTTTCTTCATGATTTCTATCTCTTCTTATCCCAACATACGCGAGTAATTCTCCGCTTGTTAGGGTTCGTAAGATTAGGGTAGGCTAATGGATCATGAAAATCCCTAAACTCTTTTTAAGTCCCATAAAGTTTATAAACTTTATCAAAAGAATCATTAACATCATAATCGGGCGCGCTACCAATTCATTGTTAGTCTCGACCGCGATTAGAGATTAGATTAATGATTGTTTTGGTAAAGGCTAGATATGAACGGAGTTCTGTGTCTAGATAACGGTTAAGAGTAGGATTCCTTTTCCCTCCAGAAACCCTAATCTACACGCATCACCGTCGTTCTAGTTTTAAATCTATTAAAGGATAAAAAGAGTAATTTTTAATTAATCATCCATAACTACTAAATCCTAATGAACCCTACAAGCTCCTTCTTATATTAACTTACATCCATAAATAATCTAGATCTATATTTTGCATTAGTGCTTAACGTAGATCTAGAAACCATTCATCAACATTCTTATTTCTTTCTCCTTTCTCAACACATCTAAACTAAGAGTAAAAGGTTCAACGTTTCCCAGAGGACGACCCGTACTCATCTCGGTCTAGCTACACGCGACAACGTTATTGATTGCGGTTATTCTACAAACACTTTTTCACACTAATCAGTACACTAAACAACGGTATATACGTATTAAACCAATTGCAGATTTTCAATGTCCAGAACACACTTAAAAGAAAGTCTCTGAATACAAATCAGGCTTTTTTTTGGCATTGTAGACTGGGTCATATCGATGAGATAAGGTTAACTAAGTCACATAAAGAAGGATATTTGGATCCGTTCGAATATCAATCTTATGAAACTTGTTAATCATGTCTCAAAGAAAAGATGACAAAAACCCCGTTCACTAGACACGGAGTAAGAGCGAGCGAGCTCTTAGGACTCATACACAGCGATGCATGTGGTCTAATGTCTACACATAAAAGAAGTGGTTATTCCTATTTCATTACTTTTACGGATGATTTCTCTAGGTATGGACATATTTTCTTAATGAAATATAAATTCAAGGCCTTTAAGAAATTCCGAGAATATAAGAATGAACTAGAAAAACAAACCGGCAAAAGTATTAAGACACTGAGATCTGATCAAGGTGGTGAATACTTGAGTGCCGAGTTCCTGGATTACTTAAAAGAGAATGGGATTCTCTCTCAGCTTACTCCTCCATACACACCATAACACAACGATGTATTGGAGAGATGAAACCGATCCCTATTGGATATGGTACGTTCCATGATGAGTAATGCTGAGTTACCGCGATCATTCTGGGGCTATGCACTAGAATCGGCTGCATATCTTTTGAACAAGGTTCCTACCAAGACTGTTCCTACCACACCATATTAGATATGGAGTGGGAAGAAACCCTATCTTCAGTATCTCAAGATATGGGGATGTCGAACTTTTGTTAAAAAGCAGCATACGGACAAACTCGAGGCATGATCAGTACTGTGTAAATTTGTGGGATACCCAAAGAACTCCAGGGGTATCTTTTCTATAATACAGAGGAACAAAAGGTTTTTATTTCTCGTCATGCCCACTTTCTGGAACATCAGTTTTTAGAAAAAGAAACAAGTGGGTGCGCAATAGAACTGGAAGAAATTCTAGAACCACAAACTATTACTGAAAGCTTGGTGGAACCAGAAGTTTCAAGAGAACAGGATATTCTCGCACCTCTCCGCAGGAGTAGTAGGCTGTCTCATCCGCCTGAGAGATACTACGGTTTTCTCATAGACGGGGATCGAAAGGACTACATCATTGACAATGATGATCTTACTAGCTTCCAGCAAGCCATTAAGAACGGCGACTCGGTAAAATGGCTGGATGCAATGCGGGCCGAGATGGAGTCCATGTACACCAACAAAATATGGACTTTGAACATTGCTCCAGAAGGGGTAAAACCCGTAGGCTGCAAATGGATCTTCAGAAAGAATATTGATGTAGATGGACAGGTTGAAACTTATAAGGCTAGACATGTTGCAAAGGGTTTTCGTCAAAGACTGATTTGTCTCAAAGAATATTTATAACCGCAATCAAGAACGGCGTCGTTTGGTAGCTATCCGGTGAGTACGGGTCGGTCCACAGGGATGTTGTGTATTTCCTAATTTGGTCTAACGAGTTAATTCCAAACGGTGTGGATGGATTATCGCTAAAAACTAAATTGATTTATACTAGGACTAGAATCTTGCTAGGGTTAGGTTTAGGGTAAGTTTGGAAATTGAAGATTTCCTCACCGCTTTCAATGCCCTAATTTAGATCTCTTTAGGTGTTATGGTAATAATTAATAAAGGGGATGAGTACCATCGGGAAGAAACGATGTTTCTTCCTCTAGGTTTTAGTCCCTCCTTTATTAATTCTTAACCAAACCTCCATGGAAAACATACGCAACCGGTTGTTTATACTACGGTACCACCGTTACCTGCCTAGGGAACGGTGTGTGTATGTATGCATGGAGTCCTATAAAAACGTGTGATGGGCAAGAAAGGGGTGAGAGATTTTCATCTCTCAAGCCTTCCCCAAATCTAACCCTAACAAGCGAGGAGACCGCTCACTCATTAGGGAATTGAAAAGCATTTCTAACTATCTAACTATGGCAGATAAAAAAATTTAAACTAAGGCAATGAAATAAAATTACTTACTTTATTGATGGATCTCTCTAAACATTTACACACGAATTAAATTCTGAATAGATGAAATAAAAAGAGGCATCCTTTATTTGATGGCTCTTTCCATACATAGAATTCTGAATTTTTTATCAATGAAAAGAGGCATAACCTAAAACAAGTTTTAGAGTTTCTATTTATAGAACATAGAAACCCTAGGGTTACAATCAAGTCATATCTGCAATTACAAGTTTACCCCCTAAGAAAAGAACTAGTCAACGCACCGCCAGCCGCCATAAGAATTTGCGCCGACACATGCTACGCACGGCCGCGGAACCGCGGCCAAAACCCCTGTTTGGCCGCGGATCCGCAGCCATATAGGGTCCTTGATGGCTCAATTTTTCTGGTTTGCTTCCTGCTGCTTTTGGCTTCTTTTTTCTTTACTTGGTTTCTCGGTTTGTCTTCTAGATTTCTTCCAGATTTCCACAATGAATAAAGTCATGGACTTTTACCGCTTACTTCGTGTCGAAGTCTTGAACCTTGCACTGCCTTTGTTCTTTCTGAAACCGTCCATTGATCTTCGTTTAGTCTCCAAACTGTTGGCTTGATCAAGATTCTTCCATTTGTTGGTCGTAGTCTCACTTTTGTATCGTCTTTTCATCTTTTTCACTGTTTTTGTTCTGAGAACCTGTAACCTGCAACTATGTAGCAGACATGGGTCAAAAGCACCTGTTTATTTATAAAATGACTAAGAATGGGGAATATAATAATGCAAAATTATGATATGAACAAATACCCCCAAACTTATCTTTTGCTCGTCCTCGAGCAAACCTAGTTTTATTCTTGAAAAAGACCTAGTCTCACTTTCGCTGGGAAAAGCGATTGCACTGAGCTCGTACAACAAGCCGTTAAACCTCTAGGTTTTACTACTAGGAGTGTTGTCTCCTGAAGGTTTTCAGCGGATACTACCCACAAAATCCTATCAATTCGGCCTATTGATTTTTATTCTCCAATTAGGTTTTCCAACAAGGAATTCTATTATCTTCGACTTAAAAATTATCCATCCGTATTTTTCACGCTCCCTTATTACTTAACTTAAGATTATATATGTTCTTGTAAATTTACTTAGGTTTTGGCATCTTTTAAGTTTTCCTTCTAGGGTTCTATCTCAACTTAGGAATTTTTTTCATCTCTATTAAAGATATAAGTCCTATTTTTCATTCCTATCTCTTATCTAAACCCCAATCACATACCCCTACATGTGTGTATATATCACCCCTACACTTGGAAATTCAAATCAAGCATCATACTCTTGTCCATCATCCAAAGTACTTTTCAATTGGTGAATTTTTAGATGAAATTGCTCACACATTCTTCATGCGACCGTTAATACTTCTTGAGGTACCAACGACCGATTACAAAATATGTTTACACATTAAGGCATAATTCGTAGTCTTGTAATACCTAACGCTTTTAGCAGTGACTCCCAAACCAGTTGGTCTAAGGTACTAGGTGATAAAGCACCCTCGCTAAATATTTTTTTCTATTTATGCAGCCTTAAGTAATTGCAAAAACCAGTGTTCATTTTTTTTATCTCTTTAT
The DNA here is from genome assembly GCA_030015575.1 of Agapanthus africanus. Lineage (NCBI taxonomy): Eukaryota > Viridiplantae > Streptophyta > Magnoliopsida > Asparagales > Amaryllidaceae > Agapanthus > Agapanthus africanus. The sequence goes on from CM057337.1 coordinate 96,608,102, forward strand.
TCACACTTGTATTTTTATTTTTATTTTTAATTTTCCTTCATACTAAGGACTTTAGACAAGAGCATTTCAAGGTCTCTTCTACTAATCCAAGTTTCAAGGTTCGTGTTGTGCAATTTGTAGGGTATATATTTTCAAAATTTAGACTTAAGATTAGGAATTATTTTTCAAACTTATATTTTAATAAAGATATCAATACTTTTCCCTTATTTTAACTTAGCCCAAGAAGTCAACTCGAAATTTGCCTATTTCTAAATAAACTACAAAAACATATACTTTCTACCGTTAAATTTTAAGAAAGGTTATTTTTAGGGTTTTTAATTTACTAAGTTTTAGGTCTAATTGTTCCTAACTAGTTAACCATTATGTCAAACTTAAGTCAAATATGGCCAAAATTGAACTTTTCAATTTTTATAATTTTTGAAATTTTTCAATTTTTATGGGTTTTAAAATAAATATGCAAATGCAAAAATGTACATATGAATGCGAAAGAAGAAAACTTACCGAGCACACCCCCAAACTTAAACTTGATAGTGTCCTCACTGTCAGGCTACACCAAGAGCGTCGAAAATGTCGGCACTCCCCTGTTTATTATTATTATTATTATTTATATATTTTTTTTTGTTAAAAGAAAAACAAAATATATACAAAAAGGTCCCCCCCAAACTTCAGTTAAACGATGTTACAAGTCAATGCCAAACTTTGCAAAGACCAAAAATCAACACCAACCAGTTGAAAAATTTATCTGTGTAAAGCATCGGTCGGTGGAAGAACATGTTGTACTGAGCCAAGAAGAATTGGGGAAGAGATAAGTGGTGGTATGAAAAGTGTCTGTATGTACGTGGAAGTGAAGAGATAGGAGGTGATGATGAATTAAAACGAGAATGTGAATGATCAGAAATCAGAGGAATATTGGAATTCTCGTAGCTTATTAAAATAAAAAGGGGTGGTTCAACTTCTAAAGGAGGAGGTTGATTATCCACATAATCCCCGAGATGTTTCAGTGGATCCTTTATTGACTTGGCATCATCCATCATATGCATATGATATTCAATTATGAGAGAACTAATCTCCTCGATGTTCGTCATAGTCCAGCCGAAAGCTTGCCGGTTATTTTGCAAGACCAGTAAAAGAGCTTTCTCTTACTCGAGGGCTAGAGAGGCCGATATGATAACGGCAAAGGTCTCATTCTCACCTAGGTAAGCGTATTTAAGGTGAGACGGCAAGGGCTTGAGTTCGAGTTTCGGAAGCGAAACAATCAAAGGTAAAATTGGGGAATCTACCTCGAACTTAAAGGATTCCAACAATGATTCGAAATCATTGCAAACAACCGAATCGGATGGTTCAACTAACTCATCCAAAAATTCAAAGGACTCATATTCGGGCGGTGAGTCGTCAAAATCGTCCGAAAAAGTGAAACATTCATAATCAATATCAGTTGTGCCAACTGTGTTAGATTCAAGGAGGGACGCACTAGTGGCGTCAAAACTGTTGTCATCAAACAGAAATTTTTCAAGCTTGCAGTCCTCCTGCGTGATTTCGTGAATAGGGCAAACTTCTCGTGTACTAGTTTTAGGCACGGGGGGCAGACTTCCTATCTTGTAAATATTGAATCCACTAGACATCTTCCCGAAGGATAGAGTCATGGGGCCATTGCGACAATTGATTACGGCATTGGAAGTGGCCAAAAATGGTCGACCGAGGATCACCGGAATTTGGTTTTGTGGGTTAGCAACAGCTTGTGTGTCCATAACAGTAAAATCAACGGGGAATATGAAGTCCCCTACTTTGATCGACACATCCTCTAACTCACCCCTAAGATGGGTGATTGATCGATCAGCCATTTGGAGAGTACAACGAGTGGGTTTCAACTCTCCAATACATAATTGCTCGTACACGGAGTAGGGAAGCAAGTTAACACTAGACCCAAGATCTAAAAGTGCTCGATTGATGTTCTTATCCCCAATTGTTATTGAAATTGTAGGACAGCCAGGGTCCTTTCGTTTTTGGGGTAAGGGTTGACGTTGGTTAATAGTATTGCTCACGGCACTAGCTACTAGCACTTTCTTGGGTATCTGAGACTTTCTCTTCGAGGAGCATAAGCCCTTTAAGATTTTCGCATAAGAAGGGACTTATTGGATTGCATCCAAGAGAGGTATATTTATGCTAACCTGTTTAAATAACTCCACAATCTTCTCCATTTGTGGAGTTGGCTTATTGGATCTCAACCTGTTTGGAAATGGAACATTTTGAAAATCTGTTGAGTCCAATATCTGTGGAGTAGAATGTGGAGTTGGAACGGATCCCAGTGTGGGTGTGTTCGTGAAGTGAGAAGTGGGTCTGTTCGAAGTAGAAGAAGTAGAGCCTTATGAAGAATGAGGAATAGGCTCCAACGAGGAAGATGAAGATGAAGAAGAAGGGGATGAAGAAGAAGATGAAGAAGAAGAAGAGGATGAAGAAGAAGATGAAGAAGAACCACCGGCAGGGGTGTCATTACTAATACTAACGTTATTTTGCAACACTCTTCCAGATCTCAACGTGGTCACAGCATTCACATTATGATTTTGTTGTTCATATGCAACATGTGTGTTGTGTGTGTGACCGGGATTTGGCAATGGTTGAAATGGAAGCTTTCCTGTTTCTCGCTCTCTCAACGCAGCAGTTAGTTGTGCAATTTGCGCCTCGATTGATTTGATACTTTGATCATGTAACGCATTTTTGTGTACCAAAGACTGAATGGAAGTCTCTAACCATGCTGCGGATTGTGTAGATTATTTTAGAAACGCATCTAGACCTCTTTCTAGCGAGATAACCTTATCATCATTTGGTTGAACAAAATTGTTTTGAGGGCAAAAATTGTTAGGTACAAAATTGTTCGTTTGATTTGGGCAAGGTTGTGGTTGGAAAGGTTGTTGGTATTGAGTTTGTTGGGGTGCTTGTTGTTGTGGAGGAGGAGGCCTTTGAAAGTTGTTTCCTTGGAATTGTTGATTTTGATTCCAAGAAAAATTGGGGTGACTCCTCCAACCCGGATTATAAGTCGAAGAGTATGGATTATTTCTTTGTCTTTGCTGAAAAGCAGTATTGACTTGATCTTGTCCTTGAACGGGTGGATTGTAAGGAAACTCTTCGGTAAGATGTGATAGATCCGAACAACAAGCGCAAACAGTTCGTGGGGGTAAAGCAGGGGCAGGAGAAGGCGATGAGATTTTGGTCTCAATTGCTTCTATCTTTTTCGTAAGTGCAGCCATTTCGGCCTTCATTGCAATCGACATATCTAATTGATGTATGCCTGCCCTAGACTGACCAACAGAAGAAGATGAGGTGGTCTTAGTGCTTTCCCACTGAACTGTTTGTTCAGCAAGATCCTCGAGAAACTGCCAAGCTTCCTCACTAGATTTGGTTAGAAAGTGACCATGACAAATGGTTTCCAGCAACTGCTTCGTTGATGGGTTCAATCTCTCGTATAAAGTTTGGCAAAGTTGCCAATTTTCGATACCATGGTGAGGGCATTGAACAAGTAGGTCTTTGAATCTTTCAAAACACTTCCAAAAGGGTTCGGAAGGACGCTGGGAAAATTGAATAATCTCATTGTGAATTCTCGCGGTTTTGTGATGTGGATAAAACTTTTTAAGAAAAGCTTTAACAAACTCTTCCCAATTCTTAATAGAGTGTGATGTTGTGCTGTATAACCACTTCTCGTCTAAGTCATATAAGGTGAAAGGAATGACCCTTAGCCTTATAACATCATCTGATAATTGGGTTGTTATCATCATTGCGCAAACGTTTTGGAATTTGTTTATGAAGATATAGGCATCTTCGGATTCCAGTCCGTGAAATTTTGGCAACGTATTGATGAAGTGTGTTTTGATCTCAAAATTGTCCCCATTTTCCGGTGGGAGTGAAAGACAGGTTGGTAAGGCGGTGCGGACAGGGTAGAAAAGATCCTGGAGCACGATTCGTTGGAGCGCTTCAACAGGCGGGTGTTGCGGGTTATTCGCACCTAACGGAGGTGGAATCAGTCCCGTGGGTAAGGTGTTGTTAGAATTATATCCCGATATCCCTTCGGAGGAAGAATGTGAAGGTGAAGGTAAGGAAGTGGAAGGTATTTCGACTTCGGAGTCGAAAGCTTCGTCGGTCGGTACCAACGAGACACGGACTAATCGGGCACTAGTTTCCCTAGTCCAACCGGACATACACTAAAGAGGTAGTGTAGTCAAAAAGTGAAAAACAGAATGTGGGGGTAAAAAAATGTCAGTGGAAAGAAAGTAGTGTAAGTGGGGTACACGGATTTCTTAGCGACAAGTTGCAAGTTTTTGTAATTCCCCCCCTTTTTTTTATATGTGGGGCTTTTTGCAAAAAAGATTTTCTTGATAAAAGGCTTAGACACATGTTCAATCAACCATAAATGCACAATCCGGCCTAGATCTAGGGTCACCTAGGTTAGCTAGACAGCTCCTAACTGTTCCAAAGGGTAAGAAGTAGGACCTCAAACCGCCTCTTCACCGCCAATTGTTGCCAGGTAAGCACAAGTAGAGAAAGGAGGGATCCGCTCACGAATCACCGTGAGACGGGCCTTTTAAAATTACCTCACTACCTGTCTAGCCTAGGCACCACAAAGTCAGGTTATGATCAACGGTCGATGCCTACAACTATTCCTTTGTCCTATTGAGCGCGAAGTCCTTAGGGCTGAGTCTAATCTTTTTTAATTAATTGATGGTCAATACAATATACCTTATGTGATTTTTGGGGTCCTAAGAAGGGTAATGAAATCCCCACCCAATCTGGATTGGTGTTCAATCCCCTTAAAGTCAATTTAAAATATGCAAAGCAGTAAACACAATCACTTGCAAACAATTTATTTTTATTTTTAGCGCGGCGCAAAGAATCCTACACAAGATCAATTATTGGAAAGGGAGAAATTTTTAGCGCAAAGAATTCTGCAGGCAAATTTTACAGAGGAGATATCAGGGGTTGCAGAGAAGGAGAAAAGGAGCTTACAGCAATTTTTTTCACATGCTGACGTCACTCCACTGCCGCGGTTCCGCCGCAAAAGCGTGCCTCCCGCCGCGATTCCGCTGTCTGATATGCGGCTCGGTTCCCAAAAAATTTTCTGCCCCTGTGGTTTGACTATTCTCTACTGCTCAGATCTAGGGTTTTCTGTTTTGATCTCTGGATTTTTCCAGATCCGAACTCGTTCGTTGATCCTGCAAAATTCACACGAAGCACCCTTCAAACAATAAAAAGTTGATAAAATTTTTATATTTTTTAATTTTTCAGTTTTTATGATTTTTTTAATTTTATATTAACCCGAAATTGCAAAAAGAAAATACTACGCCATCCCCGGTAATGGCGCCATTTGATTTGTCTCAAAGAATATTTATAACCGCAATCAAGAACGGCGTCGCTTGGTAGTTAGCCAGTGAGTACGGGTCGGTCCACAGGGATGTTGTGTATTTCCTAATTTGGTCTAACGAGTTAATTCCAAACGGTGTGGATGGATTATCGTTAAAAACTAAATTGATTTATACTAGGACTAGAATCTTGCTAGGGTTAGGTTTAGGCTAAGTTTGGAAATTGAAGATTTCCTCACCGCTTTCAATGCCCTAATTTAGATCTCTTTAGGTGTTATGGTAATAATTAATAAAGGGGATGAGTACCATCGAGAAGAAACGATATTTCTTCCTCTAGGTTCTAGTCCCTCCTTTATTAATTCTTACCCTAACCTCCATGGAAAACATACGCAACCGGTCGTTTATACTACAGTATCACCGTTACCTGCCGTAGGGAACGGTGTGTGTATGTATGCATGGAGTCCTATAAAAACGTGTGATGGGCAAGAAAGGGGTGAGAGATTTTCATCTCTCAAGCCTTCCCCAAATCTAACCCTAACAAGAGAGGAGACCGCTCACTCGTTAAAGAATTGAAAAACATTTCTAACTATCTAACTAGGGCAGATAATAAAATTTAAACTAAGGCAATGAAATAAAATTACTTACTTTATTGATGGCTCTCTCCAAACATTTACACACGAATTAAATTCTGAATAGATGAAATAAAAAGAGGCATCCTTTATTTGATGGCTCTCTCCATACATAGAATTCTGAATTTTTGATCAATGAAAAGAGCCATAACCTAAAACAGGTTTTAGGGTTTCTATTTATAGAACATAGAAACCCTAGGGTTACAATCGAGTCATATCTGCAATTATAAGTTTACCTCCTAAGAAAAGAACTAGTCAACGCACCGCCAGCCGCCATATGAATTTGCGCCGACACGTGCTTCGCACGGCCGCGGAACCGCGGCCAAAACCCCTGTTTGGCCGCGGATCCGCGGCCATATAGGTTCCTTGATGGCTCAATTTTTCTGGTTTGCTTCCTGCTGCTTTTGTCTTCTTTTTTCTTTACTCGGTTTCTCAGTTTGTCTTCTAGATTTCTTCCAGATTTCCACAGTGAATAAAGTTGTGGACTTTTACCGCTTATTTCGTGTCGAAGTCTTGAACCTTGTACTGCCTTTGTTCTTTGTGAAATCGTCCATTGATTTTCGTTTAGTCTCCAAACTGTAGGCTTGATCAAGATTCTTCTATTTGTTGGTCATAGTCTCACTTTTGTATCGTCTTTTCATCCTTTTCACTGTTTTTGTTCTGAGAACCTATAACCTGCAACTATGTAGCAGACATGGGTCAAAAGCGCCTGTTTATTTGTAAAATGACTAAGAATGGAGAATATAATAATGCAAAATTATGATATGAACAAAGACCTGGTTTGGACTACGGCGAAACCTTTTCTCCAGTAGTTATGCTCAAATCCATTCGGATCCTTCTTGCCATTGCTGCCTTCTACGATTATGAGATCTGGCAGATGGACGTAAAGACAACTTTTCTAAATGGTAATTAGAAGAGTGCGTCTATATGGATCAACCAGAGGGTTTCATTCAGAGTGGGAGCAGCGGTAAAGTATGCAAGTTGCTTGAGTCCATTTATGGTCTAAAGCAGGCATCGCGAAGTTGGAATTTTTGATGAGACAGTCAAAGAATTTGACTTTATCAAAAATCCAGATGAGCCATGTATTTATAGTAAGATTTTAGCACGAACTGTTGTATTCCTCGTCTTGTACATGGATGACATTCTCTTGATAGGAAATGACATTCCTATGCTACAATCTGTCAAAGGATTCTTGTCACACAGGTTCTCCATGAAAGACCTGGGTGATGCTTCTTTCATTCTAGGGATCCAGATCTATCGTGATAGATCAAAGAGGATGTTGGGACTTTCGCAGTCCAGGTACATCGGCACCATACTGAAAAGATTCAGTATGGAAGATTCTAAGCGCGGTAATTTACCGGCTTGTCACGGAATCACCATCTCTAAAGAGATGTCCCCCAAGACTGATTTGGAAAGGGATCGCATGTCTATTATACCCTACGCTTCTGCGGTAGGATTTATAATGTATGCGATGTTATGTAGCAGACTAGATGTCACTTACGCACTGAGCGTGGTATGCCGGTATCAGTCAAACCCAGGGGAGAACCACTGGACAGCAATAAAGAACATTCTTAAGTACCTGAGAAGGACTAAGGATATGTTCTTGGTTTATGGCGGAAAGTACCTCCAGATCGAGGCATTTGCAGACTCCAGCTTCCAAAGTGACAAGGATGATTCCAAGTGCGTGTCAGGTTATGTCTTTACCCTCAATGGAGGGGCGGTCTGTTGGAAGAGTTCCAAGCAGGACACCGTTGCTGACTCGACGATGAAAGCGGAGTATATCACAGCTTCTGATGCTGTAAAAGAAGCAGTCTGGATGAGGAAGTTCTTAACAGAACTTCAGGTGGTTCCGTCCATTGTTGATCCAATACCTCTGTATTGTGACAACAACGGGGCTATAAGTTTAGCAAAGGAACCCAGGCCGCATCAGAAGTCCAAACACATCTTGAGGCGGTATCACCTGATCTGGGAGATCGTGGATCGCCAGGAGATCGAGGTTTGGAGAGTTGCTACAGAAGAAAACACTGCAGATCCATTCACAAAGGCCATCCCTCAGACGTAGTTTGAGAGGCTATTCGAGATAATAGATCTATGATACGCCAGCGCATGGCCTTAGTGCAAGTGGGAGATTGTTAGTGTTATATGCCCTAGAGGCCATTATTGTATAGTACTAGCTTATATATTACATTTTGGAAGCTTGGGATATATACACGGATTTATGACAGTCTTGCTCGATATAGTAGTATGCTACTTGGTTTGGATCTATCTTAATATGTGTATATGTTTCTTTTAATATATCGCTAACACATATTGATAGAGCCCTTAGGATCTTTGCTTGACTACCAGCGTTGTGATGGCAGTCACATTAGTGGGGGCTGGGTAGTCTACAAGCACATCCTTATACAGGTCCCTAGTCGTAGGATTATCGAGACAGGACATCGATGCTCCAGAGTAAACTAGTGTATACGCTTCTCGTCCCAGCAGAGGAGATAGTATGTCCCACAGCCATTAGTACGTTGTACTGGAGATAGTATGCACGTGCTCGTTGGGTTACAAGTACACTGGACAGGACTCGTCGGGAACTGTTGGTTGATACTATACCTATCGTCAGATAGCAGTTTCAGGTGACATGAGTACAGCATAGTCCGTTGAATTGACATTGTTGCTGCGCCTCAAGTGCGTTCCTACTGTTCTTAGATTGCTACCCTACCACGGCTCTATTGAGTCGTGTAAACAGGTAGTAGTTGGGTACAGTCCCGAAGCACTTGGAGGCAGTAGCGGTCAGATAGGATTCGTCTCTCCCGGTATTGGGGGTTGATGTCGCGCTGTGTTCAGAACTCCATTACGCAAAGTCCCTGGCCAGGGCAAGCGAGATTTGCTGGTGGGTGCTCCAGTAGTTTCTCAGTGTGTTTTAGACTGTACTCTGACACGACTTATACCGCTATTAGGGGTCTGACGCTTGTCGCCCCCTAGGCCCCAAGCCTTGCCTTATTGGCCCGATATGCAATCACGAGTGGTGACTCTGTGAAGTGGCTGGATGCCATGAGATCCGAAATGGAGTCTATGTACACCAACAAAGTGTGGACTTTGGATGTTGTACCCTCTGGGGTAAAACCCGTAGGATGCAAATGGATCTTTAAGAGAAAGATCGGTGTAGATGGGCAGGTAGAAATCTATAAGGCAAGGCTTGTAGCGAAAGGATTTCGATAAAGACCAGGACTGGACTATGACAAAACCTTTTCTCCTGTAGCCATGCTTAAATCCATTCGGATCCTACTTGCTATTGCTTCTCACTACGACTATGAAATCTGGCAGATGGACGTTAAAACTGCTTTTCTAAATGGTGATTTAGAAGAGTGCGTTTATATGGATCAGCCAGAGGGCTTCATTGATAGTGGGAGCAGCGGGAAAGCATGTAGCTTGCTTAAATCCATTTATGGATTAAAGCAGACATCACAGAGTTGGAACATTTGTTTTGATGATGTTATCAAAGAGTTCGATTTCGTCAAAAATCCAGATGAACCTTGTGTTTATAAGAAGATTGTGGGAAGTACTGTCACATTCCTCGTATTGTACATGGATGACATTCTTCTGATAGGAAACGACGTTCCTATGCTACAATCGGTGAAACTGTTCTTATCACAAAGATTCTCCATGAAGGACCTGGGTGATGCCTCGTACATATTGGGCATAAAGATCTATAAGGATAGATCTAAACGGTTATTGGGATTGTCCCAAACCAGGTACATTAACACCATCCTAAAGAGGTTTAGTATGGAAGACTCCAAGCGGGGTTAATTACCCGCTAGTCATGGAGTCACTCTCTCTAAGGACTTTTGCCCAAAGATTGATGAAGAGAGAGCTCGCATGAGCATTATACCCTACGCTTCTGCTGTAGGATCTATAATGTATGCGATATTATGTACACGCCCTGATGTAGCTTATGCACTGGGTGTAGTAAACAGGTATCAATCTAACCCAGGGGAAAATCACTGGACAGCAGTGAAGAACATTCTTAAGTACTTGCGAAGGACTAAAGAAATGTTCTTGGTATATGGTAACGGAGATCTCCAAATGGAGGCCTTTACCGATTCTAGCTTCTAGAGTGATAATGATGACAGCATATTTATCTCTGGGATTGTCTTTACCCTCAATGGAGGGGCGGTGTGTTGTAAGAGTTCCAAATAGGATACCGTTGCAGACTCCACGATGGAAGCTGGGTATATTGCTGCAAATGATGCTGCCAAGGAAGCCGTTTGATGAGGAAGTTCGTCTCGGAGCTAGGAGTAGTTCCGACCATTATTGATCCAATACCATTATATTGTGATAATAATAGGGCTATGGCATTAGCCAAAGAGCCTAGGTCCCATCAGCGATCCAAACATATCCTCAGACGATATCATCTGATCCAGGAGATAGTTGATCGCCGCGAGATCGAGATTCGGAGAGTAGATACAAAATATAACACCACGGATCCACTCACCGAGGCCCTCCCTTTGCCGCAACATGAGCGACTTTTTGAGAGGTTGGGTATGAGATACGCCAATAATTGGCCTTAGTAAAAGTGGGAGATTGTTGGATATATGTATGCCCTAGAGGCTATTATATGATAGTGTATGTACCAGTGTGTGTGTGCGTGTGTGTGTGTATTCAGGGGACATTCTTGCTCGACATGATAGTATGCGACTGGTTGCACCTTTTATCTTGACATGTTCATTTGATCATGCTTTCATTCATTTGGTACATGTTGATATAGCCCTTAGGATGATGCAAGACTACTGAGATTATGATGCGGATCATACTAATAGGACATGTGTAGTCTATGAGCATATCCTTGAAATGTTCCTAGTCGTGGGTGTATCGAGACGGGGCATCGATATCACCAGAGTAGACTAGCGTATGTTACTTGTCCCATATGATGGGCGATAGATGATCCCATATCCATTAGTGTGGTGACACCAAAGATCGAATATGGGTGCTAAGTGGAGACTGGGTACACTGAACGGACTTGCCGAGAACTCCTATGTGGTATTATATCTATCGCCGGATAGCAGTTCTCAGATGACACTGGTACAGGGTAGTCTGTAGATCCGATGTAATACCCAGCCCCTTTTTATACCAATATCCGTATTTCTCTTTAACTTATAAATTTTTTTATTTTATTTATTATTATTTATTTATTTTAAAACGCCATTAAGAACCAAACCCCAAAGCTTTCCTTTTCTTTTTCCATTATTCCTAAACCCGGCCCAGACACTCCATTTCATTTTTAATTATTTCTTAACTTCCTCAGCCCATTTCTTTTTTTATTAAAACTAAACCCAAAACTTAAGACCAAAACCCAAACCAAATATATCATTTTTCCTTTTTATAAAACATTAACCCCGGCCCACTCCCCACCTCAACCCAGGAACACACAAAATAAATATAAAGGAATTTATTTAATTTAACCCCTCGGCCCAGCCACAGCTCCCTCAGCCCAATAGAAAATCTAATAAATTAAACTATTTATTTAAGTCTTTCGGCCCAAGCTCCCAGCCCAACTCCTTTCAGCCTTCGCCTTACCCGACCCGGCCCACTACTCATCTTCTCCCCAACGTCTCTCCTTTTTTCCCGCTCATTGTTTCCTCGATCCGCTTCCTCCGCCAACGCCCACGCCCACGTCGTGCGCCGTTACCGCTCGCAATCCCCTCAACGTTCTCCCATTACTCCTTACTCTCTCAAAACTCTCCAACTCTCAACCTCTCTCTCGTTCACCCAAAAATCTTATTCACCCAACCCACTGCCTCGAGCCCCTCACGCTGCTCGACCCTCACCAACGACGACGACCCCACCACATCTTACTCCCCCTCACTCACTCCTCCTCCACCAACAGAACCCCTCACCACTCCACTCCATCAACCAAGCACCCCTCACTAGAGTCCCTGCACCCGAGCTCGGCCACCGCGTGCACTCGACGCCGGCGAGTCCCCACTTCCCTGAACCACCATGTCGACCTATACACTCTCTTCTCCTCAGCCTCATCTCCATCACGACAAGCACCCGAGCCCCTACTCCCTCTCTCTCTGTACTCCCTCTCTCTCTGTTTCTCTCTCTCTCTGTTACCCTCTCTCTCTATATATATCTCTCTCTCTGTACTCTCTCACTCTCTCCGTTTCCCTCTCTCTCTCTGTTACACTCTCTATCTCTCAATCTCTCTGTCTCTCTCTCTTTCTCACTCTCTCTCTGTGAATCTCTCTCTCTCCATCTCACTCTATCTCTCTCTAATTCCCTGTCTCTCTAAATATATATATCTCTCTCTCCCTCTCCCTCTCAGCGCCTCTCCTCCCTGCTGGAGCCACAGTGTCCGTCGCACCCACCGAGACATCGAGTCCAAGAGCCAAGCTCGAGCCAAGACCGCGAACCCTAGCCGCGCCGTTCGTCGTGCGTTCGTACCGTTGCCGCTGCCGTGCATCGCCAAAGCGTCTCCAGGCAAGTATTTTTACTTGCTACATGCTAATCTATTCATGTTACAAACTCAAATCGTATAAATTGCAAATTTCAATTCATGATAACTTATATGATATACCTGTTCGATGTATGATCTCAATGAAAATATTCATCTAATTTGACGGAATTGGATTGTCTATGCTGGCCCATGTAGTGATGAATACTGTATGTGAATTTCACTGGAAAATACGACTGTTAATGGCTAAAACGAATACCCCCAAATATACCCGTAAAACTAGAAATTTCACGTATCTGAAAATTGTTAAAATCACCATAAATTATGTACATACTGAAATGATGTGTTCAAGGGCTTAAATCGAAGCCGACTCGACGAACTATAACCCTATGCAAGTTTCTAATGGTTTCTGTACTGAAATTGTGACGATAGTTGGATCGGAGTGCGGCTCTGAACTGCAGTCCAGAGCGACTTTGGTTACTGTTTACTGTTCCGTAATATGTGTCGCTTGGTTTCCCGAACTCTTATGTTACGGAACTATGTAACTTATCAAAGGTGAATCTATTAGATAAATAACACAAGTGGTTTCATTCCGTTTCATCGTCGTTTTCTATTTAATTTGTAAATTAAGAGGGCAGGACGTATAACAGTCCAGAACAGATTCAGAAGTGACAAACTAGTGTTAATTAGTGTGTAACTTTCGACATACAACCGCGATTGAGAATCCGTATGTTGCGTTGAACACCCTACTGAAAACCCTAGATTTCATTCAACTATAGCATCGCTAAAATCTGATCCCAAATGGGATTAAAATGCGTTGCGAAACGGATTTCCGATTCTGAAACCGGATTTCCAGCAGTGAACGCTTAAAATGAAATGGCCATGTCTAGTGATCCGGAAAATCGATTGACGTGAAACCAAATTTGCTGGATAGATAATCAAACATACTATTTATCCCCCGTTCATCGTTTCGCTAAACTGTGCACGTATGATTTATGATAAATTATGTAAGTGGTAAAATACCGATTTATGACATCTTAATCATGCTTTACATACTGTTTCCTCATCATATCATACATATGTCACTGCATTGATAACCTAGTGATCATGTGCATTATCCAGTGTTAGGTATTAGTGATGATTGTAGCAAGTACATTAGTGTTCGTGTATTAGTGGATAAGTGAAAGTGACACGGACTTGTACACAATTAGTGAACCCTATTATTTTATTGCATTGTCGACGTCTGTGGGACGCGTGTTAGTGTGACTGTAAGTGGTATGGGACACTTATGGAAGCTCTTGCATGGGGTGTCACAGATAAGGAACCAGACACTGCCCATTTATCTTGGGTATTAGTCGGGATATGCTTGATGGAAATCCTGTCTCCAGTTCTCGCGCAAACTTGTCATGGACCGACCGGTATTTGAGATTATGGTTGGCGTTTGATGTAGACCACGGGGTGTGGGGTTGTTTGAGTGTGAGTTCAACAGAATCTCGGGAGTCCCATGCCGGCTTATATATATGGAAATATATGGAGATTTACAGGGTACATGATTATTACCGTGAGTTATACTTTGGGCCCGTGGTCCCTTGCCCTTGGGTCCTACCCTTGGGTGGAGGACACTCTCGAGTGGTTGACTCTCACACTTAGACTGACGATAGGCTCAGTGACCTGTACAGTGAGACTTAGAGACTGATAAGTATAATGACATTGATATACATTTCTTACTGTATTGACATATCTGGCATACTATTTTTTTTACTGCTTTATTGTTCACCTGATCTATTGGACACTTCATTGGTTACCCCATGTTCATATCATTACCGTCTTGATTTTCTGTTATATATCGGTTATCACTGTCCGAGTTGCCACTTGCATCTATATATATATTGCTATTGTGTCGCTCTGACGACCTGAGTATGCATGCTCAGAGTGAGGAGTAGATCTAGCCTGGACCAGGACCAGACGTACATCGCGGACATCTTGATCAGCTATCCAGAGCTATACTCTTTTTACCTTCATCAGGTCAGTTCTTTGTATTTGTTTTGTTTCAGATACTGCATTTCTCATTACCTGTACGTTGTTTACTGATTACCACGTAAAGCTAGAAGATGAAGTGTGACTACGGCAGGATATTTCCCTGACCGTAGAAGCATGGCTGGCCTTGTCAACCTCTCGTATTCCGTATTTTTGGGAAGCGGGGCGTGACATAGTTTTGTTGGTATCAGTGCCAGGTTTTGCTTCGTTTGGGATTGTAGTTCCGTGTAGTGTTTGACAATCTAAGACATCCTTCGGTCTGAATTGTAAAGTTGTTATTCTTAATCTTGGTTCACATAATGTATTCGGCTATGCATTTTGATCTATCCGCTAGGGTTTGAGTGACTTGGAGTTCTACAGCTGATTTCCACTTGTAATAAATTTCATCACACCCGATATTCTTGATTCCTTGCCTAATCTATACTATATTTTAATTCTTATAGCTTGTGCCTTATATCGTTCTCAAAATTGTCGTTTCAGGACCATGTCTTCCAATGACTCTTCCTCTATCCCCACTCCCCAGAATCAGACCGTTGAGATTCTGAATGGACTGCAAAGTCTGAAGGAAGCCCAGGAGCGAACAAACGACCTATTAGCTGAAGGATTGAGAAGGCAGGTGAATCAGGCACCAGCGGAAGTCTCCCTGTTAGACGAGAAAAAGAGAGGAAGATGAAGCGCCCACTTGTTTCTCCGCGACCGAAGCAGCAGAAGACCCAATGTTGTGGGTACTGCAAGAGGCCTGGACATCTTCAGAGGGATTGTCACCGCGCCCAGGGGAAATGCCTGATTTGCGGATCCAGCGAACATCTTATCAACGGTTGCCCTAAAAGAAAAGAACTACAAGGAGGAGACTCGTCCACACTCTCCACTTCTGCCAAGTGATGATTATTACGTAGTTCGAACTTCGAGGATAGGACGGACCCAGCGCAGGATTCAACTCGCGTGACGAGAATGCAGCGGTATAGTAATCGAAGAGGAGTTATCACATTTTCTGCTTTTAATAAAATGTTGTCACTTGTAAATATTTCTCTTTTCATTTGAGATCCTATATCCGTTAAACTTTTGGCTGAATGTAATAAAATCCTGAGTTGTGATGTGTGTATCGCCTCTTTTTCCCCCTCACCTTACTTATACCATTCGTTGCATCGGTATTCTAGATTTTGTTTTCAGTCCTTGCTTACCGCATATTTTTCTTGTACTCCGTATCCTTGATTTTTCCTAATATGTTCCACTGTCTGATCATGAATCTTTCTATTCAGGCTATGGCCCACCCTGGAGCAGCGCCGCATTTAGATGAGGATGCACAATCATGTGTTTCCTTAGACCGCATGCTGGTCCGTATCCTTGATTTTTCCTAATATGTTCCACTGTCTGATCATGAATCTTTCTATTCAGGCTATGGCCCACCCTGGAGCAGCGCCGCATTTAGATGAGGATGCACAATCATGTGTTTCCTTAGACCGCATGCTGGTGAGTTCTGACGATGAGGTCAACGAACCCCAGGTCATTTTCGGAAACAGCGATTCCGAGGACGAAGGAGCCGCCGCCCCAGAGGTTGATATGATAGGCGATTCCGACGAGGAGGAAGGAGACCCTGAAGAGAACCCTATAGAGGAAGATCCCGAGGAAGACCCGATAGAAGAAAATCCAGTGGAGGAGAACCCCATGGAAGAGGATCCAGAAGAAGAGAATCACATGGAAGAAGACATCGATGAAGAAACTCTAGCTGAGGAAGAAGGACCGGAAGAACTCCCAATGGCGGCCCCTGCGAGGCGCTAAGGGAATGGACACCCCTACCTGAGTGCGCGAGCCTACCACAACCTGCTGAACCTCCACAACCGCGACTGACAGGATTTTTTTTTTTAGCTGTTGTCTTCTCTGGCCAAATAAACCTATGTATAGTTTAGGGCCGTCTGTTACTTTTCGAGAGTACTTTGTTTCAAATTTTCTAGAATGAAATAAACCTTTTGAGTTCGCAAACCTTATGATTACTGGTTCACTTGATGCTTTGACTTTTCCCCTACCGTTATTTCCTCCTGAGACCCCTGACTGTCCACCCCTGTACCTTGAGCTGTTTCGACCCTCACTTAGATTAACAAGTACCGCACCCTGATCTTTTGAATAAGCCACACTCCATTGTAATCCCTACCCTAGCTAGCCCTATACATTTTGGTGCTTTTCCCTGTTACCCTAACTATATTTAGGGATATCATTATTCGAAAATTTAGTTTTCATTATTTTGTATTTATCGAAGAGTGCGTGTTATTGACTACTCCGTTTTATGTATTTTAAGTACACTACTATTATTCTCATTTTTTCGGTAGCGCGACCATATGTATTACGCATATTATTTTGGTGCTATGCTTCTTATTTTCACCATGTGGTTTTCTAAGTTATGTTAAAATGGTTTGATTGATACGTTATTCTAAAACTGTTTTAAACCACCGACAAGTCCTTCACTGTTTCATTATGACTATGCCTTATACTTATTATTATTTCTGCTGTGCTACTTTTGATATACTTATATGTGCACATATTTGGGTTTCGATTTTATCGAGCACGGCTCGAATATTATTATTCGTTATTGTTGTTTTTATTCTCGTATACATGTAATTTGCCCTTATAGTTGTTCCTGCCTTATACTTATTTAGACTTATTCTTTTTTATGTTGTTCTTACATATATATACCTTCAAAATTTTATCCACCAGTTTTAAGTAAATCACTATGTATTAGTGTTCGATGTGGTAACTTTTCGCTTATTATTTTATAGCTTGTCATTTCTTTTAAATTTCGAGGACGAAATTTTTGTAAGGGGGGTATGATGTAATACCCAGCCCTTTTTTATACCAATATCCGTATTTCTCTTTAACTTATAAAAAAATTTATTATATTTATAATTATTTATTTATTTTAAAACCCCATTAAACACCAAACCCCAAATCTTTCCTTTTCTTTTTCCATTATTCCTAAGCCCGGCCCAGACACTCCATTTCATTTTTAATTATTTCTTAACTTCCTCAGCCCATTTCTTTTTTTATTAAAATTAAACCTAAAACTTAAGACCAAAACCCAAACCAAATATATCATTTTTCCTTTTTATAAAACATAAACCCCGGCCTACTCCCCACCTCAACCCAGGAACACACAAAATAAATATAAAGGAATTTATTTAATTTAACCCCTCGGCCCAGCCACAACTCCCTCAGCCCAATAGAAAATCTAATAAATTAAACCATTTATTTAAGTCTTCCGGCCTAAGCTCCCAGCCCAACTCCTTTCAGCCTTCGTCTTACCCGACCCGGCCCACTACTCATCTTCTCCCCAACGTCTCTCCCTTTTTCCGGCTCACTGTTTCCTCGATCCGCTTCCTCCGCCAATGCCCACGCCCACGTCGTGCGCCGTTACCCCTCGCGATCCCCTCAACGTTCTCCCCTTACTCCTTACTCTCTCAAAACTCTCCAACTCTCAACCTCTCTCTCGTTCACCCAAAAATCTTGTTCACCCAACCTACTACCTCGAGCCCCTCACGCCGCTCGACCCTCACCGACGACGACGACCCCACCACCTCTTACTCCCCCTCGCTCACTCCTCCTCCACCAACAGAACCCCTCACCACTCCACTCCATCAACCAAGCACCCCTCACTAAAGTCCCTGCACCCGAGCTCGGCCACCGCGTGCACTCGACGCCGGCGAGTCCCCACTGCCCTGAACCACCACGTCGACCTATACACTCTCTTCTCCTTAGCCTCATCTCCATCACGACAAGCACCCGAGCCTCTACTCCCTCTCTCTCTCTGTACTCCCTCTCTCTCTCTCTCTATATCTCTCTCTTTCTGTTACCCTCTCTCTCTCTCTCTCTCTCTCTCTGTGTACTCTCTCACTCTCTCTGTTTCCCTCTCTTTCTCTCTGTTACACACTCTCTCTCTCAATCTCTCTGTCTCTCTCTTTCTCACTCTCTCTCTGTGAATCTCTCTCTCTCCATCTCACTCTATCTCTCTTTAATTCTCTGTCTCTCTAAATCTCTCTCTCTCTCTCTCTCTCCCTCTCAGCGCCTCTCCTCCCTGCTGGAGCCACAGTGTCCGTCGCACCCACAGAGACATCGAGTCCAAGAGCCAAGCTCGAGCCGAGACCGCGAACCCTAGCCGCGCCGTTCGTCGCGCGTTCGTACCGTTTCCGCTGCCGTGCATCGCCAAAGCGTCTCCAGGCAAGCATTTTTACTTACTACATGCTAATCTATTCATGTTGCAAACTCAAATCGTATAAATTGCAAATTTCAATTCATGATAACTTATATGATATACCTGTTCGATGTATGATCTCAATGAAAATATTCATCTAATTTGACGGAATTGGATTTTCTATGCTGGCCCATGTAGTGATGAATACTGTATGTAAATTTCACTGGAAAATACGACTGTTAATGGCTAAAATGAATACCCCCAAATATACCCGTAAAACTAGAAATTTCACGTATCTGAAATTGTTAAAATCACCATAAAATATGTACATACTGAAATGATGCGTTAGAGGGCTTAAATCGAAGCCGACACGACGAAATATAATCCTATGCAAGTTTCTAATGGTTTCTGTACTGAAATTGTGACGATAGTTGGATCGGAGTGCGGCTCTGGACTGCAGTCCAGAGCGACTCTGGTTACTGTTTACTGTTCCGTAATGTGTGTCGCTTGGTTTCCCGAACTCGTATATTGAGGAACTCTGCAGTTTATCAAAGGTGAATCTGTTAGCTAAATAACACAAGTGGTTTCATTCCGTTTCATCGTCGTTTGCTATTTAATTTGTAAATTAAGAGGGCAGGACGTATAACTGTCCAGAACAGATTCAGAAGTGACAAACTAGTGTTAAACAGTGTGTAACTTTCGACGTACAGACGCGATTGAGAATCCGTCTATTGCGTTGAACACCCTACTGAAAACCCTAGATTTCATTCAACTATAGAGTCGCTAAAATCTGATCCCAACTGGAATTAAAATGCGTTGCGAAACGGATTTCCGATTCTGAAACCGGATTTCCAGCAGTGAACGCTTAAAATGAAATGGCCATGTCTAGTGATCCGGAAAACCGATTGACGTGAAACCAAATTTGCTGGATAGACAATCAAACATACTATTTATCCCCCATTCATCGTTTCGCTAAACTGTGCACGTATGATTTATGATAAATTATGCAAGTGGTAGAATACCGATTTATGACATCTTAATCATGCTTTACATACTGTTTCCTCATCATATCATACATATGTCACTGCATTGATAACTTAGTGATCATGTGCATTACCCAGTGTTAGGTATTAGTGATGATTGTGGCAAGTACGTTAGTGTTCGTGTATGAGTGGATAAGTAAAAGTGACACGGACTTGTACACAATTAGTGAACCTTATTATTCTATTGCATTGTCGACGTCTGTGGGACACGTGTAAGTGTGACTATAAGTGGTATGTGACACTTATGGAAGCTCTTGCATGGGTGTCACAGATAAGGCACCAGACACTGCCCATTTATCTTGGGTATTAGTCGGGACATGCTTGATGGAGATCCTGTCTCCAGTTCTCACGCAGACTTGTCATGGACCGACCGGTATTTGAGGTTATGGTTGGCGTTTGATATAGACCACGGGGTGTGGGGTAGTTTGAGTATGAGTTCAACAGAATCTCGGGAGTCCCATGCCGGCTTATATATATGGAGATATATGGAGATTTACAGGGTACATGATTATTACCGTGAGTTATACTTTGGGCCCGTGGTCCCTTGCCCTTGGGTCCTACCCTTAGATGGAGGACACTCTCGAGTGGTTGACTCTCACACTTGGACTGACGATAGGTTCAGTGACCTGTACAGTGAGACTTAGAGACTGATAAGTATAGTGACATTGATATACATTTCTTACTGTATTGACATATCTGGCATACTATTTTTTTTACTGCTTTATTGTTCACCTGATCTATTGGACACTTCATTGGTTACCCCATGTTCATATCATTACCGTCTTGATTTTCTGTTATATATCGGTTATCACTGTCCGAGTTGCCACTTGCATCTATATATATATTGCTATTGTGTCGCTCTGACGACCAGAGTATGCATGCTCAGAGTGAGGAGTAGATCTAGCCTGGACCAGGACCAGACATATATCGCAGACATCTTGATCAGCTATCCAGAGCTATACTCTTTTTACTTCCATCATGTCAGTTCTTTGTATTTGTTTTGTTTCAGATACTACATTTCTCATTACCTGTACGTTGTTTACTGATTACCACGTAAAGCTAGAAGCCGAAGTGTGACTACGGCAGGATATTTCCTTGACCGTAGGAGCATGGCTGGCCTTGTCAACCCCTCGTATTCCGTATTTTTGGGAAGCGGGGCGTGACACCCGAGATCGTCATAGAGTCTTGTGTGTCTCTCACTGTACTTTGATCTCCACCCTACCACGGCTCTATTGAGTCGCGCAAACAGGTGGATTTTGGGTACAGTCCCGAGGCACATGGATGCAATGAGCGATAGGAGGGGTTTCGTCTCTCCCGGTATTGGTGGTTAATGTTGTACCATGTACGATTGGCTATAACAGAAAGTCCCTGGCCAGGGCTGCTGAGATTTACTAATAAGCGTTATCAGTAGTTTCTCGATCTGTTATGAGCCATATACTGGCATGACTTACTGGGTTATTGGAGTCGACGATACCATCCCTAGACTCGCATATGCAGCATATTTGATAAAGAGACCGGACTGTACGGTAAGTGTTACCAGTTGGCTCGACGGTAGTTTTAGCTGGTTTGCTTGTGTTTCATCTCATCGCTCAATACCTGGGAGCCGTTACGAACAGCTTGTGCCACTGACGGTTTGTGGGCATGTGATATGACACTACCTACTGCTAGCATATTGACGAGTGTTAGAGTCCTACAAAGGAGTCTTCTAGCTCAGGAAAAAAGATGTGGGGGTGCATATGTGATATGCACTGGAGCTCGGTTAAATGCGTGTATTGGATACCGTATTTTAATCGAGCGTTTACTATTGGACGGGTCGTATATGATATGACCAGATTATTAAATCAAATGTTGATTTAATATTAAATCCGTTAGTTCATTTATTAAAACATATTTCTTTATGATGCATGCATGAGTGCATGTATATGATGATATGAATGCCCACATGCAAGCATACATGTGTCATGGTTGATGATACATTGGTGGTAGCAATGCAAGACTCACATGGTTATATATTTAGATATTTTGATTATTTGAGAAAAGCAAAATGGGATTAAAATCATGGTTGACTATTCAACTCTCTTGAGTTGACAAAATCAATGGTTTCATTTGCCTATGGTTTTGCTTAAACTCAAGTTACAAAATATCTAGATATTTTGTAACCATGGTTTAGCATGGATGACTACTCTTACTCTCTTGAGTTTAGAGAGAGTTATTCATTATTTCTCATATTATTCTCTCTCTTGAGTTTAGCTTGAGCCATCTCCTTCTTCCTCTCTCTCCTCAAAGCTCACTAGGGTTTTAAAAGAAAGAGAAAGGATTAAAAAGAAAAGGTTTTGTAATGAGATCCAAACCCACATCACCATTTCACTTTAGTCTAGCCCACTTGAGTGGAGTGTTTGCTTCATCTTCATCCTTGATTAAGTGAAGCTTGGAGCTTGGTGCAAAGAGACTTCGTGGTGGATCATCATGGACGCGGAAGGATACAAGCCAACCGACTCAAACCCTACACGATCCAAGGAATCTAGGAGGAGGTCTACAAAGCTTGTATTTCCACCTCACTTAGTGTTAGACACTTTATAGTATGTGATGATATAGCTTGTTACTCAATTTTTCTACTTCGATTCATATTTGGAATTGCTTAGCACCCTCTAAATTTTTGTTATAGCATGTGTGATGCAACCCTAAACCTAGTGCGGTGCTATAGATAATTCCTACAGTGGTATCAGAGCCAAGCTAGAATTTTAGAGTAACCTAGACGACGTTAAAAATCTCGAACGAACGAAAACCGACATCCAAAGTAGTCCTCTCTGGAAATTTTTTAAAAAGTTGGAAATTTTCAGATTAAAAATACTTAGAAAATCATGCAGGGTATTGTATGGGCCCCCAAGAAGAACGAAGTCCTAACTCGACTTAACGACCGCGGAACCGCGGCCAAAAGGGTCTTTTGGCAGCGGTTCCGCGGCACCGTTAGTGAGGCTTGGACTGTTCCTTCTTGAGCTGGCCCATATGTGCTTGATGCAGTCTCTGGTATATTTTGATCTGACTCAAGTGTTGAGCCATCTGAGAATTCTTTGGATGATTGATCGATCGATCGGATGTTTTAATTGGGCCTAGTTTATTTATGAATGGGATACAATAATTGGAATATACACTAATTAGTTTTGTGAAAGTAATTAGTTGCGTGTAAATCTAATATTTTGGCCCGGTTTCTTATATTCCTGGTTGAGACCTAAATATAAGATTTGCATTGTTAGGTATGAAATCCTGAATATATGATATTCCGGGTTTATGATGTCTAAAGGCAGTGTTGATTCTAAATGTTGTAGTTTTTCACTTTCTTTTCTGCGACCGTAAGTGTAGTATGTGGTGTATCGCCGGTTTCGTTGCTATACATCAACGACAATTGAGGTACACATACATACTTACGTTGATGGTATGTGATATTATGTGTTGCTGAGATATGATGTGCAGGATCGTCATGAATGAATAGCCGGGAGGTTTTATGTGAGATGAGAGTTTTTCTTTTCATTCATGTAAAATTAATTGTATATAATATTCTTTTATTGGGGCACTTCCGGTTGAGGATGATGTCACCATTGTTGTATATTGTTTACTTTTCCGCATTAGGATAGACCCAAGGAGGAGAGCATAAGTGACCAAGTTCTAGGGTTCAGTGGGAGGCCATCTCGAGGAGTCGAGTCCGGGTCTCCTAAACTCTAGAATTGGTAAGGTCACTTGCCGCTCTTATAGAGGTCTAGGGGTGTGTGCTTGGCTATTCATCGCGATCGTGGAATCCATATTTTCTATTGTTGGCTAAATATAAAATACGGACCTCCTAATATATCCTGTATTTTCATATATGTGCTTCTGCTGTGGATATTCTGTAATGTGATTACTTTATATGTTGAGACGAAAGATGTATTATATATATGATATATAATAAACGTTACTTATGTTTTGCATCCGCGCTAGTCCCGCCCCGCTATGTCGTTAGTTAAGTAACCTAACGGTTCATAACGGGACATTGTGGCGAATGCGGATGGCATAAGCGTACGATCTATTTTCGTTTCTTTTCTATAATGGCTTAAGGACTTAAATGATGGGACTATATTAATATGATTAATGTAAACAAAAGAAACCTAAAAAGATGTTGTAGAATCAGATTTGAAACCTACTCGGCTTTTTATGAAAAAGCAAGATTTCAAAAGACGGAGCTTAAGCCACTCCTTTTTAAACCATTAGATTCTACAACGATATCAAGTTCGAAACGTTAAAGGTTTTCTTAAAAACTATATGCAGCCCTCCGTCATTTTAGAAAGTAGAGTACTTAGTATTTGTGCTACGTATGTTGATTATAGTCAAGGCGTAGTGTACGGTAGCTAAGTGATGTCTTCCTACACAACATATGATGAGATTAATTAGGACATTCATGTGATTATGTTGATTTTAGTCAAGGGTCATATGGGTGGGTCTAATTAATCATGAAATGACGTGTAGAACTTGACTAGTACTTATGATATGTTGATTGTAGTCAAGGTCATAAGTGTTAGGGGTATAAACCATATCGGGAGTTTCAAGTGTTGAAATTTGCAATGAGATTGCATACCTTCTGTGTGATAGTAGGATCCCGATCCCACTGTGAGCAATAGTTGCTCCCGGGAGAATTTCGCACTTTACAATTAGCTAACTCATTAGGTGTCTAGAAAGGTGTCAACGAGGCTACGCCTCTGGAAAAATGAGATTTATTTTAATTAGGTCTGTGCGAAAGCACGGGGAACCTCCCTCAGAAGTACCGGCACTGGCCTGGCTGAACGGTTTGCGAAGTTGTAAAATGTAATTAATCCTGGCTAATTTTTTCCTTTTAAGGTTTGAAAGAGAATTTGATAAAATCACTGTGGGACATCGATTAGATAAGATAATAAACCAATCTAATCTTTGCAAGGGCTTTCGCTGAGTGTATTCTTTTCTCTCTCCTAATGGCAGATAACCATGACTGGACTTAAGCTACTATTAGAGAAAAATAAGCTTACCGGACCGAATTATAAAGATTGGCTGAGGAACATTAACTTTGTTCTCACATATGATAAAGTATCATATGTCCTCACTGCCACAGCCTCGCCCAAACCAGGCCCTGAATCTTCTGTTGCGGATAGGGAGATCCGCAAAATGTGAGATATTGACTGTGCCACCGCCAAATGCCTCACGCTTGCATCGTGGACAATACACATCAAAAGCAGCACGAGGAGATGGATGTTCAATCCATCTTTCTCCATACAAAGGAGTTGTATGGAGAGCAATCTCGTATCCTACGATACGAAGCATGTCGAAAGCTGTTTCAGATGCAGATGTCTCCTGGCACTTCAGTAGGTGACCACGTTCTGAAGATGATAGCTCTTATTGAAAAGCTTGAGGGCCTCAGATGGACAATGGACAACAAGCAATATACGGATATTGTTCTACAGTCTCTTCCCTTTGTCTTTACTCCTTTCATAGTGAACTTCAACATGCACAACATGGAGAAGTCACTACCCGAATTTCTCAATATGTTGAGAAATGCGGAGAGCACGCTTAAGGCGAAGTCTCCCTCCCTGCATTTTGGACAATCTTCTTCTTCCGTCCCAAAAGCCAAGGCCAAGGGAAAGAACAAGAAGAAATTGTAGGGTTAGCTTAGCACCTTAGCAAGATTTTGGCAAGTATCAATCATGCTACTTTAAAATTTTTGGGGTGCTAAACAAACCCTAACCAAGATCTTAACTAGAGTAATAGGATAAACAAGCATGTAAACAACTTTACATCTAACAGTTAGGGATTACAACCTATGTAGTCCGTTCCTTCACTTCTAAAACTCCGTGTTGAGGTCCTTTCGCTACGATCATTGAGTATCCGGACTCAAGAGAGGCTCTATGAAGAGAAATATGCAAGCTTGCTTCCAATCTTCAACAACAAAGATGATCTACCTTGAAGAAACTCAAACCCAAGCTCTTGCTTCACTAATCAAGTATTAGCAAAGCAAACACCCTAATCTAAGTGGCTAGAATAGATGAGGATGATGAAGTAGGAATTTAGCTCTCATTTTTTTTCAATTTCTCACTCATAATCATCACATACCAAAAAACTAGTAAGCTTTTTCATGCAAGAAGAAGGAAGAAGAAGAAGCAAATCCTTTTGTGATGAATAATGAATTAATTGTTGTGGTTACAAATCAACCATGGGTTAAGAAAATGAAGCCTTAACCCTTGTAGAGAATTAACTAGAGTAAAGGGTTTGGGTTGGGTTAGAAAATATCTATACAAAATATCTTAGCTTAAAACAAAAATAAAGCTTCTAGAAGGTTCATGAAAAAGCTAACCCAAATCAAATCCTAACTATGTTTAATCTCCACAAATCATGTTGCATTTGTAACCCTAACTTGTTAAAATACTATATATCTAATATATAGTATATTTTGTAACAAAAGAAAATAATACAATTAACATATATCACATATATATCAATGTATTATCCAAGTAAGAAAAAGAATCTTTTAAGTGAGCTTATATTAGTTAATGTAACTTAATATATCACATATATAATTATACATTAAATTATCGTATCAACACTTGATCCGATAATCCGGTTATATCGCATATAACCGACTAATATAATCTGTATCAGTTCATCGAATCAACACTTGATCCGATGACCCGGCTATATCACATATACCCGGCCGATATCTCATATCGCGAGAATCTAATACGGTATCGCATACATGTATTATTCCCGGTCCCGCACATATCACATATGTGCTCCTACTCCATTTTGCCTAAGCCAGGAAACCTCTGTGTAGGACTCTAAAGAATCGTTGATACGCCGGCAGTAGGTGATGATCATATCAAACACCCACAAGCTGCAAGCGGTCAGCTAAACGTAACAGCCACCCAGGTATTGAGCAATCAGAAGATCAACAAGCAAGCCTGTACATTCTCCTGTGAATCCAACCAGTAACACTCCCGTACAATCCGGTCACTTCGTCTGATATGTCGCATATCTCGCCTAGGGGTGGTAAACGTCAGACCCTAATAGCTTGATAAGTCGTGTCGATATGAGGTCTATAACAGTTTGAGAAACTACTGATAACACTTACCAGTAAATCTCAGCAACCCTGGCCAGGGATTTCCAGTTATAGCCAATCGAACACAGCGCAACATCAACTCCCTATACCGGGAGAGACGAAACCCCTCCTATCGCTCATTGCCTCTATGTGATTCGGGACTGTACCCAAAAGCCACCGTATTTCATGCCCTCTTTGACGTGGTATGATGGAAATCAAAGCACAGTGGGAATCACACAAGACTCTATGACGATCTCGGGTCTACAGACTAACCTGTACCAGTGTCACCAGAGAACTGCCATCTGACGTGAGGTATAATACCATCTGGGAGTTCTCGGCGAGCCCGTCCAGTATACCCAGTCTCCACTGAGCACCCGTATACCTTCTCTGATGTCAAACACCAATGGATATGGGATCATCCATCGCCCATCATATGGGTCAAGAAGCGCATACGCTAGTCTACTCTGGAGTATCGATGCCCTGTCTCGGTGCTCCCACCACTAGGAACATTTGAAGGATGTACTTGGCGACTACACTGTCCCCACTAGTACGATCTGCATCATAGTCCTGGTAGTCAAGTACTCATCCTAAGGGCTTTATCAACATGTAACATAGAGACAGTCAGAGTACATGTTAAGATAAAGAGTAACCAGATAGTATACTATCATGTCGAGCAAGAAATTCCTCCCTATATATGTCCAAGCATCCACTACAATATACAACGTATGTACAGTAATGGCCTCTAGGGCATACATATAACTAACAATCTCTCACTTGCACTAGGGCCATCTGTGGTAGTATCGCATACCCAACAATCAGCTGTGGTTGAAGTATCTCATACTCAACCATCCCATAAAAGTCTCTACCGGGAAATAGGCCTTTGTGAGTGGATCCACGTTTTTGTCCTTTGTGTCTACTCTCCTAACCTCGATCACCCTGGAGATCAACATCTCGATGATCAGGTGATACTGCCTAAGAATATATCTGGATCGCAGATGGGACGGGGGTTCCTAGGCCTAAGCCACAACTCCATTGTCACACAATGGTAGGAACGAAATTCATCTCATAAACTCATATATATCCAGACTGCCTATTTGGTAGCATCCTTGGTAACGATGTATCTTGCCTTTAATCGTCTAGTAAGTCACGGTATATAGCTTAGAACTCTTCCAACATACCGTCCCTCCACTGAGGGTAAAGATAATGCCTGTGACTGACATTCAGTCGTCCTTATCACCCTGGAACCTTTCCAGTGATTCTCCCCAGGATCGATTGATACCATCTCACTACAACTAGTGAGAATCCTAACATCTAATTAGATCTATCTCATAGATTCATAACCCAGGATTTAGGAGGTATCACCTTGATCCTATATGGAGAATCTTCGTGATAATAGGAGATTGACCGAGCGTAGCATAGGAAACTCCTTTCCTATCAAGAGTATGTCATCCACGTACAATACAAGGATCATCACCATACTCCCTACTACCTTTTTGTATATACAAAGTTCATCTACCATTTTGATGAAGTCAAACTCTTTGACTACCACATCAAAACAGACGTTCCAACTCCGCGATGCCTGATTTATCGCATAAAATATCTTGCACACGTTTCCGCTGCTCCCACTGTCTACGAAGCCCTCTGGTTGTGTACTTATAGACGCTCTCTTCTAAATCATCATTTAGAAAGGCTGTCATGACACCCAACCGCCAGATATCGTAGTCATGGTATGTAGCAGTGGCAAGTAGGATCTGGATGGACTTAAGCATAACTTTGAAAGTCTCAACTTTTCCATGTACACCAAGTAATCTTCTCAAGATATACTTGCTCCTGATGGGTATTTAACCCTTCAGATAAAGCAACCAAAGTCCATACTTTGTTGGTGAATAAGGATTCCATCTCAGATCGCTAAGCATCCAGTCATTCTCACAGAGTCACCACTCCTGATGGGCTACTCGAAACTAGTTGGATCATCATCTCATGATGCAATCCTCTCTCCCACTGTCATAGAGAAACCAAAGTATCTCTCACGTGGATGAGGAACCCTACCAGATCGGGGGAGAGGCTGAGCTTCGTTGGAAACTATTGAATCCTCTGGGTTTACCAAATCATCAGCTGCAGTTTGTATAGCTGGAACTCCTTCCAGTTCTACCTCATGACCACTAATTTCTTCACAAGAAATTCCCTCTTTCTCAAAAAGTGGTATGCCGAGAAATAAAACATCTTTTGTTCCTCGGTGTGGTAGAAGATATTCCCTTGCGAATACTTGGGATATCCAACAAACTTCTACAGAACTGACATTGCCTCGAGCTTGTCCGGATTTTGCTTTTGACATAGGCCGGACAACCCCAAATCTTAACATCTTTAAGAAATGGGCTCTTCCCATACCATATCGCATATGGAGTGGTAGGCATCTGATTTGGTTGGAACCCTATTCAATAGGTATGCAACTTCTCAAGTGCATAACCCCAAAAGAAAATAGGCAACTCAGTAGTACTCATCATAGAGCACACCATATCATATAGGATGCGATTGCTCCGCCCCGATATACCAACGTGCTGTGGTGTATACGGAGGAGTAATGCTAAGAGAGAATCCCATTCTCCTATAGAATAGTCCAGGAATTCCGTGCTCAAGTATTCTCCTCCTTGATCACATCAAAGGACATAATACTTATACCCGTTTTTGGTTCTTTACTTCTAACTTATATTCTGTGATTATCTCAAAAGTTTCGGACTTGTGTTTCAACAGGAACATATGTCTGAATCTTGAGAGATCATCAGTGAATGTAATGAAATACAAAGAACCTGTCCTGGCATATGTAGACATGGGACTATCATACATCATCATGTATCAATCCCAAGAGTTCACTAACTCTTTCTCTGTTTCCAATAAACGGAGCCGTGGTCATCTTATCTTTGTGACATGACTGGTAAGTTTTACAAGATGTAAATCCAAACTAATTTAAATATGCATCTTTATGTAACTTCAGCTAGTCGGGTCGCATTGATATGACCTAGTCTACAATGCCTTAAGAAGGATTCGTTCATTTCTGAACTCTTCCTCTTGTGTGTGTTCTGTACGTTAAGAACTGTGGTTTGATTTAGAATGTCTATGCTTTTAAATAACGTGCCTGAACCGATCAACTCTTGATATAGGAAATGTTCAAAACATTATCCAACAATACAAAATTATATCCTTCTTTACTAATAAAGAGACTGATATGATGTTGTATATCAGGTTCGGTATCTAATAACATTCATTCAGAATCAATGTATTCTGGTAATACAGGGTGATAACTGCCAACAGACTTGGCTGCAACACTTGCATCATTTCCAACTCTTGAAATTTATCACCCGTTCTCAGTTCTCTACCTATCTGTAGCCCATGTAACAAATTACATTTACGGGATCCTGATCCGGTATCTCATACCCAGGACGTAAAGGATACTGAGAAACGGTTCTCTGTAATGAACATACCCGAAGATGATGCATCAGCATGCACTTTCATCGTTTGGGCGGCACGGGAATTCCGGTAATCCCCTATTTCCTGCTCTGTCTTATAACAATTATAAGTTGGAGCGGGACCAACGTTTCCCAGCTCAGTATAACAAACGGGTTCGGTCAATACATCCGTATTATTATCTTGATTAAGGCGTGACATGGTCGCTACCTGGAGAAAGAAGAAAACACTCAGCGTATGCTCTTTCAATATTAGATTGGTTATTAATATATCTAATCAGGATGTCTCCCACTGTTTTAGTCAAATCTTCCTTCAAACCGTAAAAGGAAAGACTAGCCGGGATTAATTACACTCAACAAGTTCGCCAATTTTTCAGCCAGGCCAGTGCTGGTACTTTAAGGGAGGTTCCCCGCGCTTTCACACGGACCTAATTAAAATAAACCTCATTTTCCCAGGGGCGTAACCCCGTTGACATATTTTTAGACACCTACTTGATCGGCTAATTGTAATGTGTAAAACTCTCACAGGAGTAACTCTTACTCGCAGTGGGTATCGGAATCCAACTATCTCATAGAAGGTATGCAATCTCATTGCAAATTTCAACACTTGAAATTCTCGATAATTGTTTTACCCCTAGCGTGCTATGACCTTGACGCATGCCAATCAACCCATAGTCCGCTAGTCAAGTTCAACCCGTGCATTTCCTGATTGAATTAAACCCACCCGTACGACCCTTGACGCATGCCAAACAACGCCGTATGAATACCCTAATCCAATCGCATCGTATGCTAGCAGATAAGCACTAGTTAGCTACTGTACACTACGCCTTGACGCATGCCAAACTACCGCGGCACGAATACTAAGTAGTACTTATCTGAAATGACGGAGGGTTACGCAGGTTTTTAAGAAAACCATGAGCGTAATGAACCTAATATCGTTGTAGAATCAAATGATTTAAATGGAGTGTTTTTGAGGCCTTTGCTAGTTTTGCTAAAGAGGTCACTCCCGGTGAAGGGATCTCGGCTCTTTCCTTATCGAATAAGGTGCAGGATATTACACAAATACCACTATGCAAAGCAAGAACTAGAAAATCAATCAAAAAGACAAACCGAGGGTTATAGCATCTGCCAGTTATTGCTAAAGAGGTCACTTCTGGTGAAGGGATCTCGGCTCTTTCCTTATCGAATAAGGTGCTGGATGTTCTACAAGGAGCACCGCTATGCAAAGCAACAACTAGAGCTACCTGTTTTTGAAAATTTGATTCCACAACATCTTTAGGTTTCTTTTATTTCATTAAACTCATTAATGAAGTCCCATTTTATTATGCTTCACAAGCATCACATTTGAAACGAAATCAACAATATACAATATATATCTCATATATATAATATATTAGGATAAACAAGCATGTAAACAACTTTACATCTAAGAGTTAGGGATTACAACCTTTGTAGTCCGTTCCTTCACTTCTAAAGCTCCGTGTTGAGGTCCCTTCACTGCGATCATCGAGTACCCGGACTCAAGAGAGGCTCCATGAGGAGAAAGATGCAAGCTTGCTTCCAATCTTCAACAACAAAGATGATCTACCTTGAAGAAACTCAAACCCAAGCTCTTGCTTCACTAATCAAGTATTAGCAAAGCAAACACCCTAATCTAAGTGGCTAGAATAGATGAAGATGATGAAGTAGGAATTTAGCTCTCATTTGTTTTCAATTTCTCACTCAAAATCATCACATACCAAAAAACTAGAAAGCTTTTTCATGCAAGAAGAAGGAAGAAGAAGAAGCAAATCCTTTTGTGATGAATAATGAATTAATTATTGTGGTTACAAATCAACCATGGGTTAAGAAAATGAAGCCTTAACCCTTGTAGAGAATTAACTAGAGTAAAGGGTTTGGGTTGGGTTAGAAAATATCTATACAAAATATCTTAGCTTAAAACAAAAATAAAGCTTCTAGAAGCTTCATGAAAAAGCTAATCCAAATCAAACCCTAACTATGTTTAATCTCTATAAATCATGTTGCATTTGTAACCCTAACTTGTTAAAATACTATATATCTAATATATAATATATTTTGTAACAAAAGAAAATAATACAATTAACATATATCACATATATATCAATGTATTATCCAAGTGAGAAAAAGAATCTTTTAAGTGAGCTTATATTAGTTAATGTAACTTAATATATCACATATATAATTATACATTAAATTATCGAATCAACACTTGATCCGATAATTCGGCTATATCGCATATAACCGACTAATATAATCTGTATCAGTTCATCGAATCAACACTTGATCCGATGGCCCGGCTATATCACATATACCCGGCCGATATCTCATATCACGAGAATCTAATACGGTATCGCATACACGTATTATTCCCGGTCCCGTACATATCACATATATGCTCCTACTCCGTTTTGCCTGAGCCAGGAAACCTCTGTGTAGGACTCTAAAGAATCGTCAATACGCCGGCAGTAGGTGATGATCATATCAAATATCCACAAGCTGCAAGCTGTCAGCTAAACGTAACAGCCACCCAGGTATTGAGCAATCAGAAGATCAACAAGCAAGCCTGTACATTCTCCTGTGAATCCAACCAGTAACACTCCCGTACAGTCCGGTCTCTTCGTCTGATATGTCGCATGTCTCGCCTAGGGGTGGTAAGCGTCAGACCCCAATAGCTTGATAAGTCGTGTCGATATGAGGTCTATAACAGTTCGAGAAACTACTGATAACACTTACCAGTAAATCTTAGCAACCCTGGCCAGGGATTTCCAGTTATAGCCAATCGAACACAGCACAACATCAACTCTCTATACCGGGAGAGAAGAAACCCCTCCTATCGCTCATTGCCTCCATGTGATTCGGGACTATACCCAAAAGCCACCGTTTTCCACGCCCTCTTGGACGTGGTATGATGGAAATCAAAGCACAGTGGGAATCACACAAGACTCTATGACGATCTCGGGTCTACAGACTAACCTGTACCAGTGTCACCAGAGAACTGCCATCTGACGTGAGGTATAATACCATCTGGGAGTTCTCGGCGAGTCCATCCAGTGTACCCAGTCTCTACTGAGCACCCGTATACCTTCTCTGATGTCAAACACCAATGGATATGGGATCATCCATCGCCCATCATATGGGTCAAGAATCGTATACGCTAGTCTACTCTGGAGAATCGATGCCCTGTCTCAGTACTCCCACGACTAGGAACATTTGAAGGATGTACTTGGCGACTACACTGTGCCCACTAGTATGATCTGCATCATAGTCCTGGTAGTCAAGTACTGATCCTAATGGCTTTATCAACATGTAACATAGAGACAATCAGAGTACATGTTAAGATAAAGAGTAACCAGATAGCATACTATCATGTCGAGCAAGAAAATCCTCCCTATATATGTCCAAGCATCCACTACAATATACAACGTATGTACAGTAATGGCCTCTAGGGCATACATATAACTAACAGAAATCCACCAAGCCGAGAGGTGGAATAAAAAAGGCAAAGGGGAAAGATAAATCCAAAACTGCGGAGTCGGGAAAAGGAGAATGTTTCTACTGCAAGAAGACGGGACACTGGAAGCGGAATTGTACTGAGTACCTTGGTGTCAAGAAAGGGAAGCATGGTGATGCTTCAGCTTCAGGTGTGTTCGTAACTAAAAACTATTTTTTTATAAACTCTGCTTCCTGGGTATTGGATATCGGTTCAGGTTCTCATATATGCAATTATGTGCAGGGGCTGAGAAATAACAGAGTTTTGAAGACAGGTGATCATACTCTCCTGGTTGGAAATGGTTCCAATGTACATGCAGTTTCAGTGGGAGAGTATCATCTGGGGTTGCCATTGGGTTGTATATTGGTTTTGAACCCATGTTATTTTGTACCAAGCATGCTTTGTAATATTATATTCGTTTCTTTGTTGGACAATGAAGGATATCATTTTATATTGCACCACAATGTTATGAACATTAAATTTAATCAAGAGTTGATTGGTTGTGGTACACTTAATACGGGATATACGTCCTTAATCAACCCACAGTTTTCAACATATAACACACAAATAAAAGAAAATTTTCAGATATAAATGAAACTTTTCTTTGGCATTGTAGACTTGGTCATATTAATGAAACAAGACTAAACAAGCTTTATAAAAATGGATATTTAAATTATTTTGAGTATAAATCTTAGGCGACTTGCTAGTCTTGTATCAAAGAGAAAATGAACAAAACTCCGTTTACTGGACACGGAGAAAGAGCTACTGAGCTCTTGGGCCTCATACATAGTGATGTATGTGGGCCAATGTCTACACATGTGAGAAGCGGTTTTTCTTACTTTGTAACTTTTACTGATGATTTCTCAAGATTCGGTCATGTGTTTTTGATAAAACATAAGTCTGAAGCTTTCCAGAAATTCAAGGAGTATAAACTTGAAGTAGAAAAACAAACTGGAATGAGTATCAAGATACTTCGATCAGATCGAGGTGGAGAGTATCTTAGTACAGAGTTTTCGAACTTCCTAAAAGAGAATAGGATTCTCTCTCAGCTCACTCCCTCTTACACACCACAGCACAACGGTGTGTCAGAGCGGCGGAATCGAACCCTATTAGATATGGTACGATCCATGATGAGTGATGCTGAGTTGCCCCTCTCCTTTTGGGGGCATGCATTGGAGACTGCAGCTTTTCTGTTAAACAGGTTTTCGACAAAGACCGTGTCTATCACTCCATATGAGATATAGTATGGGAAGAGACCATCTCTTAAGCGAGTTAAGATTTGGGGTTGTCTGGCTTATGTAAAAAAAAAAACCAGAATCCGGACAAACTCGAGACACGATCGTTCAAATGTTTATTTGTGGGATATCCAAAAGATTCATATGGATATCTTTTCTAACACAAGGAGGAACAAAGGGTGTTTGTTTCTTGAAATGCCACATTTTTAGAAAATGAGATTTTTCCAAATGATACTGATGGTAATGTGGTAGATCTAGAAGAGGTTCTAGAGACTTACAAATGACGACTTGGTTGAACCGAATGTTGCAACAGAACCTAATGAACCTCAGCCGCTCCGTAGATCTGGTAGGACTTCTCACCCACCGGAGAGATACTACGGTTTTCTCGTTGAAGGTGATGGAGAAGACTGCATCATGGATGATGATGACCCTACCAATTTTCAGCAAGCTATCACGAGTGGTGACTCTGTAAAGTGGCTGGATGCCATGAGATCCAAAATGGAGTCTATGTACACCAACAAAGTGTGGACTTTGGATGTTGTACCCTCTGGGGTAAAACCCGTAGGGTGTAAATGGATCTTTAAGAGAAAGATCGGTGTAGATGGGCAGGTAGAAACCTATAAGGCAAGGCTTGTGGCGAAAGGATTTCGACAAAGACCAGGACTAGACTATGATGAAACCTTTTCTCCTGTAGCCATGCTTAAATCCATTCGGATCCTACTTGCTATTGCTGCTCACTATGACTATGAAATATGGCAGATGGACGTTAAAATTGCTTTTCTAAATGGTGATTTAGAAGAGTGCGTTTATATGGATCAGCCAGAGGGCTTCATTGATAGTGGGAGCAGCGGGAAAGCATGTAGGCTACTTAAATCCATTTATGGATTAAAGCAGGCATCGTGGAGTTGGAACATCTGTTTTGATGATATTATCAAAGAGTCTGATTTCGTCAAAAATCCAGATGAACCTTGTGTTTATAATAAGATTCTGGGAAGTACTGTCGCATTCCTCGTATTGTACGTGGATGACATTTTCTGATAGGAAACGACGTTCCTATGCTACAATCGGTCAAACTGTTCTTATCACAAAGATTCTCCATGAAGGACCTGGGTGATGCCTCGTACATATTGGGCATAAAGATCTATAGGGATAGATCTAAACGGTTATTGGGATTGTCCCAAACCAGGTACATTAACACCTTTTAAAGAGGTTTAGTATGGAAGACTCCAAGCGGGGTTCCTTACCCGCTAGTCATGGAGTCACTCTCTCTAAAGACTTTTGCCCAAAGACTGATGAAAAGAGAGCTCGCATGAGCATTATACCCTACGCTTCTGCTGTAGGATCTATAATGTATGCGATATTATATACACGCCCTGATTTAGCTTATGCACGGGGTGTAGTAAGCAGGTATCAATCCAACCCTGGGGAGAATCACTGGACAGCAGTGAAGAACATTCTTAAGTACTTGCGAAGGACTAAAGAAATATTCTTGGTATATGGTAATGGAGATCTCCAAATGGAGGCCTTTACCGATTCTAGCTTCTAGAGTGATAAGGATGACAGCAAATTTATCTCTGGATTTGTCTTTACCCTCAATGGAAGGACGGTATGTTGGAAGAGTTCCAAACAGGATACCTGTAACGTTTTGAAAATCGTTTAGGTGAAATTTCCGATTTTCGGTAAAATAACGGGTATTTTCCGTAAAAACCAAGATATAAATATCTTTTAATATAAAATTAAATATACATATTCTAGCTATGTAATTGCTAGTATTTTGGTGTTTATTGAGCCACTTGTAAAATTTCCAGTTTACTGAAAAATTTTCCGAAATTAATTATTTTAATATTATTTTAAGCCGTCACTAATACATTTAATTAGGGAAAATTATAAATTGGAATGGGTTGATACAAATTTTGTGCATCTTGACAAATTAAACTAACATGTAAAATATTGTTTTTGAAATGAAATGAAATTGTCAAACGGTTTTGGAAAATATCAAAGAAAAAGGCTTAAATGGTGAAAATAAATTAAATGGAAATTGGGGTATAACATTTATCATTTTTCCTTACCCCACACACACACCCACACTCACACACACCCTTCCCTAGTGGCTGGCCGAACCCAAGCTGCCCCCCCCCCCTCTTTTCCCCACTTAAAAGTCAAAGCAATAAAAAGAGAAGAATGAATAAAGAAAAGGATGTATAAATGTTGACTTGGAGTATAGGCTTGTTTGACTTACACCGAACACCCTCATTCTCTCTTCTCCTCTCCCTCTTGATGTTAGCCGAGCCCCCCTCTCCCCAAACTGCAGCAGCCCTCCCAAATCCACTTCTTTTTCCATCAAAAAAAATCTACAAAATCCATCAAAAATCCAAAGAATAAAACCTCAAAATCAAAATCAAATCTCTACCCATTTTTCCTTAACCTATCAAGCATGGATCTTGGTGAAAAGTTTACATTTTGGAGACAAGTTGCATGTGGGATCTCATGATCTTTGAGTTATAATCTTAACCCATGTTTTAATTGTTGCTAAATTATCTTAATCTAACCTAATTAGGTATTTAATTAGGGTTTAATTTCATGGAAAAATTATCAAGAGAAGGGTTTTGAATATGAGCTTGGGTTTGATTACTTGATATTGGTTGTGATGTGTAACTTTACATTTTGAGCATGTTAAAACCTAACCAAATTGCTAAATTTCAAATTTGTTACATTTATTTTGCCCAAATTAGGATTTTTATGCAAACTAGATTTTTGAGATTAATATTAAAAGGTAAGTTTAAAATCTAATTAACATTGGAATGGCTTAATTAAGATGTTTAATGAACATTATAGCCACTAGAATTGTTAAAATATTTAGATTGGTTAAAACACCAAGTTTTGAACTAAAATGGGAATTTGTGCTAACTAGGTTTTTGGATTAATGTAATTAAGCGAGATTAAAAGTCTAGTAAATGTTTATGTGGCCTATTTAAGCTAATTAGTGAATATTGTGACCACTAGTTTTGCTAAAATATCAAGATGTTGTATTAAAGCGGTTAATTTTGCTTACTAGGTTTTGGGGAAAAAATAGCTTTTAAAGCGAAATTGGAGTTTTGATGATTTAAACCCTATTTCATATATACTTAGTGTGTTGTGAAACCACAAATGATGCGTTTGAGTTTTTCTCGATCACTCGGCGTTTGTACGCCGATGTCGAGGGTTTTTGGGTTGATTTGAGAAAGCAAACCATAGGTTTTGACCTATGTGAGATTCGTGTGTCGTTTTGGTCATGAGTCGGATTTTAATGCGATATGATGGGTTATGATACATAGGTACCCCATATGGACTTCAAGACGACGAGGATGAGCGTGGCGTCATCGACTCCAGCAAGCAAGATCGAGGTGAGTAGATTATATCTACGGGGGAAGTCGGGTGGATGGCGTATAGCACCCCCGCAGTCCGTAGTATAGTTTATGATATATATTTTTATATAGGTGTTTTATGATACGAGGATGATTATCAAGATATGATTTTGTGTTTATGATTTAGTTTAGGATAGTTAGAAGTAGCTTAGTTTAGCTTCTTCGTCGCGAACCCTAGAATAGGTTTTTACCCACACACATGCATACGTTTATTTTACTTGTACGTATATGGGGATATGTATGTATATACACATATGAGTATGGGACTATGTGTGTGTGTGTGTGTGTATGAGATTAATGGAGGAAAGAGGCCATAGGAGGGGAATTCCTCCTATGGCGTGGAAAAAATACAACCTCCACCATTTTTTCCGACGATCGGCACCCATCATCATCATCGTTATCATCTAAAATGTGCGTACACCAAATTTCATGTGATTCCACAACTTTTTCACCGTTGATTTAGTGGGTTCAAAATTAACGGTTTACCGACAATAGAACATTTTACATTGCTAAATCAACGGTGAAAAAGTTGTAGAATCACATGAAATTTGTTGTACCCACATCTCAGATGATAACGATGAAGATGATGGGGGCCGATCGTCGAAAAAACTGGTGGAGGTTGTATTTTTTCCACGCCATAGGAGGAAATTTCCTCCAATGGCCTCTTTTCTCCATTATTATATATATATATATACACACACACACACACACACGGTTTATGAGGATAATATTTGGGATTGGAGATGAGTAGATGAGATTGGGCTTGAGGCCATGAGATCGGTGATGTGATATGGTCCGTATTTGAGATAAGACATGATTTTTGAGCGGGTTCTTTAGGCGTGGTGTTTTCATACACACGAATGCATATATATAGATGGTATCAGTATTGTACTAAACTTAGATCAGTACCCCAGATTATGATATATTATGGAAAGGATACCAGACGAATAATGAGATAAATGTGATATTTAAAGGATACCCAGGTTTATGACGGATTTACCGTACAAGCTATATATTGATGATAGATCCGCATTCTTGACTCGAGAATGTCATATTATATAGGGTATCGTATGGGACACCATTGAGGAGGGATCACCGACTATATATATATATATATATATATATATATATATATATATTGACTCAGATGTTAGGCGGTTTCCTTACCTTTCGATCAGCCTTTTAGTTAGTCTTGTAGTTTACTTGTAAATCGTAGATTAGACTCGAGTCATATCTATTTCAAAACTAACGAATCGTGAGTATTTAAAAGGCAGCCAAAGGATTCTACGGATATTTCAAAGGACGTACATTTTCTTAAAAACACCGTAGTCTCTATTTTCTAAACACACGATTCGTATTATTTCAAATAGCATACCTGTATGACTCATATTTATATTAATGCAGATTAGTTATCATTGTATTTATTATTCAGCTCCCGCATATTATTGTTGTTCGCATCGCATTGCATGCTTTTATTGTGTTTTCATATATTAATATTGAAATCATACTGTCAGGACACCAGCACCATTACCGATGATGCGTATGTTCCACATACACTTACTTGCCGGCTCACACACATCATCATCGGTAATTTCCATATCACGTACACTTTAGAGAATATTATTTCATTGACATAGCTTATTAGCTGATAGTTTCGACATGATATTAGTGTACTTACTTTATATGTCAGTTTAGACATTACACTTATTACTTGCAAATTTATGCATATTATTATTTATTGGTTATACAATATTATAGAGTGTTATGCTGATATTCGCTGTTTACTTGCTATTGATGATTGGATTTCGGATTTTCGTGAGATTTCATGGATTTGGGGGAAAACCGCAAGAATATATATATATAACTTCTCTCTCTCTCTTTTTTTAAAATGAAAAGTGTGATTTTCTAGTGATGTATGAGTCGTCCACCATGATATTTTCTCGGTTATGAGATGGATTTCGAGACCCGATTTGAGGAGACGTATGAACCGTCTCGGGTACATGGTGGACCCGGTGAGGTACCCTGAGGCGAGAGTGATTTCATGGAGGAGGATAAGCCTGGCAAGGGGCACTACCTACCGGTGATATTTTTGGACTCGTCGGTTATCCGGAGGATACCGACCGGAGTCATGAGATGGTTATAGGCTGATCCGTTCTGCCGGAGCCTGCGGGCCGATCCCGCAGATGATACGGATGCCTAAGATATTGATATTTGAGATTTGAGATATTGAGATTTGATATTGAGATACTGAGACTTATGTTTTGTATCGATACCTGACACTGATTTCTCTGTTGCTTTCATTGATGATACTTGATTGATATACATATAGAAATCTCATTGATTAAAGAAAACTGTTGTCTCACTCATGATATATTCTGTTTCCATTCGTAATGCATTCATACATCATATATCTGATATGTTGCTATCTGAGGCACTGACACGAGCACGTGGTATTGCACGTATATGTAGATGGATCAGGATATTATTTGAGGATATTACTTGATATGACCTAGGATAGCGTCTTACATACGATTTCTGTTTTGTGATGTTTTCTACTCACGAGTTGGCAACTCATCCCCGTTGTGCCACAGTTCCTTACAGGTTTTGCCGTACAGGTTCATTGCGGCTTTGCTGGCACACTGTTCCTTCCAGGTGATTGTTTTTTCAGGTGGGTTCTTTGCATCAGGACCAACATTGTATATTTGTTATTTCAGTTGTATCTAGTAAAACTCCATCAACCAGATTGTATATTTGATAGAGATAGAAGACCAGACTTGTTATTGTTTCAACCTTAGAGTCGCACGTCGTATTATTATGTTTTTCATGTTGTTTTGAGTTTCTTCTGAGTTTTGATCCTCGCCCTTCGGCGTTGTATATTATATTGCTTGCGTGGTTGTGACCGTCGATTGACAAAGAGCTAGCTCCCGCTTGGGGATGCCGTTTATCATTTCGTATACTATTCATGTTGTATTCTGTTTGGGGGCCAGTATTTACAAAGGAGACTCTGCCGAAATTTTCAGAAAATACTTGGGATTTTAAAAATACATACTTCGGCCTATGTTGTTAAAACTACTTGCTTTAAATTGGTTTTTCCTTCACTCTACTGCTTTTATTGGTTTTGATTTCTAGGTTTTGGCTTACTTAGATTACGTACGCCTCGAGACGTTTCGTAATTTAAGTGCCGGTCATGTTCCGTACTTTTCGGGTCGTGACAAAGTTGGTACAGAGCGTTAGGTTTCACCTTCGGAGTGTAGGATGACCCTTGAATGATGGAGTAGGTGACTCAAGTAGAGTGACGTACCGTGTGTATGTTCCGCGGCATATTTACGATACGATACTCTGCTTAAGAAGCCTTAGAATGTACATTTCCTTGCACAACAGTATATTCATTCCTATGATCTAGCCTCATCAATACCAGTTATGGTTTTGTTATCACGGTTGTACGGGCATGGAGAGCTACGGCTAGAGTTGCGGTCAGCACGAGTTCGTCACGGACGAGGGCTGACCAGGGCGTGATTCCAGAGACATACGATTGTATAGAAGCATCATTTTATTGTGTTTTCGCGCCATGAGCATTTGATTGGTCGCTTTTACGAGATTTCTCGGACGTGCAGATCAGTACCAGAGGATGGGGCCACTGATAGAGGCCAGCCAGAATGTGACGACCGTCATTACACTATGATTCTTGATGATTGAGGCACTGTTTAGCGTGCGGACGAATGAGCCAGTTGTTGCTGCGAATGAGCAGATATCGCCCCAGATGTTGAAGCTAATGCCGCACGAGTTATACTTCGAGATATGATAGAAGATCGCCAGTCACCAAGATGGAAGACTAGGACATGTGATTCATTGCCTACCCCGATGCGAGGTCATCAGATTGATTGATTCCAGCTAGAGACGACTTCACGCTGATACGTTGAGTCGATATAGACGATCGAATGTCAAGGACCCATTTTTCAAGTTTAAAGTATTCGGAAAACAATGCAAGCAATTCTATGGACCCTCTAGAAGAATGAAATCCTAACTCGACGTAATGACCATGGAACGTCTTTGAACCTTAGGGTTTGCGGCAGTTCAGTGGTGCCATTTGTGAGGCTTGGGTTTCCCTTCTACGGCTGGTCCACAAGTGCTGTGGCATATATTCTATACTATTAAACTGTACCCATGATGTTGAGCTCTTGGGGAATTATGGAACCTTGACGAATCGATCGAAAAGTTCGACATCATTCGAATATCATATGATGGGATACATTGCTTGGGAGACTCCAGATACAAGTATAGTCAT
The DNA here is from genome assembly GCA_030015575.1 of Agapanthus africanus. Taxonomy (NCBI): domain Eukaryota; kingdom Viridiplantae; phylum Streptophyta; class Magnoliopsida; order Asparagales; family Amaryllidaceae; genus Agapanthus; species Agapanthus africanus. Next base: position 96,650,769 of record CM057337.1, read on the forward strand.
TGGAGCGCAGTCCATGCAGCCACAAGGAGACTAGTCCGAAGCAGTCGACAATAGAGAAAAATGGAGTAAGAGGTTCGTACGAGATCTTGATGAGGTGATGTTCCACTCCGCTGACATCAGAGATGTAATACGCAAGCAGAGGCGTTGACTATGGATATATCTTCTAGGAGGAGTCGTGATGAGTATGCAGCCGTCCCGGAACAAGAAATAGATATAGTAAAAGATGATAACTTCCGGGCAGTTCAGCAGAAACGAGGTTTGGGGAGAGACCTCGACAGGACCTTTCTGGAATACTATACGAGAAGACCTAGACCCAGGATCAGTTGTATTGCACACGCCCGGCAGGCCAGAGTTCACCATCATCGACGAGACATGTTATGAGTAACCATGATAGTTGGCCAGAGATTTTTAGAGGATGTGTTAGAGCGGACTGCTTCCGTTATCGTTTCTATATTGGACCGTTGAGCCGATGAGCTATGTACTTAGCAGTCTGCAGTGAGAGACGAGAGCCTAAGGGCACTAGACGACAGGCCATGATCAGAAGGCAAGTAGATATCTTGCTCTGCTAGCATTGGATGCACCGACACCTTCTCGACTTTGAAGGACAGACATATCGACGACAGTATTTATGATTTGTGATTTCATGAGTTGACTATCGCGTATCCGTCACTTTGGATTTCAGTATATTTAGACGATTTATTTGCATGATTGAGATTTTGTGCACCACAGTTGCACTTGACTTTGATTTGATGTCATTAGAGATGTTAATTTTAATTTCATGCCTATGGTATGCATATGATTTGACTTATGCTTTCGGCATAGTTTTCATGAACTTTTAGTATTTCGATTCGATTTTGTGCATACTGATGCACATAATTGTGAGATTATATACCACGGTATACCTGATTTGGGTTTGGATTGAGATATGTTGTATACCGTCGATTTTGATTGTGATATTCGATATTTGTTTTCGTGCACCTTGTGCACTTGACTTGTATTTTGCGCATACTTGACGCGCTTGATGCGATTTAGGTGCACACCAGATGCACTAAATCGATATTCTTCGTGCATATCAGAAGCACCCGGTTTTGCTGTCAGGCACATATGTTGCCCTTGACAGGCGTTTTCGTGCACACCCGTTGCACTCAGATTTTGTTTATGTGCACATGTATGGCACATTCTTGGATTTCGATTTCCATGCGCACCAGACACACGTGGCATTCGTATATTTTTGGGATTGATTTCTTTTGGAGCGGTATATTTTATGATACTTGCTATTTGGTTTAGTACTGAGCAGGACTAGTCAGAGAACAGTACCTGAGTATATTTTTGCATGCATTGATAGTTATTGAAGCGATTTCCAAAGGGGAGCTATAGTCTCAGTATTTATCTACGTGTCTGAGATGACACGAAAAGTTTAAACATGGAAACTCTTCTAAATTGTCTTCAAACGGCAGGACGTGTATGTTAAATAAAGGATATATATACATATATAGTTATTTTCTCACAATGGACGTCCGCCACTGTGCAGTGATACACACATCGCACAGCGATTTGAAAAAGGTGTGGCATGCATTGCTTCCAGATGTTTTAGTGATATTTACATAAATAGTTCGATGTATATCATGTTGGTTTTCGTATTAGATCTTGATATTGGTGTTTTCACCATAACTCCGATGATTGCGGGATGGTTGACGGAATTTTGATTTTTGAGTTATACACTCTTTTCATGCGCGTGCATTGCGCTATGATATGATTTATGTGTTTATGATTTCGGAGCCCCGACGACTTGATCTTTTTACTGGAATATTTTAGTATTTGGGAGAGTTTTAATTTAAATTCGTGGACTGAATTACTTTAAGGGGGGAAGATTGTAACGTTTTGAAAACCGTTTAGGTGAAATTTCCGATTTTCGGTAAAATAACGCGTATTTTTCGTAAAAACCAAGATATAAATATCTTTTAATATAAAATTAAATATACATATTCTAGCTATGTAATTGCTAATATTTGGTGTTTATTGAACCACTTGTAAAATTTCTAGTTTACTGAAAAATTTTCCGAAATTAATTATTTTAATATTATTTTAAGCCGTCACTAATACATTTAATTAGGGAAAATTACAAATTGGAATGGATTGATATAAATTTTATGCATCTTAACACATTAAACTAACATGTAAAATATTATTTTTGAAATGAAATGAAATTGTCAAACGGTTTTGGAAAATATCAAAGAAAAATGCTTAAATGGTGAAAATAAATTAAATGGAAATTGGGGTATAACATTTATCATTTTCCCTCACCCCACACACACACACCCTCCCCTAGTAGTTGACCGAACCCAAGCTGCCCCCCCTTCTTTGCCCCACTTAAAAGTCAAAGCAAACAACAAAAAGAGAAGAATGAATAAAGAAAAGGATGTATAAGTGTTGACTTGGAGTATGGGCTTGTTTGACTTACACCCAACACCCTCATTCTCTCTTCCCCTCTCCCTCTTGATGCTGGCTGAGCCCCCCCTTCCAAACTGCAGCAGCCCCCCCCCCCCAATCCACTTCTTTTTCCATCAAAAAAAATCTACAAAATCCATCAAAAATCCAAAGAATAAAACCTCAAAATCAAAATCAAATCTCTACCCATTTTTCCTTAGCCTATCAAGTATGGATCTTGGTGAAAAGTTTGTATTTTGGAGACAAGTTGCATGTGGGATCTCATGATCTTTGAGGTATAATCTTAACCCATGTTTTAATTGTTGCTAAATTATCTTAATCTAACCTAATTAGGTATTTAATTAGGGTTTAATTTCATAGAAAAATTATCAAGAGAAGGGTTTTGAATTGGAGCTTGGGTTTGATTACTTGATGTTGGTTGTGATGTGTAGCTTTACATTTTGAGCATGCTAAAACCTAACCAAATTGCTAAATTTCAAATTTGTTACATTTATTTTGCCCAAATTGGGATTTTTATGCAAACTAGATTTTTGAGATTAATATTAAGAGGTAAGTTTAAAATCTAATTAACATTGGAATGACTTAATTAAGATGTTTAATGAACATTATAGCCACTAGAATTGTTAAAATATTTAGATTGGTTAAAACACCAAGTTTTGAACTAAAATGGGAATTTGTGCTAACTAGGTTTTTGGATTAATGTAATTAAGCGAGATTAAAAATCTAGTAAATATTTATGTGGCCTATTTAAGCTAATTAGTGAATATTGTGACCACTAGTTTTGCTAAAACATTAAGATGTTGTATTAAAGCGGTTAATTTTGCTTAATAGGTTTTGGAAAAAAAAATAGCTTTTAAAGCGAAATTGGAGTTTTGATGATTTAAACCCTATTTTATATATACTTAGTGTGTTGTGAAACCACAAATGATGCGTTTGAGTTTTTCTCGATCACTCGGCGTTTGTACGCCGATGTCGAGGGTTTTTGGGTTTATTTGAGAGAGCAAACCATAGGTTTTGACCTATATGAGATTCGTGTGTCGTTTTGGTCATGAGTCGGATTTTAATGCGATACGATGGGTTATGATACGTAGGTACCCCATGTGGATTTCGAGACGACGAGGATGAGCGTGGCGTCATCGACTCCAGCAAGCAAGATCAAGGTGAGTAGATTATATTTACGGGGGAAGTCGGGTGGATGGCGTATAGCATCCCCGCAGTCCGTAGTATAGTTTATGATATATATTTTTATATAGGTATTTTATGATATAAGGATGATTATCATGATATGATTTTGTGTTTATGATTTAGTTTAGGATAGTTAGAAGTAGCTTAGTTTAGCTTCTTCGTCGCGAACCCTAGAATAGGTTTTTACCCACACACATGCATACGTTTATTTTACTTGTACGTATATGGGGATATGTATATATATACACACACATGGGTATGGGACTATGTGTGTGTGTGTCTATACATACATATATATATATATATACACACGGTTTATGAGGATAGTACTTGGGATTGGAGATGAGTCGATGAGATTGGGCTTTAGGCCATGAGATCGGTGATGTGATATGGTCCGTATTTGAGATACGACCTGATGTTTTAGCGGGTTCTTTAGGCATGGTGTTTTCATACATACGCATGCATATACATAAATGGTATCAGTATTGTACTAGACTTAGATCAGTACCCCCAGATTATGATATATGATGGAAAGGATACCAGACGAATGATGAGATAAATATGATATTTGACCCGTACCCAAATTTGGGAGGTCGTACGACGAATTTACCGTACGAGCTATATATTGATGATAGATCCACACTCTTGACTCGAGAATGTCATATTATATAAGGTATCGTATAGGATACTATTGAGGCGGGATCACCGACTATATATATATGTGTGTGTGTGTATCGACTCAGATGTTAGGCGGTTTCCTTACCTTTCGATCAGCCTTTTAGTTAGTCCTGTAGTTTACTTGTAAATCGTAGATTAGACTAGAGTTATACCTATTTCAAAACTAACGAATCGTGAGTATTTAAAAGGCAGCCAAAGGTTTCTACGGATATTTCAAAGGACGTACATTTTCTTAAAAACACCGTAGTCTCTATTTTCTAAACACACGATTCGTATTATTTCAAATGGCATACCTATATGACTCATATTTATATTAATGCAGATTAGTTATCATTGTATTTATTATTCAGCTCCCGCATATTATTGCTGTTCGCATCGCATTGCATGCTTATATTGTGTTTTCATATGTTAATATTGAGATCATACTGTCAGGACACCAGCACCATTACCGATGATGCGTATGTTCCACATACACTTACTTGCTGGCTCACACACATTATCATCGGTAATTTCCATATCACGTACACTTTAGAGAATATTATTTCATTGACATAGCTTATTAGCTGATAGTTTCGACATGATATTAGTGTACTTGCTTTATATGTCAGTTTAGACATTACACTTATTACTTGCAAATTCATGCATATTATTATTCATTGGTTATGCAGTATTATGGAGTTTTATGCTGATATTCGCTGTTTACTTGCTATTGATGATTGGATTTCGGATTTTCATGAGATTTCATGGATTTGGGGGAAAACCGCAAGAATATATATATAACTTCTCTCTCTCTCTTTAAAATGAAAAATGCGGTTTTCTAGTGATGTATGAGTCGTCCACCATGATGTTTTCTCGGTTATTGATTGATCTCAAAAACTATCTATTACCGCAATCAAGAACGGCGTCGCTTTGCAGCTAGCCGGTGAGTACGGGTCGGTCCACAGGGATGTTGTGAATCTCCTAATCACTCAAACGAGTTAATTCCGATGGGAGCCGGATTGATTAAATCTAAAAACTAAATTAATCTAGGGCAATTGAATTAAAGATCTAACTATCTAAGTAGGGCAAGAAATTAAATTTATACTAGGGCAGAGAATGAAAAATTACCTAGGGCAAGAATTGAAATTAATTACTTACTTTACAGATGACTCTCTCCAAACATCAACACAAGACTTGTCAGATCTGTATTTCTGAAATGAAAAGAGGCATCGATGCTCTCCAAAAGAAATCTAAATTTTATTGATAAAAAGAGGCATAGGGAGGCATAGCCTTTACAATGATTTAGAGTTCTTATTTATAGAGGATAGAAAACCCTAGGTTACAATTGATTCGCATGTCTACATTTACACAAATACCCATAGGAAGACCTAGTCAAAGTAGACTCCAAATTATGGTAAAAACCGTAGCCCTTCACTGTGCAACATGGCCGCGGAACCACGGCCCGAGGCCTGGTTTGGCCGCGGTTCCGCGGCCAAAAGGAAATATTGGGCCTTGAAATTTCCTTTGTTGACTCTTCTGTTTTTGGGCTTCCTTATTCTTTGATTCTTTTATTAAAATAGCTTCTATGTTTCTTCCAGATCTCCAGTGAACAATTGCGGTGGACTTTTAACCGTTCGCTTTGTAATTTTGGACCTTGCATTGCCTTGTACTTTGTGAATCTTATCTTTGATGTAGGCTTGATCAAGATCTTTCTATTTGTTGGTTGTAGTTCCACTTTTGCATCATCTTTTCATCGTTTTCACTGTTTTCTGTCCAAGAACCTGTAACCTGTAATATGTAGCAGACATGCGTCAAAAGCACCTGTTTATTTATAAAACGAATAAGGATAGGGAATATAATAATGCAATATTATGGTGTGAACAAATACCCCCAAACTTATCTTTTGCTCGTCCTCGAGCAAACTTATTTTTATTCTCTACAAAAAACCTAACCGCACTTTCGCAGGGAAATGCGATTGCACTGAGCACGTGCAACAAGCCGTTAAACCTCTAGGTGTCCCTAGTAGGAGGAGTGTTGTCTCCTGAGGGTTTTCAGCGGATACTACCCACAAAATCCTATCAATTTGGCTTTTCGACTTTTGTTCTCCAATTAGGTTTTCTAACAAGGAATTCTATTATCGTCGACTCATAAATTATCCACCCATATTCTTCATACTTCCTCATCATTTAACTTAAGATTATATATGTTCTATAGACTTACTTAGCTTTCGGTATCTCTTAAGTTTTCCTTCTAGGATTCCATCTCCACTTAGGAATTTTTATCAATTCTACTAAAGATACAAGTTCTATTTTTCACTCCTTTCTCTCATCTAAACTCCAATCACATACCCCTACGCGTGTGTATAAATCACCCCTACACTTGGAAATTCAAATCAAGCAATCGTACTCTTGTCCGTTGTCCAAAGCACTTCTTAATTGGTGAATTTTTTAAATGAATTTTTCTTACACATCCTTCATGCGACCGTTAATACTTCTTGAGGTACCAACAACCGATTACAATATGTGTTTGCACATTAAAACGTAATTCCTAGTCTTGCAACACCCAAGGCTTTAGCAGTGATTCCCAAACCAGTTGGTCTAAGGCACTAGGTGATGAAGCACCCTCGCTAAATATTTTTCTATTTTTGCAGCTTTAAGTAATCACAAAAACCAATGTTCATTTTTTTTCTTTATTCACTTTTTTTCTTTTATTTTCATTGTACTAAGGACTTTAGACAAGAGCATTTCAAGGTCTCTTCTACTATTCCAAGTTTCAAGGTGCGTGTTTGTGTAAATTGTAGGGTATATATTTTCAGAATCTAGACTTAAGCTAGGAATTATTTTTCAAACTTATACTTTAATAAAAATATCAATACTTTTCCTTCGTTTCGACTTAGCCCAAGAAGTGAACCCAAAATTTGCCTATTTCTAAATAAACTACAAAGACATACACTTTCTACCGTTAAACTCTAAAGAAGCTTATTTTTAGGGTTTTTAATTTACTAAGTCTAAGATCTAGTTGTTCCTAGCCAGCTAACCTATCTGTCAAACTCGAGTCAAAATAAGGCCAAAATTGAATACATTAATTTTTATAATTTTTGAAATTTTTCAATTTTTATGGGTTTTAAAATAAGTATGCAAATGCAAAAATATACATATGAATGTGAAGGAAGAAGATGTACCGAGTATACCCCCAAACTTAAACTTGACAGTGTCATCACTGTCATGCTACACCAAGAGGGTCAAAATGTCGGCACTCTCCTGTTTATTTATTTATAATTTTTTTTATTTTGTTTGTTTTGAAAAAAAAATTTATTTTTTTTTATAGAAAAAGAAAACAAAAAATATATATACATATATACAATAAGGTTCCCCCCAAACTTAAGCTTGGCCTTACATAAGCCAAAGGTTAGCACCAACTATTCAAAAATCTTATCGTGGTAATGGTCGAGTTGGTGAAATAATGGGGTGTAGAGGAAAGAAATGAGAAACACACGAGACAGTGTGGGAAGAAGGGTAGAATATAGTCTCGGTAGAGGAGAAGAATGGCGGAAAGGAGAAAGAAGTGGAGTACGATCTTGAGGGTGTAAATCGAGTGAATAAATTAGCGCAATTTGTGATGACCGATGTGTTAAGAGCGATTGTGCTAACCTATCAACCCGTCTAGAAATGGGGTCAAATCCCTCAAGATTCGCAAGAAAGCATGGGTACGCTGAACTTGGTATAGAAGATGAAAGCGTAACGGTCTCTTGTACGGTCGAAATGATAGGAAGGAAGAAAGGGAGTGATTTAGGGATAGTCGTAATCTCACCTAAATAATCTGTCTCGAACTTGAAGGATTCCATCAATGGTTCGAACTGACTGTAAGCAACCGAGTCTGATGGTTCAACTAACTCATCTGAAAATGTAAAGGACTCAAACTCGGACGGTGAGTCATCAACATCGTCCGAAAAAGTGAATCACTCGTACGTGTTATCGGCTGTGAGAACTGTGTCAGATTCAAAGGAAAAATTTTCAAGCTCACAGTCTTCAAGCGTGATATTAGGCGTGGTCGGAACGATGGAAAGAAGGGAGGGTGATTTAGTTAAAGGGTCAAGAGGATGGATTGGAAAATCAGACATATCAAACAAAAATGGTTCAACCTCAATATGATCTTCAAAACTCTCCTCAATACTATCCTCATAATTCTCCTCAATATTTAGCCTATCCATGCCATTGTCATCAAAATCAAGACGCATATGAAATTCGGGATAAACATCTAATGACTCGGTATGACGAGTTGGACATAAAATTTCAATCAAATCAACGGGTTCATCATCCAAAATATTCCCGGCGTCTATATCCTCAATCAAGTGAAAATCAATTTTTTCTGACACCTCATCAAAAGCATGGATATTTATCGATTTAGGTTCTAGATTGGAGGTGTAAAGGTCAAACGGATTAGGTGCGGTTTCACTCGAAAGGGGTTTCTCACAATTTGGCAAATCAAGCACTACAAAGTCGCACAACTCATCATTTTGGACACATGTTTGAAAATTGGAGTTGTTGGATTCAATTGGGTATGGGTAGGTTTGATTTGGAAATCCTCTCACATTCTCACTCTGTCCAACCGCCTCCTTATATATTGAAAAATTTGGAACTAGCGGGAAACTAGCTACCGGCTCACTAGGTTGCATAAGGGTGGCAATGGACGCTTCCACATTCCTAGTCATTTTGTTAATTGCGGCAATATAAGCTTCCAACGACTGTTCCAAACTAGACTTAGGTGGTGAAGGGGTTTCGGGAAAAGATTCGAAATTGTTTGGATACGTGAAACTCCCAAAAGGCTGTGTAGAAACAGGGTCTAGTAAAGGTGGGAAAGTCGGGTAGGACTGGTAGGAAGTGGATGGTTGGACAGGATTAGGGTCAACTTGTGGATAAAAAGGTGAATGGACTTGTTGATCCCTAGAACTAGATGTATGGAAAGGGGTGAAAGATCGGCTACGAGATTGAGCAATATGCTCAGCAATGGACATCGGTTTAGGAGTTACAGCTGGACTCGAAAAAGTGGCATCAACGTATGAAGGTGGTGAAGGTTGACATGGTTGACACAAAGCGGGTTGCAAAGTCAAACTGTTTCTCCTAGATGCTTCTATTTGATCTTTCAAAGAAATTTTGGGCACGGAGGGATCTTCTTTAAATCAACCGAAACAATTGACGTACGAGGCAAAGTTAGGTTCGGGATACCAAAGTTCGGCAAGAGATTTATGATGTGGGGTATCCATGATAGAAGAATGAGAAAAGAAAGAAGGTAGGTGGTGCAAGTGGGATGCAAGGATTTCTTAGCGACAAAATTTTTGCAAGTTTTGATAAATTTTTTTTCTTTTTTCCTTTTTCTCTTTATTTGAAACTGTTTGCAACAAAAAAATTTCGATAAAAAAGCCGAGACACACTTTCGATCAACCAAAAATGCACAATCAGGCCTAGATCTAGGGTCACCTAGGTCAGCTAGACAGCTCCTAACTATTCCAAAGGGCTAGAAATAGGACCTCGAACCGCCTCTTCACCGCTAATTGCAGCCAGGTAAGTGCCAAGTAAGTGGGAGGCTCCCCGCTACAAGTAGCGGTCCTAATTAAGTAATCACTTGCCTTAGACACACTTGCCTAGACACCGCAAAACCAGGTTAGGATAAACGGCTGATGCCTATAACTAGTCCTCTGTCCTATAGAGCTCGAAGTCCTTAGGGCTGAGTCTAGTATTTTTTAATTAAGAATGGTCAATGCAAATGCCTTATGTGATTTCTGGAGTCCTGGGAAGGGTAATGAAATCCCCACCCAATTTGAATTGGTCAAAAGCCCCTTAAAGTCAGTTTTAAAGATATGCAAAACAGAAAAATTACTTGCAATCAAATCTTTTTTATTTTATGCGCGGCGCAAAGAATTCTGCACAAGATTTGTTATTTGAAAGGGGAAAGATTTTTTAAGCGCAAAGAATCCTGCAGGAGATTTTTCAGAGGAGATATCAGAGATTTGCAGAGGAGGAGATCAGAAGACTTACAGTTTTTTTTTATTATTATTATGAACCGCAGAGGAAGTTTGGGATCTGATCCGCTGAGATGACCGCGGAACCGCCGCCCGAAGCCACCAACGACCGCGGATCCGCCGCAAAGCGATGACGTCAGCAGGCGAATTTTTTTTTTTTGCACCAGATCGCGCGGTTGACTTGTTGACTCGGTCCTCCAAATTTTTTTCTGTTCCTCTGTTGTTGCAATCTTCTGTTGATAGGATCGTCTATTTGCTGTTTCGCTTTCTGTAGATTTCCAGATCCGAATTTGTGCGTAGATCCTGCAAATTTCACATAAAGATACCCTTTCCAAAAATAACAGATGATATATTTTTATATTTTTTTGTGATTTTTCAGATTTTTCAGATTTTTAGTTTTATATTAACCCGAAATTGCAAAAAGGAAATTTTACGCCATCCCCGGCAACGGCTCCGTTTGATTGATCTCAAAAACTATCTATTACTGCAATCAAGAACGGCGTCGCTTTGCAGCTAGCCGGTGAGTACGGGTCGGTCCACAGGGATGTTATGAATCTCCTAATCGCTCAAACGAGTTAATTCCGATGGGAGCCGGATTGATTAAATCTAAAAACTAAATTAATCTAGGGCAATTGAATTAAAGATCTAACTATCTAAGTAGGGCAAGAAATTAAATTTATACTAGGACAGAGAATGAAAAATTACCTAAGGCAAGAATTGAAATTAATTACTTACTTTACAGATAGCTCTCTCCAAACATCCACACAAGACTTATCAGATCTGAATTTCTGAAATGAAAAGAGGCATCGATGCTCTCAAAAGAAATCTAAATTTTATTGATAAAAAGAGGAATAGGAAGGCATAGCCTTTACAATGATTTAGAGTTCCTATTTATAGAGGATAGGAAACCCTAGGTTACAATTGATTCGCATGTCTACATTTACACAAATACCCATAGGAAGACCTAGTCAAAGTAGACTCCAAATTATGGTAAAAACCGTAGTCCCTCACTGTGCAATATGGTCGCGGAACCGAGGCCCGAGGCCTGGTTTGGCCGCGGTTCCGCGGCCAAAAGGAAGTATTGGGCCTTGAAATTTCCTTTGTTGACTCTTCTGTTTTTAGGCTTCCTTATTCTTTGATTCTTTTATTAAAATAGCTTCTATGTTTCTTCCAGATCTCCAGTGAACAATTGCGGTGGACTTTTAACCGTTCGCTTTGTAATCTTGGACCTTGCATTGCCTTGTACTTTGTGAATCTTATCTTTGATGTAGGCTTGATCAAGATCTTTCTATTTGTTGATTGTGGTTCCACTTTTGCATCATCTTTTCATCGTTTTCACAGTTTTCTGTCCAAGAACCTGTAACCTGTAATATGTAGCAGACATGCGTCAAAAGCACCTGTTTATTTATAAAACGAATAAGGATGGGGATATAATAATGCAATATTATGGTGTGAACAATTATGAGATGGATTTCGAGACCTGATTCGAGGAGACGTATGAACCGTCTCGGGTACATGGTGGACCCGGTGAGGTACCCCGAGGCAAGAGTGATTTCACTGAGGATGATGAGCCTGGCAGGGGGCACTACCTACCGGTGATATTTTTGGACTCGTCGGTTATCCGGAGGATACCGACCGGAGTCATGAGATGGTTATAGGCTGATCCGTTCTGCCGGAGCCCGCGGGCCGATCCCACGGATGATACGAATGCCTAAGATATTGAGATTTGAGATTTGAGATATTGAGATTTGATATTGAGATACTGAGACTTATGTTTTGTATCGATACTTGACACTGATTTCTATGTTGCTTTCATTGATGATACTTGATTGATATACATATAGAAATCTCATTGATTAAAGAAAACAGTTGTCTCACTCATGATATATTCTGTTTCCATTCGTAATGCATTCATACATCATATATCTGATATGTTGCTATCTGAGGCACTGACACCAGCACGTGGTATTGCACGTATATGTAGATGGATCAGAATATTATTTGAGGATATTACTTGATATGACCTAGGATAGCGTCTTACATGCGATTTCTGCTCTGTGATGTTTTCTACTCACGAGTTGGCAACTCACCCCCGTTGTGCCACAGTTCCTTACAGGTTTTTCCGTACAGGTTCATTGCGGCTTTGCTGGCACACTGTTCCTTCCGGGTGATTGGTTTGTCAGGTGGGTTCTTTGCATCAGGACCACTGTTGTATATTTGTTATTTCAGTTGTATCTAGTAAAACTCCATCAACCAGATTGTATATTTGATAGAGATAGAAGACCAGAATTGTTATTGTTTCGACCTTAGAGTCGCACGTTGTATTATTATGTTTTTCATGTTCTTTTGAGTTTCTTTTGAGTTTTGATTCTCGCCCTTCGGCGTTGTATATTATAATGCTTGCATGGTTGTGACTATCGATTGACGAAGAGCTAGCTCCCGCTTGGGTATGCCGTTTATCATTTCGTATACTATTCATGTTGTATCCCGTTTGGGGGCCAGTATTTACAAAGGAGACTCTGCCGAAATTTTCAGAAAATACTTGAGATTTTAAAAATACATATTTCGGCCTATGTTGTTAAAACCACTTGCTTTAAATTGGTTTTTCCTTCACTCTACTGCTTTTATTGGTTTAGATTTTTGGGTTTTGGCTTACTTAGATTACGTACGCCTCTAGACGCTTCGTAATTTAAGTGCCGGTCATGTTCCGTACTTTTCGGGTCGTGACAATACCGTTGCAGACTCCACGATGGAAGCTGTGTATATTGCTGCAAATGATGCTGCTAAGGAAGCCGTCTGGATGAGGAAGTTCGTCTCGGAGCTAGGAGTAGTTCCGACCATATTGATCCAATACCATTATATTGTGATAATAATGGGGCTATGGCATTAGCCAAAGTGCCCAGGTCCCATCAGCGATCCAGACATATTCTCAGACGATATCATCTGATCCGGGAGATAGTTGATCACCGCGAGATCGAGATTCGAAGAATAGATATAAAAGCTAACACCGCGGATCCATTCACCAAGGCCCTCCCTTTACCGCAGCATGAGCGACTTTTTGAAAGGTTGGGTATGAGATACGCCAATAATTGGCCTTAGTGCAAGTGGGAGATTGTTGGATATATGTATGCTCTAGAGGCCATTATATGATAGTGTATGTACCGGTATGTGTGTGTATGTGTGTGTGTATTCAGGGGACATTCTTGCTCGACATGATAGTATGTTATCTAGTTGCATCTTTTATCTTGACATGTTCATTTGATCATGCTTTAATTCATTTGGTACATGTTGATATAGCCCTTAGGATGATACAGGACTACTGAGATTATGATACGGATCATACTAGTGGGACATGTTTAGTCTATGAGCATATCCATGAAATGTTTCTAGTCATGGGTGTATCGAGATGGGGTATCGATATCACCAGAGTAGACTAGCGTATACGTTAGTTGTCTTATATGATGGGCGATGGATGATCCCATATCCATTGGTGTGGTGACACCAAAGATCGTATACGGGTGCTCAGTGGAGACTGGGTACACTGAACGGACTCGCCGAGAACTCCTATGTGGTATTATATCTATCGTCGGATAGCAGTTCTCTGGTGACACTGGTACAGGTTAGTTTATAGACCCGAGATCGTCATAGAGTCTTGTGTGTCTCCCACTGTACTTTGATCTCCACCCTACCACGGCTCTACTGAGGCGTGCAAACAGGTGGATTTTGGGTACAGTCCTGTTCAGTTGATAAAACTGCACATTTGTTATTACATTTTTCCTACTATTTCTATACTAGAAAAGGTGTTTATTATAATATATGATACATATGAGGGTTTATCTGTAAAAATACTATTTTTCATGTGTTGATATATTATAATTAACATTTGGTAGGAAAATGTATGTAAGAATATCATTGACCAAATCTTAATGTTGAAATTAATATCTCAATAAAACAAACTCTACAAATATTATTTGTGGAGTTGTTGTGCAGAATTTTCAGGGCTAAAATCAAGGGAATCAAAGTTGTTAAAGCAAACCTGCCTAATTAAGAAAGCAAACTAAGAAATCAAGTCTGGCAGCAACTATGAGAAGATTTTCAATTTCCTGAGATTCAAAAGATCGTCACGTGTCACACAGATGAAAGCCCAAAAGACCAAATCCAACAAGCTTACTATTTGGCCGCGGATCCGCCGCGTGACAGAGGAATTGTGAGCAGGGATTATTTCTGTTGAATCCTAACCTCTTGCTTCCAAATTTGGAAGCTAGGGTTCTGGCTTTTGGAGTATAAATAAGGACCGAGAGCCTCTTGGAAAAAGTATCAAGTCAACGCGATCACGAAGTCCACGACGGCTCACACATCCAGGCTGATCATCAACGGTTCATCTACCTCCTTAGAAGAGATCGAGAAGCAAACTAGTATTTGTAATCATTTTCTAAGGGAAGAAAGTGTAAATGAGTTTTGTTGATTAATAAAGGTAGTTCTTTTTCATATTTTGTTTCTTTAGTTTTAATATGATTTCTCTCTCCATCTCTTCTTCTCCTAACATGCGCGAGTAATTCTCCGCTTGTTAGGATTCGTAGGATTAGGGTAGGTTAATGGATGATGAAGATCTTTAAACCCTTTTTACGTCCTATAAAGTTTATAAATTTTATCAAAAGAATCATTAACATCCTAATCGGGCGCGCTACCAATTTATTGTTAGTCTCGACCGTGATTAGAGATTAGATTAACGATTGTTTTGGTAAAGGCTTGATATGAACGGAGTTCCATATCGAGATAGGGGTTAAGGGTGGGAACCCTTTTCCCTCCAGAAACCCTAATCTACATGCATCACTGTCGTTCTAGTTTTAAATCTATTAAAGGATAAAAAGGGTAATCTTTAATTAATCATCCATAACTACTAAATCCTAATGAACCCTACAAGCCCTCTTCTTATATAAACTTACATCCGTAGTTAATCTAGATCTATATTTTGCATCCGTGTTTAACGTAGATCTAGATCCTACAACCATTCTACAATATTCTTTATCCCTCCTCTCTTTTTCAACATGCCTAAAGTAAGAGTAAAAGGTTCCACGTTTCCCAGAGGACGACCCATATTCATCTCGGTCTAGCTACGCGCGACACCGTTATTGATTGCGGTTATAACACACAAAATTACACATCAATCAAGTCCCGAGGCACATGGAGGCAATGAGCGATGGGAGGGGTTTTGTCTCTCCCGATATTGGGGGTTGATGTTGCACCATGTACGATTGGCTATAACAGGAAGTCCCTGGCCAGGGCTGCTGAGATTTACTGATAAGTGCTATCAGTAGTTTCTCGATCTGTTATGAGCCATATACCGGCATGACTTATTGGGTTATTGGGGTCGACGATATCATCCCTAGACTCACATATGCAGTATATTTGACGAAGAGACCGGACTATACGGTAAGTGTTACCAGTTGGCTAGATGGGAGTTTTAGCAGGTTTGCTTGTGTTTCTTCTGATCGCTCAATACCTGGGAGCCATTACGTACAGCTTGTGCCACTGACGATTTGTGGGCATGTGATATGATCACTGCCTACTGCTAGCGTATTGACGAGTCTTAGAGTCCCAAAAAGGAGTCTCCTAGCTCAGGCGAAAAGATGTGGGGTGCATATGTGATATGCGCGGGAACTCGATTAATTGCGTGTATTGGATACCGTATTTTAATCAAGCGTTTACTATTGGACGGGTCGTATGTGATATGACCAGGTTATTAAAGCAAGTATTGATTTAATATTAAATCTATTAGCTCATTTATTAAAACCTATTTCTTTATGATGCATGTGTTGGATATATGTATGCCCTAGAGACCATTATATGATAGTGGATGTATTTATACATGTATATATACAGAGGACATTCTTGTTCGACATGATAGTATACTATCTGGTTACTCTTTATCTGACATGTTCATATTTGATCATGCTTTTATTCATTTGTACATGTTGATAAAGCCCTGGGGATGTTTGCTTGACTACTGTTATTATGATGCAGATCATACTAGTGGGACGTGTGTAGTTTATAAGCATATCCTGAAAAGTCCTTAGTCGAGGGTATATCGAGACGGGGCATCGATATTCCAGAGTAGACTAGCGTATACAACTCTAGACCTATGAGATGGGCGATGGATGTTCCCATATCCATTGATGTTTGACATCAAGGTCGTATGCGGGTGCTCAGTGGAGACTGGGTACACTGAACGGACTCACCGAGAACTCCTATATGGTATTATATCTATCGTCGGGTAGTAATTCTCAGGTGACACTGGTACAGGTTAGTCTGTAGACCCGAGATCATCAAAGAGTCTCATGTGTTCTCCCACTGTGCTTTGATTTCCACCCTACCACGGCTCTACTGAGTCGTGCAAGCAGGTGGCTTTTGGTACAGTCCTGAGACATGTGGAGGCAATGAGCGATAGGAGGGGTTTCGTCTCTCCCGGTATTGGGGATTGATGTTGCGCTATGCGCGATTGGCTATATCAGTAAGTCCCTGGCCATGGCTGTTGAGATTTACTGATAAGTGTTATCAGTAGGTTCTCGATCTGTTATAGACTATTCATCGGCACGACTTATTGAGTTATTGGGGTCGACGTTGCCATCCCTAGACTTGATATGCGGCATATCTGACGAAGAGACTGGACTGTACAGTAGGTGTTACCTGTGTGCTCGACAGGAGTTTTTACAAGCTCGCTTGTTTTTCTTCTGATCGCTCAATACCTAGGAGCCGTTACACACTGCTGGTGCCGCTGACGGTTTGTGGGTATATGATATGATCACTGCCTACTGCTAGCGTATTGACGAGTCTTAGAGTCCCACAATGGGGTTACCTAGCTCAGGCGAAACGATGTGGGGTGCATATAGGGATATGCACAGGTGCATATGGGGATATGCGCAGGTGCTTGATTAAATGCATGTATATGATAATGCATTCTAATCTGGCGTTTTCTATTGGTCGGGTCGTATGTAATATGACCGGATTATTAAATCAAGCGTTGATTTAATAATGACCATTAGATTTTTCATTTAAAACCTTTTCTATTTTCTTGCATGCATGAATGAGTGTATGTGCACATGTTGATGTGTATGCACACATACATGCATACATACTTGTCATGGTTGTTGATATAGTGGAGATGGGAATGCAAGACTCCTATGGAATCAAATATACATATATTTTATTTATTGAGAAAATCAAATGGGATTAATTCATGGTTAAGAGTTTCTACACTCTTCTTGTTGACTATTGACCTCACCCAACTTTTAACCATGATCTAATCTTTCATTTGGGTTTAAACTCAATGATAAAATATATAGATATTTGTTTACCATGGTTAGATGAGAGAGAGACTATCATATATATTATCTCTTCTCATTTTATTTATCATCTTTATCAAAAGAAAAAGAGTTCTGGCATTCTCATCCTCCTCCTTCTTCTTCCTCAAAGCTCACTACCTTTTCATAAGTGAGTGAAATTGACAAAAAGGAAAGGTTTTTATATGAGATCCAAACCCATATAATCATTCTACTTTAGTATTGCCCACTAGATTAGAGTGTTTGCCTCATCTTCTTCATAAATCAAGAGGAGCTTAGAGCTTGAGAAAAGGAACCCCGGGTGGATCATCGTTGACTTGGAAGATCTCAAGAAAGCCGGTGCTAACTCAAGTTAAACCAAGGAGTCTAACAAGGAGGTCTACAAAGGGTGTATTTACTTTTCACTTAGTGTTAGACTCTTGGTTTATGTATGAGATAGTTTTTGTTACCCTAAACATCAAGTTTGATCCAAGGTTGTGATTACTTAGCACCTTAAATTTTTGTTGTAGCAAGTGTGTTGCTTGTAAACCCTTGTAGAGGTGCTGAGGAATCCCTTCATGGTATCAGAGCCAAGCTAGATTTTTAGTTACGATGTTAAAACAATTACGAAACCGAAACAACTCCGGATTAACAAAAACTGAAACCCTAAAACTTGCTTCTCTGTCGATTTTTAAATTAGCTCAGAAAAATTTTCAAACAACTGCAGAATCTTACTGACACTACACTGAGAGCACAGACAAAATTGCAGGCCCATCCCTCAGATTTTGGCCGAGCCCCCTTGCTCAAAACCGAGCAGGCCGGCCCCCCTCCCCTGTTCTGCTAGGATTTTGCTTGTGCTCTGGTGTCTGGGTTTTGGGGTTTTAGGTATTGTTTGTTTAGTCCATAAATTTCATGAGATGTTAATTTGCAGTGGGACTTATTCGGAGCTATTCGTAGTCGTAATTTTAGCATTGTATTGGTAACCTAGACGACGTTAAACAGGTCGAACGAATATCAAACACTCGTATTTTCCAGGTTAAATGTACTCAATGTATCATGCAGGTATTCCTATGGACCCTCTAGAAGAATGAAACCCTAACTCGATCTGTGACCACGGAACCGCGGCTAAAGCTTAGGGTATACCGTAGTTAGTGGCACCACAAATAAGGCTTGGGTTTGCCCTTCTACGGCTGGTCCATAAAGTACTGTGGCATAATTTTTGGGTATTGTTTAACGGTGCTCAAGTGTTGAGCTTGCTGGGAAATATGGGTGTTCGTTAATTCGATCGAAGGGTTTAATATCGCCTAGATTTATATGATACTTATTTCTGGGACCGTAAGCGTAGTATGTGTATCGCCGGTTTCGTTGCTATACGGCAATTGGGGTACGCACACTTGCTTACGTTGATGACATATGATGTTATGTGTTGCTGTGCTAAGATGTATGGGATCGTCGTGATCGAATGGCCGGGGGGTTTTATGTGAGATGAGAGTTTTTCTTTTCATTCATGTAAAATTCATTTGTATGTAATATTCTTTAATTTGGGGCACATCCGGGTTGAGGATGATATTACCTTGATGTATATTATTTACTTTTTCGCATTAGGATAGACCCAAGGTGGGGAGCACAAGTGACCGGGTTCTAGAGTCCAATGGGAGACCATCTCGAGGAGTCTGGACCGGGTCTCCTAACTCTAGAATTGGTAGGGTCGCTTGCCGCTCTCGTAGGGGTCTAAGGGTGTGGGATTGGCTATTCATCACGACCGTGGAATCCGTATTTTCTATTGTTGGCTAAATACAAAATACGGACATCCTAGTATATCCTATATTTTCATATATGTGTTTCTGCTGCTTATATTCTGTGATGTGGTTGCTTGATATATCTGAGACAAATGCAATATTATATATAAGATATATAGTAGGCGTTGCTTATGTTTTTCACCCGCGCTAGTCCCGTCCCGGTATACCGTTAGTTAAGTAACCTAACGGTGCATAACGGAACATTGTGGCGAATGCGGATGGCATAAGCGTACGTTGTATTTTCGTTTCTTTTCTGTGTTTGGCTTACGGACTTAAATGATGGGACTGCATTAATATGATTAATGTAAGAAAAAATAAACCTAAAAGATGTTGTAGAATCGAATTTGAAACCCACTCGGCTTTTTACGAAAAAGATAAATTTCAAAATTGCGGAGCTTAAGCCACTCCTTTTGAAAACCATTTGATTCTACAACGATATCAAGTTCAAAGCGTTAAAGGTTTTCTTAAAAACCATCTGCAGCCCTCCGTCATTTTAGAAAGTAGAGTACTTAGTATTCGTTCTATGTTTGTTGACCTTAGCCAAGGCGTAGTGTACGGGAGCTAAGTGATGTCTTCCTACACAACATATGATGTGATTAATTAGGACAGGCATGTGACTTTATTGACCTTATCCAAGGGTCATGTGAATGGGTCAAATTAATCAAGAAATGACGAGTTGAACTTGACTAGTGCTTATAATTTGTTGACCATAGCTAAGGTCATGAGTGTTAGGGGCAAAAACCATATCGGGAGTTTCAAGAGTTGAAATTTGCAATAAGATTATATACCTTCCATATGATGGTTGGATCCCGATCCCACTGTGAGCAAGAGTTGCTCCCAGGAGAGTTTTGCACTTTACAATTAGCTAACCCATTAGGTGTCTAAAAAGGTGTTAATGGGGCTAGGCCTCTGGGAAAATGAGGTTTATTTTAATTAGGTCCGTGCGAAAGCATGGGGAACCTCCCTCAAGTACCAACACTGGCCTGGCTGAACGGTTAGCGAAGTTGTAGAATGCAATTAATCCTGGCTAGTTTTCCTTTTAAGATTTGAAGAGAAATTTGATAAAAGCGGTAGGAGACATCGATTAGATAAGATAAATAACCAATCTGATCTTTGCAAGAGCTTTCGCTGACTGTGTTCTTTTCTCTCTCTTAATGGCAGATACCAATGACAGGACTCAAGCTTCTACTAGATAAAAATAAACTGAATGGGACCAATTATAAAGACTGGCTGAGGAACATTAACATAGCCTTGACTTATGATAAGGTATCATATGTCCTCACGGCTCCAGCCCCGCCCGTTCCAGGTCCTAAATCTTCGGTTGCGGATAAGGAAGTCTGCAAGACATGGGACGCTGACTGTGCCACGGCCAAATGTCCCGCGCTTGCATTGATGGATAACACACATCAAAAGCAGCACGAAAAGATGAACGTTCAATCCATCTTTCTCCATACAAAAGAGTTGTATGGGGAGCAATCTCGTGTCTTACGATACGAAGCGTCACGAAAGCTGTTTCAAACGTGGATGGCTCCTGGCACACCAGTAGGTGACCATGTTCTGAAGATGATAGCCCTTATAGAAGAGCTTGAGTACCTCAGATGGACAATGGACAACGAACAATATATTGATATCATTCTGCAGTCTCCCCCCCTTTGCTCAGTTTGTAGTTAACTTCAACATGCACAACATGGAGAAGTCGCTACCTGAACTTCTCAATATGTTGAGGAGTGCAGAGAGCACGCTGAAGTCAGTGAAGACTCCCGCTTTGACTGTTGGGCCATCTTCCTCCTCTCGTCCGAAGGCTAAGGCTAAAAGAAAGATGAAGAAGAAACCCACCAAACCTAGAGGTGGAGTTACAAAGGTCAAGGGGAAAGACAAGTCCACGGCTGGAGAATCGGGGAAAGGGGAATGTTATCACTGCCACAAAGCGGGACACTGGAAGCGCAACTGCACTGAGTACTTGGATCTCAAAAAGAAGAAGCATGGTGATGCTACCGCTTCAGGTGTGTTTGTGACAGAAAACTGTTTTTCTATAAACTCTGCTTCCTGAGTATTAGATACCGGTT
Organism: Agapanthus africanus; assembly: GCA_030015575.1. Classification (NCBI taxonomy): domain Eukaryota; kingdom Viridiplantae; phylum Streptophyta; class Magnoliopsida; order Asparagales; family Amaryllidaceae; genus Agapanthus; species Agapanthus africanus. The sequence goes on from CM057337.1 coordinate 96,672,262, forward strand.
CAGATTCTCACATTTGCAATTCCATGTAGGGGCTGAAAAATAGCAAAGTTTTGAAGACAGGTGACCATACTCTCCGGGTTGGAAATGGTTCCAATGCACATGCGGTTTCAGTGGGAGAGTATCACCTGGGGTTGCCGTCAGGGTGTATATTGGTTTTGAACCCATGTTATTATGTACCTAGTATGCTTTGTTATACTGTATCCGTTTCTTTGTTAGATAATGAAGGATATAATTTTGTATTGCAGAATAATTTTATGAATATTAACCTGAATCAAATGTTGATTGGGTATGGTACACTTAATAATGGGATATACGTCCTAAATCAACACACGGTTTTCAGCATACAACACACCAATAAAAGAAAACTTTCAGAAATAAATGAGGCTTTTCTTTGGCACTGTAAACTTGGTCATATTTGTTGGGGTAAAAATTTACACCCCCGTTGACCGAGTCAGTCAAGGTCAACCCCAAGCCAGGTGGGCCCAAGCTTGGGTCAAGCGGGCCCATGTCCAAGTCGAACCCGCGGCCAGCCTCCTCCATGCTAAAATATAGATCATGTAATAAATAATTTTTATGTAATTTTTTATACATGAATGTATGCAAAATGGGCATAAAGCCAAATTTTTGTAAGCCCATGGCTTATGTGCAAAAATGAAATGGCACATGAGCCATGGGATAGGTAAAAATGCCATTTTGTGAAGCCCAAGGGGCTATATGTAAATATGTAAGCCTATAAAAGGCAACATGATGAATAAAAAAAGAAGGAATACTTTCATTCTCTCAAAAAAACCTAGGGTTTGTAATTCTTTTTCTTTTCTGAAACTCTCAAACCTTCGTCTTTCTTTTGAATTAAATCAAGAGTTTTACTCTTTCTTTTCAAAAACAAGATAGTTTTTCACCACCAAACCAACAAAGGGGAACTTGGATCTGTTCTTAGATCCCAAAAAGGAGAGATTTTGAGATCTCACATCTCTTGATCTTCAAGATCCAGCTAACAGAGGAGGAAGAAGAAGAACCCCTTCCATTAACCCCAAAAACACACTCAGGAGTCCAACCCCTCTCTGATTTCTCTTGCGAGAAGTTTTTTTTAAGGCTAAAAGCCTCTTTTTCTCGCCGGCGCTCAAGCGCAGAGCGCCCGCGTGCCGACACGTGGTGCGCTTGCGCTCAAGCGCTCAGCGCTCGAGCTCAAAGCGCCCACGTGGCGCGTTTTGCACTACAGCGCCCTGGGCTCAAGCGCAAAGCGCTCACGAGTCGACACGTGGCGCGCTTGCGCTCAAGCGCAAACGCTCGAGCGCAAGTCGCCCCGGTGCCGACACGTGGCGCGCTTGCGCTCAAGCGCAAACGCTCGAGCGCAAGTCGCCCCGGTGCCGACACGTGGCGCGCTTGCGCTCAAGCATCAGGCGCTGAAGCGCAAAGCGCCCACGTGCCGACACGTGGCACTCTAGCGCCTGAGCGCACAGCACCTAGGCGCACAGCGCCCAAGGTGCTGCCCCCACGCATCCTTTAGATGCCTTTTCCCCATCTTTTTTTTCTTATATATATATATACATATGTGCATACACACATACTCCACGACACTGTCCCTGTTAGAAAAAATTTCTAACGGGGCGCTGCCCCGTACCCCGCAAGGGGGCTGCTAGCCCCCTTGACCCCCAGCCCGCTATCCGGGTAGCGGGACCCCCGTAAAAAACTCTGCGTGGCTCCCGATATATTTAAACCCCCCTCCAAAACAAAACACACGTACACTGCACATTGAGTTCGCATGACCAGTTTAACCCGTCAATCGGAGGTTTCCTCGCTCCAAAGGCGAGGGGTAATTAACGGCAGCTTAGTCCGCGGCTGCCGGAGATTCGGATCCCCACAATCATTAAACCCCAGCCTACCTTAGGCAGGGGGAATCTGTAATGCGCCTGACAAGCGCGCACGTATTCCCATCTCAATGGGGTGACGAAAAACACCCTGCAATATTAACGAAATAAGACTAAACAAGCTACATAAAGATGGATATTTAAACCCCTTTGAATATAAATCTTATGCGACTTGCCAGTCTTGTATCAAAGGTAAAATGACCAAATCTCCGTTTACAGGACACGGAGAAAGAGCTACTCAGCTCTTAGCCCTCATACATAGTGATGTATACGGGCCAATGTCTACACAGGCTAGAGGCGGTTTTTCTTACTTCATAACCTTTACTGATGATTTCTCAAGGTTCGATCATGTGTTTTTACTAAAGCATAATTCTGAAGCTTTCGAGAAATTCACTGAGTACAAACTTGAAGTAGAAAAACAAACCGGATTGAGTATCAAGATTCTTCGATTAGATCGAGGTAGGGAGTATCTCAGTACAGAATTTGCAGACTTTCTAAAAGAGAATGGAATTCTCTCTCAGCTCACTCCTCCTTACACACCACAGCACAACGGTGTGTCAGAGCGGAGGAATCAGACCCTATTGGATATCGTTCGTTCCATGATGAGTGATGCTGAGTTACCTGTCTCATTTTTGAGGCATGCATTGGAGACTGCAGCGTTTCTATTGAACAGGGTTCCAACCAAAACCGTGTCTACCACGCCATATGAGATATGGCATGGGAAGAGACCATCTCTTAAACAAGTTAGATTTGGGGTTGTCCGGCCTATGTCAAAAAGCAAAATCCGGACAAACTCGAGACACGATCAGTCATGTGTAATTTTGTGGGGTATCCAAAGAATTCCTATGGATATCTATTCTACCACAAGGAGGAACAAAATGTGTTTGTTTCTCAACACGCCACATTTTTAGAAAAAGAATTTTTTACAAATGATACAGATAGTAATGTGGTAGATCTAGAAGAGGTTCTAGAGACACAAGTTACAAATGAAGACTTGGTTGAACCGGCTGTTGCAACAGAAACTAATGAACCTCGGCCACTCCGTAGATCTGATAGGACTTCTCGCCCACCGGAGAGATACTACGGTTTTCTCATTGATGGTGATAGAGAAGATTGCATCATGGAGGATGATGATCCTACCAGTTTCAGCAAGCTATCACGAGTGGAGACTCTGTGAAGTGGTTGGATGCCATGATATCTGAAATGGAGTCTATATACACCAACAAAGTATGGACTTTGGACGTTGTACCCTCTGGGGTAAAACCCGTAGGGTGCAAATGGATCTTTAAAAGAAAGATTGGTATAGATGGGCAGTGGAGACCTATAAAGCAAGACTTGTGGTGAAGAGCTTTCGTCAAAGACCAGGTCTGGACTATGACGAAACTTTTTCTGCCGTGGCCATGCTTAAATCCATTCAGATCCTACTTGCTATTGCTGCTCACTACAACTATGAAATCTGTTAAATGGACGTTAAAACAGCATTTCTAAATGGTGATTTAGAAGAATGCATTTATATGGATCAGCCAGAAGGTTTCATTGACAGTGGGAGCAATAGGAAAACATGTAGATTGCTTAAATCCATTTATGGATTGAAGCAGGCATTACGGAGTTGGAACATCTGTTTTGATGATGTTATCAAAGATTTTGATTTCATCAAAAACCCAGATGAACCTTGTGTTTATAAGAAGGCTGTAGGGAGAGCTGTCACATTCCTCATATTGTATGTGGATGACATTCTTCTGATAGAAAATGATATTCCTATGCTGCAGTCAGTCAAATCTTTCTTATCACAAAGGTTCTCCATGAAGGACCTGGGTGATGCCACGTAGATACCGGGCATTCGGATCTATAGGGATAGATCCAAAAGGTTATTGGGATTGTCCCAAACCAGGTACATCAACACCATCCTAAAGAGGTTTAGTATGGAAGACTCCAAGTGGGGCACCTTACCCGCTTGCCATGGAGTCACTCTCTCCAAGGAGTTGTGCTCAAAGACCGATGAAGAGAGAGCTCGCAAGAGCATTATACCCTATACTTCAACCGTAGGATCTATAATGTATGCGATGTTATGTACACGCCCTGATGTAGTTTATGCACTTGGTGTAGTAAGCAGGTATTAGTCCAACCCAGGAAAGAATCACTGGACAGTTGTGAAGAACATTCTTAAGTACTTGCGAAGGACTAAAGAATTGTTCTTGGTGTATGGTAACGGAGATCTCCAAATGGAGGCCTTTACCGATTCGAGCTTCCAAAGTGATAAGGACGACAGCAAATCTATCTCTGGGTTTGTATTTACCCTCAATGGAGGGGCGATGAGTTGGAAGAGTTCCAAACAGGATACTGTTGTAGACTATATGATGGAAGCTGAGTATATTGCTGCAAATGATGCCGCCAAGGAAGCTATCTGGATGAGGAAGTTCGTCTCGGAGCTAGGAGTAGTTCCAACCATTATTGATCCAATACCACTGTATTGGGATAATAATGGGACTATGGCGTTAGCCAAGGAGTCCAGGTCCCATCAGCGGTCCAGACACATCCTGAGGCGTTTTCATCTGATCCAGGAGATAGTTGATCGTCGCGAGATCGAGATTAGAATAGTAGACACAAAGAATAACACCGCGGATCCACTCACCAAGGCCCTCCCTCAACCGCAGCATGAGCGACTTTTTGAGATGTTGGGTAAGAGATACGCCAATAACTGGCCTTAGTGCAAGTGGGAGATTGTTGGATATATGTATGCCTTAGAGGCCATTATATGATAGTGGATGTATTTATACATGTATATATATACAGAGGACATTCTTGCTCGACATGATAGTATGCTATCTGGTTACTCTTTATCTGACATGTTCACTTGATCATGCTTTTATTCATTTGTACATGTTGATAAAGCCCTGAGGATGTTTGCTTGACTACTGTGATTATGATGCAGATCATACTAGTGGGATATGTGTAGTTTATAAGCATATCCTGAAAAGTCCCAAGTCGAGGGTATATCGAGACGGGGCATCGATATTCCAGAGTAGACTAGCGTATACAACTCTAGACCCATGAGATGGGTGATGGATGTTCCCATATCCATTGATGTTTGACATCGAGGTCGTATGCGGGTGCTCAGTGGAGACTAGGTACACTTGACGGACTCACCGAGAACTTCTATATGTTATTATATCTATCGTCAGATAGCAATTCTCAGGTGACACTGGTACAGGTTAGTCTGTAGACCCGAGATCGTCATAGAGTCTCATGTGTACTCCCACTGTGCTTTGATTTCCACCCTACCACGGCTCTACTGAGTCGTGCAAACAGGTGGCTTTTGGGTACAGTCCCGAGACATGTGGAGGCAATGAGCGATAGAAGGGGTTTCGTCTCTCTCGGTAATGGGGGTTGATGTTGCGCTGTGAGCGATTGGCTATATCAGTAAGTCCCTGGCCAGGGCTGTTGAGATTTACTGATAAGTGTTATCAGTAGGTTCTCGATCTATTATAGACCATTCATCGGCACGACTTATTGAGTTATTGGGGTCGACGTTGCCATCCCTAGACTCAATATGCAGCATATCTGACGAAGAGACCGGACTGTACGGTAAGTGTTACTGGTTGGCTTGACAGGAGTTTTTACAGGCTCGCTTGTTTTTCTTCTGATCGCTCAATACCTAGGAGCCGTTACGCACTGCTGGTGCCACTGACGGTTTGTGGGTATGTGATATGATCACTGCCTACTGCTAGTGTATTGACGAGTCTTAAAGTCCCACAATGGGGTTACCTAGCTCAGGCAAAATGATGTGGGGTGCATATGGGGATATGCGCAGGTGCTTGATTAAATGCATGTATATGATACTGCATTCTAATCTGGCGTTTTCTATTGATCGGGTCGTATGTGATAAGACCGGGTTATTAAATCAAGTGTTGATTTAATAATGACCATTAGATTTTTCATTTAAAACCTTTTCTATTTGCTTGCATGCATGAATGAGTGTATGTGCACATGTTGATGTGTATGCACACATACATGCATACATACTTGTCATGGTTGTTGATATAGTGGAGATGGGAATGCAAGACTCGCATGGAATCAAATATACATATATTTTATTTATTGAGAAAATCAAATGGGATTAATTCATGGTTAAGAGTTTTTACACTCTTCTTGTTGACTATTGACCTCACCCAACTTTTAACCATGATCTAATCTTTCATTTGGGTTTAAACTCAATGATAAAATATCTAGATATTTGTTTACCATGGTTAGATGAGAGAGAGACTATCATATATATTATCTCTTCTCATTTTATTTATCATCTTTATCAAAAGAAAAAGAGTTCTAGAATTCCTCTTTCTTCTTCCTCAAAGCTCACTACCCTTTCATAAATGAGCGAAATTAACAAAAAGGAAAGGTTTTTATATGAGATCCAAACCCATATCATCATTCTACTTTAGTATTGCCCACTAGATTAAAGTGTTTGCCTCATCTTCTTCATAGATCAAGAGGAGCTTGGAGCTTGAGAAAAGGAGCCCCGGGTGGATCATCGTTGACTTGGAAGATCTCAAGCAAGCCGGTGCAAACACAAGTTGAACCAAGGAGTCTAACAAAGAGGTCTATAAAGGCTGTATTTACTTTTCACTTAGTGTTAGACTCTTGGTTTATGTATGAGATAGTTTTTGTTACCCTAAACATCTAGTTTGATCCAAGGTTGTGATTACTTAGCACCTTAAATTTTTGTTGTAGCAAGTGTGTTGCTTGTAAACCCTAGTAGAGGTGCTGAGGAATCCCTTCAGCATGCATGAGTGTATATATATGATGATATAGATGCCCACATGCAAGCATACATCTGTCATGGTTGATGATATATTGGTGGTGGCAATGCAAGACTCACATGGTTACATATTTAGATATTTTGATTATTTGAGAAAAGCAAAATGGGATTAAAATCATGGTTGACTATTCAACTCTCTTGAGTTGACAAAGTCAATGATTTTATTTGCCCATGGTTTTTGCCCATGGTTTTGCTTAAACTCAAGTTACAAAATATCTAGATATTTTGTAACCATGATTTAGCATGGTTGACTACTCTTACTCTCTTGAGTTTAGAGAGAGTTATTCATTATTTCTCATATTATTCTCTCTCTTGAGTTTAGCTTGAGCCATCTCCTTTTTCCTCTCTCTCCTCAAAACTCACTAGGGTTTTAAAAGAAAGAGAAAGGATTAAAAAGAAAAGGTTTTGTAGTGAGATCCAAACCCACATCACCATTTCACTTTAGTCTAGCCCACTTGAGTGGAGTGTTTGCTTCATCTTCATCCTTGATTAAGTGAAGCTTGGAGCTTAGTGCAAAAAGACTTATTGGTGGATCATTGTGGACGCGGAAGGATACAAGCCAACCGACTCAAACCCTACACGATCCAAGGAGTCTAGGAGGAGGTCTACAAAGGTTGTATTTCCACCTCACTTAGTGATAGACACTTTATAGTATGTTATGCTATAGCTTGTTGCTCTATTTTTCTAGTTCGATTCATATTTGGAATTGCTTAGCACCCTCTATTTTTTTGTTATAGCATATGTGATGCAACCCTAAACCTAGTATGGTGCTATAGATAATCCCTACAGAACATTCCGCCAAGGCGAACTCGTGCTAGTCGTCAAAATACCTATGATCCCCAATCGTGCAAAACGGGGGAAATTCGAACCGAGCTATGAGGGCCCGTACATCATAGACAAGATCTACCAGGATGGGGCCTACCTGCTCATGGATATGCATGGCGAAAGACCCTTCCAGCCACTAAATGGCCGATTCCTCAAAAAATACTATGCCTAACGGGTTACGATTCAAATCAATGATAGATGACGACGCCTATGTCCGCTCGCTATCTTCCTGTGTCAAAACCCTGTAAGTAGTATCCAGAAGATCCGTTGCCTCGAAAATGGTAACAATGGACCATTACGTCCTTAAACTGGCAATGGACCGAGATGTCCCTAAACTAATAATGGACTGAAATGTCCTAAAACCAGTGCGCCGTCTCAAACATGGCGCATCGCCCCCAATACGACAATATCCACCCTTGAGATCTGTGTTGCAATCGAAATCTCAACAGCAGAAGTTGCAGCTCAAGTACTACCGACTACACAGCTACCGCAGCAATGAAGCCACTTCCCAAGTCCTGTTGGAAAACTGATGGGTCGCAAAAAAACGGTATGTCCACAAGCAAAATGGGCACGGATGAAAACCCAAAAGAGCGCCGTGAATAAAAACAGCAGGGCTATCGGCGGCGAGCTTGTGAAAACCCAAAAGGGCGCAATCTTGGTTATAAAAAAACAAAAACGGTATGTCCACAAGCAAAATGGGCACGGATGAAAACCCGAAAGGGCACCATGAGTAAAAACAGCAGGGCTACCGGCGAGCTTCTGAAAACCCGAAAGGGTGCAATCTCGGTTATAAAAAAAACGGTATGTCCACAAGCAAAATGGGCACGGATGAAAACCTGAAAGGGCGCCGTGAGTAAAAACAACAGGGTTACCGGCGAGCTTGTGAAAATCCGAAAGGGCGCAATCTCATAAAATTTTCACTTACGAGATCCTTTCAACTCGTAAGGAGAACTCCCCCTATGAGACCCTCACAGCTCATAGGTTTCAAAGCCTTAAGCTACAGGGACCTGGACCTGTTCTTAAGCCGTCGTATTCCCTAAGTTGCCCTACAGGCGGTCCAATATTGGTCCTAGTATACAATCCACGAGCACAAATAAACGACTTCCCCACCAATTTCCACCAATGACGAGGAATGTCCTCATATGGTGAACGACACTTGTAAGTCCTCTCGACTTATAAGGAGAAAACTCTTATAAGATCCTTACGACTTATAAGAGAACACACACACTTAAGAATCCCCACGATTCCTAATGAGAAAATATGCCTACAAGATCCTCACGACTCGTAGGGAGAAATAACTTTGTGAGACCCTTACGGCTCATAAAGTCGAAAAGTCTTAGTCGACGGGATCCTAACCCTGTGTACCAAGCCACCTTTGTTCAAATCAGCAAAGAAAAATGATGATTCGCTCCTGGCAATATCCCAGTTGTAGCGATGTTAATGCCTAAATCGGTGTCAAATACCAAGACCTTTCAAGGCAAATGATGATTCACTCCTGACAATATCCTAGTTGCAGCGATACTGATGCCTAAACAGGTGTCAAACTCTAAGTCGTTTCACGGCAAATAATGATTCGCTCCTGACAATATTCCAGTTGCAGCGATGCTGATGCCAAGATTGGTATCAAATCTTAAGATCCATACTCGCAATAAAAATTAGTGAGCAAAAAAATGCATATAAAAATAGCCGAAATGATGGGGTTACTCGCAATAAAAATCAGCGAGCAAAAAATATATGCATATGAAATAGCCGAAATGATGGGGCAACTCGCAATAAAAATCAGCGAGCTAAAAATATATGCATATGAAATAGCTGGAATGTTTGGGCAACTCGCAATAAAAAGCAGCGAGTAAAAATATAAAAATAGCCGAAATGATTAGGCACCGCGATAAATAGCCGAAATGATTGGGCAATCGCGACTTTCGCGATATGAAAAGCTGAAAAGATAGAGCATCGCGGAAATATAAAATAAAATAAAATAAAATTTCCTCTGCCCTGCAGATGAGTTTACACCGACCCCTGTATACAATCCATGGGAACAAATGAAAAAGGGAACCATGTTTTCCCACCAGGCTTCGTCAAATGGAGAGCTAGATCTTGATGGCGACATCTACAGCCTAGAGATCAGCCTGACGTTCCTTCTCAGTGTAGACGCGACATCTACAAAGACCCAAGGGTCAAAACAAAACGGAGCCATAGCAAATTCCTAGATCCAAGTCCTGACAGTTCATATACAACCTAGAGACAACCTCAACATTTTTCTCGTTACAGCAGGCGCAATGTCAACTACGGCGTTTCTTCTCATTCCAACAGGATGCAGATGCAACGTCAACGAAAGACCTCACGATCGAAACAAAGTGAAGTGACGGAAAAATCCCAGCTCGAAGTCTTGACGGTTCACATTCAACTTAGAGACAATCTCGACATTCTTCTCGTTACAGCAGATGTAATGTCAACAAAGGCTCCAAATAGCCAAATCAAAAAGGAGTGACGGCAAAATCCTAACGCCAAGTCTCGACGGTTCACATACAACCTAGAGACAATCTCGACATTCTTCTCATTATAGCAGATGCAATGTCAACAAAAACTCCAAAACAGCCATATAAAAAAGGAAGCGAAGGAAAAATTCCTAGCTTCAGGGTCTTGACAGCAACTCAAATAAAACCCGAAAAACTATCGGAGATCATCCCACACCAATGCGGAGTGGTTATGACTCATCGGGGCTCCCAAACTAAGCCTAACCTCAAGTAAAAAGCGACATGGAAAAATTCCTAACGCTTGCTCTTCCGACGGTCAAACTGCCTAAGAAGATTACTTAAAGACGTCTTGTCCAGCCTCCGAAGGGATCAGAGACACGACAGTCGCGGGGCTACTCGAACAGCGGCGTAAAGTCTGCATATCGGGGAATGCATCAGCCAACACGACGGTACCACGGACTAAAACCCTAGTACCACAAAACCTAACGGGCCACAATCGCAAAGAGCAAGGATTATTTATAACTTTAGGAAAAGTTTTCCTATAAACCCAATGGAGGTAAACTGAATAAACTCCGAAATGATTCCATAAACTAGAGACTCCGGAATGAATGAATAACCTACAAGCTCCGAAATGAGTCCATAAACTAGGGACTCCGGAATGAGTGAATAAACTACAAAATCCGAAATGAGTTCATAAACTAGAGACTCCGGAATGAGTACATAAACTACTTTACGCCAAGTCAAGACATCGAAGGAAAGAGAAGCGCTAGTATGAAATGAAATATGTCTTTTATTCATGAATCAAAATGAATACAAGATACTCTTATTTATGAATCAAAATGAATACAAAAATGGAGAATATACAACAACAAAAATGTCTAAGTCGGCGGACGGTTCAATAAGCCAGCAAGTTCGTCATTTTTCCGCTGGACTTCTGCTTCGAGCTCTATCAGTGCCGCAAGACGAGTCCCTGCCTGTGTCTGTTGATTCCGGTATGAAGCAAACCGACTCTCAAGCTCTTTCTCGGAGACCTTGAAGGCTTCAACCATCTCACATGTAAAAATAACGGCTTTGTCAAGAGCCACCACCTCTGTAATGGCTTCTTGAAGCACCCGCCAAATTTCGTATGCACGAGTGAGCTGGGCTTGAAGCTCTCCTAAAGCCTTTGAAGCCAACTCCTTGCCGAAAACTTCCGGTTAAGCCTTTTCTCGCACGATTGGAGATTGGCTGCACATCGTTCGATCCACCCACGCAGGCTCACCTTTACAGACAAGATGTCGAAGAGAAGGCGTATGCATTCAATCCCATATAGATAGGCCTCCACTCTGCGGCAGTACTCAACCCAGGTACGCACCAATGCCTCGTCATGATAAGCGGCAAGAACAGATAAGGAAGCATTGGCTTCAGCAGCGAATTCTTCGGTCGCGAAAGAAGTACCAGCGCGAAGATCTTCGATGAGAGCCGCCAGGGAATAAACGCTCAGTTTTTCCATCCTCTCAGATACGCGTCAGGCGTAAGGGCCTGGTGGCATGGAGATCCGAGACTCTAATGGGGTTAGGGCTGGCAAAGCTGTGAAGATATATGTGCGGTCAGTTGTATTTCCAAATATAAAGTAAACAAAACGATGCCAAAGATAAAATGTCACTTACCTACAGTCATGCAAGGCGGGTTTGAGAGATCCCCAAGTCCATCAAGAATCTCGACTTCGTCGTCAGCTTCCAGAACTGTGGTTTAAAATGAAGGGCATATCAGCATCATTATAAAAATATAAAACAAAAATGGCAAAAGAATACCGATTTTAGCCAGAAGAGAGCACTATGCTTTGTGGAGGTATCGCTTGTGGGGCCGCCATGTCAAGCAAACGCTGGAAGGTTTTCCTTAGAGAATGATCCACGATGGAAGCCGCCAGCTCTCGCAATTCTGAAGGAAAGAAAGGTTCAGATAACGGAGGGGTCCTTAAACAAAATGTGTATGTATAAAAGATTACCTTCGATATTTCGCCCACCTTGAACTGGAGGGATGGCAGCTTCGGCAGCCTCCTCTACACCCTCAGGTGCATCACTGAGGATATTTATGAAATCTATAGCCGGCATGGCAGTCTCCAATAAAAGGACAAAAGCCGCCGCTGAAGGCCCCTAGGCAAGGAAAACATTTTTAACAATCTCTTCTGCACCCTCCGGTGCGTCACTAGAGATATCCATGGGATTTATAGCCAGCAAGACCATCTCTGCCGGAGGAGTAGACGCTGAAGGGACAAAAGCCATCACCGGAAGCTCCATAACGGGGATAGTAGCTTCAGTAATCTCCTCTACACCTTCCGGTGCATCACGGGAGATATTCGTAGAATCCGCAGCCATGGCTCGATCTAGGCTCAAACCCGCTTCCGCTGCAGAAGTCGCTGCAAAGTTTTTGCAAAGATAAGGAGACGTGAAAGTAATACAAATTACCCGCCAAAAGAAAGACATGAAAAATACGCATACCAATGCGCCAGGGAGCCTGAAGTATGACTTTTTCAAGCCGTTGTTCTTTTCTGATCAAATGCGCTCGCAGGGTTTCAATCCCAAGTAAATGACTGCCCATCTTCAGTGCAAGATCGTCTTCAGAAACAACCGAGATGGGCTGTTTGAGAGCCCGTTCTTCTTCCATTGACAGAGGACCCATGGGTACCCTAGGTAATAATGGGTCAACGTCATGGAATACAACGAAGGGAAGGCTTTCTTCAGGGGGCGCACGTTTTCAGTCTCATCTCGTGAGTGCCTTAAAGCCTCGGCCAATTGAGCAGCCTCCTCGGCAGACGAACCGGGGAAAAGAAAACCATCGTCCGACTCCTGCATGGATATCGGCTCGTCCTGGATAAAGGGCTCAGATTCAAGCAAGAAGTCGAGTAGGCCGGTTACTGGCTTCTTTCGCCTTTTTGAGCCGGAGCTAACACTGGTGGAGGAGCGCTTTCTCCCCTTCGGTGCTTTGGCACGGCGCTGCCCAACCTCACCTTCAGTATCATCCTTTGGTGACACCACTGCTAGTGCCTTATCAGGAACTTCCGTCTCGGCTCTAGTACGCACCGACATACCAGCAGTGCGAGGAGCTGATTTTATTTCTGCGGCATTAGGGATAAGCACCGAACCACTATCCCTCAGAAGAGGGCGAACCACCGACCGCGGCGGCAATGAGGCGATAGTGACCTAAGCTAGAACGGGAGCTTTACACTCGAAAAGCACCCAACTCTCCCCTGCAATGACGGGGCCGACCCGATAGCGATACCAACCCTTGAAGGACACCACAGGCCTCAGAAGATAGTCGGGCTCCAGGATCATGAAGAGGGAGCCAATGTTTAACCGCATGAAATGGTGAATGACATCGCGAGTAACCTCCAGGGAGAGGGCAAGCTCAACTAAAAATGCCTCGAGAGGAATGCCCTGGTTGTAACCGAACTGTTGGGCAAAGCGATGCAGATTATACCGCATGAAGAGAGCAGTGTTATTCTGGCGGAACACTAAATAACCTGGCCTGATTGAGTATAGATGCATAATCTCCTTAGGCTTTAGAGACGGTGCTCCATCCTTCTACAAATAAAACAATTGCTGAACGGGCCCTGCTGGAGCAGAGAGGACTCGATCGCTAAAAACCATTCCGCCTTCAGTCGGGTATGGATTGAGCAGTACGCGAAGAGCCCCTAACTGGGTCAGATCGGGAGCGGAAGCAACAACCAACCTCATGATCCACGGGAAGGTATATGAATCATAAAAATCTGGCCGCCGGTGCGCAGCAAACGCTCCTAACACGTGCATCTCGATCCACGACGTGAAGTAGTGGAGTGAGAAATTCACGGTATCCGCACCCGGGCTCGAAGTATTAGCGGCAATGCTTAACCCGTGATATAAATGCGATAATCACGCAACACCAACAGCTAATCGCGCTCATTCAGATATGCAGTGAGCAGGGTAGAAGACGGAGGCTTTCATGAAACGTCGATGCATCATCATGGCAAACCAGCTGAGCCAGAGATTGATAAAGCCAATAAAGAAAGTTTCTTTGTCCATTCCAGGGGTCGCGATCGCATCGAAATCTACGGCCGACGAGTTTGTAAAATAAAACTGCGGCAGATCTTCCACTTTGCCCGGCAGTTTCTTCAGCCCGAATCCTAAAGGTTCTTCAATTTTCGCGAATTTTGGAGCCTTCTTGGATAAGACATCCTCGCGGAGAAAGCAAGCAATAAAAGCGTCAAAGGTGACACCTTGCCCTTCCGATGTCACGAACAGTTTTTCAAAAATACCCAGGGTCTTGATTAGACTCGGGTACTTATGATGAACGACGTTCTCAGTCGTCAGGCCATCAAGCATAGCAGGCGTCGTAGCAAAGATGTACTCATCGGAAGGCAGTAACTCTACGTAATGTTCTTCCCTGATTGGCAACCCTGAAACTTCACGAAACTCCTCCAGTTAAATCGAAACTTCACGATCTCCTAGCAAGAACGTGTTTGTAGGAAGATTCCATTGGTTCAAGAAAACCTTGACCCAACAGACATGAGAGGCGTAATAATAGAATAATGACGCATACACTGCTTGGTACAACCCAACCTTCTGCAGCCGTGTGCATTGGGTGGAGAGAATGTATCGAGCTCAGGGAAGATAGCCCACTGGGTGGCAGGGGGTAACGCCTACCTTATAAACCTGCCCCTAGGGTTGAGCTTCACCCTGACATATTCGGCGCCCCAGAATATCAATGGCCACCAGGGGTTGGTTGGGTATCTCGGTCGTTGACGGCTCGAGTCGGCACGTGGGAGTCCAATTAGTCGCCTCCACCGCATAAGCAGTCCGTGGGCGTTCCATCAATGATATTGGGCGGATGGGTTCTGTTGGCACTTGGCACTTCACAGGTAAAGCAATGTCGGCCCCTGATGATGTGACCATACCAAACCCCCCATAAGAAAAGACTCGTATGGTCCTTATCATGTGCCATAATCATTTTCATAACCTCCCCATCCGATGGTGATTGCGGAAAAGCAGCTTCTGAGCGAATGTAAGGGAAGTAAAGAAGTGAGGCCATCGTTCCCGAAATAAAAGGGGAAAGGAAAAACCCATTTTAAAAAATAAAATAATAAAAATTAAAAAATTAAAAAAAGAACGTGTTGTTTGTTTCACGGGACCACTGGCTGCAAAACCAATAGACACCACAAAATCAATATGGCAGCTCACCAATGATGAGACAAGATAATCATTGCGAGAATCAAAAAGAATTCTTATTAAATAGATACTGGAGTTTAAACAACTCTTGGCATTCTCAAAGAAAAATGAGTTCGGTTAAAATACCCAACAAATTCAAATTTGTGAAAATAAGGGTAAAACTCTATAATGAAAATATGCTCAAGAACATCAGGAAATAAATTTCCCAAAAGGCCCTCTTGATCTTTCAGAGCTAAGCTCTTTGATGAGGAATCAAATTCCTTTCAAGCAATGGAATTAAATTCCAGAAACCCCTATGATGAGAAACGAAGAAATGGAATTAAAATTCCAAAGATCCTAAAAGATCAGAGGAGAAACGCCCGATCTTCGAAGACATTGGTGTTTACTACACAAAAGATTATGTCTTTTTGGATCTTCAAGAGAGCAAAACTCTTGCGGTGGATTTAAAATCCAGAAAAAATTAAAGAAAAGGGGTTTCTTGTTCCTAAGAGAAAATTGTTGTTCAAGGTCTTTAGCTAAAAGATTTTTTTTTAACAAAGTTTAACTCTGAAATTTCAACAGACAGAGAACTGAGCACTGAAAGGAGAATTAAATTCTCAAGAGAAAGGCTAAGGAAGAAGACAAAGAAACAGTGGCCATCTCAAGAGCCAAGCCCTCGTATTTATAAGACATGATGGGAACGGTTCATTTCCCCGTTCGCCTAGGCAATCCAATGGCTGTAAAAGTGGACAACGTTGCACTCATGTGCAAGTCACGTGAGAGCAGCGCTGTAGGGGAATTTGTTCCCTCATAAAAAAAGAAGATGAGAGAAAGAAAGGGGGGAACTCCCCACTATTCGAACCTCACGTGTTAAACACGTGAGCGCCTATATGCAAGGCATATAGGCGCTGCCATTAAAACTATAAGATTAAACAAGCCTCATGTGCCAACCCGTGAGCGCCTATAAATACTTGCATATAGGCGCTGCCATTAAAACTATAAGATTAAACAAGCCTCATGTGCCAACCCGTGAGCGCCTATAAATAGGCGTTGCAATTAAACTACAAGAAGGCTAAACAAAGCTCATGTGCCAATACGTGAGCACCTATAAATAGGCGCTGTAATTAAACTACAAATAGGCTAAACAAGCCTCATGTGCCAACACGTGAGCGCCTATAAATAGGCGCTGCAATTAAACTACAACTAGGCTAAACCAGCCTCACGTGCCAACACGTGAGCATCTAAGCGCTGCAATTAAACCGCAGACCTCACCTGTTAACACGTGAGGACACCTCCTTACGTAGAATTAAATTCTACTTGATAACTTAATAAACCATTGGATCAAGGATCCAACGGTGATTAAACATAGAATTAAATTCTATTAGAGAGAATATTTTCTGTTAAACAGAGAGTCAGAAGATCAAAGATCTAAAATATTTCCTATATCTTTCTGAACAGGGAAAGATTATACTCTGTTAAACTGAGCACCCTTAGATTAAAAATCCAATGGTGATTAAAATGTCACCGCTCGTTACAATTTTATTCTATATATGGGAGAGTATCCCCAATCTTGTTAAAAACAAGAACAATATCTTTTATAAAAACAGAAGTCCTTGGATCAAAAATCCAACGGTGGGTAAAATTCCCCAAATCAATTCTGAAACCAAATAAATCAATGGGGATCTCTCAATGAGAGATTTTCTGAGAATTAAACAAACTTCTCTCCACTATATAAAGAGCTGGCGACTTCAAGTCTCAGGAGGAGGAGAGGAAGACACACACACAGAGAGAGGGAAGACAGAAGTAGAGATAGAAAAAAAAGAATTTGATTCTCAGCGAAGATTTGTTTCATCAGAACATACTAGGTAAAAAGAAGAAAAAAAATGCAGAGATTGTTCCATTCCTTTTTTGACTCTCTAAGGGTTTAACCCTTCATACAAGAACTTAGTTCTTTCTCTGGTTAAGATCTGTAGAAGCAGATCTTCCCAGAAGTTGAGAATTTAATTCTCATTGGGGAGATTCTGTCATGAAGATTCAAAGCCTATGGGAAAGAACCGAGTCCAAAGAATTTAATTCTTACAAAAACATATGGGAATTTAATTCCTCTGAAAACTAGGGTTTAACCCTATATAAAGAATTTGATTCCTGCACGAACAAGAGGAGAACATGATCCCTCAGACGATGACAATAATTTGAGACCTTCTAAATCCAAAGCCTAATGACTAGAAATGTCATTAATAAGAGAGCAAAATCTCCAAGAACACAGAAAAAAAGCCTGGTGATTCGTTAGAGTTTAACACTATAACGAGACCTCGCGTGTTTTCCACGTGAGTGTTTTTAATGAACAAAAAAAAATCCAACCGAGCCCCAACTGCTCACATACATTTGATTCGATCTTAATCTCAAACCAGATTAACGAACTTTAAATAAAACGAACCCAAATTTAAGATATACGGATTTGGACTAATCCACACCCTACCTAAACAAATAAAAACACACACGACACGAAATGAACTTCTGGAGCAGGAGAAAGAGGTTAACGTGATGCGATAACGTAATTAACTGCAGGGGCTTGCGCCTGCAGGGAAGAGCATCCCCACAATCAAAAACCCCTCGCAAACGAGGGGGAATCTGATGAAGTCTGTTACAACGGCCGTATCCATCCAAACCTGCGATAAACGGTGCTATAAATCAACTTAGCATTTTCGGAGAGGTGGACGGATAAATCCAAATAGCATCTGCCCCAAAAATTTAGGCCAAACGTCCCAACATCCCGGTCTCCGTTTTCGGCGGTGAACAATAATATATTATAACCAGTTATTATACTTAATTGATTCGATGGATTGATTAACATGTCTAGATCGAAACCATAGATTGCAAAAGGTGTAGAATGTAGTCGAGTGAGTCGAGTAATATACGAGTCATGACAATTGTAATCTTGGTTCGACTCAAGTTGGTTCGAATAGTTAGGGTTCGAGTTCATGTTCATGTTTAGATTCGAGTTGGGTTAGAGTTCGAATTTGTGTTCGAGTTCGAGTTCAAGTTTATGTTCGAGAGAAATCGGCAACTACTGCAGATAGACGGCAGAATTTATATTTTTTTCCAAGACAATTGCCATTGATAACTCCGTTAAGTTGTCTAACCTGAATAGGCAAGCACACACTTTCTCTAGCTCCCTGGGGCTCAAGAGAATTTATACCACTTAAGCCTATATTAATTCTAGAGTTCTTAAAATATTGTTTGCATATTTCGAGGGGATTTTATGAAAAATACTTTAATATAGTTTAAAAATAAATCTCGAGGGTGATTTATAATATTTAGAATTTTTATGAACATGTATTTTAATTGTTGTAGTGTTTTGGTGATAAAACAAAGCTTTTCTGAAACTTTATGGTATTTTTATGAAAACTTATGATATTTTTATGAAAACTACTACTTTTGGAAACTTGGTGGTATTTTATTAAGAATTCTAACTTTTCATTTTAAAGAATATAGTATCATAATATGTTTTTTTGTAAAATACGGATTTATAATTTTTTATATAATTTTTCAAAAATTTAGTTTTTATTTAGAAAAGTAGTATTTCTTAAAAAAAAACATATTTTTATTTCCTTTCGAGACCGAATACTCCGTGAGAAGTTCTGCATCTCGCTCTACTGTCCCAAGGATGTGCGATAATCAACACCATCCATTAACGGGTCCCCAGACAAGGGTTGTAGAAACGTAATTGCCAAGAATTTTAAAATACCGATTAAAAGAAACCCGTTTTTGTAAAAGTGTGATATTTTAATGTAAAACCTATTCTTTAACCTAATCATATGTTTATAATATCGTGCTATGTAATCATAGTGTACGTGTGGGGTACGTCGTTACCCCGTAAAATTTTCCTAAAGGTATTTTTTTAACAATTATTAAAATGAGGGTTATACTAAACTTCATGGTATTTTAATGAAAAAGTTCGATATATGTTTATTTCACATGAAATTTTGGTTAAACTAAAAGCTTATAAACAAGGTTACAAGTAATGTGAGAAAATTAGTTTAACCTATTTTGCTTTAAAGATGGGAGTTCCAAGGTTAAATAAATATGAATCGGAGATCACTCCACTTTACCGACATGTTTTTTTAGAAAAAAGATTTGAGATGAGGGAAAAGAGAGAAAGGCGACTCACCATTTTAGATGGTTAATAAGAGAACGAAAAAGCCCACAGGGGTCATGGTTTTTTCGGAGATGTTCCGGTCGTCGAGTTTGGCTTGCTACTCCACTTAGGGTGCTTAACTCCACTTGGTATTTAGAGAGTTTGAGAGAATGTTTACTAAAATTTTCAGAATAGGGAAAAGTTAAGGTATGGGGTAGTATTTATAGTGAAGAATTAGGGTTTGGAAATTAAAAATGTGGATTAAAAAAATTTAAATGGTGTTAAATGCTGAATTGAAGAGTCTCTGTTTGATTGTAGGAAAATCAAACAGTGTAAGGAAGTTAAGGGGAGTCGAAGGGACAAATGTGAAAAGCATAGAGGCAAATAGGCTCATCTTGACCTTCGGCACCGGCCCAAATGAAGAAACGGGCGGTCGAAATTTTTGGATTTGCCTCGAGATTTGTGCTACGTGTCAAGTTGGGTGTGTACACCTCATTGCACCTATTTGATTTTTTTGAAACTTTTCGTTTCTCCGTGTATTGCACGTGCAACTCTTGGGCTTACAAAAAATTTAAAGAAAAATCTAAAAATAATTTTGTCCGATAATAATCAAACACACAGGCTATATCACAGCAGTGCAGAAGCTTTACCAGTGAGCTAAAAGTTGCTTCTTGCTTTTATTTAATAAAAATAACTTTTAACTCTTATATAAGCTGTAATCCCCTTTTTTGTACAATAATAAGAAATTTCTGTACAGAAATTTCAGAGTTGTTACAACCGCGACATTCGTCTCGATACAGCAGACGCAATGCCAACAAACGAAGCAAAGGAAAAATTCCTAGCTTCAGGGTCTTGACGGTAACTCATATAAAACCTGAAAAACTATCGGAGATCATCCTACCCCAGCACGGAGTGGTTATGGCTCATCGGGGTTCTCCAAAATGAGCCTAATCTCAAGTAAAAAACGGCATGGCAAAATTCCTAACGCTTGCTCTTCCGACGGTCAAACTGCCTAGAAGGATTGCTTGAAGACGTCTTGTCCAGCCCCCGAAGGGATCAGAGACACAACAGTCGCAAGGCTACTCGAGCAGCAAGGTTGCCTATCGAAGAATATATCAGCCAACGCGACAGTACGACGGACAAAACCCTAGTACCACAGACCCTAACGGACCTCTGTCGTAAAGAGCAGAGGTTAACTGTAACGTTAGGACATTCTTGCGAGAACTGCTCGATTCGTCTCGACTCATGAGGAAATTAGTGTCTTTGGGAGAACTTCTCTATTCGTCTCGACTCGTAAGGAAAAAGCCTTAGGCGATGGGGATAAGAACCGGTTTCCTAGGCACTGGGGCCCTGCAAGTCGGTCCAAAATGGACTCTTGCATACTATTCACGGGCCACACTCTCCAAAATCGAATCTCGACAAGGAGAGAAACAACCGCTTACGAGTCCTCTCGACTTGTAGGAGGGAAAATTCTCTTGTGAGATCCTTACGACTCTCAAGAGAAAACGCACTTAGGAATCCTCACGGTTCCTAAGGAGAAAATACACCTACGAGATCCTCTCGACTCGTAGGGAGAAAAGTCTTCATGAGACCCTCACGGCTCATGAAGTTGAAAAGTCTTAGGCGGCAGATCTGAACCTGTCTCCTAAGTCATCGCTACCTTATAAAGAGTTCAGGATGAAATGTCATCTACCATCTATGGGCCACATTTGCCAAAGCCACATTCGTCGCTGAAGTGAAGAAGCTACTTACGGGTCCTCACGATTCGTAAGGAAAAATACCCGAGTGAGATCCTTATGACTCACGGAGGTAATGAACACTTAGAAATCCTCACGATTTCTAGGGAGAATTTACACCTATGAGATCCTCTCGACTCGAAGGGTGAAAAACCTTCTTGAGACCCTTACGGCTCATGAAGACGAAGAAAGTCTTAGGCTACAAAGACCCTAAACTTGTCTCCTAAGCCCTCAATTCTGTGGCCATGCATAACTCTGCACTACTTCACCCACGTACGTACTTACGTGGGCAAAGTAGTGGGGGGCATTTGTTCCCGCCAAAATTTTGGCTCACAACCTGCTCCCTTATAAAAAAATAATAAATAAAAATAATAATAAAATAAAAAATGAAGGGAAAAACTCCACATGCAAAGAATAAAGCAAATGCCTCAAAGCCAAGAGTTAAAACAAAGTTGAAGCAACGCTTCAGATTCAGCGCTAGGTGCGCTGCGCGCCACGTGTCAAACACGGATGCGCTAGCGCCAGGTGCGCTGCATCCTAGGCAGTGCACCATGTGTGCGCTAGCGCTGCGCGCCACGTGTCAAACACGGGTTCGCTAGCTCAGGCCGCGCTGCGCGCCACGTGTCAAACGTAGGTGCGCTAGCGCAAATTGCACTGCGCTCTGAGAAGCGCACCACGTGCAAAGCACGGGTGCGCCGGCGCTGTAATTATAAAATTCCCCACCGTTATATCAAAAGATCTAATATTAATGATAAATTATTAATTAATCAAAATTAAAATTCTGTTATGCAAAGATTTTCTCAATCTTGTTAAAAACAAGAAGATTGCCTTCTATAAAACAGAAGCCCTAAGATCAAAGATCCAACGGTGGGGAAACATCCCCAAATCAATCAGAGAAAGATCTCTTTAACTGATTTAACAAATCAATTTGCCCTATATAAAGGCCCCAAGACTTAAAGTCTGATATAGAGAAACCCCCCTACAAATTTTGAGAAAACTCAAAGAAAGAAAAGCAAGCTTTTAGCAAAAGAATATCATTTCTTCAAAGTAAAGAACATGATCCTTGAACACAGAGATGAAATCATCTCATGAAAAGAAGAACTATCTTCTGGAAAAAAAAGATCACAGATCTATAAAAAAGACCAAGGTCTTTGATAAAAAAGAGATCAAAAGATCTTATCATAAAAACAAAGGAAGTATTTACTTCATTTACAGATCATTGATCTACAGAGGCAGTGCCTTTTTATAAATAAGAACATCATTTACAGATCATTGAGCTACAGAGGCAGTGCCTTTTTATAAATAAGAACTTATGTTCTTGAATTTTGAGGCAAAGCCTCCTTTAAAAGAACATAAACTGGTTCTCTGATCATAAATTTGATCAAATACGCTTTGCGCTGCTGAAAAGTGCCTTGCACTCATGAACTGCGCTTTTGCGCTTATTGGAAAGGTGCTCAGCGCCAAAGCATACCACGTGTCAACCACAGACACAGCTTGCGCATTGCGCTTCTGAAACAGCGCACTGCGCCCATGGACTGGCGCTCAGCACCAAGCGCGCCACGTGTCACTCACTGGTGCGCCATTAAATCAGCGCAAAGCGCTCATAAATTGAAAGCGCAATGCGCTAATAAGCTAGCGCCTAGCGCTAAGCGTGACACGTGTCATCTTCGTGTGCGCTACCCGACAGAAGCGCTATGCTCTCTTCGATTGGTGCCAACCGTCTGGCGCACCACGTAGCGCACTGTCAGAACACACATTGTTCTGATGAATGCTATGCATTCAATACAAGACAAAAGATGTCAGAACCCAATGCCTAGCATTATTAAAAGGGCCAAGCCCAAGTAAAGGCTCAATAGCCAGAATAAAAAATGTTAAACATTTTAATTGGACTTAGCCCAACATTGGCCGTAAGTCCTCAACTCATATCAACTGAGCCCATATGCTCATAAACCTTTCAACAGACTTTAGCCCCAAATTGGACTATAGATCCCCCAACCAAAATTGGTTCAAGGGTATATCTCTGAACTCCTCTGATATTTGTCGTTGTAATTCTTCAACGTCTTCAGAGAGGTGACGGATCCCGACAGCCATACATTCCACAGACTATGATGTTTTTAAACTGGACTGTGGGGTCCTTAAACCGATGGACTATGATATCCTTAACCTCGGACTGTGGGGTCCATTTAAGCCTACGAACTATAATGTCCTTAACCTTGGACCACCATGTCCTTAAACTGGTAATGGACCGCCATGTCCCTAAACTAAACAATAGAGTTCAAATGCTCTCTTGTTGGATCTAAACGATCCTGTTAAGTTGATCTTAGTCTAAAATTAGACTAACGTATCCTTAACAAACGTTTAACTTGATCTTAATCTCAAATGAGGCTAACGTATCCTTAAACCCAAATCTAAGAAGATACGGATTTGGACTAAACCACGCCCTACGGGCGACAATATAAATTAGTCTCCGTATACAATCCACGGACAACCAAAAACAAAACAAACACCCACAACACGAAGTGACCATTTGGAGAAGGAGAAAGTTTTTACCGCGATGCGGTAGCGTAATTAACTGTAGGGACTTGCGCCTGCAGGGAAGAGCGTCCCCACAATCAAAAACCCCTCAAACGAGGGGGAATCTGACGAAATCTGCTACATCGACCGCATCCGTTTAATCCTTCGATACATGGTGCCATAAATCAACTTGGCATCTTCGGAGAGATGGACGGATAGCACCAATTAGCATCTGCCCCGAATTTCAGGCAAGACGGACCTCCGCGGTCGCGTCTCCGTGTTTGGCGGGGAACAAGCACTAGTCAAGTTCTACCCGCAATTTCGGGATTGATTCAGACCCACCGGTATGATCCTTAACTATGGTCAACAAAGTCATACGAATGTCCTAATCGATCGCATCATATGCTTTGTAGGAAGACATCACTTAGCTACCGTACACCATGTCTTAAACAAAAAATGTTTAAAATTTTGTTGTTCTGGCTATTGAGCCTTTACTTGGGCTTACCCTTTTCAATAATGCTGAGCATTAGATCCTGACATTTTTTGTCTTGTATTGAATGCATAGCATTCATCAGTGTTCTGACAGTGCGCCACGTGGCGCGCCAGGCGCTTTGCGCCAATTAAAGAGCGCATTGCGCTTCTGCCAAGTAGCGCACACGAAAAGGACACGTGTCGCGCTTAGCACTAAGCGCCAGTTTATGAGCGCATTGCGCTTTCAATTAATGAGCGTGTTGCGCTAGTTTAGTGGCGCACCAGTGAGTGACACGTGGCGCGCTTGGCTCTGAGCGCCAGCCCAAGAAGCGCAAAGGCGCAGTTCATGAGTGCAATGCACTTTTCAGTAGCGTAAAACGCATTTGATCAAATTTATGATCAGAGAACAAGTTTGTGTTCTTTTTTAGAGGAGCCTTTGCCTCAAGATTCAAGAACAATAGTTCTTATTTTGGAAGGGGCTTTACCTTTGTAGATCAATGATCTGTGAATGAAGTAAATACTTCTTTTGTTTTTATGATGAGATCTTTTGATCTCTTTTTTATCAAAGACCTTGGTCTTTTGTATATCTATGATCTTTTTTAGAAGATAGTTCTTCCTTTCATGAGATGATTTCATCTCTGTGTTCAAGAATCATGTTCTTCACCTTAAAGAAATGATCTTCTTTTGCTAAAAGCTTGCTTTTCTTTCTTTTAGTTTTCTTAAAGTTTGTAAGGGGGGTTTCTCTATATCAGACTTTAAGTCTTGGGGCCTTTATATAGGGCAAATTGATTTGTTAAATCAGTTAAAGAGATCTTTCTCTGATTGATTTGGGGATGTTTCCCCACCGTTGGATCTTTGATCTTAGGGCTTCTGTTTTACAGAAGGCAATCTTCTTGTTTTTAACAAGATTGAGAAAATCTTTGCATAACAGAATTTTAATTCTGATTAATTAATGATTTATCATTATTTATTAGATCTTTTGATCTAACGGTGGGAATTTTATAATTCCAACGCTGGCGCACCCGTGCTTTGCACGTGGTGCGCTGCTCAGAGCGCAGTGCACTTTGCGCTAGTGCACTTTGCGCTAGCGCACCTACGTTTGACACGTGGCGTGCAGCGCAGAGCGCAGCGTAGCCTGCGCTAGCGCATCCGTGTTTGACACGTGGCGCGCAGCGCGCCTAGCTCTAGCGCACACATGGTGCACTGCCTAGGACGCAGCGCACCTGGCGCTAGCGCATCCGTGTTTGACACGTGGCGCGCAGCGCACCTAGCACTTGATCTGAAGCGTTGCTTCAACTTTGTTTTAACTCTTGGTTTTGAGGCATTTACTACATTCTTTGCATGTAGAGTTTTTCCCTTCATTTTTTATTTTATTATTATTTTTATTTATTATTTTTTTATAAGGGAGCAGGCTGTGAGCCAAAATTTTTGCGGGAACGGTGCTTATGATTTGTTGACCATAGTTAAGGTCGTAAGACACTAGGGGTAAAAACCATATCGGGAATTTCAAGTGTTGAAATTTGCAATGAGATTGCATACCTTCTATTTGATAGTTAGGTTCCGATTCCACTGTGAGTAAAAGTTATATATAAATAGCCATTCGTCGCGCGTATTTATAAACATTCCAGGTCAAAGATGAATACATTGGATATACTAGGAATTCTGTATTTCGTTCAAGCCCTTAACAAAAGACGGATTCCACGGTCGTGATGAGTAGCCAAACCCCATCCTAGACCCCTACGGGTCCGGCAAACTACCCGCCAAATTCCCGAAGTGATGCAACCTCCCTCAGTAAAATGAGTATGCCACTCAGCACTTCGAGAACCCGGTAGTTTGTGCACCCCACCTTGGGTCTATCCTAGGAGCAAAACAGTAAAAAGAAATATCACAACGGTGGCTACAAGCTCAACCCGGATGTGCCCCGCAAAATAATATTACATCAATTTTACAAATTACATGAATGAAAGAAAAGAAAAACACTCATCTCACATCCCCCGGCTATTCATCCACGACGATCCAATATATTCATATACACATACCATTACATGATATACATACGTGCAACCCCCACTAACCGTCGTATAGCAATTAGGGGACGTTTCAAACATATATCAAACTGAAAAGCGGATAAACGACGTTAAAAATTCGATTTCAAAACACTCTGATTTCCCCTAACACTTAGCTTATATCACATGTAATCTGGAAATAATCAAACAATACCATAAAACCAAAAACCCATAATACAGTGACCTCTAAAAAACTCAGGCCCAAACCTCATTGTTTGACTGGCGATGCCGGTGAAATCCTTGTTCTCGCCGGGAAAAAACTGGTGGTTTGGGCTCGTTTTTCTAGGATTGTCTAGTTATCTCATAACAAGTATTCTGCACATGTTTAAAAAAAATTTAGAAAACTTTTAAAAATTTCCAGAGAGCGGGTTTTTGATTTTACGGTTTCGGAGTTATTTCGTATTCGAAGTTTTAAACATTGTCTAAAAATCTAGTTATGGTCTAGTTACATACCATGTTAATGTATGTTGCACACCCTCATAACACTTGTGAGGAGACGGAAGTGGCAAACGAAAATTTTCTTGCATGCAACACCCACTTTAAATCTAGATCTTGTGCTAAACCATAACTAGAAAGCCTATCTAGAGTTGTTATCTAGTATGATAGGGGTTATACCTAGTGAATCGGTCCTTCGGGTTTCCTTTTGGATGCGACTCCTAGGCTCCTTGGATGGTTGCAACGACCTCGATCTCCGGTCACCTCCAAGACGTAGATGATCCACCCGAGAGCATTGGAACAAGTTTCAAACTTTTCACAAGAGTTAACTAAGAAATCAAGTGTGCTAGAAATGACTACTTAAATGATGTAGAGAATGAACTAGTGGATTATTTTATCTCTTAACCTATGGATCACAACACATGTGAGTGTTTAGGTTAGAGGAAGAAGAAGGAGATAATTTGGAGAGAGAAGATGAATGTGAGAATGAGAGAAAAATCAACCATGGAAAAATGATATGGCTCATGGGAAAATAATTGAAGTATGTATTATTTTATCTCTAAAATAATGCACCATATTTCAATAGTCATTCCAAATGAATAAAAAATAAAATAAGCCATTCCTTCATCCATGCTTTGATAATTCCAAATTCCACCTCATTATTTTTATTTTCACAAAATAAAAACTCATTCATGAGGTGTCTCCTTCTAGAATGAATTCTTGTACAATTACAAGAATACCCCACCGTATACCGTATAAGTATACGCGTATTCGCATTCCGAAAAATACGAATAAAAATAATCCAATAATATAATACCGGTATCCGGCTTAAACCAAATCCTACCAGTATTATCCTTCTGATCATCATTCCTGTAGCCAGTACATGAACATGATCGAAACCCTGTCGTAACAACTTACGGCCTCTACATCTTTTGCCTGAACAAGGGAACCCTCTATGTAGGACTCTAAAGACTCGACAGTACGCTGACAGTAACCACAAGCACGTCAGCGGCACTAGCTGTGCGTAACGGCTACCCAATTACATGAAGAAAAGGTGGCCGACGAGCTAACTCATCCCAACACTAACGAGCCTGTAAGCAACACTTAC
The DNA here is from genome assembly GCA_030015575.1 of Agapanthus africanus. NCBI lineage: Eukaryota > Viridiplantae > Streptophyta > Magnoliopsida > Asparagales > Amaryllidaceae > Agapanthus > Agapanthus africanus. Next base: position 96,699,878 of record CM057337.1, read on the forward strand.
CGTACAGTCCGGTCTCTTCGTTTGATACATCGCATATGAAGTCTAGGGGTGGTAAATGTTAGACCCCAGTAACTTTATAAGTCATGCTGATTTATGGCTCATAACGTTTCGAAAAACTACCGATAACTCTTATCGGTAAATCTCGACAACCCTGGTCAGGGATTTGCTGTTATGGCCGATCAAGCATAGCGCGACATCAACTCCCTATATCGGGAGAGACGAAACCCTTCCTATCGCTCACCTCCTCCATGTGACTCAGGACTGTACCCAAAATCCATCTATTTGCACGACTCAGTAGATCCGTGGTAGGGAGGAAATCAAAGCACGGTGACAAGACACTATGACGATCTCGGGTTTACAGACTAATCTGTACAAGTGTCACCAGAGAACTGCTATCTGACAATAGGTATATATACCATCTAGGGGTTCTCGGCGAGTCCTACTTGGTGTACCCATTCTCCAATGAGCACCTGTGTACAATCTTTGACGTCAAACACCAATGGTTGTGGGATCAACCATCGCCTCCGGGATCGAGAAACGTACACACTGGTCTACTCTGGTTATATCGATGCCCTATCTCGATATACCCTCGAGTAAGAACTATTAAAGGATATGCTTTTAGACTGCCCAGGCCCCACTAGTATGATCTACATCACAATCCTGGTAGTCAAGCATAATCCTATATAAGATATGAAAAACAACACATGTTAAGATGAAGATAAACTAGATAGCATACTATCATTTCGAGCAAAGACTGTTTCTATACATATATATGCCTAGCATCCTATACAATACAAGCCTCTAGGGCATACATATCTAACAGAATTCACCATACTCAGCAGATTCGCCGCCCATCTAATCCCTACTGCAGAAATCAGAGCCAGGCGTTTCCAGTAAGGATTGGACCCTGAGATTCAAGTCGCCCTAGAAACGGGGGAATACCTGACACATGAAGCAGCTTTAAAGTCAGCCCGTCTCTATGAAGTTGTCATTATGAAGAAGTGAAGGCCACGGTTGGTCGGTATGAATCGTCCCCCCCATCAGATTAATGGAGGAGCCTCTTCTAGGCTAACTCTCCCAGCGCCGGCAATGCGTCCAAGAGAATCATTTTTCAAGACTGAACCGAACTTCTGCATCTATTGTAAGAAAACCAGACACCAAGTCAAGGATTTCCGTCGAGCAAATGGTCTTTGTCTGATATGTGGATCATCCTCACACACTATAGGCACTTGCCTACACAACCGAACTAGCCCAGCCCCCACAGCTAGACCAGCTATTCAAGCTCCACCTACTCATTTAGCCCTTCCTGCACCACCTTTACACAGACCATCTTTACCTCGTCAGCCATCGATGTACCAGCATGCACAGAGAAATGTGCAGAGACGTCAGGCTTTCACCTTGGCGGCCGTGGAAGCCGAAGCTATGGGTCAAGGTAACCCTGATAAAATTCCCTCCCAGCTTTTTCACCCTTTTTAAACTCTTACATCCTTCGTTCTTTCAAACATTTTTATGCACCTTCGGTACAATATCAGTAGTTCTTTCACCGCCGCTATAATTTAATTTTTATTGAATCTGTTATAACTTCCTTGTGTAAATTTTGAGGACGAAATTTTTATAAGGATGGTAGAATGTAACGACTCTGAAATCTTAGTACGGAAATTCTTCTGTTAAAATACAGAATAGAGTTTCACAGCCTAAATACAATTTATAAGTTAATTTTGTTTAAGAACAGCAAGAAACAACTTGTAGCTCACCGGTAAAGCCTTGCACTGCAGTGACGTAGCCCTGTGTTCGAATCTCATCAGACACATTATGTTTTTCTGATTTTTCTTTTAAAATTTTTTCAAGCCCAAAATTTTACACGTGCAATGCACATAAAAATGAAAAGTCTGAAGAAATAAACATGTGCATTAAGATTTAAATACAGGAAAGAACACGTGTCCAAAATCCGACGGTTCCCCCTCACCAATTGACCGGCGGAAACGTCGATTTGGCCGGCACCGACGGGCCCCCGTAACCAATTAACCCCGGGCTTTGCACACATGAATTTTCCTCTACCCCTAACTCTCCTGCACTGTTTGATTACTCTGCAATCAAACAGATGCCCCTCAATTCTCCATTTATCACTTTTTAATGTATTTTAATTCATCTTTTTAATTCCAAAACCCTAATTCCACACTATAAATACTACCCCATGCCCTAACACATTCTCATTCTGAAAATTCTAGCCAAAATTTTTTCAAAAGTCCCTAGGTGCAGGTGAAGTAAAGTGGAGTTAGCAAACAAGCAACTTCCGGCGAAGGTCGAAACCGATTCCGGAGCTCCCGCGGCATCCCAAAGCTTTCCCCTTCTTCTTCCTCTTCTTAACAAAATCAAACGTTAAGTCCATTCCAATCCCTTTCTTTCTTCTTGAAAAGTACTTTTTTCAAAACATGTCGGTAAGTGGAGTTAATACCGGCATTTTCTTCTAAACACTAAAAAGCTCACTTTTTCTTAACTAATTTTCATCCATATTCTTACACCATATTTGTAATCATATAACTAATGCTTATAACCAAATTCTAATCAAGAATATCATGCAAAATAGCTTTAACTTAACATTTACGCAAAAATACCATAAACTTCACATATCTCTCTTTTAGTATTTTTGTTAATTATATCTTTAGAAAAATTCACGGGGTAATGACCTATCCCTCACAAACACACATGGTTCTAGAGCACGATAACTCTTTCATGTAGATTTATGTTTCGAGAAAATATTACAAGAAAATAACATTTACTATAAAAACCGGGTTTCTTTTGAATTGTATTTCAAAATCCCTTTGCAAATATATCTCTTCAACCCATTTTAGGGGACCCGCTATTGCATGGTGTGGATTATCGCACATCCTTGGACAAGTAGAGCGAGATGCAGACCTCCACACGGAGCATTCAGTCTCGAATGGTTTTTAACACGATTTTTAAGAAAAACGCAATTTTCTACTTAATAATAAAATTAATTTTTAATAATTATATAAATATTATAAAATCCATATATTTTCAAAATAAACCAAACTTACATTTTTTTCCTAAAAGTTGAAAGTTCAAAAGTTTCATTAAAATACTATCAAGATATCAATACAAGACAAGTTTTACAATAAAATACCATGAATTATTCAAGCTAAGTACTTATCACTAAAATACCTCAAATCTTTAAAATTCACATTCATGAAAACCCTAAATAATATAAATAACTTCTCGAGATTATTTTGAAACAATATTAAAAATAATTTTCATAAATCCCCCTCGAGTTATATATATCAATATTTAACGACTTTAGTAATTATGGATTTAAACGGGATCAATTCTCTTAAGTCTCGGGAAGCCGGAGAAAATGAGTGCTTGCCTATTTAAGATAGAAAACTTAACAGTGTTATCAATGATAATTATCTTGGAAAAAAACACAATACCTGCCGTCCATGTGCAGTAGTTACCGATAACTCCTGAACCTAATTCAAGATCTAAATCAGTTTAAAATGTCTGACTCAAGTCTAAGTCTAACTCATGTCTAAATCCAAACTCAAACCTGAATTTAAAGCCAAACATGAATACTTGATCATGAACTTGAATCCAAACTCAAGTCAGAATTCAATTCAAACATGAACCCAAAGTTTAGCACGCATACTTGAACATGAACCTGAATACCTGAATTCAAACACATATATCAATTCTGAATACATGACTTGACTTGACTCGAACTATGAATACAACTTGATATGAATACTTGATATATACATGAAATCTATCTTGCAAACTGATGTATTCATGGATTCGAGAAAGGCTGGTAATTTTAGCTGTAAATTAGCATATACGGGGCGCCGGGGTAGTTCATGCGTGAATCCAAAGAAATCTCGGCAGACCCACTAGATCATGAATCCATGTCTACTAACACAATCAAGCTATCATGAGAGCCCGTGTTTTCTTGCTCCTGGATTACAGCCTGTTGAATTTGGAATACTTCAACACTAGCTTGAAATCCCGTTACTAACACTTGATTCAGGCCGTGGTTCCTTACTCCTGAATTACAGCCTGTTGGGTTCGAGAACACTCTTGAGATTGGTTGGCATTCACCCTTGAACTTACGTTAAATTAGTGTACCCAAGTAGAGATATATTAAGACACTTACATTCACTGCATGGTCACTATATTTACACCACACGGCCATGTTACATTTGTTTGTCATGCTCATGCTATGCTGTCATGCTTATCTACTTATTATATATTACCATACTTGTTCACATATATTACGATAGAACTGCATGATAAATAAACTTGCCATTTACATTAAACGACATGCTGACACAACATACTTCATACTCACTTGTTCATATTATATACTTTTATTTTATCATTACACTTTATATTTCATTTCATTTCCTGGAACTTACCGAGCGAAAGTTCGCTGACGGGCATTCCACCCACCTTTGTTTTCTTAGAATGTTCGTCAAATACTGTGGAGACTGAAGAGGTAGACATCTTAGAGGAAGAGCACGATCAGATTGAGACCCAAGCCTAAGCCAGTTATCTTTTCTCAGTTTATGTATGCCATTGTTTAGGCATTTCCATTCTTATACTTTCTTTCAGTTGAAATCATGTATTGTAAATGAATCAAGTTGAATGTAAATAAAGCTGTTGAATTATAAATCTCAAGTTAATCTTCTTGCCATTTTATATTGCTTATTTTACACTTAGCGTATTTATTCCGAGAAATGACCTTCTTTAAATAAATATGTCGCGGCCTCGTCATGTACCTACTTCCGTCAACTGGGAAGCGGGGCGTGACAGATTTTGTTGGTAGCCCATGCAGGTTAGTTCTACATGAAGTCCTAAGCAATATATAACAAGAAATATGATATTCAACAACTTTACATTCCTTGCAATTCAATTTCCGTTGAATCTATCCTAATCTTTCTTCTCTATCTAAGGTGATAGATTCTCCCAGCAACCTAGCACCAACGATGGAAGAACACCACCACCACCTATCCTTACCGTTCTACCACCTCCACCTACCGTAGCCGCTCCACTCACAGAACAGACGATACTTCTGGAGGCTATCAAAAGCCTAGTTGAAGGTCAGCAGGCTCAAAACACGATTTTGCAGGAGCGGACTGCTCTCCTTCAACAGAGTTTCATCCGCTCTGAAGCAGAAGCACCGAAAGTGAAACAATTTCGAGCGTTACACCCGAAGAAATTCTCATGAAAAGAGAAACCGCTTGAGGCCGAGGAATGGGCACAGAGCATTAAAGACGACCTAGCCGCAGCTCAAGTTCCAGAAGTGGCATGGGTCAGAATAGCAAAACTCCAGTTTACTGACAATAACAGAATCTGGTAGAAAGCCGAGGAGAGCCGCCTTGAACAGCCAATCGAGTGGAAGACACTTAGTGATCTCTTTGATGCCAAGTTTTTCCAAGAAACCGCGCACTTCGAGATGAAACAGAAATTCATCCACCTGCAACAAGGATCCATGTGGGATAAGTCAGTGGACGAGTACGATACTGAGTTCACCATGCTCAGCAGATTCGCCGCCCATCTAATTCCTACTGCAGAAATCAGAGCCAGGCGTTTCCAGCAAGGATTGGACCCTGAGATTCAAGCCGCCCTCGCAACAGGAGAATACCTGACACATGAAGCAGTTTTGAAGTCAATCCGTCGCTCTAAAGCTGTCATTAAGAAGAAGTGAAGGCCACAGTTGTTCGGTATGAAACGTCCCGCCCATCAGATTAATGGAGGAGCCTCTTCTAAGCCAACTCTCCCAGCGCCAGCTATGCGGCCAGGAGGATCATTTTTCGAGACTGGACCGAACTTCTGCATCTATTGTAAGAGAACCGGACAGCAAGTCAAGGATTGCCGTCGAGCGAATTGTTTTTATCTGATATGTGGATCATCCTCACACGCTATAGGCATTTGCCCACACAACCGAACTAGCCCAGCCCCCGCAGCTAGACCAGCTATTCAAGCTCCACCTACCCGTTTAGCCCATCCTGCACCACCTTCACGCGAACCATCTTTACCTCGTCAGCCATCGATGTACCAGCATGCACAAAGAAATGTGCAGAGACGTCAGGCTTTCACCTTGGCGGCCGTGGAAGCCGAAGCTATGGGTCAAGGTAACCCTGGTAAAATTCCGTCCCAGCTTTTTCAACCTTTTCATACTCTTGCATCCTTCGTTCTTTCAAACATTTTTCATGCACCTTCGGTATAATATCAGTAGTTCTTTCATCACCGCTATAATTTAATTTTTCTTCAATCTGTTACAACTTCGATGGTAGAATATAACGATTCTGAAATCTTAGTACGGAAATTCTTCTGTTAAAATACAGAATAGAGTTTCACAGCCTGAGTACAAGTTATAAGTTAATTTTATTTAAGAACAGCAAAAAATAACTTGTAGCTTACTGGAAAAGCCTTGTACTGCTGTGACGTAGCCCTGTGTTCGAATCCCATCAGACACATTATGTTTTTCTGATTTTTCTTTTAAACTTTTTAGAAGCCCAAAATTTTACACATGCAATGCACATAAAAATGAAAGGTCTAAAGAAATAAACATGTGCATAAGGATTTAAATACAGGCAAGAACACGTGTCCAAAATCCGACGGCCCCCCTCACTAATCGACCGGCGGAAACATCGATTTAGCCGGCACCGACGATCCCCGGTAGCCAATTAACCCCGGGCTTTGCACACATGACTTTTCCCCTACCCCTAACTCCCCTGCACTGTTTGATTACTCTAGAATCAAACAGAGACCCCTCAATTCCCCATTTATCACTTTTTTAATGCATTTTAATTCATTTTTTTAATTCCAAAACCCTAATTCCATTCTATAAATACTGTCCCATGTCCTAAACCATCCTCATTCTGAAAATTCTAGCCAAAATTCTCTCAAAAGTTCCTAAGTGCAAGTGAAGTAAAGTGGAGTTGGCAAACAAGCAACTTTCGGTAAAGATCGAAACCGATTGCGGAGCTCCCGCGGCATCCCAAAGCTTTCCCCCTCTTCTTCTTCCTCTTCTTAACAAAATCAAACGGTAAGTCCCTTCCAATCCCTCTCTTTCTTCTTGAAAAGTTCTTTTTTCAAAACATGTCGGTAAGTGGAGTTAATATCGACATTTTCTTCTAAACCCTAGAAAGCTCACTTTTTCTTACCTAATTTTCATCCATATTCTTACACCATATTTGTAATTATATAACAGATGCTTATAACCAAATTTTAATCAAGAATATAATGCAAAATAGGTTTAACTTAATATTTTCGCTAAAATACCAAGAACTTCACTTATCCCTCTTTTAGTTCTTTTGTTAATTATACATTTAGGAAAATTCACAGGGTAATGACCTAACCCTCACAAACACACATGATTCCATAGCACGATAACTCTTTCATGTAGATTTATTTTCGAGAAAATATTACAAGAAAATAACATTTACTATAAAAACAGGGTTTCTTTTGAATTGTATTTCAAAATCTCTTTACAAATATGTCTCTACAACCCTTTTTAGGGGACCCGCTATTGGATGGTGCGGATTATCACACATCCTTGGGCTAGTAGAGCGAGATGCAGACCTCCACACGGAACATTCGATCTCGAATGGTTTTTAATACGATTTTTAAGAAAAACGCAATTTTCTACTTAATAATAAAATTAATTTTTAATAATTATATAAATATTATAAAATCCATATATTTTCAAAATACACCAAACTTACATTTTTTCTAAAAGTTGAAAGTTCACAAGTTTCATCAAAATACCATCAAGATATCAATACAAGACAAGTTTTACAATAAAATACCATGAATTATTCAAGCTAAGTATTTATTACTAAAATACCGCAAATCTTTAAAATTCACATTCATAAAAACCCTAAATAATATAAATAACTTCTCGAGGTTATTTTGAAATTATATTAAAAATAATTTTCATAAAACCCTCTCGAGTTATATATATCAATATTTAACGACTTTAGTAAATATATGTTTAAGCAGGATCAATTCTCTTGAGTCTCAGGAAGCCGGAGAAAGTGAGTGCTTGCCTATTTAAGATAGAAAATTTAACGGTGTTATCAATGGTAATTGTCTTGGAAAAAGACACAATATCTGCCGTCCATGTGCAGTATTTACCGATAACTCCTGAACCTAATTCAAGATCTAAATCAGTTTAAAGTGTCTGACTTAAGTCTAAGTCTAACTCATGTCTAAATCCAAACTCAAACCAGAATCTAAAACCAAACATGAATACTTGATCATGAACTTGAATCCAAACTCAAGTCAGAATTCAATTCATACATGAACCCAAAGTCCAGCATGCATACTTGAATATAAACATGAATACCTGAATTCAAACACATATATCAAACCTGAATACATTACTTGATTTGACTCGAACCATGAATACAACTTAACATGAATACTTGATATATACATGAACTCTATCTTGCAAACTGATGTATTCATGGATCCGGGCAAGGCTGCTAATTTTAGCTGTAACTTAACATATACGGAGTGCTGGGTAGTTCATGCGTGAATCCAACGAAATCTCAGGAGTCCTACTAGATCATGAATCCATGTCTACTAACACAAGAAAACTATCATGAAGGCCCTTGTTTCCTTACTCCTGTATTACAGCCTGTTGAGTTTGGAATACTTCAATACTAGCTTGAAGACCCATTACTAACACTTGATTCGGGCCCGTGGTTCCTTACCCCTGGATTACAGCCTGTTGGGTTCGAAAACACTCTTGAGATTGGTTGACATTCACTTTTGAACTTACGTTAAATTAGTGTACCTAAGTAAAGACCTGTTAAGACACTTACATTCACTGCATGTTCACTATACTTATACCACACGGCCATATTACATTTGTTTGCCATCCTCATGCTATGGTGTCATGCTTATCTACTTGTTATATATTACCATACTTGTTCACATATATTACGATAGAACTGCATGCTAAATAGATTTGCCATGTTTACATTAAACGACATGCTGACACAACATACTTCATACTCACTTGTTCATATTATACTTTTACTTTATCATTACATTTTATACTTCATTTCATTTCCTGGGGACTTACCGAGCGAAAGTTCGCTGACGAGCATTCCAACCACCTTTGTTTTCTTGGAATGTTCGTCAGACATACTGTGGAGACTGAAGAGGTAGACATCTCAGAAGAAGAGCACGATCAGATTGAAACCTAGGCCTACACCAGTTATCTTTTCTCAGTTTATGTATGCCATTGTTTAGGCATTTCCATTCTTGTACTTTCTTTCACTTGAAATCATGTATTGTAAATGAATCAAGTTGAATGTAAATAAATCTGTTGAATTATAAATCTCATGTTAATTTTCTTGTCATTTTATATTACATATTTTACGCTTAGCGTATATATTCCGGGAAATGGCCTTTTCGAAATAAATACGTCACGATCTCATCACGTACCTGCTTCCGTCTACTGGGAAGCGGGGCGTGACAAAAAATGTGCAATAAATTACACCAATCAGCAGCCCGTTATGCAAGATCGGATCATGGATTTGGTCACCAACAAAATCAAAACATTGGTGGTCGAAACCGAAGCGCAGAAAGTTGTCGGTATTAGTGGGAGACCGTACCCTGCACAATACGATTTTGTGGAGTTTCCCAGCGGCTATGTCATTCCCAAATTTGGAAGGTTCGATGGGACAGGAAATACAAACCAACACATTGCCTAATTAAAAGCATCGTGTGGGAATACTGAGGGTAATAATTCTCTCCTTCTTCGCCAGTTCGTCAATTGCTTGACCAATATTGCCTTCGACTGGTATGTAAGCATACCGGACGGCTCGGTCATGATATTCGCTCAAATGGAATATTTGTTTAAACAAAGATTCATGCGTGTCAGCGATAAGATCACCTTTGCTAACCTTGTAAGGACCAAGCCAAAGAACAATGAAAATAACACAGATTTTATAGTCCGATGGTGCAATCTCTCTGTCAAGTGTGAACCGCCGTTAAAGCAAGACCAATCCATAAGTCTCCTTAGAGGAAATCTCGGCAAAAGGATGACTTCTTTCCTATGCACAGTGGGTCTCAAGACATTCTAAGAGCTGACCAAGAAGGTTCAAATGTTGGAAAGTTCAAGACACCCACTTCGGACCCGCAAAGTAACAATAAACCCTAGAGAAATCGTAAAGACGATAACCGTAAAGGCAGAAATTCTGACGACACTAAATCATTTAACACGTCGGTTAACCGAAGAAAGCGAGGGACAAGCGGGCCTAATGCCAACTGTTGGATATAGATGCGCTCAAGGCAATTAATGTAATTGAAGAAGGACCTAAACGGAGAACAATTTTACTCGAAATGATAGTATGCTATCTAGTTTTTTTTTATCTGTCATGTGTATATATTTTACTCGTTATCACGTATCGCTGATACATGAGATAAAACCTTTAGGATTTTTGCTTGACTACCAGGATTATGATAGGGATCATACTAGTGGGGTCTGATAGTCCATAAGAACATCCTTAAATGTCCCAAATCATAGGAGTATCGAGATTGGGCATTGGTATTACAGTTTATACTGGTGTATGCATTTCTTGACTTTGTACGGGACGATGGCTAATCCTATAGCTATTGGTGTTTGACACTATAGATTCTATACAGGTGCTCATAGGAGTATTAATTACACTGGGTGGACTCACTGAGAACTCCTGGTTGGAATTATACCAATATCAAATAGTAGTTCTCTGGTGACGATAGTACATAGTAGTCTCTCGACCTGAGATCGCCAGTGTCTTGTGTGTGTTCCGACTACTTTGATTACTACTCTACCACGGCTCAAAAGAGTCGTGCAAACTGGTTTTAGTTGGGTATGGTCCCAAAGCACATGGAGGCAGTGAGCGGTCAAAGGGGTTCGTCACTCTTGATATAGGGAGTCGAGATCGTGTTGTGCAGGACATAACCATAACCAGAAATTCCTGACCAGGGTGGATGAGATGAACTGGTGAATGTTACCAGTTGCATCTCGGTTGATTATGGGTTTGATGTCTGCATGACTTCTTGGACTATTGGGGGGTCTGACAGATTCCACCCCCTCCCTCCCGGTCCAATATACGACACTCTTTGATGAAAAGACCGGACTGTACGGTATGCATCACTGATAGGCTCTTGCAGGGTACGGATGAGCTTTCTTGTTGACCTTTCATCTCATACATACCTGGATAGTCGTTATGTGCAGCTAGTACCGCTGACGTGCTTGTAGGTTAATCCGGTGGGGGATTGATTTGAAAGTGTTAAAGATCAATCGAATTTGATCCTAACCTACTGCCGGCGTATTGTTGAGTTTTTAGAGTCCCACATAGAAGGTTTTACCGGTCAGGCGAAACAATCATGTGGCGGGCGTATTGGATACGTTCATGGATCCGATTAAATACTTGTATGTGATACTTATTATTTAATCGGAGATTGGATTTACTAACCAGTATATTGGACAGCTGGATTATTAAGCCACGTGTTGACTTGATAATCGCATATGTGATATGGTTGCTAGTAATGTGTATTTGATACACTCTCTTGTATGTATTAGATACATATTCTCTCTCTCTTTTTCTTTTGTGTGAATTATATTTACATATATACATTCATACAAAACTTTTTGTCACCATTATATGCCTTGTGATGGCATGTAGGGAAGGAGGCATACCTACCCCTTTATGGATGACAAGTGGTAGAAAGGGAAAGGGGAGAATAAGAGAGGGGTCTCATATCTACTCTCTTGGTTTTTATCATTTACTTGGTTTTATTTTGAGAAAAGAAAAAGGAGATAAAAGAGAGCCTCTTCATCTTCTTCCTCCTCTTTCTTTTTCTAGAGTGAATTAGCGAGAGAAAAAGAGAGATTCCACCTCACATCATCCTAGCTCACAATCCTAGCAAGTTTAGCAACTTAGTTTCTTCACAAGAGTTATGGAGATAAAGCATGATCGGGTTTCCTTCACGTAGATCGTCTACGGCGAGGGTTTCGGCAAGCGGGGATGATCCGGAGCACTCGAAGTCTAGACGGGGTCTTCCACGATTAGGTGAACACGCTGCAAAGGTTGTAACACACACAAAACCCTAGTTTAGCTTCTTGTGTTCTCTTTTGTTTTCATGTTTTTCTTTTGGGTTTTATCTTGGTTTGGTTGCTATAACTCTCTTGAAAATTTTGATTTTGCATTTCCACTTTGGCCGCAATTGTTGCGTAGAGAACAGTAGGAACCTAACATGTTATCAAAGCCGGCTTCAAAGACATTAACTTCATATGGCGATATTTTAGTTTAAGATCAAAAGCTTTCCTATTTCTATTTCAAAGTATAAGCCTCTCTATCCATTTTCAAAAACACGACCTGAAATTTTTTTGTATGGTACCATTCGAATATATTTGTTCTAGAAACTTTATGGAAGAAAAACGATGGGATTCAATTTGATACTGGCTGACCAGGCCAGCCTTTTGGCCACCTGGGTCGGCCAGACTCAAATGTTTTGGCCTCTTTTCTCTTTTGGGACTTATACTTGCTGAAATAGGAATTTTAGTATTAGTCTTTTTTTCCCCGTTTGAGATGTGATCTCGTTTGTGTTTAGGAAGTTCGGAAAACATTTAATCGAAACTGTAGCATCGTTCGTGTTCCGCATATGTTGATATGTGATGGTTAACGTCGTCAAATTGTTAAGTGATCAATTCGATGGGGTCAAACATAGTGAGTCTGCTATATTGGTGTGTTGGTTTGGTCGGATTATCACGAATGAATAGCCCCGCGTGTAAATGTTTGTAATGTTTTATTTTCATTTCATTCGTGTATAAGCATGTGTATATTATATATTCGGGACAAGCGGCCAACATGTAGCCGTCGTTAACGCTGTGTTGTATTATTATTTGTCGGGACACGACCAGGATGCGGTCATTGTTGCCATTGTATTTATAATGCATGTAATAGGATTACCCTGCGGTGAAGCGCTTAGGCAGCCGAGTTCTAGAATAAAGTGAGTTGCCATCTCAAGACGTTGAGACCGGGCCGTCCCGTTCTAGAATTGACTGATTGCTCGTCACGCGTGTAAGGGGTATAGGATAGACCCACGTCGGAGTGCACGGGCTGCCGGATCCTATAAAACGCTGGGTGGCCCACTCACGGCATTGAGGAAGGTTCCTTCATTTCTGTGATTGAATGGTGGTTCGTCGCGCTCATAGGGGTCTAGGGTAGGCTTTGTACGGACTATTCATGCGACCGGAGAATTTCACGTTTCGTTTGCGGCTCAAACGACATACGGGATTTCTAAGAAATCCGACGATTCCATTTCTATGTTGCTTATCACTTGCTTGTAATGTGATTGCTTGCTTGTGATGTTTTCCCGCATGCATGTAATGTGATTATATACATATGATGATATATTGATATATGGTGATATATAGTATATATAAATAAATGCTCATATATGTTTTGCGTCCGCGCTAGCCCTGCCTCCGCCCTACCGTAAGTTAAGTATCCTTATGGTGAAGACCCGAGGCCCCGTGACGAATGCGGATAGCATATATAGCATTCCATTTTTCTTTCAATGCTTTTTCTGAGATTGTGTAAAAGTACTATACAATATGTGATTATCTAAATGATGGGATTGCGTTAATAGGATTAATGCAAAGAAAACAAACCTAAAACATCTTGTTGGAACCAATCTATTTTTTCAAAAGAAACTATAGCCGTTTGCTTTTGCCTTGCAAAGTGATATTCGGTTAGGAATATCATGCACCTCATTCGATGAGAAAAGAGCCTTGATCCCTTCACGGGGAGTTCGCTCTTGAGCAATAATTTATGTTACTATAAACTTGCAAAACCACTCGGTTTTTTCAATGATATCAAGTTCATTACGTTAAAGAGTTTTTTTCAAAACCAGTCGGCTCTCTGTCATTTCAGAAAGTAGAGTACTTAGTATTTGTGCCGCATTTGTTGACCTTGTCAAGGCGTAGTATACGATAGTTAAGTGATGTCCTCGTGCTAGCATATGATGCAATTAGCTAGGATAGTGGCATGGCCTTATTGACTTTGTCAAGGGCTAATGCGGGTGGATCTAAATTAATCACGAAATGACGGGTTGAACTTGACAAACGACTTATGATTTGTTAACCTCGTTAAGGTCATAAACCGTTAGAGGTAAAAACCATATCGGATGTTTCAAGTGTTGAATCTTACAATATGATTGCATACCTTCTATGGAGTGGGGTCACTTGTTGACCTTGTCAAGGTTACCACGCCATGATAATTTGAGTCTCGATTCCCACTGTGAGTAATAGTTACTTCCGGGAGATTTTCACTTTATAACTAACTAACCCATTAGGTGTCTAGAAAGATACTAATGGGGTTATGCCTCTGCGGAAATGGGGTTATTAAATTGGGTCCGTACGAAAACATGGGATACCTCCCTCAAAGTACCAACACTGGCCTGGCTGAACGGTTAGCGAACTTGTAGGTGTATATGATTTCGGCTAGTTCTCCTTTTAGAGTTTGAAGGAGAACTCGACGAAGCGATGGAAGCCATCCTGATTAGATAAATTAATAAACCAATATAATCTTGATAGAGAGCACGTTGAGTGTTTCTTTTCTCTCTCTCTCCGGCAGCGACCTAAGACTTACCTTAAACTAAAACTCGTTAACCATATTAACCGAACCTTATTACAAATCTTGGATTTAGAATGTCATGTTACCCTAACTCACGACCAAGTCGCATATGAACTTGCCTATCCTACTTCCTCTTTTGCTTGCTTCAGAACTCTCTATATCCGGTATAGAGATCCATATTGGTTGGAAAAGCCATCTCGTACAGTTAGATACGAACTCGAAAAAAAAAATTTAGTCCGAGAATGGCTACCGGTTCTGGTTCTGAAGAAAATGAATTACTCTTTTGTCCCACCCATCCACCTTATCTCAAGTTTGAGAGCTCCTTAAATAGGTAGAATATACCAGTTATGCCTGTTGGATAGTCTTCTTCCAACCCGAGACTGGAGCTGAAAGGAAGGGTAAGAAGAAAACCAACTAGCCTAAGTTCGGTATACAGAAGGTAAGAATGAGAGACATCAAAAGGGATAAAGTGAAGGCAAAAGAAATTGCAACCACTATCATGAGCATGGGCAAGTGGAAGATACATTACTAGGAATACCCGGCCAACACTGTGAAACACTTTGATATTTCTGTTTTTCTATATGTTTGTTTTTTAAAACTGTTTCTCAATAAACTCTGACTCCTAGGTATATAGATACCGGATTAAAATTCCACATCTGTAGAACGTTGCAGATGCTGAGAAGGAGTAGAGAATTAAGAAAAAGTGATTTAATCCTCAATGTCGGATTTTGGAGCAATTGTTACTATTGAGAAAAATCACCTAGTTTTTGCCTAATGACAAACTTTTGGTTTTGAATAACCGTTGTTATGCACCAATTTTTAAAACTGATATATCTGTCACTTTATTTAATAAAGTGATGTATAATTTTGAAAATATGTTCTGAATATTTACCTTTATCATTTGATGATTAGGTAAGGTGCATAAGATAACGGTATGGACATCTTAAACAAAATATTGTTTTCAACTTACAACACACGGAGTTTGAGTTAGTGAACTCTAGAGATCTATACATATTGATGTATGTTGTCCGATACCCTTATAGACATGGGGATGGTACTCTGTATTCCGTATTGAGAATTTGATTCTCTCTCATATTACCCATCCGTGGGTATGCTCCATGATGAATAATGCTAAATGGTCTTTTCATTTAGGAGATATGCACTAGAAACATCTGCATACCAATTGAATGTATTTAAATCTAAATTAGTATCTGAGATTCTATATTGGATATAGAATGGGTTCATGTCTTAAGGCTGTTAAAATATTGAGTTATCCGGGTTATGCTTAAAACCAGAATCCGGACAAACTTAAGACACGTTTTCGGTAATGTACAGTTTGTGGGTTATGCCAAGCATCTGCAGAGGATTAACTTCTACCATTTTCAAGATCAAAAGTGTTTTGTTCTTGACTTGCCACCTCCTTGGTAAAGGAATTTCTTGCAAAAAATTAGTGGGAGTATGGTAGAACTGAAGTGATTCCGAAACCGCAAACTGAGAATTTAGTAGAATCTGGAAATTCAATTGGCCCCGACAAACCTTAGTCATACCGCAGATTTAGTAGGTGACCTCAGCCACCTAAGAGATACTACGGTATTCTCGTAGATGGTCACAGAGAGGTTTGCATCATATGATGATGACCCTACTAGTTATCAACAGGCTATAAGGAATAGTGACTTCCGACTGATGACTGAATGCCAAGTTATCCAAGTTGGACTCCATGTTTTGCAACAAAGTATGGACTTTGTTGGGATCTCTTGAACGGGGTAAAACCTATAAGAAGCAAATAGATCTTTCAAGATAAGTGCAAATGGAAAAATAATAACCATATAATGCTAGACTTGTAATAAACGGTTTTCATCAAATACCCAGTGTGGATTGTGATGAAACTGTTACTTCAGTATCTATACTGAAGTCCATACGGATAAACTTGTCACTGTTGTCTTTCATGACTATGATATCTGGCAGGTGGATAATTATAACGTCTTTCTAAATTGAATTTAGAAGTGTACGTGTATATGACTCTGCCAAAGGGTTGTCTTAATCAGTAGGAGCAACGGAAAGTGTGCGAGTTGCTTGAGTCTATTTATCGACTAAAGTAGGTATAGTGGAAATAGATCATCTGTTTTGATGTCACGGTCAAATTGTTTGACTTCATCAAAATGATAGATGGTCCTGGTATTTGTAAGAAGGATGTAGGGAGTAGTGTCAGGTTCCTCATATAAATATGGATGATATACTTTTGATAGGAAGTGATGTTAATATGCTACAATCGGTTAAAAAGTGGTTGTCACAGATGTTTCTCCTTATAGAACTTGAGCTATTAATCTAGGGAGTAGGTCTATATTGATAGATCTAGATGGTTTTGGGATTGTCGCAATTCATGTACCTTGACACTTCTGAAGGGGTTTAAAATGGATGACTCCTAACACGGTAGTGTACCTGCATGTAATGGAGTCACCATCTCTAAAGAAATATCTTCTAAACTGATGAGGAGGACTTGCATGAATGACATTCCACTTGTTTCAGCAGTTGGGTCATCCATACGATATCGTGTACCAGACCAGATAATGCTTTTACACTTCATGTAATAAGCAAATATTAGTCCAATTCTGGAGAAATATAAAAAGCAGAGTAAAACATATGGGATATTCTTGGTGTATGGTAATGACAGTATCCTTCAGGAGCGGTTACCGATTCAAGCTTCCAAGGTGACATGGACGAGTTATTAGTTTACCCTCTTCTGAATAGCGGTATATTAGAAAGAGTTCCAAGCAGGATACTGGAATAGTCGTGGCGTTGGACGCTGATTTTGACTCAGCAAAGGATACAGCCTAAGAACTCGTTAGAGAAAATTGTTCATTTATGAAATTCGTCCCATCTTCTATCCAGACAAATTCTAAGGCAGGTATTGCTTAGTTCGGGAGATAGTTGATCTCCGCTAAATTGAGATCTAGAGAGATACAGTGAGAAACATTATAGCGGATTCACTCACTGAGACTGTTTCTCGAACACGGTTTGCGAAACTGTTAGTAGAGAAGTTGGGTATGCGATACCGCAATAATTGGCCTTAAATGCAAATCGGAGATTGTTGGATATAAGTGCCCTCAAGACAATTATTGTAATTGAAGGAGAACCTATATGGAGAACAATCTTACTCGAGATAATAGTATACTATCTGGTTTGTCTTTATCTATCATATGTATATGTTTTACTCGTTATCACGTATCGCTAATACATGAGATAAAACCCTTAAAATTTTTGCTTGGCTACAGGGATTATAATAGGAATCATACTAGTGGGGCATAGTAGTCCATAAGCACATCCTTAAATGTCCCTAGTCATAGGAGTATCGAAACTGGGTATCGGTATTTCAGTTTAGACTAATATATAGGTTTCTTAACCCTGTACGGGACGATGCTAATCTTATAGCCATTAGTGTTTGACACCAGAGATTCTATACAGGTGCTCATAGAAGTATGAGTTACACTGGAGGACTCACCGAGAACTCCTGGTTAGTATACCAATGTCAGATAGCACTTCTCTTATGACAATAGTACAGGGTAGTCTCCCAACCTGAAATCGCCACAGTATCTTGTGTGCGTACCCACTATATTTTGATTACTATCTTACAACGGCTCAAAGAAGTCGTGCAAACAGGATTTAGTTGGGTATAGCCCCAAAGCACATGTAAGCAGTGAGCGGTCGAAAGGATTCGTCACTCCCGATATAAAAAGTCGAGATCGTGATGTGCGGGACATAACCATAACCAAAAATCTCTAGCCAGGGTGGATGAGATGAACCGGTAAGTGTTACCAGTTGCATCTCGCTTGGTTATGAGTTTGATGTCTGCATGACTTATTGGACTATTGGGTGGTCTAACAGATTCCACCCTCCCCCGAGTCCAATATGCGATACTCTTTGACGAAAAGACCGGACTGTACGGTATGCGTCACTTATAGGCTATCGCAAGGTATAGATGAGCTTACGTGTCGATCTTTCATCTTAGACATACTTGGGAAGCCATTACGTGCAGGTAGTACCGCTGACGTACTTATAGATTAATCCGGTAAGAGATTAATCTGAAAGTATTTCAGATCAATCGGATTTGGTTCTAAACTATTGTCAGCGTATTTTTGAGTGTTTAGAGTCCCACAAAGAAAGTTTTACCGGTCAGGCGAAACGATGATGTGGCGGATGTATTGGATACGTTCATGGTTCCGATTAAATACATGTATGTGATACTTGTTATTTAATCGGACATTGGATTTACTAGCCGATCTATTGGATAGCCGGATTACTAAGTCACGTGTTGACTTGATAATCACATATGCGATATATAACGACCCCAAAATTCCTATACCTTCTTATTATCCTTCATCAATAAAATACGGTATTTATTTGTTTTTTGGTATTTTCCGTTTTCTATTAAATTTACTATTATTTTATCCCTCCATCTATTTTACCTATTATTTTTCTAGGGCCAATTTCTTCTCCTTATATTTAAGTTTTTAACTTATCACTATCACCATTTTTTATAAAATTTTAAGCCCAAAACAAATAACCAGTTAATTAAATCAATCTCTCCTAATTAAATAAGCCATTTTTCAAAACCAAACACAAACCCAAGCCCATACACAAGCCCACTTTCCTTTTAACTTTCCCTTTTGTGATGCAGCCGCTACTTCTTCTACTCTTCTTTTCTTTTCTTCTTTTCCACTTCAATTCTCATTCTCATTCAATCCTTAATTAATACTGTTCATCTCCCAAAATAAAACCCCAGTTCAATTCCCTCTCCTTTCCTGCGTTTCTTTTCTTCTGCCTCTTCTTCTTCTTCATTTCCTTCTTTTTCCTATTCCCCCTCTCTCTATTTAATTTCCCTTCACCTTTTCCCCTTCCCCTTGAAACCGATCTCTCCCTCACCCGCTCTCTCCCCCTTCACTCTCTTCTTAAACACTTCTTTTAAAATTAATTTAATTTGTAACCCATCTCATTAAAACCCCTTCAATTCTTATACAAAGTAAACCCCTTCACGCAACCGACCCTCCATTTCCCCTCTCCTTCCCTTCTCATTCTCAACTCATTTCCCCCCGCCCCCCGCCCGCCCCCCGTCCCGCCCCTCTCTCTATATATATGTATTTATACACATAAAACTCTCTTTGCCCCCTCCAGATATATGCAAATATACTTTACACTCATAACTCATCTCCCCTCACTGCCACCCTCACCACCGAGCTCTCCATCGCCGCCACCGTGTCGCCGGCAGCCCTTCTTGACCGAGCACCACCCCTTGGCTGAGCGCTGCAACGCCAACGCCATCGCCATCCTCCCTACAACAGCAGCGACAACCCCAAGCATCATCTCTTATTTACAGCCACACCATCGACTTTCATCAAGTTCGTACGACGCGACCGAGCCAAGAAACAAGGCCCCAAGGCCGGGCCCAAGACCGTGTGAACGCCATAATCGTTTCACCGCCTCCAGATCTCCGTTCCATCGACGTTCTGTTTTGCACTTGACGGTGTTCGATGAAATTCTGCAATGGGATTTCCGTCGTTATCACGTCCTAATCACGAGTAAGTCACCTCCGTCTCCCTCTTTCTTGTTGAATCTCCCTCTTCTTGCCACATCACCGTTTTTTTTGTCGATACTAGTTCTTAATTATCATGACCATTAAATTATCAAGTATTAAGTGGTAGCAACTCCATTGTATTTGTGTAACGACTCTGAATTTTCTATACAAAATTTTTTCTTTTTAAAGTACAGAAATGAGTTCCTTAATCTGAGTACAAGTTATAAATTAAATTTGTTTAAGAACAGCAAGAAATAACTTTTAGCTCATTAGTAAAACCTTGCACTGCTGTGACATAGCCCCTATGTTCGAATCCCATCAGGCACATTATATTTTTTCTGAATTTTCTTTTAAACTTTTTGGAAGCCCAAAAGTTTACACGTGCAATGCACATAAAAATGAAAAGTCAGGGAAAACAAACATATGTAAAATGATATATACAGCGACTTGGATACATGGCGAGAATCCGACGGCTCAACTATACAATTGGACTGGCGATATGGCCTTATTGGCCGGTGAGGATAAGCGTCCGTAAATGAAAAGCCCCCGTGTTTTGCACACAAAACCTTTAGCTTACCCCAATTACCCCTGCACTGTTTGATTTTTCTGAATTTAAACAGAGACTTCAATTTCATCTTTAAATCAAATTTTAATACATTTTAATTCATTCTTTCAATTTCAAAACCTTAATTCCACACTATAAATACTACCCCATGCCCTATCTGTAATGACCCCAAAATTCATATACCTTCATAATATCTTATGGTATTTAATTGTTTTTGGTATTTTTGTATATTCTGTTAAATATACTATATTTTTAATCCCTCCATTATTTCCCATACTATTTCCCTACATTCCTACAGCCCAAGCCCACAAGCTCCCAACCCATTTATTTAAATCTTTCTTTTTTCCTAATTAAATTCTAACAGAACTTGACCCATTTCCATACCCAAATCTGAAACCCATTTAATTAATTTTACTTTCAACTCCCACTCTTTCCCCCTCCTCTTCCATCTGTCTCAAACTTTTCCCCTTCCTTCTTTATGTCCTAACATCAAAACCCCATGCAAATTCCCATGCAACAGTTTACTCTTCCTCTCCTTCATCTACTCTTTATTTTCCTCATTCAAATTGACCTTATCCCTTCACCTCCTCACAACTCACTCTCTCTCTCTCTCTCTCTCTCTCTCTCTCTATATATATATATATATATATCCCTCCCTCTACATATACTTGTATACATAAAAACACAATTTCTCCTTCTCATTCTTATCTTCTTTTCGTTTAAATTCATCAAACCGACCATCCCCATGGTCCAACCCAACTCCATCACCAATCTCATCCTCTCCATCACAGCCGACCTGACCACCGTCACTATCGTCAAAAACAGCAGCAGCAGCCACAACACCAACAACAACATCCAATCAACTCTCGACCATCGTTCATCTTTTCGATGCATTCCGGGCCGAGAACCAAGGCTCCAAGGCTAGGCTGAATCCGCGTGATGGCCACAATCACTCCCATACCTCCGGATATCTGTTCCGTCAACTTTTTAAATTTACGTAAGGCACCGTTCGATGAAATGCCGCAATGAGAATTTCCGTTCTCACGTTCTAAACGCATGTAAGTCCCTCATCTTTCCTTTCTTTTCCTATTATCACAGATCGTCATGAACTTTTTTTCCCGTGATCACATTATCTTTCTACTACTAAATTTATGCCTCATATAATTTACTGTTGATAACTATCTCAAGATTTTTAATTCATAAATGAAAAGAATGGAATCGGCTACATGTTTCAGATTTTAGTTGTTTATCTTTAGAGTCCAATTTTGGTATTGATGTTTCATTTACAGTATTAAAATTATATGGCCTATAATGGTTCAAATTTAGATGCATCTTATTTCATGAGTTGGATCAATAGCTAGTAGTCATATTAGATTAGTTTTTGTAAAATTTCATATTTGATAAAGATATATAAACAAATTATTTATTCTTTTACCTGAATATGCTAGCACATGTGGTGATTTTTTTTAATCTTTAGAAAACAATTTCAATATTTGAAATTTGCATTACTGTTACAAGGAAAACTCATCAAATGATACCTAAAACTGTGAACACGCTATTAACTTTACTTTACAATTTCTGCCTTAAACTCATACTCAATTGAATTACACTATATTACTACACCGTATATAAGTATTATGATACCAATTGTCTGTAAACATATATTTGTTGTTTATTATATTAAGTGTTATAATTAATTTTAAGAATACATTTTCCTTTTCCTTTGCGAAATCGCCTTACAACTCTCGTTAGGGGACCCGCTATTGGATGGTGCGGATTATCGCACGTCCTTGAACTAGTAGAGCGAGATGCAGACCTCCTCACGAAGTATTCAGTCTCGAAAAGTTTTTAATACGATTTTTTTAAGAAAAACACAATTTTCTACTTAATTAAAAATTTAATTTTTAATAATTATGTAAATATTACAAAATTCATATATTTTCAAAATATAATAATCTTATATTTTTTTCAAATGAAAGAATTACAAGTTTCATCAAAATGCTATCAAGATACCAACAAAAATCAAGCTTTACAGTAAAATGCCATGAACTATCCAAGCTAACCTATTATCACTAAAATACTTCGAAATTCTTAAAATTCACATTCATGAAAACCCTAAATACGATAAATAATTACTTGAGATTTATTTTGAAACTATACTAAAAATATTTTTCATAAAACTCCCTCAAGTTATATTAATTTACAATAAGGACCCTAGTAAACATAGATTTAAGCGGGACCAGTTTTTTTGAGACTCAGAGAGCCGGCGAATATGGGTGCTTGTCTATCTAAGATAGACAACCTAAAAATGGTGTTATCAACACGGTAATTTTCTTGGAAAAAGACACAAATCCTGCAGTCCATATGCAGCAGTTACCGATAACTCCAAAACATGAATCAAGACTTCAATTCTGTTTAAAAGTCTGACTCAATTCGAGTCATGGTCAAATCTAAATACAATATGACTTGAATTCATTTCAAGTATAACTGCATTACAATATGAATCCATGAATATCAGAATACAATCCATATCAACATGAACATGACTTGAACCGAACCATGGATATACTCTGATTATATGACTATCCATTTATTATATGATATCATGGTTTCGTCAAGTCTTCCATTTACAAAACAAACCATACAATCAATACAAAAGACATTACGGGGTTTTTAAAGGGGTAGACTGGTACGGAACATGTTAAAAGTGGCACGAGGTGGTCATTAAAAGATGAATCTATACATCCATGCCGTTGTTTCGTGGTTTTATCGACGGATTCTTGTACTACGGGTTACCAAAGTCCACGGTGTAAGTTGGACTCCTCTCGTATACACTGACATATTCGGTACCAAGCTACAAACAACTGCATTAACATTATAATCAAACGTTACTGGTTATACTCTCTTATCTGTCTATTTTATTTCTTTCTTTTTTGGGGACTTACCGAGCGATTGTTCGCTGACGACATTCCTATTTCTCTTCTTTCTTTAGAATGTTGTCAAGAGGACCCGACGCTGAGGAGTTCGAGACCAGCCAGGAGCACTTGAAGTCGACCACTGAGTAGCACGACCATTAGGCTTTACTTGTACATACTTTACATTTCAGTTATGCCATTGTTTAGGCATTGCATTCCAGCCTTGTATTTACTTTTCAGTATTGTATTGTAAAGATATGTTGAATAAATAAAAATTGTTCATTCATATCTCTTGTCATTTTCTTGTATGCATTCATTATATTGCTTAGATACGCTTAGCGTGTTTATTTCTGAGTAAATAGGTCGCGTGGCCTCGCCGCGCCCCCTCTCCGTAAACTGGGAAGCGGGGCGTGACACTAGCCCATCTTCATTCTGAAAATTCTAGTCAAAACACTCAAATTTGCTCAAGTACAAGTGGGGTAGAAGTGGAGTTAGCAAGCTACCAACTTCTGGCGATGATCGAAACGAATTCCGGTGATCCCGCGACACCATGACGACCTCAACCACTTCTTCTCTCTCTTCTTAACAAAATCAAACGGTAAGTCCCATCTCATTCTTCTCTTTCTACATAAAAAGTTCTCTTTTTCAAAATATGTCGGTAAGTAGAGTTAACACGGAATTTTGATTCTAAAATCTTGAAATCACATTTTTTCTTAATCATTGCTCATCCATATTCTTAACATATGTTTATAACCATAAAACTAATTAAAAACAACTTTCACCCTAAATCATCATGTTAAATAACTTAAAATTAAGTTTTACATTTAAATACCAAGAACTTTGTATCTACCATATTTAATTGTTTTGCTCAATATATTTTTAGAAAACTTCACGGGGTAATGGCTTACCCCTCACATACACACATGTTTATATAACACGATACTCTTTCGAACATATGTTTGAGGCAAATACAACATTTCATTAAAATACCATGAACTATAAAAACCCGGTTTTCTTTCAATTGTATTATCAAAACTCTTTGCGATTATGCCTTTACAACCCATTTTGGGGAACCCACTATTGAATGGTGCGGATTATCGCACATCCTTGGGCTAGTAGAGCGAGATGCAGACCTCCTCACGGAGCATTCGGTCTCCAAAGATTTTTTATACGATTTTTTAAGAAAAACGAGATTTTCTATTTAATAATAAAAATTAATTTTTATAAATATATAAATATTATCAAATCATATATTTTCAAGTTATAATAAAATCCCATGTTTTCTAAAAAATAAAAGAATGACAAATTATATCAACATACCTTCAAGTTATCCAAAATACAAGTTTTACACTAAAATATCTTGAACTATCCAAGCTAAATTATTATCACTAAAATACTTCACATTCTTAAAATTCACAATTATGAAACCCTAAATAATATAAATAACTACTCAAGATTTATTTTGAAAGTATATAAAATATTTTTCATAAAATCTCCACGAGTTATATAAAATTACATTTAAGAACTTTAGTAAATATGAATTTAAGCGGGATCAATTCTCTTAAGCCTCAGGGAGCCGGAGAAAGTGAGTGCTTGCTTATTTAAGCTAGAAAAACTTAACGGTGTTATCAATGGTAATTGAATTAGAAAAAGACACAAATCGTGTCGTCCATGTGCAGCAGTTACCGATAACTCCTTAACCTAATTCAAGATCTAAACCAATTTAAAGTGTCTGACTCGAGTCTGAGTCTAACTCGTGTCTAAATCCAAACTCGACCTGAA
The DNA here is from genome assembly GCA_030015575.1 of Agapanthus africanus. Taxonomy (NCBI): domain Eukaryota; kingdom Viridiplantae; phylum Streptophyta; class Magnoliopsida; order Asparagales; family Amaryllidaceae; genus Agapanthus; species Agapanthus africanus. The sequence continues at coordinate 96,725,366 of CM057337.1, forward strand.
TCTAAAACCAAACATGAACTTGAATCCAAACTCAAGTCAGACTCCAAATCAAACATGAACTCAAAGTCTAACATGCATACCTGAAACTGAACCTGAATACCAGAACAATATCAACATGCAAACATAACTTGACTTGACTCAAACCATGAATACAACTTGACATGCATACTAGAAAACTTGACATGAATATTCGATATAGACATGAACTCCATCTGACCACTTGATGTATTCATGGATTCGAGCAAGACCTGTAAATTTAACTGTAACTTAACATATACGAGGTGCTGGGGTAGTTTATGCGTGAATCCAACGAAATCTCAAAAGTTCCACTAGATCATGAATCCATATCTACTAACACAAGTAAACTATCATAAGGGCCCGTGTTTCCTTACTCCTAGATTACAACCTATTGAGTTTGAAATATTTCAATATTAGATTGAAGTCCCGTTACTAACACTTGATTCGGACCTGTAGTTCATTACCCCTAGATTACAGCATGTTGGGTTCGATAACACTCTTGAGATTGGTTGGCATTCACTCTTGAACTTACGTTAAATTAGTATACCCAAATAAAGACCTGATAAGTCACTTAAGTTCACTGCAGGTTCACTATACTTACACTACACGGCCATATTACTTTTGTTTGACATGCTCATGCTATCATGTTTATCTACTTGTCATACATTACCATACTTGTTCTCATGTATTACAATAAAACTGCAAGCTAAACAAACTTGCCAAATTGACATTAAACGGCATGCTGACACAACATACTTCATACTCAATTATTCATAATATACTTTTACCTTGTTATTTCACTTTATACTTCACTTCTTTTCCTTGAAACTTACCGATCGAAAGTTTGCTGACAGGCATTCCACTCTTCTCTGTTTTCTTGAAATGTTCATCAGATACTGTGGAAACTGAAGATGTAGCCATCTCAGAGGAAGAGCACCATCAAACCGAGACCCAGGCCTAAACTAGTTAACTTTTCTTACGCCGCCTGTTTAGGCATTTCAATCCTTGTATTTTCTTTCAGTTAAAAATCATGTATTGTAAATGAATCAAGTTGAATGTAAATAAAGTTGTTGAAGTTTTAATCTCATATTTATTATCTTGTTATTTTATATTGCTTATTTTACGCTTAGCGTATTTATTCCGGAAAATGAGCTTCTCGAAATAAATACGTCGCGGATCTTGTCACGTATCTACTTCCGTCTACTGGAAAGCGGGACGTGACAATTTGTAAGCCATGTAAAAGCTGTTTCCATGCCAATTCTTGGAATCTCAATATTTGTTCCAGGTTTTCCAGTTCCACTAAGCCATGACAATTAGGATGAAGCTTGTTGAAAGTTGATTTCGATTTATTGCTTCAAGTTCATTGTTTTTGTTTTTTCCATAGCATAACTTTATGTGAATGTAGTCATTGATTTGTTGTAGTGTGGTATTATAGCCAATACTTTCAACAATAATTCTCCTAGAGTTTGAACCATATTGTTAGATTAATTAGACATGGCACTTGGCTACTGCAATGTTTTGAACAACAGTCGCATCGGTTATGAAATTTTTTTTTGACATAAAGTGTTCTACTAATTATTGTATTATGCAATGTTACTCATATGTATAAATAATATACAGTAGTATTATCATTTAGTAATCTATACTATAATAACAATTTCTCTGTAACAAACTATCCCATACATATATGCAACTGTATACCATATGCGATCACAACATTTGACCATACTTATATTATATTTTATCTAAAATACGCTTAAGTATTAAAAATGGAATTTAACCGATAATCCTTTTCCCTTGCGTGTTTTCCCTCACAACCTTCGTTAGGGAAACTCTGTTGATGATAATACGGATTATTGTACATCTTGGAACTAGTGAGTGAGATCCGAGCTCTTCATGGAGCACGTTCTCGAAGGAAAAGAAATACGGTTTCTAAAACAAAGTAAAACAAATTTAACAAAATAACTCAATTATCATCTATTTCTAACTTAAAAGATAACAAATTGCAAAATTAGATTTTTAAATAAAATACCTTAAGCTGAGAAAAATTAAGTTTCTATTAAAATACCATTAAGTTTTCAAAAGATAGATTTTTCCATTAAAATACAATACACTTTTAAAATCTATGTTTTAACACTAAAATACCACAAAAAATTAAAATACGTTTTTATGAAAAATCTTGACATTTTAATTAATATAATTTTATCAAAAACACCCTCAAGATTTTAGGATGAATTAAAACCCCTCGAAAAAATTTTAAATGACATCTTTCACATAAATACCTTAGAAATCAAGACTAGTTTATGTTACGAATTTAGGTTGAAGAATGGTTTGAGTGGTATTTACCCTTGTCAGTTGCTACGGGATTACCGGAGACATGATGCACCACTTGCCTCTCTCTAAATATAGATCGTAACCTTTGAGTAGAATTATCAATGGCAATTGTCTTTGAAAAAAGCACAAATCCCGCTGTCCATGTGCAGTGGTTGTCGATATTTTCCAAACTCAAGAATTTCACAAGTTAAATCTATTAATAAAATATGCCTAGAATAATACAAACTCAAACCCAAAATTGAACTCGAACCCAAACCCAAACTTGAACACTTGAACTTGAACTTGAATATCCAAACTTAAACTTTAACACTTGATCTTGAACTTGAACACTTGACTTGATCGAATCATGAATATAACTTGATATGAACTTGACATGAATACCTGAATACAACCTGAAGCTAAACTTGGTACTCTTTATATTCATGGATTCGACCAAGATCTGTAAACTTAAACTATACAATAAAATACGCAGGGATAAGGGGTAGATTGATAAAAAAAAAAAAGTATGATGTAGCACGATAGTTCACAAAAAGACACCAAATCTGAATATCCTGTGATGTTGTCCCGTGGATTTGACAAGGCCTTGTGTTCCTGTATCTTTGATCCGCGAGATACGTCGGACAACTTTCATATACACGTTTACCTTCCTTATCAAACTACAAACAATCATGTTAGAATAGATAACCTTACACATATAAATGTCATGATTAAGATAATTTACAAGCAACCTTACATGTTCATGACCACTTGATTAATAGTTCATATCTTCAGTCGTTTTTACTTCTTTTAGGGACTTACCGAGCACTAGTTCGCTGACGACATTCCTCTCTATTTCTTTTTCTTGGAATGTTCGTCAGGATTACCGAACACTGATAAGATCAAGCCCAGCCAGAAAGACTTCGATCAGCTTATTGCCCACCGGATTACTAGTTTCTTTTTTCTGTATTTATCTTTTGTAAGCCACCGTTTAGACTTTCCAGTATTGTATCTTTTATTTCAGACATTTGTACTTGAATTTGAATGTAAATAAAGTTGTTTATTTTTATTACTCCTATTATTCTTGCATATTGTTATATTGCTTACATACGTTTAACGTATTTATTAAGGGAAACGACCTTTCCATAGTAAATACGTTGTGGGCCTCGTCACGTGCCGTTACCGTTTTCTGGGAAGCGGGACGTGACAGATTTTATTGGTGCCCCTTCCAGGTCAGTCCTGCATGAAGTCTTAAGTAATATATCACAAGATTTATAAGATTCAGCAACTTTTATATTTCTTACATTTCAATTTCTTTGAATCTCATCATATTCCTTTAAATTTATCTCGAACTTCACTTACGACTTTCTTGAAGACCATATCTCGACTTTTGAATCATTAACCTTAGTTCACACTTTCTACTCGTATCTTGTAGGCCTATTTAGCTCAGTTGGCTAGAACATCGATCAACGGAGCTCGAAGAAGACATCGTCCTCAGCTTTTCTAGTATCTTGTTGCGACGTACTTTTTAAGAGAATTTCGGGGACGAAATTCTTTTAAGGAAAGTAGACTGTAACGTCTACACCATGATTTCATCCCTTTAAATCTTTTCTCGTTTTCTCTAATAATTGTGTCTCGACATAAAGAAAACGAAACCGCGAACCCTTCATCTTCGTTTGATCTTATTTTTCTTGATTATTCCGTTGACTCTAATAGTAGAAATTGTGTGACTTAAATAAAGTTACGTGATTGTAACTATGAACTGCAGTATAATTACAATACGATACTCTACTTAAGTGGCTTAAAATTATGTCTTTAATTCTCTTCCCTCTTGATTTTGCTATGTTCTACCACATATGCTTATACTTGATTATCGAATGCTATCTTCTTTATTAACTTATCTCATTCTTTGATTTTAAATTTGATTCGATTCTTTATTTTTGTACCATTTTTGACAATACAATCCCTATTTACGTTTATTCTATTCGAGTGTTTGTTCGTGTCGTTCTTGAAAACTGCCCTTGATTATTCTAACAATATCCATTCGGATTTTCGAAACTACTCGTCTTTCTGATTGTTTTATCGCGATCTACTTAAAGTACCAACTGATGGAGCACGACGACGATACATGACTACGTTATCCGGATCCCTTTCCTTACTCTGTTGCAATCATCCTTCTTAAATAATTTAGATGACGAATTTTTTTTAAGAAGGGTAGAATGTAACGACCCAAAATTCCAATACCTTCTTATTATCCTTCATCAATAAAATACTGTATTTATTTGTATTTTGGTATTTTCCATTTTCTATTAAATTTATTATTATTTTATCCCTCCATTTATTTACCTATTGTTTTTCAAGGCTCAACTTCTTTTCCTTATATTTAAGTTTTTAACTTATCATTATAATCTTTTATAATTTTGTAAGCCCAAACTCAAGTTTCCTTACACAAATCAAATAACCCACTTAATTAAATCTCTCTCTCCTATTTAAATCTCAAATCTCATGTAACCCAAATTTAACCCATTTTTCAAACAAACCCAAACCCAAGCCCATGCAAAAGCCGAAGTCTCCTTTTCTTTTAACTTCCCTTTTTCGAATGCAGCCACTACTTCTACTCTTCTTTTCCACTTAAATTCTCATTTTCATTCATTCCTTACTTAAAACTCCACTTCAATATTGTTCATCTCCCAAATTAAAACCCCACTTCAATTCCCTCTCCTTTCCTGCGTTTCTTTTCTTCTTCCTCTTCTTCTTCATTTCCTTCTTTTAATTCTTTTTCATTTCTCCACCCTCTACTTAATTTCCCTTCATCTTTTCCCCTTCCCCTTGAAACCGATCTCTCTCTCTCTCCCCTCCACTCCCTTCATAAACATTTCTTTCAAAATTACTTTAATTAGTAACCCATCTCATTAAAACCCCTTCAATTCTCATGCAAAGAAAACCCCTTCACGCAACCGACCCTCCATTTCCCCATCTCTCCTTCCCCTCTCATTCTCAATTCCTCTCTTTCTCTACCCACAATATATATATACACATATACACACAGTCTCTCTCTCTCTCTCTCTCTCTCTCTACATATATGCAAATATACTTACACTCATAACTCGTCTCCCCTCACTGCCACCCTCACCACCGAGCTCTCCATCGCCGCCGCCGCGTCGCTGACTGCCCCTCTTGGCCCCTTGGCCGAGCACCGTAACACCATCGCCATCGCCATCGCCGTCCTCCCCGCAACAGCAGCGACAACCCCAAGCCTCATCTCTTATTTACAACCACACCATCGAGTTTCAGCAGGTCCGTACGACACGACAGAGCCGAGAAACGAGGCGCCAAGGCCAGGCCCAAGACCATGTGAACGCCACGATCGTTTCACCGCCTCCGGATCTCCGTTCCATCAACTTTCAGTTTTGTACGAGACGGTGTTCGATGAATGCCGCAATGGGATTTCCGTCGTTATCACATCTTAATAACGAGTAAGTCCCCTCTGTCTCCCTCTTTCTTGTTGAATCTCCCTTGTCTTGCCATATCGCCGTTTTTTTTTGTTGATACTAGTTCTTAATTATCATGACTATTAAATTATCAAGTATTAGGCGGTAGCAACTCCATTGTATTTGTAGGCCATGTTAAAACTGTTTCCATGCCAATGCTTAGAATCTCAATAATTGTTCCAGGTTTTCCCGTTCCACTAAGCTATGACAATTAGGGGTGAAGCTTGTTGAAAGTTGATTTCGATTTATTGCTTCAACTTCATTATTTTTGTTTTCCATAGCATAACTTTATGTGAATGTGGTCGTTGATTTGTTGTAGTCAATGCTTTCAACAATAATTCTCCTAGAGTTTGAACCATATTGTTAGATTAATTAGATATGGCACTTGGCTACTGCAATGTTTTGAACAACAGTCACATATCAGTTATGATTTTTTTGGACATAAAGTATTCTACAATGTATTATGCAATGTTAGTCATATGTATAAATAATATACAGTAGTATTGTCATTTAGTAATCTGTACTATACTAACAATTTATCTGTAACAAACTATCTCATACATTTATGTAAATGTATACCATATGTTATCATAACATTTGAACCATACTTATATTATATTTTATCTAAAATATCCTCGAGTATTAAAAATGGAATTTAACCTATAATCCTTTTCCCTTGAGTGTTTTCCCTCAAAACCCACTTTTGGGGAAATCTGTTGAAGATGGTGTGATCGCACATCTTGGATCTTGTGAGTGAGATCAAAGCTCTTCACGGAGCGCGTTCTCGAAAGAAAAGAAATACGGTTTTTAAAATAAAGTAAAACAAATTTAACAATATAAAAATAACTTAATTATCGTCTATTTGTTACTTAAAAGAAAACAAATTGCAAAATTAGATTTTTAAATAAGATACCGTAAGTTGAGAAGAATTAAGTTTCTATTAAAATACCATTAAGTTTTCAAAAGATAGATTTTTCATTAAAATACCATACATTTTTAAAATCTAGGTTTTAACACTAAAATACCACAAAAAATAAATACGTTTTTATGAAAAATCTTGACATTTTAATTAATATATTTTTATGAAAAACACCCTCGAGATTTTAGGATGAATTAAAACCCCTCGAGAAATTTTTAAATGGCATCTTTCACATAAATACCTTAGAAATCAAGACTGGTTTATATTACGTATTTAGGTTGCTGATTGATTTAAGTGGTATTTTCCCTTATCAGTTATCTAGGGGTTGCCGGAGACAATAATACACCACTTGCCTCTCCCTAAATATAGGTCATAATCTTAGGGTGGAATTATCAATGACAATCGTCTTTGAAAAATACACAAATCATGTCGTCCATGTGCAGCGATTGTCGATATTTTCCAAACTCAAGAATTTCACAAGTTAAATCTATCAATAAGATATGCTTAGAACTTGAACTCAAACTCAAACCCAAACTTGAACACTTGAACTTGAATATCCAAACTTAAACATGAACACTTGATTTTGAACTTGAATACTTGACTTGACCGAACCATGAATATAACTTGACATGAATATCTGAATACAACCTGAACCTGAACCTGAACCTGAACCTGAACATGTACTCTTTATATTCATGGATTCGGCCAAGACCTGTAAACTTGAACTATACAAAAAAAATACGCGAAGATAAAGGGTAAATTGATAAAGAAAGTATGACGTGGCACAAGAGTGCACTAAAAGACACCTAACTTGAATATCATGTGTTGTTGTCCCATGAGTTTGACGGGGCCTTGTGTTCCTGTACCTTTGGTCCGCGAGATACGTCGGACTACTCTCGTATACACGCTTACCTTCCTTATCAAAGAACAAACAACCAGAATAGATAACCATACACATATAAATGTCATGATTAAGATAATTTACATGCAACCTCACATGTTCATGACTACTTGATTATTAGTTCATACCGAGGTTCGAGGTTTCGACCGAAACCACCGATACATTGTGGTTTCGTATCGGTTTCGGTGGAAACCGATACGAAACCAACCATACAATATTGTTTCGGCTGAAAGCTTTAAAAACTTATTTTTTTTATACCATTTTTCTGTCATTATGATCATTGTAGGCCTTCGTTGTTAGAAAACCGCAAAAAAATGAACCCAAAAGCTATATTAATACTTATCTAAGTACATTTTTCAATATATTTTACATCATGGCTGGATTTTTAAACACTGGAATTATTGTCTTGTAATATAGAACCATAAATTTAAGTATTTAATATATATACATTTATATATATTGTATTACCGTCGAAACCAAAACCCAAACCGATATTAACGAAACTAGACGAAACCCAGCGAAACTAATAAAATTATGAGAAACGAAAGCCGAGTTTTGGAACCTTAGTTCATGCCTTCAATCATCTTTACTTACTTTTTTCAGGAACTTACCAAGCACTAGTTCGCTGAAGACATTCATCTCTATTTCTTTTCCTTAGAATTTCGTCAGGAGGACCGGACACTGATAAGATCGAACCCAGCCAGGAGGATTTCGATCAACTTATTGCCCAGCCAGATTACTAGTTTCTTTTTCCCGTATTTATCTTTTGTAAGCCACTGTTTAAGTTTTTCGGTATTGTATCTTTTATTTTAAACTATTGTAATTGAATTTAAATGTAAATAAAATTGTTGTTTATTTTTATTACTCTTGTTATTTTTGCATATTGTTATATTGCTTATATACGCTTAAAGTATTTATTAAGGAAAATGACCTTCTCATAGTAAACATGTTGCGGGCCTCGTCACGTGCCGTTACCGTCTTCTGAAAAGCGGGGCGTAACATGATATGGTTGCTGGTAATGTGTATTTGATACACACTCTCTTTACTTGTAAGTATTAGATACATATTCTCTTTCTCTCTTTTTCTTTTGTGTGAATTATATTTACATATAGGTATTTATGTTGAATATATGTATGCCCTAGAGGCCGTTATATATATATATATATATATATATATATATATATATATATATATATTCAGATGACATTCTTGCTCGACATAATAGTATACTATCTGGTTGTATTTTATCTTGACATGTTCATTTGATCTTGCATCTTACTCATTTGGTACATGTTGATAAAGCCCTTAGGATATTTGCTTGACTACTGAGACTATGATGCGGATCATACTAGTGGGACACGTGTAGTTTATAAACATATCCTTGAACTGTGTTCCTAGTCATGGGTGTATCGAGACGGGACATCGATATTCCAGAGTAAACTAGCATATACCATTCTTGTCCCATATGATGGACGATGGATAATCCCATATACATCTGGTGTGATGACGCCAAAGATTGTATACGGGTGCTCAGTGGAGATTGGGTACACTGAACGGACTCGCCGAGAACTTCTATATGGTATTATATCTATTGTCGGATAGCAGTTCTCAGGTGACACTGGTACATGTTAGTCTGTAGACCCGAGATCGTCATAGAGTCTTATGTGTCCTCCCACTGTACTTTGATCTCCACCCTACCACGGCTCTACTGAGTCGTGCAAATAGGTGCATTTTGGGTACAGTCCCGAGGCACATGGAGGCAATGAGCGATGGGAGGGGTTTCGTCTCTCCCGGTATTAGGGATTGATGTTGCGCTATGCTCGATTGGCTGTAATAGAAGTCCCTGGCCAGGGCTGCTGAGATTTACTGATAAGTGTTATCAGTAGTTTCTCGATCTGTTATGAGCCATACACCGGCATGACTTATTGAGTTATTGAGGTCGGCGATACCATCCCTAGACTCGATATGCAGCATATCTGACGAAGAGGCCGGACTGTACGGTAAGTGTTGCCAGTTGGCTCGACGGGAGTTCTGACAGGTTCGCTTGGTTTTCTTCTGATCGCTCAATACCCGGGTGGCCGTTACGTTTAGCTGACCGCTTGCGGCTTGTGGGTGTTTGATGTGATCATCACCTACTACCGGAGTATTGACGAGTCTTAGAGTCTCACACAGGAGTTTCCTAACTCAGGCGAAACGATGTGGTGTGCATATGAGATATGCGCGGGAGCTCGATTAAATGCATGTATGTGATACCGTATTTTAATCGGGCGTTCTTCTATTGGTCGGGTCGTATGTGATATGACCGGTTTATTAAATCAAGTGTTGATTTAATATAGACTTTTTGCTCATTTAAATATAACCTTTTCTTTATATTGATGTATGCATGATGTATGCACACATACATGCATACATGTGTGTCATGGTTGTTGATATAATGGGAGATGGCAATGCAAGACTCACATGGAATATATATATATATATATATATATATATATATATAAATGAGAAAAAGAAAAAGGAAATTAATTCATGGCTCATAATTTCTACACTCTTCTCATTTTGACCTTGGTTTCAACCATGATTTAATTTCCTTACTTGCTTTAACTCATTTGCAAAATTATCTAGATATTTAGTTATCATGGTTAGATGAGAGTGACTTTCATTTATATTTTATATTCTCTTTTTTATTTAGAGTTTATCACAAAACTTGAGCTCAAGCTTGCCAACTTCTTCTTCCTCCTCTCTCATGCTCTCTTGAGATTTTCCCTTGGGTGGGGTAGATAAAAAGAAAGGGTTTTGAAGTGAGAAAACAAAACACATCACCATTCTATACTATTTTAGCCCATTAGTGTAGAGTGTTAGCTCCACTTCCTCATAGATCAAGTGAAGCAAAGAGTTTTGAGCAAAGGGGCTTCGGGTGGATCATCGTGGACTTGGAAGGAGCTTAAGCAAACCGGTTCAAACTCTAGGAGATCCAAGGAGTCAAGGAGAGAAGTCTACAAAGGTTGTATTACTTAACTCTTAGTGTAGATTACCTCTAGTATGTGATACTAGTTAGATGTTACCCTAATTTTCTAGTCCGATTCATAGTTAGTTTGCTTTGCGCCTCCTTAAAATTTTAATGTGCCATGTGTGATGCTTCCAAACCCTAGGTAAGATGCTAAGAAAACCCAACAATTTATACATTCATACAAAACTTTTTGCCTCTATTATATGACATGTGATAGCATGTGGGGAGGGGGACATACCCATCCTTTTATGGATGACAAGTAGTAGAGAAAGAAAAAGGGGAGAATATGAGCGGGGTCTCATCTCTACTCTCTTGGTTTTTATTATTCATTTGGTTTTATTTTGAGAAAAGAAAAGGAGATAAAAAAGAGAGCCTCTTCATCTTCTTCCTCCTCTTTCTTTTTCTAGAGTGAATTAGAGAGAGAAAGAGATATTCCACCGCACATCATCCTAGCTCACAATCCTAGCAAGTTTAGTGACCTAGTTTATTCACAAGAGTTGTGGAGATAAAACTTGATCGGGTTTCCTTCACGTGGATCATCTACGGCGAGGGTTTTCGGCAAGCGGGGTTGATCCGGAACACTCAGAGCCTGGACGGGGTCTTCCACGATTAGGTAGACACGCTACAAAGTTTGTAGCACTCACAAAACCCTAGTTTAGCATCTTGTGTTCTCTTTTGTTTTCAAGTAATTGTTTTTGGGTTTTATCTTGGTTTGGTTGCTATTGCTCTCTTGAAAATTTTGATTTTGCATTTTCGCCTTGGACGCAATTGTTGCGTAGAGAGCACTAGGAACCTAACACTAACCAGCCTCGAAAGCCAGTGTTGGAAAACAAAGGAAGGTGGTTCAATAGGGCTTTTTAGTGTGAAGCGTGCCTGAACAGACTAGTCTACGTTCAGCCAACATTCCTACCTTGCCTCGAGAGCTAAAGAGAATTTCCCCTGGAAGAAAAGCTGGATAAGTTCTATTCCTTCAGAAGGGACAAAATCCATAATATATTCAAGGACGCCCTAAAAAACGGTTTACAATTGCCAGAATCGAAAAGACCACAAGAACCGAATATGACTGATTACCCCAAATATTGCCCATATCATAGAGTGGTAAGTCATACCACTGAAAATTGCTTTGTTTTCAAGGATTGAATCGAGAAACAATACAAAGCAGGAGAAATAGAACTGTCTAAAGACGTGTTAACGAACAATCAAGCTGTGACCGCCAATTTCATACAAACAGAGATCGAAACTCTTTGGGAACCGACTGCCCTCAGTTGTTTGTCCTTCCCTGAAAGGAGAGGACCATGACAACAATTCAAAAGCCCAACAAGCAACATTACCAATAAGGAGACAACGGACTGGTACACAATCCATACAGTCTACATGGTGGGACCCGGAAGAACAAATCCTCTTACGTTTCACAATCATGATAATGATATGATTGCCGCAACCCAATACCGGCTCGGTTCAGATGATGAAGACCCTGCTCAGGCTGTTAAGCAAAAGGAGCCCATGGTTCCTGGAGAATCAAACTCAAGCGGTGAGGATAGCCCAGTCGTCATCGCCAAGACTACAGAACAAGCATTATTCCAATGGCTTCAAAAACAGCTTTAGGACAGAAACAAGGAGTTGGTCAAGGTCTGTTCCAAAGTCAACGATCTAGCGAATGTCGTGGCAAATCTCACGACCCAAATCATGTGAATGCAATTATAACAAAATCAAAGTTTGGTCCATGAACCAGGGATTGACATCCCAAAACAGCCAACAGATATTCCCTCCAACCCAAGAGCGGAGTATCTTCATAAAAGTCGATCGCGATTAACCTCCAGGGAAGTCCTTACACACGACTGTAGCAAATTGGCATGGGACAAAATCAAAGACAAGTCATCGGCAGATATCAAAACTCGTCAGTACATGATTGAAAGGGTCCAGTCAGTGGGGCGTGTAGATACCGAGTCCACCTCAGATTTACAAATCAATCATAAATAAAGGTAGTGGAAGGATAGCAGCCACAAAAGCGAAAGTTCCAGCAATACCAACCCTTTCGATATGTATACTGATCGGAGTAAGCAAACAACAAGTGAACCAAAAACCGATCGGCCTCGAAGATCAGTGCCAGGAAGAATATTGACTCTGATAGAGGGAAGGAAGAAAATCTATTTCTTCAGAAGGGACATCTATGAGATATTTGAGGACACTCTAAATCATGGTCAACAACTACCAGAATCAAAGAGACCGTGGGAAGCAGAGATGACCGACAATACCAATTACTGTGCATATCATAGAGTGTTGGAGCATGTTATCGAAGACTGCTATATTTTTAAGAAGTGGGTCGAAGATCGATACAAAACGGGAAAGATCTCATTGTCCTTTGATATACTGACGAACCACCAAGTTACGACCGCCGGCTCTATACAAACGAAAACCAAAAACTTTAAGGGAAGACAGCCCAATCGTCCGTTTCAGAAAATGACCCAATCCACTGCAGTTTTTGCGGGACACACATCTATGCAAAAAGACAAAGAGAATGTTGAAGCACTTTGAGAAAGAGCTAGAGATTAAATGAGGAAACCAAGCAAAACTCATCAACTCGGCCATCAACTTAGGTTCATCAAATTCAAAATTCAAAAATCTTGAATAAGCGCACAATTTCGACCCGTAAGTCGTTAAACTGGGGGTAAAAAAATAATAACGATAATAATAAATTATGACCCTTAAATCGTTAAATAAGGAATAAATGACCCCTAAGTCGCTAAACTAGAAACAAATAAAATCATCTCAAGGCAAATGATGAGTCGCTCCTGACGCTATTCCAGTATAGCGATGCAGACGCCAACCGAAATCTAAATCCCCCAAATCCTTCAATGGCAAATGATGAGTCACTCCCGGCACCATACTTCAATGTTAGCGTACTGCAACCGAACCAAAACCAAAATTCCAAGTTCTCCCAAGAAAAATGATGAGTTGATCTCGGCACCCGTACTTTAGTGCTAGCAACGCTGATGCCAACCCGGAATGCAAAATTTCAACCAAAGTCCAATTCAAAAAAACGGGTCAGTCCACAAGCAAAAAAGGCACGAATGAAAACCTAAAAAGGCTTCATGAGTAAAAACAGCGAGAATACCCGTGAGCTTATAAAAACCCGTAAAGGCGCAAACTTGTTTAAAAAAAACTCGACAAATGCTTCCGAGATCAGAAGTCTTGCCAAACAGGACAAAATCGGACAAGTCAAATTAAAGTCCCACCCGACGGTGCTTCCAAGCTCGAAAGTCTCGCTAGATGGATAGGAAACTCCTAAAACAAATCAAATCAACAAGTCAACCAATCAACCTCTGCGTCGGAACCATACTTCGTCTCAAAATGTCTACCTCTGCGTCGAAACCATGTTTCGTCTTAGAATATATCTCAGTGTCAGAATCATGCTTCGCTCCAGAATCAACCTCGGTATCGGAATCATGTTTCGTCTCAAAATGTCTACCTCTGCGTCGGAACCATACTTCGTCTCAGAATATATCCCCGTGTCGGAATCACGCTTCGCCCCAGAATCAAGCTCTGCGTCGGAACCATACTTCGTCTCAGAACGTCTACCTCGGCATCGGAACCATGCTTCGTCTCAGAATATATCCCCGTGTCAGAATTATGTTTCGCTTCGGAACCAACCCCGCGTCGGAATCATACTTCGTCTTGGAATATCTGCTCCCGTGTCAGAACTATGCTTCGGCCCGGAACCAATCCGCGTCAAGATTATGCTTCATCTCGGAATATATACCCCGCATCGGAATCATGCTTCACCTTGGAATATTTGTTCCCGTGTCGGAATTATGCTTCGCTATGGAACCAATCCCAGCGTCGGAGCCATACTTCATCTCCGAATATCTGCTCTCGTATCGAAATTATGCTTTGCCCCGGAACCAACCCCCGCGTCAGAATCATGTTTTGCCTCAGGATATCGACCTCCATGTCGCAAAAAGGGAACCAAGTCAACCTCGTCACGAAAGAAGATTCATCAATTTTGTTATGAATATAAGTTATTATATGTTAGTTATGAATATAGTTGTTAATAGATATTAGTTATGAATATAGTTGTTAATAGATATTAGTTATGATATAGTTTATTATTAGATTAAGAGGTGATTTATAACTCTCACTATGTGTGTGTGTGTGAACCTTTGATTATTATCTCAAGACAATAAAATTTTCTATTTAATTATGTTCATGGTATCAATGCTTTGAACTGAATTGTAAAAAACCCTAATTTTTCCTAACCCAACCGAGCCGCCGCTACCCTCCACGAGCCCCCCTCGTACACACAGCCGATCCTCCCACGGCCCTCATATCCACCTCCAAAACCGCTCTCGAAGCCCTCTACTACCTTCGTCTCCACATCCAGAACCCCCCTCGAAGCCCTCTACCACCTTCATCTCCACTTCCAACCTTCAACGACGAGCCCAACCACCTTCCCTGCCATCGACCCTCCACCACAACCCCTCCCTTGCCTTCGATTTCCCCTAAAGCTCCTCCTCTGCCTTCAATCCGCCACCAGACCCCTTGCTGACTGCCGATACCATAGTCACATAATTCGCGAATAATTCGCAAATTTTTGATCGGCCGATTAAATCTCCGATTTAATCGCCGTTGCCGAACACGTCGAATAATTCACGAATAATTCGTGAATTATTCACGAATTATTCGAAAAAACAGCGAATAATTCACAAAATCAAAACCTAGCGTCTCATATATTAATTTCATGCTCGAAATCCTTTCCGAATCTTTCCCGAATACCTGCCGATTTTTTCCGAATAGTTCTCCAAATCCGAATTTTCGACCTCACCGAATTATTCCCGAATCACGAATTTATGACTATGACCGATACCTCTCCAGCACCTCTTCCGAAGCCCTCGCCGACCATCGAGCACCCCCTCCAGCCCTCCACGACGCCTTCAGACCTCCTCCAGAGCCCTCATCTACAACCCAACACCACCTACAACCCACAACGACACTTACAAACCCTTCTCCAGCCATCCTTGACCCACTAGAAACCCCTCCAGTCCTCCACAACGCATCCAGACCCCTCTCTAGCCTTCACCACCCCTCCAGACCTTCCATTGACTTCGATTCATCTCCTCCAGTGTCTTATGTACCCTCTGCACTATTCTCTAACTCTTAAAAATCTTTTCTTCTCCATGATCTACTAGATCAGCTTGCTCGGTATATTTTTTGTGAGTTAGACAACCTTTCTTCTCTCTCGGGATTTTTTTCAGCGCATTTCGCCATGCATTCTAGTGATGATAAAGTTACCTCAGCCTCTCTGTCATCCGTTGACTTCAAAACGGATATTCGCTTGACTACGATCTCTCTCTCCGGCGCAAACTATTTACAATGGTCCAGTGCTGTTAAACAAGCTTTAAACAGCAAAAACCTTCACCGCCACTTGACAGATGCTCCCCTTGACTCCAAAGATCCCACCAATGATACCTGATTCCATAATGATAACAAGGTAATTGTTTGGTTGTCTAACTCTATGGATTTTCGCTGCTATACATCTATTATGTCTCTGAAAACTACAAAAGAAGTTTGGACATATCTTCGTTCTTTATACTCGTCTGAAGATAACTTGCAAAAGCACTATGATATTTTCTACAGCTGATTTAGGAGAAAATATTCAGGATTTCGGTGCCCTCTTCAGTAGCCTTCTTGATCAGTGGAACGTCTATCAGCCCATCTCCACTGATCCGACTGTCACTCGCAAACAACGTGAATCTCTTGTTGGCACATTACTCTTGGTTCAATTACCACCCAGCTCTGAGGGCGTCCGCTCTCTCATTCTTTCTCAGAGTGGTTCTCCTTCATTGACGAGTATCTTGTCGAGTATTTATCGTATACCCACAGTCTCTTTCCCGATTACTGAGCCTATCTCGACCGCACTTGTCACCCAAAGCCGTGGCCGTGGGACCTACACTCAGTCTGGAAGTGGTTCCTCTGATTTTATCTTTGGTGGCCGTGGGGCATCGCGTGGTCGCCACCCTCTGATTGCATGTGGTCGTAATTCTCGTGAGTTCGTGGCCATTCCAGCCTTTATTGTGCTCATTGCGGCGACACTAATCATCGGGAAGACTGGTGTTGGGAGAAGCATGGCTACCCTGCCGATACACCTACAGCTCACCAGACATCCACACCCACAGCTACTGACCAACCAACCTCTTCTGCCGGACAGATACCGTTATCCAGTGATGAGTGGGACCAGTTGCGTCGTTTCCTCTTCATAGCTCCTGTCAACCTTTCCACTCCGTCTGCTATATCTTTATTTTCTTATTCTGATTCGTGGGTAGCCGATTCCGGCGTCTCACATCGCATGTCTCTTCTGCTCAAGTCTAATCTTGCTCTAGTCCTCACAAACTTATTTCCATGGCTGATGATAATACTACACATGTTTCTAGTTCTGCTGACTTATCACTTACATTTACACCTTAAAATTGCTTTAATTATGCCATCTTTAAAACAAAACCTGCATTCTATTCGTCAGCTTACAAATGATTCCAACTTCTCTGTAACTTTTTAACCATCTTACTTTATGATACAAATTCTTCTGATGAAGCAACGGATTAGTGGGGGCATGAAAAGAATGAACTATATTATGTTGATCACTTTCCCAGTACGTCTACAGCTGTTTCTACTATCCAGTGGCACCGGAAACTTGGCCACCCTCCCCTTTCATTTTTACGTACTATGCTACCTTCTATTAGTCTATCAGAATTTAGTTATGAGTCTTGTATTCTTGGAAAGTATCATCGCACCTCTTTATCTCCAGGTAATAAGAGACATGACTTACCTTTTGTTTTAATTCACTCCGATATTTTGGGACCTTTTAAATTTCCTAGTGTGTTTGGTTATAAATATTTTGTTACATTTATTGATGATCGTTCATGCATGACTTGGCTGTATCTTCTGCATAGTAGGTCTGAGCTTTTATCTACTTTTAAAACCTTTGTTACTGAGATTTCTAATCAATTTAGTGTTTTCGGTTAAGGTTCTTCGTTCAGATAATGCTAAGGAGTATATCGGTATGGAGTTTACTGCATTTTGTAAGACACATGGAATATTGCACCAAACTTCATGTTCTTATACTCCTCAACAAAATGGGTTGCTGAACAAAAAAACCGACATTCACTTGAGATGGCTCATTCTCTTCTTTTACATATGCATGTCCCTAAACGATTGTGGAACTTTGCTGTTATAGCTACATGTTTCAATATCAATCGCATATCTTCTCAACCAGTCAACTTTCTCTATTTAGTTTCCACATGGCAACCATTTTCCTGCTCCTCCTAAAGTGTTTGGTTGCCTATGCTATCCTCATGTTTTAAATCCTCGTATTGACAAGCTTGATCCTAGAGCTACACGTATGGTGTTTGTAAGTTACTCACGATCCCAAAAAGGGTATGTTTGCTTTGACCCTGCCACATCTAAAGTTTGTACTTCATGTGATGTAACCTTAGAAGATCAAGCCTATTTTCAAAACCCTGTTAAGAAACCCACTCCTACTATTCATGTTCCTCACCTACCTTCTCCAGAGCTCGATTCTACTGTACAACCTGTGCTCCCTGGTTTTCAGCTTGTCGTCTATTATCCACGGGTATATCACCGTCGTAAGAAAGTTGTCCCACCACCTCCCACCAATGATTCTTATAACGATTCCTCTGCAAATACTCTTATACAGTCCACTATTCCTGCTTCTCCACCGCTGCTGCCTTCAGAAGATGTCTATCTTCCTATTGCCTTACGTAAGGGTAAGTGTTCCTGTATTACTGCATATCCAATTTCTAATTTTGTTTCCTATCATAGACTGACCCCGTCTACTCGTCAGTTTGTTTCTTCCTTTTCTGCCATCATTCTTCCTTCCTCTATTCAGGAAGCACTCAGCACTCAGGTTGGCATGCAACTATATTAGCGGAGATAGCCGTACTGTGCTCTAATCAGACTTGAAAATTGATACCTCCTCCTTCCGATAAAAAGGTTGTTGGTTGTCAATAGGTCTTTACTATCAAGCAAAATCTAGATGGGACGACTGACTGTCTCAAAACTCGATTAGTGACCAAAGAATTTACTCAGCGGTATAGTTTGGATTATGTTGAGACTTTCTCGTCAATTGCCAAATTACCATCGGTTCATGTTCTTATATCATTAGTTGTTTCTAAGGCATAACATCTTCATCAGTTTGATGTGAAAAATGTCTTTTTTAATGGCGACCTATCAGAGACTATTTATATGCAGCAGCAGCATGGTTTTGAGCGACCGAGGGAGTCTATGGTTTGTCTTCTACACAAATCGTTATATGGACTAAAGTAGTCGCCATATGCATGATTTGAAAAGTTTAACATGATTTTACGACAGATTAGCTTCAAACGCAGTCACGCCGACATGTCTCTTTTTACACATAATCGTTCACAGGGCATGATAATTGTATTGGTGTATGTTGATGATATTATCATCATTGGAGATGATTCTGCTGGTATCTCCAAAATGAAAGAACATTTCGCTTCACACTTTCATACCAAGAACCTTAGGCCGCTTAAATATTTTCTTGGAATTGAAGTATCAAAGAATTCTGGTAGATTGCAGCTCTCTTAGCGCAAGTATCTACTTGATCTTCTATCTGAGACGGGATTTCTGAGATATAAACCAGCAAACACCCTTATGGATTCCTCAGTCAAGCTATCCCGATTAAGCTCTCCCTCGAATTCTCCACTACCTGACCCAGGACGATATCAACATCTAATTGGAAAGCTTATTTACCTCACTATCATTCGGCCCGACATTGCCTTTACCGTTAGCACAGTAGGTCAATATATGCGAAATCCTTTGACTTCTCATCTTAAGGCGGTTGAGCATATTCTCAGATATATTAAAGGTTCTCCAGGACAATATCTTCTTTATAAACCATCATCTATGCTGTCGCTCACAGTCTTTGCGGATGCTGACTTTGCAGGATCCATTGATGATCGTCGTTCCACAAGTGGCTATTGTGTTTTCTTGGAAGGAAACTTAATTACGTAGAGGAGTAAGAAACAAAATGTAATGGCTCGTTTTTCTGCAAAGGCTGAGTATAGATTTATGGCACATACAGTTGTTGAGTTGGTATGGCTTATCTCTCTTCTGACAGATCTTGAAGTTCCTTCTTCTCTTCCGACTATACTCTTCTGTGATAACAAGGCCGCAATCCACATTTCCGAGAATCCAGTTTTTCATGAGCGGACCAAGCATATCGAAATAGATTGCCACTTCGTTCGTGACAAAGTGACAGATAAGATGGTTGCACTCCAACATATTTCTTCTTCAACTCAACTAGCAGATATTCTTACCAAACTTTTTCTCGACCGGTTTTTACTCGTCTTCTCTCCAAACTTGGCATGGTTGACATCTACACTCCAGCTTGTGGAGGAGTGTTATGAATATAAGTTATTATATGTTAGTTATGAATATATTTGTTAGTAGATATTAGTTATAATATAGTTTGTTATTAAATTGAGAGGTGATCTATAACTCTCACTATATATATGTATATGAACTTTTGATTGTTTTATCAAGCCAACAGAATTTTCTCTTTAATTCTGTTCAAATTTCATGCACGCAATGCACACATGCAGTGTGCACTTATTAATGGGGGCACTTTGTTGGGGTCAAAACTACACCCCTTTGTCCGGAAAGTCAAAATCAACGCCCGTACAAGAGGACCTAAACCTGAGTCCAAGTCAAGCGTATCCGAGTCAAGTTCAAGTTCATGCATGAGGTCGGCCGCCATGGCCAAAAAGAAAAACATCATTGAATAAATAAATTTAATGTATTTTTTTAATAAATGTAAAATAATTGACAAAAAGCCAAAATTATAAAGCCCAAAGGCCCCAAATGAAAAGTGTAAAGGCTATAAAAAAAAACCCTATGATGAAATCAACAATAGTTATTCTATGCTAAAAATCTAGGTTTTTGAATCGTCATTTTTCTATCTCCATCTCCTTCGTAGGTCCTATCCTGCTCCCTCTGCCTCCTCGGTAGCTGCTTGGTAGAGAAAAATTCTCTCTTCTTTCTCCTTCGTCTTCTTGAAGCCGAGACTTTACAAGAACTTATGTTCTTAACATGAAATTAATAGATTCCAGGATCTACCTCCTCTTTACAAAAGCCTCCGTTTCATAAGGGAGATGGATCTTCATATCAAGAAAACGACTTGGGAAGAGAAGTATCTAATCTCAAGAAACCAAGGATGAACAAAAATCAAACTAGAAAAATATACGCTTCACAAATCGAAAGCAAACGCTTTCGGAAAGTACAAACTTTCATCTATAAGGTGCGCCCTATGCAAATGCGCCGCGCCAAAGCCAGTACCATATTCTACCAAGAGCTACGTGCAATTGCACGTTTAACGAAGAGCGCACGTGCATTGAACGAAGAGCGCACGTGCATTGAACGAAGAGCGCCACGGGCAATGCACGTGCGCCAAAGCTAGCACCATATTCCACCAAGAGCTACATGCAATGCACGTTTAACAAAGGGCGCCACGTGCGATGCACGTACGCCAGCGCCAACGATTGGACCAAATGCGCCACGTGCACAACACGGACGCAAATGCATATCATTCCCGAGCGCCACATGCAATGCACGAGCGCCGGTGCAAATGAGCACCGAGTCGAAACCTAAACTTAGCAAAAATTTGCTAAGTGTTGAAACCTATGCTTCCCCAACGATCTTAGTCTCAACAGAGAACAAAGTTCTTAACACTTGGTTAAATCGTCTAGGTGGGCCTTAGTTCTCAAATGAGACTAAGTGTCCCTGGATGAAACCTATGTTCTCCAATGGGGAGCTAAATCAAAAGACTTGGGTAGATCTTAAGTTCTCAATCCCAATAAAAACCTGTGCTTTCAAAATAAAAATGAAAATAAATAAACAAAATAAAGAAGGGATAAACCCGCCTGCATATTTTTCCAAACACAAACGTTATGTATTGAGTTCGCATGATTTGTACGACCCGTTAATCGAAAATTTCCTCGCTTTGGAACGAAGGATAATTAACGACAGTTTTATCCACGGATGCCGAAAATTAGGATCCTCACAATCAATAAACCCCTAGCTACCCTGAGCAGGGGGGATCTACATAGCGCCCGACAAGCAAACGCATTTCTATCTCAATAGGGTGGCAAAAAACACTCTACAGACATTGCGAAATGTCATTAGGAATATGCATTAATCTCATTAGGAACAGATCTAAAGCACCGGTTAGTTGCATTTATCTTCGGAACATCATGGTGTATGAAACAAGAACAGAGTTGAATGGCCAAAACTGACTACTGTGGTTGTATCACATGAGATTTTTGGGACAAAGAGGCCACTACTTACAGCATGCGACCAACATGGAGAGAGGACAACCCTAGGGTTGGGTATCACCCCATCAGTCAAAATTAAGATAACAATCATTACTTTTGCAGAAATAAGAGGATTACAAAGAAATCAAGATGGCTTTGTAAAGCATGAAACAAACACCATAACATGACTACATTTATGCGGCATGTACATCTAACTGATAAAGTCATAATGTGTGGTATAAATGAAACATAACAACTTTACTATAATTGAGCTACCATTCTCCTGTCACCAAAAATGCAGTCTCGTTTGATTATGTTGACACGCTGATGAGACGGTAAAGTTTGATGTTTTGTCAGCCTTTTTACAATTACGGTAAATACAGTTAAACGAGGAACAACAGGGAGGTTCTCCGCGACGGCTTCTAAATGTTACACCATGATAGGTATTGGATTGATCATTATAAATTCCTCTAGATAAGGAACAAAGGAAGGAGAGGGGGTGTGGTGTGTGGGGTGTGGGGACATACCTAATATTCCTTAATCCATCCACTCCTTTAGCACATGTTTTAAGCCAATCATCTTCTTTCTTGAATCCTGAAATGGTCAGAGCAAAACATTCAAGTTTGCTCAAGATAAATAAAATGAATGGCATGTTCACTCGAAAAAGGCCATCGGCATAAGCTGCAGGAACCTTTGTAAACCAACATATACATATAGTTAATCCATCCACTCCTTTAGCACATACCTAATATTCCTTAATCCATCCACTCCTTTAGCACATGTTTTAAGCCAATCATCTTCTTTCTTGAATCCTGAAATGGTCAGAGCAAAACATTCAAGTTTGCTCAAGATAAATAAAATGAATGGCATGTTCACTCGAAAAAGGCCATCGGCATAAGCTGCAGGAACCTTTGTAAACCAACATATACATATAGTTAAACTAGCAACACTAGCTAATAAACAACATGCCTTGTGGATTGCTGCAATGCGTGTTTCAGCTTCGTTTATTTGAACCTCCATTGCTTCCCCAACTTGCAGAAGAAGCTTCCTATGTGATGCTTCTGCTCATATAAGAGAGCCAACCATAAAAAGAAGTGTGTCAAGTGAAAAAGGACCAAAGTGATATTTCATATTCACTGTAAGAAAAGTTTTCAAAGGCTTTAACAAAATGCCAGAAAAGAGCAGTGATACCAGTTTCAAACATATGATCTATTTGAATGGTTTCCGGAGATACAAGTCAATAATGGGCTCGTTAGCAAAACTTCAGGTATTTTAAGTTTTTAACAGCGAAAGTAGTTATATAGGTTTTGCTTGGTTTTCACTGATTTAACAAGCACTGTTCATATTCATTTTAATGTACTAAAGTTATCCAGGAAACAATTCAATTTCAATATAAAGTACCTCATTAATTGCAAACGCACAGAGTGCTATTATAAAGCTACATGTATAAAAATGAAGCTACAGATATTCTGGTAGATGTGGATTGTGGGTAAATCATAGTTGGTGCTAGCAACCGACATCCCCCGGTTGTATATACTCTAATTTGTTGAAGTTCACAACGAGTAATTATATGCACTAGGAACCACTTAAAAGGAAGAATCTTCTAAAAACTATATATAAAACATTGGCATTCCCTGTATGATTGTGGAATATCTAGGGAATATGGGTACTAAGATTTGATAGGTAGTAAAGATCAACATACTCTGGCGATCTGTGGTTCCTTTTAACTCAATATTGTATGCTTCAAGCTTCTCAAGGATGCTCCTGCAACCCAAGAGATGCTGATTGACCTCTTCTTTGAACTTATCATGAATGAGCTTGAGGTTGTCCTGCTGCTCTGCACTCGAGCAAAAGATTAAGGGGAAATTGAATTCAAAACCGAGTATATCTTAGAGAGAAAGCAACAATAACATAGCATCATTCATGTAATTAATCTTTATCATTTGCGATTTCCATATAATATCATTCATGAAATCAAGAAAAATCACTCCTACAGAATAATAGAATATACTAAATAAACTGTAGGATTGTTCTTCATAGAATCTTCTCTACATACAGTTTTTCATGTCATATTCCTACTCTCTTTCGTTCCCGGCTTAGGTCATAAGAGTAAATATGAGAGGGTCATAATTAATAAAATTTTGTAAATATAATCATATGTAAACAACTTTATAGCCTTCTCTATGTTCAGTCCAAAGTTTGTGTGCCCAGAGAGCAGACTCTCTCCTTAATGTGGCATCTTCAGAAACATTGGCGATATTCCTATATCAATGATCTATCGTGTTGTCTTACTTATGCAATGTCATTATGTAAAATAGATAATAAAATTACTTTTCAGACTTGAGACTGGAATCCCTGCCTGCACCCCGAAATTTGAAATCTAAGTGCTTCTGCTTGGAGGGAAAGGCCTTAAAAATATTCAAGGAAGTTATCTACCGTTATCAACAGAAAATGGCATTAGCAGATAAATTACAAATATCGGTTTTATTTGCTAAAATTGAAGCTCTTAGGCTGATTCTACGAAGATTGGTAGACCCGTCCATTAAAAATAAGGAATACTGTACCGTGGAATCTAGACTCTAAACGCTTCCTTTTGGATTTCCCAATGTTATTGAACTCCACCCTGCAAGCCCAGAGCAACATAATTTTAACTTCAGCTAAAGAACTATTTTAATATTGTTTCCTTTTTTATAGTGCTGTTGAAACTCACATATTAGAAAGTATCTGGGACTCAACATCCTGTAACTGCTGGCGGATGTTGTCTGCTGCAGCTGAGAGTATCACAGAGCTCCTTTTGCTGGTATGTGATTTCACTCTTCTCTTGAATATTCTCAGCACTAGCGCCAACTGTGAAACACACCTGCTTTCAGTGGCATGCCAAAATAAGTGAACAAAACCGAAAACATCTATAATTTAAAATTAATAGATGATATTAAAAAAAGACCTTGCCAAGCTTCCCTCTGGGAATTGCTTTAAAGCATCAAGTGAACCAATTGTTTCTTCAAATCCTGAAATTTTATGTCAGGAACGCTTATATTTGAAGTAGCAAATAAAGAAATAAGCAATAGATAGATTGCAGATTTTCAATACTTACTGGAAGTGCCAATTGGAGAAGGTGTAGCATTGTTTTGGTGTCGGATTCTTTTGTTGTGATGATGGGACACTGGAGATTCCTTAGGGCTTCCTGTACTTTGAAACCATTTGTCAGTTCGTCCAAAACCTGCATGTCGAATTGAATATAATGTGTCATAGCTTGATGGCCACATGACATAACAACAATAGGGGCGAGGGGGGGAGGGGGGGATTCCTTGAAGTTTGTAATTACAAACATATAGTACTCTAGCATCTGACTACAAAACTCTATCTGATTGTTTAACATCAAAACCAGCTGAGTTATGACTAAAGATAACACACATGCACAAGTTGTAACTTATTAGATACTACTGTTAGGTGAGGGATTAATTGATATATCTGAAAGTAAAATTGGCAAACACTATAAAAATCCATTGTGGCGTTCAGTCAGATCAGAAAGTAAAATTTTCCTGCATACCATCTAGAGTCATTCAGAGCAGCATTAACAGTTTTTGGACATTAAAACATTATGAATTGCAGTGAAATCACTTTGAGAAACTGGTCTACCACAGAAATAAACGTTTAAGGAATTTTATGTTGTTTTATTGACTTATCAATAACAAGTAGATAGTGATATTAACATGGGAAAAAAACAAAAAAATTATTTGTAGCTGAAGGAAACAGTTTTTCTTTATCCATAATTTTACTTTCTTCAATTGCTAATTTAAGATTTTAATCCAGTACAATAATCATTTTTGTCATGAAAATGATGGCTAATTAATTTACCTTGTGGTGTGAGGTTTGAAAGTAAAATTTATATCATGGCTCATTTCAATATAAGTAAATAAGTAATGATAAGATAAGACCCTAAGCTTTATGAGTGTTTAAATGGCCGCAAGATCAACTTTAGAACTTTTTTGTTCAATAGTACTACTGTTTATAGAAAGAAGCATGATCAGAAAGCCTGCAAGTAGTTGAGATGTCTAACTCAAATTAGTTCAGAAAATATCACTTCAGAAATCATCCCCGTATAATTTAAAAGGTTTTTTTTATATACAACCACTAAAAATCTCATATTTTTAAAAACAACCATCAAAAATAATTATTTTGAAAAACAACCATGAAAATTTAACTGTTAACTAAATACAGCCTGTTAGTTTAACTTGGATTCAGTCCTGGTTAGGATATAACCACAGTTAAATGGTGTGAGTCATTGTCTAAAATATCCTCATCTTCGTTCTATTTCCATCATGGGTTAAAACTTAGGATTTTCATTAGACGAGGATGTGATG
This sequence comes from Agapanthus africanus, assembly GCA_030015575.1. Taxonomy (NCBI): domain Eukaryota; kingdom Viridiplantae; phylum Streptophyta; class Magnoliopsida; order Asparagales; family Amaryllidaceae; genus Agapanthus; species Agapanthus africanus. The sequence goes on from CM057337.1 coordinate 96,751,721, forward strand.
GTTGGGATCAAGGTACAGTTGGCGGCCGAACCAACGAGATCATTGCTAGCGCATAGCTTCTTCTCCTTGTCTTCTTCATCCAGCTCCCTCCATCTCTCATTCTCTTCTGTGCTCCACCCATTTGTGGTCTTGCCTCCTCTTCCCTATCAGCTTGCTTTGATAAATTAGGGTTTTAGATGCTACGATGCTTTTTAATGACCGGTTTGATAGGGCTTCTACCCATGGCTGTCATTGGTGGGCTTTCATGTTCTGAAGCATGTATTTGATGAGGGTGTTCCATACGAATTTGTTAGGGGTTAAGGGAAGGATATGTGCGTTGGTAATTTAACTGGTGCTCTCATTTGGATATGGGACAAGGGTGTTCTAATTAGGTTAATTTTGCTCGGTTTTTTTGTGATTTCTGAGATGGAATTCATTGATCTTTTTGTGTTTGTATTGATTTTTGTTGATGAGGTTTGAATTCATGTTCATGCCATCTAATTTTGGTTCTCTTCCTAAAAAAGTTTTCTAATTTTTAACAAATTTAGCCAAATTTCCTTTATTTGCCTCTAAGGGAGACGTTGGGGGAGGGCTAGAGAAGAGTAAATAGGCGTTGTGTTGCTGAAGGATGACATGTAGTGATGCTGCAGTTTGGGTGGAGATGGGAGCTAGTTTTGAAGCTTGTATATAGTCATTACAGAGGCAAAAAAGTCATTTTGCCTCCCCTAACGGCTGAATGAAACAGAGTTAGCATTTAAATTGATTAGAGGGTTGTATTTAGTCAGGTTAAAGGTTTTGATGATTGTTTTTCAAAATACTTTTTTATAATGGTTGTTTCTAAAAATATGAGATTTTTACTGGTTGTATATCAAAAAACCCCAATTTAAAATTAGCAAATACTTCGAATATGATATTCAGAGATTTGGAATTAAAATAAATATCATGGTCAATAAAGCAACTAAACAAAATTCAGATGTGTATAGTATCGAGTTTGGGCAAATGGCATGCATATTGAATTCAAATTAAGAAGCCAGTATATTGATATAGCATAGGAATTGAATATACAAGTTACTTCAAACATATATTTTAAACCCCGTGTGCTGATGGGAAGTGATATCTTTAGTAGGTGTGCAAATCGCTGACTTAACTTCTTAAAACTCATGCATATAAGTAACTAAAGGAAAAATAAAGAACCTGATGTGCATCAGTTACTAAGCACAGCATATGCAGGATGATTTCCTTAAGATGACCAAATAAAATAACTTCATGAATATATCTTGGCATATAATAGTGTCATATAAGATTTAAAATTTATTAGCACTCTTGTCGGCATCACTAGGCTCACCGAGTGACTTGCTGAATTAGCGATAAATTTATAGTAATATTTTAATGGTTTGTGTCTAAGTACAGAGGTTTAACTATATAACCATGAGCAACAAAGCTAGTCAAGATAATTTAGGTTTATGGTTTGGACTATTTATACACTCTGGAAAGTACTCTAGGATTACAGAACATTACAAATCTGTCACCAAGAACCACAGCTAGCATACAACAAAACCCGTTAGACCTCATTTGATGTATGTGTCATAATGTGTACAATAAATCATGTTTACATGACATTTGTAAACAGGATGTTGAAGCAACACGATTTTCTGCAACAATCATCATTACTTCATTAAATGGAATAGCAAATGGGAAAGTCACCTATCCAAACAGGGAACATCGTCTGGTTTTTGTTCGACATACTAATCATCCAATAAAGAAGAAAAGAAGACATCAAGAGGTGAATTCGAATTAAAATGCAGCCCACTTAAGACTTATCATTAGTTATATGCAACAAAGGGCAATTTCCGACCTTGGCTTGTGAGGTCATCGACTTCATTTTCAGTATTATGTTCTTCCATCGGAGAGAACTGCTGCTTTTCAGGTTCTTTTATGTATGGAGACTCCATGTTTCGTGGCTTGTGAATTTCTATAGTATCATCCTGAAAAGCTTGTCAAGAAGAAACAAAGAGAAATAGGAACTGTGAATGATCTATAAAAATGGTACATTCAAGACAATTATAACTAAAGTACTGTGACATAACAAGATACAGGATACAGAAAATTCTGAATCTTCTTCTAAACGACAAGATTCTGTACTGGAGTTATTCAGATCCTCTGAGCTATAATCGTCTTGGAACAACTTTCTCGGCTGAGCAGCTTCAGAACTAAATAAAACCTCATTGTACCGCATACTTGGTGGAGTAGGAGACATATTGACAGCAAGGGTTGGACTATGGAAATCATCAAAATGGTTGGTGTCCCTTCCCATCGATCGACACACGTTATCAACATTTGGAAAGACATTCGATTCTAGTGGACTATTCACATGTCCCCATGAGTGCCTTTTAATTTTAGGCAAAGGACTTTCACTGTTTTCATGAATCTCTGTGTTGAATGCCCATAGAGGAGTACCAAAATCAAATTGTTCAACTCTTTGTGGTTGGTGTCTATCATTTGGGGTACCATCAACTGTTTGCATGAATTGTTTCTTGTCCTGAAACGGGACAGAAGAATTCCCTTTTTCCTTGCTCGGTGATGATGCTTTATCAAGTGTTGGTGATGCATGTTCCTTATCACTGTCATGTAAACTCTTCTCCGGGACAGATCTAGGGAAGGAAATTCTTCGTGGCTCAATTTTAGCATTATTCTGCTCATTAATTTTCTCTTTGGACCTATTATAATGATCACTGGAATTACGACCTAAGCTTCCTTCTTTCCCTGCCACTTCACCAAAGTTGAAAATGTTCCTTTTCTCAAATTTGAGATTCATATCAGAGCTAAAGGAGAACGGCTCCTTTCCGCAAGTGAAATTACCCTGTAACTTCTGTACTCTCTTAGGTGGAGCTCTCTTTCGAGTGAAAGAACGAGTGACAGGTCTTCTCATTACCTGACTGGGACTCTCCAAACCGGTCTCAATAGTATCAGAGTTTTGCTTGGCTCTGGCGGTTTTTCCCTTCTGAAACTCCCTGCTTTGCTTGACGAATGCCCCCTGTTTGTTCTCCTCAAGCACTGAGGAGTTAATTTTTGTTCTTACTTTGCCCTTCTGAGTTTCCTTACTGTGATTAATATTTTCAGTCTCTTTGAACTCTGAAACATTTGGTGAGTTCATTGTATCATTATTCTCTGCAGGAGCTGAACCCAATATTTCCCAAAGCTTCTTCTTTAGGCTTCCATTTTTCAGCTCAGCTATTTTATCAGTTTTTTCGCCATTTGCTTCGCCTGCCACTTGTTTTGTAGAAAATGTACCTTCTTCAGTCCTTTCATCATCTCCACCCTTCTTTCTTGTCTTTCCATAGGTAACAGTAATTTTCTCATTAGACTTGGCTGTTTTTTCATCTTCTTCACTGGTATTTCCTTTGTCCGCCAATTGTGTCTTCTGTTTAGTAGCAAACGCAACCTCTTCCACTCCTTGGACTTTTCCACCCTTCTCTCCACTCCTTCCAAAGTTGAAATCATTGTGCACACCATCTTCTGGCTGTAGTAATGATGCACTGTTAACAAAGAACTTAGCTGTCTCCGGAGGTGTCTTGGAATGTGGAGATCTGTCAGATCTTGTTGAAACCCATGGTGATGCCTTATGGTTTACAATATCATCTGATTTGTTTCGTTCTAAGCTTTCTACAACCCCCGGTCTGTTAATTTCTGGGCCCTGACATGAAAAGGTTCTCCTTGCAGAAGGCAAAGGGGCAGCATCTTCCTTTCTCAATCCAGGTCCCCTCTTTGAACATGTGTCAACTGAGATTCCAATAGATACCTTGGGAAACCGACCAGACTGGTAATGGCCACTGCCGAAACTCCGGCAATCGCTTGATGCGGCCTATATCATTATAACCATGCGTATTAAATAGCCGATAGTATATATATTTTATACAGGGGGAAAAAAGAATTAGGAAGATGAAAGGAAACTAAATCAAATCATAAGCTTGATCCAAGTTATAGAAAAATATTGAATGAGACAATCAAGAAATATCATAATTTTAACAAGGCTGTAAAATGATAGGATTTTTTTAGAAGGCGTATATATTTGCAGGCTTGGCCTCCTCAAAAATTTCCATTACATCATAACTCTACATATCAGGTATAACAATAATACTATGTGTCTATAGGTTTAGAACCACTAACATATTGCAGTTTCTGTGATCCAATCTCCACCATTGCATCTATTGATGACTTCTGTATGTCTCGATTAACTATTCCACGAACCTGGAAGAGGGACAGATAGAGGAGATCTTTCAGAATGATACACATGTATTGTTACCAGATGAGAATTCATCATAAACACTCAAAAAAATGAAAAATATACATGTAAACAATGTAAAGATGATTTAAAGCTGAGAATACAATACAAACTTAATAACTGGGCAGTGGACCCTCAATGGCTTGAAAACTTGATTGTCATGGAGTTTTGTCCATTGTAAAGCCGTGCCAACTGATATAGTCGCTAAAATAGATATTTAAACCAGCTCAAATTTAATAAAAAAATATCAATCAATCGTATGCTCTCACTAGTAAACTTGCTTGCTTCTACCGACTATCAATGCTCATACCATATTCTCCTAACTATTAAATGTGTACACAACATGTCCAAACCCACTCTACACTTCTCTACAACTTCCACGCTCTCCTTTCTCTCTACCACACGTCGGCGATAGGCGGTTGGGTTAACGCCTAGTTGCCTAGGCGGGTGTCTAAGCATCGCCTAGGAGGCTTTGATATTTTTAGTTAAATACATTTGAGGTGGAGAGATAGAGTACTCTAGTGTGCAAAATGATAGATTTGGGTATTTTGTTGGGTTTGGGATTAATTTTTTTAAAATTAAAGAGGTACAAAAACATATCGATTCCAACCATTTGCAATTAAAAAATGATTAAGCGGGTTCATTTTCCTAAGCACTCGCATAGGCGGGTTAGCCCACCTACACACTCACTTAGGCAGCCCAATCCTCTTTAACTCCCAAAACCGCTTAATTTGACTGCTTAAGTTAAAATCAAAGAGGCCTTGTGCCACTTCTGCATAGGTGGTTTTTTATTCCACTGCTTCAACCTCTTCTAACACATCAAATGAACCCCCCCTCCCCCCCTTCCCCTCCCCCAAACACTATTTTATATTTGGTGTTTTACGTACGCATGAAGAAAAAAATTTGGGCATTACACAAACTAATCGTTTCTAGCGAGACCCAGCACATCAAATTTCCATAACTCAACTCTGAGCCTTACTCATATTTTTCCAGTTCCTACATTTCAGATCGAAATTAAACAACTGAACTTTTAAGGAAGGAAAACGTCATATCCAATAGATATGAATTCTAGCAATCTTTGCACTGAAACATCAAAGTAGAAGCAATTAAGCAAACAGAACCCACATACGCAAGAATTTGATCAAAAAATCCCCAACTAAGCTATCATTGAACCATGATCTGAATATTATTCTAACCAATTACAGTAATAAACAAAGATCGATCAATAACCAACCTCGATTTAACCATCCAAAACCCTAATTTCACCAAAAACTTAGAAACCCTAACAGATCCATCAGATCTGTAAAATCCAAGCAACAAATGCGTGATAAAAGTAAAAATCGACACGAATTCTCGATTCGAGAAGCTGCATTGAAGAAAATCGCTCGAATCCAACGAGAAAAGGATCAGAATCGAGCGGAGAGCTCAAATCTGATGCAAGATTCGACAAGAGATTAGGGATCTCACCTCGTTGCTTCGTCTAGCTCCAAAACCCTAGCGGATCCTTCGTCTTTTCTCTTTCTCTCTGCAGCGAATTTGGGATTTGTTTTTTCTTTTTGAAAATAAAATTGAAATAATGAGTCGATAGATTTTTGGAGGGAGAAATAGTGAATTTAAAGGCGGTTGCGGTTTCGTGTCTGTGGGCTCTACAGAAAACGATACACGCGTCAGTGAATGAATAGGTGGTGTTTGGTGTTTGGTGTGCTTTAACTGGTGGTTTGTTGAGAGCCCAATCCATAATTTAATGGGTTGGGCTCTTAAGGGATGGATCTATCTTTCCAAGGGTATAAACTTGATGTCTGCATAAAATTAGTATATATATGTTTGAGATAAAGTAATATATTCAATAATTTTAATAATTTCCACTAAAAAGATAAAAAGATAAAATTTTTGACAGAGTCAGTAGATTCTAGCCAAAATGATAGCTCGTTGACCGATACATAGGCTCATGCCCTAAAAATATGACAATGTGAACATATTTTATAGATTAAATACTTCAAATGCTAATGTACCTAGAGTATTTTGAATGTATTTATATACAGAAATATAGTATGTTTTTTCTTCTCATTTTTTCTTCTTTCTGAAGAATAATGGATACAGTCATTACTACCTTGGCCGAATTAAAGCATTTCAATATATAATATATAAAATAAGAAGGATGACAACCTAAACCTAAAGATATACAACATAGGTCGCCCAAACCATAAAAATCATCGATGAAAAATGAGTTATGAAACGTCTCCACCATATCTATATTATCAAGAAGTTTTCATTGTTATTTTCCAATAGCAAAATCCTAGACTTTTCTATGAATAAGTAGAGGAATAGAAGAGAAGCTAGAAGGTAAACATATAGAAGAACTTCAGAGTCTATTTTTAATATCAAAATTGCAACTTGCATCAAAGTCATAAAAATAAATCAAACTTGTGGGTTTTAGCCATGTGAACCCTGATGCAATGCATGGGGCCAAGCCAGCAGACAGCAATGCATGCAAGCTTGCAATTAATCAATTTAGGCACAAGAGAAATTTCTCTGATGCTGCTTCCTTCCTTCCTCCCTATGGAAAAGACCAATGACCTAAAGTTTCCATAAAGTTCACATGCTAGGGTCTGCAAAATGATACAATGTCGAATATAAATAATAAATACTCATGGATGTACACCTAACTGGAAATAACGATCGAGGACGGTTTTAATTTATACGTCACAACATAAAAATTTACTATAGATGTACATGACAACATGATAGCCCTCCTTATGCAAGTCTCCGCACACTAGCATATAGTTTTAAAATGGTATGAGAGCAGAGCAATCTAGGTGTATATTATGGTCAATTAATTTTCGAAAAAGCATTGTTTTGCGAAAAGGTTCGTATTTCCGTCCAAAGGTTCCTCAGACTGCAAGGACGTGCTAACCGAAATAATATATTCTCTGAATTTATGGTGATGTTGCATAGACTTAAAAGAAAAGCGAGAGCTTCTCATGAGGAGGGATCATAAGGGAGACCAGTCAAATGTGAATGGATTCATACCATACCTCCTGTGGCGGATCCAGAAAATTTGGTCAGATAGGATGGAAATTAAATGGCCTTAAATATTATAAATAAGCTTCGAAATTAAAAAAAATATCCTCTGATATACAACAAAATTTGGACAACATTTTCCAAACTAAGTTCATTATTGCCAAAAACCTTTTTCCGGTGATTAATAAAAAGAAATACCAATTAGCTTTTTATTTATACGATTGTTTGGACTAAATTTCAACATATATTAAGATATGTCATATGTACAAAGTTAGACATAGTACATTTCTTATTTCAGGGAACATATGAAAAAACTTAAATGTATTATATGGGATTACGGATCAATAACTTAAATAAATATTACAAATGATTGCATCGGACTCATTTTCTATTCTAAGATACATTTTTATGCTAATAAAAACAAAATTATTTGTTTTCTACTTCTATTTTACAAACTAGGGTATTTTATTAAAAATTGATATCGTAAAAATTAATGATGCATGCAAAAAGGCGAGAACCGATGACCTATGATCCTAAGCATTAGGACAGAATGCGCAAACCGCTAATCGAATTACTCTTTTTGTTGTAAGCCATAGAATATGTTTTTTATATATATAAACAACTAATTAAATGTGTATATTCATATGGATAACACGGATTCAGATGGGACGGCCGTCTCGCCTCGCCTCTATGCCGAGCCATCCCAGCATACCTCTGTTCCAAGCACCTACATGGAGTCTGCATTTGGTATCATACTATACATCATCATGAAAAAAGAGGAAAATGAAAAATGTGTGCTTTCATTCAGTCAAAAGCTCAGACCCTACATGAATCCTTAATGTTTATTTATATAGAAAAAATTCTTATTTTTTTGGCAGCTTTAGGGTGTAATATCCACCTATTCCTCAAAAAAAAAAAAAAAAATTTGTTTCTGCTGGTGAGGAACCAACTTGTGCAAATGGAACATATAAGCATAAATTTTTAAAGGGTAAATTGTTGAAAAAGCCGTCCCGGGTAAAACACCTGTCAAAAAGTCTCTGGACTTTTTGAACATGTTAAAATAACCCCCAGACCCATCACCTTTTTCATCACATACCCACAGCAGTGGGTATTTTAGTATATCCAAAAAATATCCTTAAAGACCCATGTGCCCAAGTACAAATTGATGGCTGAGAATTTTTGGGCAAAAATTATGATATTTAGTTGCATGTAATTTCTATCAGGTTATCTGTAATTTCTATCCTGAGGTGAGTTTTAAATACTCCAACCAAGCCATTTTCCCTCCAAAATCACTACTTTCACCCCCCAAAAACCCTATTTGCCAACTGAACCACAATTATCCCTTTCATTTTCTTCATTATCCTTCTTTCATTTATTTCATTTTCATTTAACTTCTAATAACTTACTTGTAATTACTAAACAGTTGCCTAAAAATTCTGAGCAGTTGCCTGTAACTTTTAATAAGTTGCCTGTAACTTTTAACAAGCTGTATGTAATTTCTAAGCAGTTGCCTATAACTTCCAATAAGATGCATGTAATTTCTAAGCAGTTACATGTAACTTCAAATCAGAAACATATAACTTATAAAGAGTTGCATGAAACTTTATTTATCATTCAATATTTCCACATAGATTTGGATAGAAGATAAATGAAAACAAAGTGCGATGAAATGTCTAAACAAGTTGCATACGTGAAAAGTAAAAGCTGAAAAAATCTAGTAGTCAGTCTGTGCTTCAAGCTCAGGGTAGTCCATCTGACTCAGCTCGATCTCCTCAGTTCCTAGAGCACCTAACGAACATTCTAAGAAAACAAAAGACAGAGTCATTATATTCTACCCTCCTTAAAAATAATTTCGTTCTCGAATTACTCAAGAAGAATGTTGCAATATAGCAAGGAAACAGGGTTAGGATAATGCAGTTGTGTTTCGTCGTTATTGTCATGCCCCACCCACAATACAGGGAGTATTGTCTGCTTTGGCCGAAACCGCACGGTTTTGTCCTTCGGAGCGAACCGGACCCGACCAGGGGCCACTTCACAGGAGGTCACCCATCCCAGAACTTTCCTGGCTCGAGCACGCTTAACTACGGAGTTCTCAAGCTCCTATAGTGCCGGTTCACTTAAAAAGCGTCTCTGTATTGAATAGTGGTATCATTTCATTTATAGTTCCTGATGTGCCCTTTTTCGGAATGTATTCCGAAAATTCCCAATTGTTCTACATTGGGTCCCACGGATTCAAGAGGTGGCCCCCGCCCCCTTAACATGACACTTGGCGTGGCACTTGTTCCGTGTGGCACCTTGTTCCGTAAGCAAGAACCCCACCTTTGAACAATGGTTCGTCCTCGAACCACAGACCTACTATTGAGGGACCAGCTCTGATACCATCAAAACCATGTCACGCCCCCCTTATCAAAATACGGAATGCGAGGGGTGACTAGGCCAGCCATGCTCCTACAGTCAGGAAATAATCACTACAGTCAGGAAATAATCACACCGTAGTCATACTTCAGCTTCTAGCATTACATGGTAGTTAGTAAACAGTACTAGAGTAAAGGAAAATCACAGTTCACAACTTTATTACATTATAATAAAAGAGTTCGAAATACATTTATTTCGCAATATAAAAAAACTAACCAACGAAATACAAAGTGCTTAAAGCAAAAGAAATGAAGCTAATGCTGCAGTCTAGACCTCCGCGATCTCGAATGGCATGTCCTGCTCCTGGGAAGAATCCACTTCGTTCTCTGAGCATGCACACTCAGGTCGTCAAGACGACACATATAGCAATAATTATATAATGGGTGTGCAATATTATTAAACATGAAAAGTGCAAAACATGAAAATAATGAACATCATTTGCATATGAACAATGTGATATGAGTATCATGTCAGTAAACCAGGCAATATGTATGTCACTATTTATCAGTCACTAAGTCAATGAAATCAATTGGTGGGAAGGATGCTCGTGTTTAACAAGGGTCTCGTGCATGTCCGAGACTACGGTCCACTGTTGCCCGGGACATAACCTTGCAGCCGTACCGCTAGGCCCACGACCTAATGTATGTATGTATGTATGTATGTGTGTGTGTGTGTGTGTGTGTGTGTCACTAATAGCGAATGATCGTCCTCTAAATCACTGTACCTCGCTAAATACGAGTTCAATTCCACCTTGATTTCCTCATTCCCTAGGTTATAGTATGAATTCAGGTATCAGATAGGTTGTGAACAAATATATATCGCTTTCATTTTCAACCACATTTCCACTTATCATTTTCACTTTCGTATTTGCCACAACCCAATCACTAACACATACATAACGACAATGCAAAACAGTCGCTAGGTCTCAATGTAAACAATCAATATGCTGTAGGTATAAAGCAAGCACACAAATAGGCAAAAATGCACTGAACAGACATTTACTATATTTTGACAGCCAACGCCATATAACTTGCACAATATACCATAAAACACACGTATAAAATCAACCAAAACAATATAAAAGGCGTACGAAGTCCACTTGATCATCATTTTAAAGTAGCGATCGATTGCTGGAATTCCATTTTCAGAACTGGAAGTCTAATTTCGCACGCAGTTTACTAGGGACTGTGTTCAGTTTCAAGTGTTGCCCCAGTTGAATAAAACTTAGTTCTATCTGTTAGGTTTTTAACTTATCAAACGGATTAATAATAACCTTTCTATAATAGAATTTATGTCCTGTTTAATGTGAAGGTGTAAGAAATGTTACTGCAGAAACTGCAGAACACATCGACATTCTATAATACAAACTAAATATCAAACGACCGTGAAACTACACTGGACCAGATTCATGTGTTAGCTAATTAAATTATATATGCGACTATATGGGGCTCCGTGCATTTTCGGTTTAAAGCAGGTATGTACAGGTATTTAAATTCAGGTACCCCCGTGAAATGCTGCTCCGGACTGCAGTCCAGAGTCGCATTCTCAGCCAAAACCCGTTACAGTAACCACTCAATATCGAAAAATAAACTATGGATAGTTTTAGATTATCGAGTCGGCTTCGATATGAACCATAGAATATTACGTTCCAAACTGTATTGAATTTACAATGATTTTAATAAGCAACATGCGCGGTAAAATTCAGATTTAGTGTCGTCTTTAGGGGGCGACTTTACATGATTATAAACACGATATTTTGCTTCCAAATTTCTACACGGTATTCGTAAACAGTAAAGGAATCTAACTATCCCAAGTTCCGCCATAATAAGATAAGTTTTGGTCTAGAAATTTTTGTCGAGCACTTAACTAGTGTACGGTTATTAAATGAGAGTTCCGCTTAATCTAATCAATTAAAAAAACAGTTATTCCATGTTCACATTCTAACCATTGTAGGCGTTATCGATGGGTTATAGGTTCACAACGCGGCTATTATGACGATGTAGATATATATACAATAATATTAGTACGATTAAAACCTATCGATCCATTTAAAGTAGTAATAGCATGTAAAGCAAGCGATCGGGTTTTCACTTGTCTAGCGATGGCTTGATAGCCGGGATGGCGACGACGAATGGTGGTAGCACAACAACGCGGCACAGTGTAGCGGCACGATCACAGCAGTAGCAGCAGCGTCTACGACCACAGCGCGGAGACGGCACGACACAATACACGCGCGACTAGAACGGGCTCGGGTGAGGACTTGGAGAGGCTCGGCACTGCAAAGGTGAGCAAGGGCGCTATGACACGGTGGTGGGGGCAGCGGCGTTGTGGACTCGGCGGCGAGTGTGGCAGTGGGCTTGGGCATAGTGGGTGTGGGCTCGGTGCCGGAAGAGAGGAGGTGATGAGGATGGCCGGAGGAAGTAGTGGAGGAGCAGAGAGCTCGTGATGGTCGTCGACATGGAGGAGCAGTCGGTGCTGGCAGTGGGGGAAGCCGGCAGTAAAGGAGGATGACGAGGAGAAAAAGGGCAGTTGCCGAGGTAGTTGCGCTCGGGTGCGATGGATCTTGGTATGCAGGGTTAAAGGTTCGGTGTTGTGGAGGAGAGGAGGGGCTCCGACAGTAGTGGTTCGTCGGCGGTGGAGGATCTCGAGCAGAAGGGGGAGGAAGGGGTGTTGCTTGGTTGTGGAGGAGAACGAGAGAGAGAAAGAACGAGAGAGATCGGGAGAGAGAGTAAAGTAGAGGGAGAGACGAGTGATCATTGAGGATAACGGGGAGGTAGGGGAGTGGACTAGGTCGTCATGGCCGTTGGGGAAGCGAGTCTCGCGGAGGCGTCGTCACGAGCAAAAAGGGGAAAGAGTCGTTGTGTAACGTTTTAAAAATAAATAAATAAATAAATAAAATCCTTTAGGTGAATTTTCTGATAATCGGTAAAATAAATCATATTTTTCCGTAAAATTTAACTATAATTATTTTTCATCATAAACTTAAAAACACCTATTTTAACTATGTAATTTCTAGTATTTGGTATTTATTTAGTCACTTATAAATTGTTAGTTTAGTTAAGTATTTTTCCTTAATTAATTAATTTAAATAATATTTTAAGCTTTCATTTATATACTAAAGTAGTGTAAATTACAAATTGGAATGGGTTAATTTTACTTAAGTGAACCATGACAACTTAGAATCAAGCATCTAACATGCTCTTCTCTTCTTAATTTGTCTCCAAGTTTCTAGTGATTTCTAGGTTAAAAAGGAATTAGAAATAAATAAAATAAAAAAATAGAAGTATGTTGTATGTTGCATTAATGAGCTTGGAAAGGTTTCTCTTGACTTGGAAATTTCAATATAAACCCACACACACCCTTTTCCATTGCTGGCCGAGCCAAATTCTAGCAGCCCCCCCTTTCTCTCTCACTTTAACATCAAGTAATTAATTAATTAAAGGAAAGGTTTAAAATAGGAATAATTGGGAAGTTTCTACAAATGTCCACACACTTTTTCTCTTTCTCTTTCTCTCACTTACCCACACAACACCCTTTTCCCCATCTGGCCGAGAGCTTCCCCATGGCTGCCCAAAATTTTCTCAACTCATTTCCTACTCAAAACTCTTCAAAAATTCATCAAAAATCAATACAAATTATCATAAATTCATCATTTAACCTTATCCAATTTTCTTTGACCAAACAAGCTTGAATCCTTGGAGCAAGAGACCACTTTGGAAACAAGTTGCATGTTAGATCTCATGATCTTAATCCAATGGTAAATTGTTGTATAATTACTTTAATCTAGCATAATTAGGAGTTTAATTATGCTTTTAATTTTAAAATTTAAAATTCAAGAAAGGGTTTTTAAATCAAGTTAGGGATTTTATAAATTGATCATGATTACAATGTGTAGTTTAACACTTTATGACATGCAAAATTTAGTTTAGTTGTTAAGTTGCTAATTGTTGCTTCAAAATTTTTCAAATTAGATAATTTTTGCAAACTAGGCTTTTAAAATTAACATAAATTGGTGAGATAAAATTTTAGTAATGGTTTGTGTGATTTAATTAATATATTTAGTGAGCATTTTGACCGCTAGAATTGTTAAAACATGTAGATTTGAATAAAAATGGCAAATGGAGGCTTACTAGGTTTTTTGGAATAAATGGGTTTTAAGTGAGTTTGAGGTTGAATTGAACTGCAACCTATTTCATATAGTATTTAATGAGTGGTGGATACGCGATTGGGTTTTAGACATGGCGGTGGTCACGTACAGCAACACTAGCTGTAGTTTGCGGCGTTATCGCGAGCGCGTTTGTGCACCAAGTGTGTGCACATCTAGTAGTGCGCGTATTTGACTTGTGTCATTTGTTCCACGACTATTCGTATATTTATCCCTTTAATTGCTTGTGTGCGATTCTAGGATTTGGTGCAAAGGCATCGGACGTGGCGTGGAAAGACGAGGCTGAGATTAGATCGGATTAGCCGAGGCGTTCAGGTGAGTAGATGTACACATCTATGGGGGAATCGTCTGGATGGCGCGAGGCGCCCTATAGTTTAGGATTATTTGTAGTACTTTCATGTTATATACGTAGTTACCCAGTTAAACGTATCATCGCATCGCACCATCTTTTATATATGCGGTTTCACCTCCTAGGACACTTGAACTATTACCATTGGTTTATGCTGCACGTGCACTATTCATATGAACACACACGCCTTTGGTAATTGCTATGCCACGAACACTTTAGAACTTGCTAGATCAGAATCAAAACATTTGCATCATACATGATACTTAAACTGATAGTTGCATTTTCCATTTCATCAAGATTGATACGAAGGATTGCTAGTCGTATATATATCGCATTTCATCATCATTCTTATATAGTTTTCTAGTCATAAATAGCATTTCATATTATGGATATCATAGACATTATCATTTTTCTACATGTTCATGTATTGTGATTCTTCTTGAGCATTTCTGTATTGATGAGATTTCTGGATTTTGGGAAAACCGCAATAATTTTAAAAACCTATTATCATTTTAAAAATAGAAATTTGCGGTTTTCTCGTGATGTGATGTGTGTGGCGTCCACCATAAGTTTTCTCGGTTCTTGAGCAGTATCATATACCCGATTCGAGGAGGGGGATGCACCATCTGCGGGTACATGATGGACCCGGTATGGTACCTCAGAGCAAGAAGATCGCAGATGATGGCGTTGAGCCTGGCACGGGAGCACTACCTACCGGTTATTTGTGACGCGGCGGATATCCGGAGGATACCGATCGTAGTCGTATGATTTGATGATATGGGCCGATCCGGACTGCCGGAGCCCGAGATATTGAGATATTGAGATTTGAGATACAGAGATATGAGATATTGAGATATACATATTTTGTGTCGATACTTGACACGGATTTCTATTGATTTCATTGATATTACTTCAGTTATTTCACAGGAGATTTTTAAGATAAAAATAAAGATTTTCTCATATCAGACATGTTCAAGTTTAGGGTATTGATTATGCATTCATGCTACTGCATTGCATTATAACGGTATATGCGTATTGTGACGCCTTTGCGTGCATACTTACGATAGCCTTATTAAATGTTACTTACTACTCACGAGTTGGCAACTCACCCCCGTTGTGCCACAGTATCTTGCAGGTATGACCCGTCATACAGTAGCGGCGGGCGTATTTTCGATTCTTCCTCGTTTGCATCGCTTTTACAGCTTGTTCAAAGGTGGGTTGCGAGGACATTTTGTTCTATATTGTATTTTATTTTGTATCTAGTATACTCCATCTACCCTTATATATTGGACTAGACGGTGAGACTTGAGACTTATATTTGTGGTTTGGTGTCGATGCTCACTTGAGCCGACGTGTTGCTTTTATGCTTTTACACCTATTTCTCATTATTATGGTATATTCATTACTTGTGGTTGTGATTCCGCCTTTGGCGAAGAGCTAGCGCCCACTCAGAGATGCCTTTATTCATTTTCTTGTATTTTCTTGTGTTGTACCCGTTTGGGGGCCAGTATTTACAAAGGAGACTCTGTCGAAATTTTCGGGAAATTTTGATGTTTTTAAAATATTTAATGTGACTTATTTGGTTTAAATCGCTTTCTTTAAATAAGTTTTCCTTCACTCTATTTCGTTAAATGGTTTAGATTTATGGGCTTTGGCTTACTTAGATTACGTTACGTCTTGAGACGTTTTGTAATTTAAGTGTCAGTCACGTTCCGTACCTTCGGGTCGTGATATGTTGGGAGAGGAGAAAGAGGACATGGGTTGCTGAGTCGTCATGAGCGCAAGTCAGGCGGAGGTTGTTAGTGAGTGGGGCGCGGTCGTCGCGGAGGTGAGCGCGAGTTGAGGGGGAAATGTTGGGAAAAGAAAAGGAGCAAGAAAATAAAAGGAACGAGGAAGAAGAAGAGAAGGGGAAGCGGGTCGGGTCGGGCAGGGGTCGGGTCGGGTAAGTTAGGATTGGGTTTAGATTAGAATAATAATAGATAAAATAATAAAATAATAATAAAAATATAATAAATACATATAAAATGAAAAAAATAGGAATAAAATCTGGAAAAATATACAGAACTGGGGATTTACATCATACCCTCCTCACAAAAATTTCGTCCTCGAAATTAAAGAACAAAAACAACTGAACAACAATACTACACAAACAGGTGCGAAAAACATGGACGAATGTCCTTCTCGCATTCCCAGGTAGACTCCCCTGGAGAACGACCACCCCAAGAAACTCGAACCAAGGGAACGACTTTGTTCTTCATCACTTTTTCTCAACGATCGAGAATGGTGGTAGGATTCTCTTCGTATGACAGATCAAGGCCTAACGTTAACTCTGAATGGTTCAAGATATGGCCGTTGATCGCACGCTTTTGCCGTGTCGTGTTTTGAAGTTCTAAAATCTAACCGTGATCAGGACGGTGTCGCTTTGCAGCTAGCTGCGATGAGCACGGGTCGTCCGCAGGGAGACGGAGCTGTTTCCCGCCGAAATACGGAGACGCGACCGCGCGGGTCCGTCTTGCCTGAATTTCGGGGTAGATGCTAACTGGTGTTATCCGTCCACCTCTCCGAAAATGCCAAGTTGATTTATGACACCATGTATCGAAGGTTTAAGCGGATGCGGCCGATGTAGCAGACTTCGTCAGATCCCCCCTCGTTGTGAGGAGGTTTTGATTGTGGGGACGCTCTTCCCTGCAGGCGCAAGCCCCTGCAATTAATTACGCTACCGCATCGCGGTAACAACTTTCTCCTTCTCCAGATGGTCACTTCGTGTCGTGTATGTTTGTTTTGTTTTTGGTTGCCCGTGGATTGTATACGGAGACTAATTTATGTTGTCGCTCGTAGGGCGTGGATTAGTCTAAATCCGTATTTTCTTAGATTTGGGTTTGGGGGTTGGGTTTAAGGATACGTTAGTCTCATTTGAGACTAAGATCAATTTAAACGTTTGTTAAGGATACGTTAGTCTAATTTTAGACTAAGATCAACTTAACGGGATCGTTTAGATCCAATCAAGAGAGCATTTGGGCTCTATTGTTTAGTTTAGGGATATTGCGGTCGATTACCAGTTTAAGGACACGGTGGTTCATTGTTAGTTTAAGAACATCTCGGTCCAATGTTAAGGACATCATAGTCCGTGAGTTTAAAGACATCACAGTCAAGGTTAAGGACATCATAGTCCATGAGTTTAAGGAACCCACAGTTCGGGTTAATGTCATCATAGTCCGTGAGTTTAAAGACCTCACAGTCAAGGTTAAGGAGATCATAGTCCTTGAGTTTAAAGACCTCACAGTCAAGGACATCATAATCCATGGGCTTAAGGACCCCACAGTCCAGGTTAAGGACATCATAGTCCATGAAATGTATGGTTGTCGGGACCCGTCACTTCTCTGAAGACGTTGAAGGATTACAACGATAAATATCAGAGGAGTTCAGAAATGTACCCTTAAACCGATGTGGGTTGAGAGACCTGTAGTCCAATTAGGACTAAGATCTGTGATTTATGAGCATATGAACTCAATTAATCTGAATTGGGGACTTATGGCCAATTTGGGCTAAGTCCATTCAATTACAATGTTCAACATTTGTTTTTGAATTGTTAGATGTTTGTTTGAGCCCAATCCCTTTTAAAATGCTAAGCATTGGTTTGGTCTCTGACAATGTTTTGTCTTTAGTTGAATAATGTGCATTTATCATAGCTCCAGGCTTATTCAAAGAATAGTTTATTTCTGTCCAAGCGCACACAAAAGCATGTGGGGCACTTGGCACCAGCGCCAGTCGATGAGCGCAGTGTGCTATGGTTAAAGCGCTAATGCGCTTAGCACTTTACGCCAGATATGAAGTGCTAATACGCTTAGCGCTTTGCGCTAAATGAAGAGCGCTGATGCGCTTACCGCTTTTGTTGGATATAGTGCCCTCAAAGTCAATTATTGGATCGCGGGTACGTGATTGCAATGATTGAGGGAGGACCTATACCGGTAAGACAGTCTTACTCAAGATGATAGTATGCTATCTGGTTTGCCTTTATCAGTCGTGTACAGTTTTAGGTGACATGATCACTATTACATGTTGATAGAGCCCTTAGGATCCTGCTTGACTACCAATAGTATGATGGTGATCATATACGTGAGAGTTGGGTAGTCTATAAGCACATCCTTAAAAGTGGTCCCTAGTCGTGGGAGTTTCGAGACAGGGCATCGATACTCCGGAGTAGACTAGTGTATATAGTCGAGACCCCGATGAGGGGCGGTGGCCGGTCTCACAAGCCATTGGTGTCAGTTAGATCACCTAAGATGTATACAGGTGCTCATTGGGTTATGAGTACACCGGACAGGACTCGCCGGGAACCTGCTAGTTGGTATTATACTTAGCGTCAGATAGCAGCTCCCTGGTGACATGTGTACAGGTTAGTTCATCGATATGAGATCGTCATTTGTCTCGTGTGAGTTCCCACCGTGCTTTGATTACTACCCTACCACGGCTCAAAGGATTCATGCAAATAGGTTTTAGTTGGGTACAGTCTCGAGCCACATGGAGGCTGTTAGTTATATGAATGCCCTAGAAGTCATTACTGTACATACGATGTATATTGTAATGGATGCTTGGACATATATAGGAAGGACATTCTTGCTCGACTTGATAGTATGCTATCTAGTTGTACTTTATCTTAGCATGTACGTTAATTGTCTCTATGTTACATGTTGATAAAGCCCTTAGGATATGCACTCGACTACTGGGACTATGATGAGATCATACTAGTGGGGCTACGGTAGTCGATGAGTACATCCTATAACTGTTCCTAGTCGAGGGTGTATCGAGACAGGGCATCGATACACCAGAGTAGACTAGCGTATGCGCTTCTTGACCCATATGATGGACGATGGATGATCTCATATCCATTGGTGTTTGACATCAGAGAAGGTATACGGGTGCTCAGTGGAGACTGGGTACACTGGACGGACTCGCCGAGAACTCTCAGATGGTATTATACCTCACGTTAGATGGCAGTTCTTTGGTGACACTGGTACAGGTTAGTCTGTAGACCCGAGATCGTCATAGAGTCTTGTGTGATTCCCGCTGTGCTTTGATTTCCATCATACCACGTCCAAGAGGGCGTGCAAAAAGGTAGCTTTTGGGTACAGTCCCGAATCACATGGAGGCAATGAGCGATAGGAGGGGATTCGTCTCTCCCGGTATAGCGAGTTAATGTTGTGCTGTGTTCGATTGGCTATAACTGGAAATCCCTGGCCAGGGTTGCTGAGATTTACTGGTAAGTGTTATCAGTAGTTTCTCTAACTATTATAGACCTCATATCGACACGACTTATCAAGCTACTGGGGTCTGGCGTTTACCACCCATAGGCGAGATATACAACATATCAGACGAAGAGATCGGACTGTACGGGAGTGTTGCTGACTGGATTCACAGGAGAATGTATAGGCTTGCTTGTTGATCTTCTGAGTGCTCAATACCTGGGTGGCTGTTACGTTTAGCTGACCGCTTGCAGCTTGTGGGTGTTTGATATGATCATCACCTATTGCCGGCGTATTGACGATTCTTTAGAGTCCTACACAGAGGTTTCTTGGCTCAGGCAAAACGGAGTAGGAGCACATATGTGATATGTGCGGGACCGAGAACAATACGTGTATGTGATACCGTATTAGATTCTCGCGATATGAGATATCGGCCGGGTATATGTGATATAGCTGGGTCATCGGATCAAGTGTTGATTCGATGAACTGATTCAGATTATATTAGTCGGTTATTTGTGAAATAGCCGGATTATCGGATCAAGTGTTGATTCGATAATTTAATGTATAATTATATATTTGATATATTAAATTACATTAACTGATATAAGCTCACTAAAATATTCTTTTTCTCACTCGTATAATACATTGATATATATGCGATATATGTTAATTGTATTATTTTATTTTGTTACAATAAATATTATATATGTGATATATAATATTGTAACATGATATGGTTATTAATGCAGCATGTTTTGTGGAGTTTAATTGAGATTAGGGTTTGGATTATAGTTAAGTCTTCATGAAGCTTTCAAGAAGCTTCTTGAAGCTTTGACTTTGATTTGGATATTTTGTGATATTTTGTGATATTTCCTTAACCCATCCCAACCCTTTACCCTAGTTAAATCTCTACATGGGTTAAGTCTTCATACTTAACCCATGGTTGCAATTCTAACCACTCTAGAGTTTCATTATTCATCACAAAAAGATTCTTCTTCTTCCTTGAGTTCTTAATGGAAAATCTTACTAGCTTTTTCATTAGTGATGAAAATGAGTGAGTTAATGAAAAAAATGAGAGCTAAAATCCTACTTCATCATCCTAATCTATCCTAACCATTTAGATTAGGGTGTTCACTTCATTTAGTGAGTGAGAGCTTGTGTTAATGAAACTTCAAGGTAGATCATCTTTGTTATCGAAGATCGGAAGCAAGCTTGCATCTTTCTCTTCGTGGAACCTCTCGAGAGTCCGGAACTTGATGATCGCAGTGAAGGGACCACAACACGGAGCTTATGAAGTGAAGGACCGGACTACAAAGGTTGTAATCCCAAACTCTTAGATGTTAAAGTGTTTAACATGCTTTGTTTCGCCTAATCTCTAGTCTAAGATCTTGATTTAGGGTTGTTCGGCACGGATAATTTTTAAATCGGGCATGATTGATGCCTTATAGACCCTTGTGAGAGTGTCTAATAGCCCTACAGTGGTATCAAACCCAAGCTAGAGTTTTAGGCGAAGTCTAGGGAAGTTTAAAGTCCGATCGAACTCCGAATACCTGTTTAAACCTAGTTTCTAGAAATTTTTCAAAAAGTTGACATTTTTCATATTAAAAATACTAAAAAAAATTAGCAGGGTATTTTAGGAATTACTGTGAAATACGAGCATTTAATACCATTAAACAGCCGCGGAACCGCGGCAATGACATGGCTTGCGCGGCTGTTCCGCGGCCGTACAGTGGGATTATTATTTAATTTTTGCACAGTTAAATCCGTATCTATTTCCTGATTCTTCTGGGAATTTTTAATTTATACTCAAGTGTTGAGTTTTCTAGGTTTTATTAGGGTCTCGTTGATTCGATCGGATAATTTAACTTCATTTAATTTTTTCCGGGTAATTTTAGAACGTGTTAAAATGTTCGAACGGATATCAATAACTCACTTTTTCCCCTGTCGGAAAGTTTTCAAAAGTTGGATTTTGTCTCGAGTTTGAAACTTTCTAAGTCGTGCAAGTAACGCGGTGGACCCTCTAGAAGAACACAAAGCTTAACTCGATTATGTGACCGTCTTGAACTGCCTCTAAACCTTAGGGTTTAGGGCAGTACGGCGTTGCCACATGTGAGGCCTTGGCTTGACCCTTCTACGGCTGGACCATTGGTACTGTGGCATGTGATGGATACTTTTTGGACTCTGCTCAAGTGTTGAGCAATTTGGGAAATCTTGGGTGTTTGATCATTCGATCGGAAAGTTTAACACTGTCTTTTTATCTGGAATGTGATACAATATTTGGAATCCACAGGTAGTTATGAGATAACTAATTTGAATGTTATAAATCTAGCAGTTCAGTCTCAGATGATCGGTTGCCACTGGATTTTGATGTGATCAAAAGTCCGTCGCAATCACGTAGTGTACGCGGATACTCGCCGGGTAAACTTAACAGACAGCCACGCCCCATAGCCCCGACCAAGTGACTGTAGGAGAACCCCGTCGCCAAAAGCATCCATTCGGGTGCTCACGGCAGCGGTGTTCCGCCTTATTGCACTTCGTCGACGGCATCCGGGGATGCGGCCGTCTACTAAACTTTGCGACGAGCATTCGATCAGGATGTCGGGAATCTTGTTGAATTACCCGACTTGATATTGAAAAGAATTTTCGATAACGAGACTAAAATGCGGGGTTTATAATTGTTAGGCATGCGATGTCTAAGTAATTCATCAGGTTAGGCATGCGATGTCTAAGGAGGTTGCGGATTCCAACTGTTGTAGTTTTACACTTTCTTTTCTGTGGCCGTAAGCGTGGTATGTGGTATACCGCCGGCTTCGTTGCTGTACATCAACGATAATCGGGATACGCATACTTGCTTACGTTGATGATATGAGATATTATGCGTTGCTGTGATATGTTATATTGGATCGTCGTGTTCTGAATAGCCGGGGGTTTTATGTGAGATGAGAGTTTTTCTTTTTCATTCATGTAAAATTCATTTGTATGTAATATTCTTTTATTGGGGCACTTCCGGGCTGAGGATGATGTCACCATTGTATATTATTTACTTTTCCGCATTAGGTAGACACAAGGAGGGGAGCACAAGTAACCGGGTTCTAGGGTCCAGTGGGAGACCATCTCGAGGAGTCGAGACCGGGTCTCCTAACCCTAGAATTGGCAGTGTTGCTTGCCGCTTTCGTAGGGGTCTAGGGATGTGGATTTGGCTATTCATCGCGACCGTGGAATCCGTGTTTTATACAGGCTCGTACTAAAACACGGACGTCCTACTATATCCAATATTTCATATATGTTCTTCTGCTGCAATGTTCTGTGATGAGATCATATTACTGTCTGGGATGAATGTTTATATTATATATATGAGATATATGTTATATTGCAGATTTCGTTTCAAATGTGATGCTTGTGAAGCATAATAAAATGGGACTTCATTAATGAGATTAATGAAACTAAAAAGAAACCTAAAGATGTTGTAGAAACTTGTTTAAAAACTGGTAGCTCTAGTTCTTGCTTTGCCCTGCGGTGTTCCTTGTAGAACATCAAGCACTTTATTCGATAAGGAAAGAGCCGAAATCCCTTCACCGGGAGTGACCACTTTAGCAAAACTAGCAGATACTACAAACTCGGTTTGTCTTTTGATTGTTTCTATAGTTCTTGCTTTGCATAGTGATATTTAAGAAATATCCTGCATCTTATTCGATGAGAAAAGAGCCGACGATCCCTTCACCGGGAGTGACCTCTTTAGCAAAACTAGAAAAGGCCTCAAAAAACATTCCTTTTAAAAATCGCTCGATTCTACAACGATATCAAGTTCATTACGCAAAAGGTTTTCTTAAAAACCTGTCGTAACCCTCCGTCATTTTAGAAAGTAGAGTACTTAGTATACGTGCTGTGTTTGTTGACCTTAGTTAAGGCACAGTGTACGGTAGCTAAGTGATGTCTTCCTATATAGCATATGATGCGATTAGTTAGGATAGTCATGTGACTTTGTTGACCTTAGTTAAGGGTCATGTGTGTGGGTTTATTTAATCAAGAAATGACGGGTAGAACTTGACTAGTGCTTATGATTTGTTGACCATAGTTAAGGTCATAAGTCACTAGGGGTAAAATATTATTGGGAATTTCAAGTGTTGAAATTTGCAATGAGATTGCATACCTTCTATGATATAGTTGGATCCTGATACCCGCTGTGAGTAAGAGTTACTCCTAGGAGAGTTTTACACATTATAATTAGCCGATCAAGTAGGTGTCTAGAAAGATGTCAATGGGGTTACGCCCCTGGGAAAACGAGGTTTACTTTAATTAGGTCCGTGCGAAAGCATGGGGAACCTCCCTCAAAGTACCGGCACTGGCCTGGCTGAAAGATTGGCAAACTTGTAGAGTGTAATTAATCCCGGCTAGTCTTTCCTTTTAGGGTTTGAAAGAAGATTTGACTAAAACAGTAGGAGACATCCTGATTAGATAAATTGATAACCAATCTAATCTTATAAAAGCGCACGCTGAGTATTTCTTCTCTCTCTCTCCTGGTTGCGACTATGTCACGCCTTAATCAAGATAATAATACGGATGTATTGACCGAACCTGCTTGTTATACTGCGCTAGGGAACGTTGGTCCCGCTCCAACTAATAATTGTTATAAGACAGAGCAGGAAATAGGGGATTACCAGAATTCCCGTACCGCACAAACGAAGAAAGTGCATGTTGATGCATCTTCTTCGGGTGTGTTCATTACACAGAACTGTTTCTCAGTATCCCTTACGTCGTGGGTATGAGATACCGGATCAGGATCCCGCAAATGTAATTTGTTACATAGGCTACAGATAGGTAGAGAACTGAGAACGGGTGATAAGTTTCATTTGATAGAAACGGTGCAAATGTTGCAGCCAAATTTGTTGGTAGTTATCACCCTGTATTACCAGAATACATTGATTCTGAACGAATGTTATTAGATACCGAACCTGATATACAACATCATATCAGTCTCTTTATTAGTAAAGAAGCATATAATTTTGTATTGTTGGATAATATTTTGAACATTTCCTATATCAAGAGTTGATCGGTTCAGGCACCTTATCTAAAAGCATAGACGTTCTAAATCAAATTACAGTTCTTAATGTACAGAACACACACAAAAGGAAGAATTCAGAAATGAACGAATCCTTCTTGAGGCATTGTAGACTAGGTCATATCAATGCGACCCGACTAGCTGAAGTTACATAAAGATGCATATTTAAATTAATTTGAATTTACATCTTGTGAAACTTGCCGGTCATGTCACAGAGATAAGATGACCACAGCTCCGTTTATTGGAAACAGAGAAAGAGTTGGTGAACTCTTGGGATTGATACATGCCGATGTATGAAAGTCCCCTGTCTACACATGCCAGGACCGGTTCTTTGTACTTCATTACATTCACTGATGATCTCTCAAGATTCAGACATATTTTTTTGTTGAAACACAAGTCCGAAACTTTTGAGATAATCACATAATATAAGTTAGAAGTAGAGAACCAAAAACGGGTATAAGTATTATGTCCTTTGATGAGATCAAGGAGGAGAATACTTGAGCACAGAATTCCTGGACTATTCTAAAGGAGAATGAGATTCTCTCTCAGCATTACTCCTCCGTATACACCATAGCACAATGGTATATCGGGGTGGAGCAATAACACCCTATGTGATATGGTGTGCTCTATGATGAGTACTACTGAGTTTCCTATTTCCTTTTAGGAAGTTATGCACTTGAGAAGCTGCATACCTGTTGAATAGGGTTCCAATCAAATCAGTTGCCTACCAATTCATATATGATATGATATGGGAAGAGCCCATCTCTTAAGGTAGTTAAGATTTGGGGTTGTCCAACCTATGTCTAAAAGCATAATCCGGACAAGCTCGAGGCAAAGTCAGTTCTGTAGAAGTTTGTTGGATATCCCAAGCATTCGCAAGGGAATATCTTCTACCAAACCGAGAAACAAAAGATGTTTTGTTTTTCAGCATGCCACCTTTGTGAAAAGGAATTTCTTGTGAAGAAATTATTGGTCATGAGGTAGAACTGGAAGGAGTTTCAGCTATACAAACTGCAGTTGATGATTTGATAGAACCATAGGATTCAATAGTTTCCAACGAACTTCAGCCTCTCCGCCGATCTAGTAGGGTTCCTCACCCACCTGAGAGATACTTCGGTTTTCTCTATGACAGTGGGAGCGAGGATTGCATCATGAGATGATGACCCAACTAGTTTCGAGCTGGCCATCAGGAGTGGGACTCTGTAAGAATGGCTGGATGCTTATCGATCTAAGATGGAATCCTTATACACCAACAAAGTATGGACTTTGGTTGCTTTATCTGAAGGGTTAAAACCCCATCAGGAGCAAGTATATCTTGAGAAGATTACTTGGTGTACATGAAAAAGTTGAGACTTTCAAAGCTATACTTAAGTCCATCCAGATCCTACTTGCCACGGCTACATACCATGACTACGATATCTAGAGGTTGGGTGTCATGACTGCTTTTCAAATACTGATTTGGAAGAGAGCGTCTATAAGTACACAGCCAGAGGGCTTCGTAGACAGTGGGAGCAGCGGAAACGTGAGCAAGATGTTTTATGTGATAAATCAGGCATCGCGGAGTTGGAACATCTGTTTTGATGTGGTAGTCAAAGAGTTTGACTTCATCAAAATGGTAGATGAACCTTGTATATACAAAAAAGGTAGTAGGGAGTATAGTGGTGATCCTCGTAGAGTACGTGGATGGCATACTCTTGATAGAGAAGGAGTTTCCTAGGCTACGCTCGGTCAATCTCATCTTATCACAATGATTCTCCATATAGGATCAAGGTGATACCTCTTAAATCCTGGGTTATAGATCTATGAGATAGATCTGATTGGATATTAGAAATCTCACTAGTTGTAGTGAGATGGTATCAATCGATCCTGGGGAGAATCACTGGAAAGGTTTCAAGGTGATAAGGATGACTGAATATCAGTCGCAGGCATTGTCTTTACCCTCAGTGGAGGGACGGTATGTTGGAAGAGTTCCAAGCTAGATACCGTGACTTACTAGACGATTAAAGGCAAGATACATCGTTACCAAGGATGCTACCAAAGAGGCAGTCTGGATAGATATAAGTTCATGAGATGAACTTCGTTCCTACCATTGTATGATAATGGACTTGTGGCTTATGCCAAGGAACCCCCGTCCCATCAGAAATCCAGATATAATTCTTAGGCAGTATCACCTGATCATAGAGATGGTTGATCTCCAGGGAGATCAAGGTTGGGAGAGTAGACACAGAGGACAACAACGCGGATCCACTCACAAAGGCATTTTTCCCAGTAGAGACTTTTATGGGATGGTTGAGTATGAGATACTTCAACCACAGCTAATTGTTGGGTATGCGATACCACAACAGATGGCCCTAGTGCAAGTGGGAGATTGTTAGTCATATGTATGCCCTAGAAGCCATTACTGTACATACGATGTATATTGTAATGGATGCTTGGACATATATAGGGAGGACTTTCTTGCTCGACATGATAGTATGCTATCTGGTTGTACTTTATCTTAACATGTACGCTGATTGTCTCTATGTTACATGTTGATAAAGCCCTTAGGATATGTACTCGACTATTGGGACTATGATGAGATCATACTAGTGGGGCCACGGTAGTCGAAGAGTACATCCTATAACTGTTCCTAGTCAAGGGTGTATCGAGACAGGGCATCGATACACCAGAGTAGACTAGCGTATGCGCTTCTTGACCCATATGATGGGCGATGGATGATCTCATATCCATTGGTGTTTGACATCAGAGAAGGTATACGGGTGCTCAGTGGAGACTGGGTACACTGGACGGACTCGTCGAGAACTCCCAGATGGTATTATACCTTATGTCAGATGGCAGTTCTCTGGTGACACTGGTACAGGTTAGTCTGTAGACCCGAGATCGTCATAGAGTCTTGTGTGATTCCCACTGTGCTTTGATTTCCATCATACCACGTCCAAGAGGGCGTGAAATACGGTGGCTTTTGGGTACAGTCCCGAATCACATGGAGGCAATGAGAGATAGGAGGGGACTCGTCTCTCCAGGTATAGGGAGTTGATGTTGTGCTGTGTTCGATTGGCTATAACTGGAAATCCCTTACCAGGGTTGCTAGATTTACTGGTAAGTGTTATCAGTAGTTTCTCGAACTGTTATAGACCTCATATCGACACGACTTATCAAGCTACTGGGGTCTGGCGTTTACCACCCCTAGGCGAGATATGCGACATATCAGACGAAAGAGACCGGACTGTACGGGAGTGTTGCTGACTGGATTCACAGGAGAATGTACTGGCTTGCTTGTTGATCTTCTGAGCACTCAATACCTGGGTGGCTGTTACGTTTAGCTGACCGCTTGCAGCTTGTAGGTGTTTGATATGATCATCACCTACTGCCGGCGTATTGACGATTTTTTAGAGTCCTACACAGAGGTTTCTTGGCTCAGGCAAAACGGAGTAGGAGCACATATGTGATATGTGCGGGACCGAGAACAATACGTGTATGTGATACCGTATTAGATCGCGATATGAGATATCGGCCGGGTATATGTGATATAGCCGGGTCATCGGATCAAATGTTGATTCGATGAACTGATTCAGATTATATTAGTCGGTTATTTGTGAAATAGCCGGATTATCGGATCAAGTGTTGATTCGATAATTTAATATATAATTATATATTTGATATGTTAAATTACATTAACTGATATAAGCTCACTAAAACATTCTTTTTCTCACTCGTGTAATACATTGATATATATGCGATATATGTTAATTGTATTATTTTATTTTGTTACAATAAATATTATATATGTGATATATAATATTGTAACATGATATGCTTATTAATGCAACATGTTTTGTGGAGTTTAATTGAGGTTAGGGTTTGGATTTGGGTTAAGTCTTCATGAAGC
Organism: Agapanthus africanus; assembly: GCA_030015575.1. Classification (NCBI taxonomy): domain Eukaryota; kingdom Viridiplantae; phylum Streptophyta; class Magnoliopsida; order Asparagales; family Amaryllidaceae; genus Agapanthus; species Agapanthus africanus. Next base: position 96,780,123 of record CM057337.1, read on the forward strand.
TTTCAAGAAGCTTCTTGAAGCTTTGACTTTGACTTAGATATTTTGTGATATTTTGTGATATTTCCTTAACCCAACCCAACCCTTTACCCTAGTTAAATCTCTACATGGGTTAAGTCTTCATACTTAACCCATGGTTGCAATTCTAACCACACTAGAGTTTCATTATTCATCACAAAAAGATTCTTCTTCTTCTTCCTTGAGTTCTTGATGGAAAAGCTTACTAGCTTTTTCATTAGTGATGAAAATGAGTGAGTTAATGAAAAAAATGAGAGCTAAAATCCTACTTCATCATCCTAATCTATCCTAACCATTTAGATTAGGGTGTTCACTTCATTTAGTGAGTGAGAGCTTGTGTTAATGAAACTTCAAGGTCGATCATCTTTGTTATCGAAGATCGGAAGCAAGCTTGCATCTTTCTCTTCGCGGAGCCTCTCGAGAGTCCGGAACTTGATGATCGCAGCAAAGGGACCATAACACGGAGCTTATGAAGTGAAGGACCGGATTACAAAGGTTGTAATCCCAAACTCTTAGATGTTAAAGTGTTTAACATGCTTTGTTTCGCCTAATCTCTAGTCTAAGATCTTGGTTCAGGGTTGTTCGGCATGGCTAATTTTTAAATCGGGCATGGTTGATGCCTTATAGACCCTTGTGAGAGTGCTAGTAACCCTACAGAGGCAAGTGAGCGGATCGGCAGGGGATTCGTCTCTCCCGGTATTGGGGGTGAGATCGCACTGTGTCTAGGAGAGCCATTACACCAAGTCCTTGGCCAAGGCAGGTGAGAATTACTGGTATGTATTCCAGTAATTTCTCAGGGTGTTCAGGGCTACTCTCCGATACGACTTATACCGGTATTGGGGGTCTGACGTTACCATCCCCCTAGGCCCGATATGCGATGCTCATAGACGAACGGACCGGACTGTACGTATATTGTCACTTGTTCCCCTCCGAACGGCGGCACGGACTGACGTCCCGCCTGAGGTTCGGGACAGATGCTAATTGGTGCTATCCGTCCACCTCTCCAAAGATGCCAAGTTGATTTATGGCACCGTATATCGAAGGTTTAAACGGATGCGTCCGATGTAGCAGACTTCGTCAGATTCCCCCTCGCTTGAGGGGTTTTTGATTGTGGGGACGCTCTTTCCTGCAGGCGCAAGCCCCTGCAGTTAATTACGCTACCGCATCGCGGTAACCACTTTCTCCTTCTCCAGATGGTCACTTCGTGTCGTGTGTATTTATTTTATGTTTGGCTGCCCGTGGATTGTATACGGAGACTGAGTTATGTCGTCGCCCGTAGGGCGTGGACTAGTCCAAATCCGCATTATCTTAGATTTGGGTTTGGGGGTTTGGGTTTAAGGATACGTTAGCCTCCTTTGAGACTAAGATCGACTTAAACGTTTGTTAAGGATACGTTAGTCTAGTTTTTAGACTATGATCTACTTAACGGGATCGTTTAGATCCAACAAGAGAGCAATAAAAAGGGGGGGCTCTGTTGTTTAGTTTAATGACATTGCGGTCAATAGGTAGTTTAAGGACATTGCGGTGCATGGATAGTTTAAGGACATTGCGGTCTAATATTAGTTTTAAGACATTGCGGCCAAGGTTAAGGACGTCATAGTCCATGGGTTTAAGGACCCTACAGTCCGTTGTTAGTTTTAAGACATCTCGGTCAAGGTTAAGAACCTCATAGTCCATTAGTTTAAGGACCCCACAGTCCGTTGTTAGTTTTAAGACATCTCGGTCAAGGTTAAGGACCTCATAGTCCATGAGTTTAAGGACCCCACAGTCCGTTGTTAGTTTTAAAACATCTCGGTCAAGGTTAAGGACCTCATAGTCCATGAGTTTAAGGACCCCACAGTCCGTGTCAATGTGTGGTCATCGGGACCCGTCACCTCTTTGAAGACGTTGAGGAATTACAATGCCAAGTATCAAAGGAGTGAAGAGATGCACCCTTGGACCGGGGTGGATTAAACAGTCTTTGGCCCAATTTGGGATCAAGACCAATTAATTGTGTTTTGAGCCCATTAGCCCTGTTAAGTTTGAATTGAGGACTTATGGCCATCTTGGGCTAAGTCCCATCATATTTAGAACACTGGTTTTCTGTTGGTCCATTGAAGGAGAAGCTTTGCCTCTGGCCATTTAATCAACTGGGCTGAAGTTAGTGTTAAACACTAAAGATCAGCAGTGTTGAACACTGGGAACAAGTTAGTGTTTTAACACTAAAAGGCAGTTGGTGTTAAACACCAGCAACAGGGGGTTCAAATTAGTGTTAAACACTAGAGCAAATCAATGTCAAACACTAGCAGCAGGGATTTCAGATTAGTGTTAAACACTAAGAATAATCAGTGTTAAACACTGCAAATAAAGTTCTTTGATTAGTGTTGAACACTAAGGCCAAACAATGTTTAACACTGGATTCCGGGATTCTAATTTAGTGTTAAACACTAAGGCAAGAGGGGTCACGTGGTAGCACGTGAGGGCGCCCTCCCTTCCTTCTATTCTGTCAAAAGTATCGAATACTTTGGAGCATCACGTGCTGTCACGTGATGGGTATTTTGGTGCTTATCCGTTAAAGCTTCAGCCAAGGGGTCACGTGGTAGCATGTGATAGCGCCCTGTTTCCCTTTATTTTGTTCTACAGATAAGTGTTTAACACTTTTAATTCTAAAAGCCATCACGTGTGGGCACGAGATGGGGGCTTGCGCTTTGATCTGTTAGAATATTCATTAGGGGTCACGTGGTGACACGTGAGGGCGCCCCAGAGCTTCTTTCCCTTTGCTTTTTCTTTGCGCGCTTTGGGGGTCACGTGAAGCACGTGAGGCGTTGCCTCAAAGTTTTAGCGGTGGCTCTTTACAGGGGTCACGTGGTAGCACGTGCCCCTGCCTGTTTGAAGATGTGTTTATCTTTTTAAGAATCAAATTCTTCATAGGGTTAAATCCTAGCAATAAACTTTAGAGGAATTAAATTCATGTTATTTTGACAGATTTGAGTTCTTAACTTGGGTTAACCCTGGTTCTATTCATTTTGAAGGAATTAAATTCCTATGACATAGTGTTAAACCCTAATTTTAATTCACAGGAATTAAATTCCTATAGTTCTATGAGAATTAAATTCTCAAACATCCATTCCCTCTCTATGCTTTGGATCTGCATGGCAGGATCTCAACCCAATGAGAATTGAATTCTCAATTCATGGGGAGATGTGCACTTTGCAGATCCTCTACTAAAGAGAGAACTAAGTTCTTCTTTTTAATATCAGAGTTAAACTCTGTTGAGAATTAAATTCTCTTTTTCTTGAAAGCCTCCCCCTTCTTACCTAAGGCTTTTCTTTTGCAGAAGATCCCAATTCCTCCAAAGTCTCAAGGCTCTATTTTTCTCTCTCTCTATGTATCCTTCCGTATATGTCCCTTGGCTCCTATTTATAGGAGAAGAAGCAGAATCAATTAGTTTTGGTGAATCTTTCATTGAGAGATTTAATTTGTATTCACCATTCGTTTGGACCTTTGGATTATTAGGTGAATTTTATTCACCATTGGATTTTAAATCCAAAGATATTCTTCTGTTGTTTCGGTTAGATTTTAAGGGGAAATCTTTCCAAGTTCAAGATTTTTCCATAGATAGATGATATTTAATCACCTTTAAATCTTTAGTCCAATCGGTTCCAAATAATCATTTTCCTTTGAAAAGATTTGAATGATCTCTTCAGAATTTGATTCTGTTAAATAAATAGGCTTTGAAAGCTGGTCACGTATAGCCACGTGACCCCTGGTCACGTGTAGGCACGTGACCACTTGGAACGAGCCTTCTTCTTCTTTCTGCGTTCTGTCTTCTGGCCGCTGTTTAACCGTCACGTGCCAACACGTGACCCCCGGTCACGTGTGAGCACGTGACCCTTTCTGAAGCCTTTTCTTCGATTTAATCAGGGAACTGATGTGCCTTTGCCGCCGCTTTTAAATGTCACGTGCCAACACGTGACTGCTGGTCACGTGCTAGCACGTGATGCCTTCTCCGTAAACTTTCCTGATTTTAAATCAGGAAACAAATGCCCCCACAGCGTTGTTCTCACGTGTCTGCACATGAGTGCAACGCTGTCACTTTTGTGACCGTTGGATTCCTCTAGGGATTTGGGGAGATGAAGCGTTCCCATCACCTCCTATAAATATTGGGGTCATTTCAGAGACGCCTCCACTTTGCTTGTCTTCCTCCTTGCAAACTTTTTTCTGAGAATTTAATTCTCTTCTTCCAGAGCTTAGTTCTCTGTCTTGAAACCATCTTCAGAGTTTAACTCTGTTCAAGTGACCCTTTTCCTCAGGTAATGTTCTTGGACAAATAGTGAACTTTCACGTTCCTCTGGATTTTAAATCCAAAACAAGGGTTTTTACCCCTTTTTTAACAAAGAACCCATTTTCTTCAAGCTTTTTAACCAAAGTATGAAACCATTTTAGCCTTCAAAAGTAGATCTCTTAGGGCATAGACGATGATCCATAGAGTTTAACTCCGTTTACAGAAAAATTGCTTTTGGGAATTTAATTCCCTTCTCTTAATAAGGAATTTAATTCCTATGAAGAACTCAGTTTCTTCGCATGGAGGCTCCTTAGGGTCTCTTGGCCCGAGGTTGTCCTTCTGCAATTAGTGAAGAAGACGGTTGCAATGATGTCTTTTGTGGGAATTTAATTCTCCTGGTCTTGTTTGATTTGTTGTAGAGCCCAAGTTAGATTTGTCCTTTAGGAGAATGTGTAGAGCCACTTGAAACTCATTTTTTTATTTAATGAGGGTATCCCCTTTGTCTTATTACAACTGCTCGGTTTCATTATTAATGAACCGTCATCTTGATTCTGTGGGGCCCATGTGTTTTGTAGCCAATGGTCCCAGAAAAATCTACTGTTGCTTTCTTTAACTAGTCTTCATGTTCATACATGGATATATATCACTGACTTTGCTTTTAACGGTCTTCTTTCATTCGATTTCAGGTGCGATGGCTTCTGCTCCGTGTTTTCCCTTTACTCGTTCGGAGGCCGCTTTTCCTTAATCACCATCCGATGAGGAAGTGATGGCGATGATCCGGGCTCATGACCCGAACTGCACCAACTTGCTTCTATGGGGAATTTGGTACAGTCATATTATCCAGGGTCGCTGGAGCTTCCTTTGCGCAGTACCGACAGAGCCCACTTTCCCATTTTTGCCGATGGATCCTCCGAGGACGGTTTTCGCTGTGGAAATGCCCAACTGGACTCCAACGGGGAGGCTCGAGCCTTCATTGACCGGTATTCCGAACCATCCGATCCTGGCCATAGATATCTTGGGGCGGCGTATTTGCCAGGGTGAGGCCCACCCGTGGGGGCAGATTTATAAGATAGGGCTCACTCCCCGACACCCTACGGGCTACCTTCTCTGGGCTCGCTACATCCTTGCCACCCATCGTGCGCGGCTGCAGAAGGTCGGGCTTTATCAGGCAATATACGCGTCACTCTTCCATTATAAGTCCCCGCATGTCTGGTGGGTTAAGGCGTTTTTGAACCAATGGAATCTTCCCACCAACACTTTCATTTTAGGAGATCGCGAGGTCTCGATCTCTCTGGCAGAATTTTATGAAATCTCGGGATTGCCAATCAGGGGTGCACTGTATGAGGAGTTGTTGCCTCCTGACGAGTATGTCTTCGAGCCCGAGTCTGCACCGGCTGACGGCTTGTCTGTTGAGAACGCCATCCGCCACAAGCGTCTCAATTTGATCAAGGCGCTAGGTATCTTCGACCGATTGTTCACCGAATCCGAAGAGCAGGGTGTTACTTTCAAGAGCTTCATTGCTTGTTTCCTTCGTGAGGACGTCGTGTCGAAGATAGCTCCGAAGTTCGCCAACATTAAAGACCCCTTTGGGTTTGGTCCGAAGAAGCTGCCGACCACTGAATCGGATGTACCTCAATACTATATCCCCATCATGTCGCCGATGTCTTTTGAGTCCATTGCAGCACCCGGTATTGACGAGGAGACGTTCTTCGTGGGGTTTGTCAGTGTCTGGCTCAGTTGGTTTGTCATCCCCATGCGTCGTCGTTTTATGAGGGCTTCGGTTATCTACCCGGCTCATTGTATAGCTGAGGGGACGCGGTTGGCCGTCGGTATCCCGGCATTGGCGCATCTTTATCACGGGTTGGGCACCGCAGCTAATACCTCTACTCCCGGCGTGGATGTAGTAAACTTTTCGCTTCATTATTTCACGTCCTGGGTCGAAATGCATGTGCTGGGGGCTTTCGCTATGCATCAGAGGCCCGCGTTTTACGACGCCTATCCCTTCCCGCGACTTATGCGATTGGTGGATGCTTCTGCCGCCGACCCGACTCAGCTTGGGGCTATTCGGATGCTGATTTCTCCTTACGCTGCCGCTGGCGGGATGGTTTTTAATGATCGGGTCTTGTCTACTCCCTCAGGTCCAGTTCAACAACTCTGAGACCTGTCAAAAGACAACGCACCTTCTTTGAAGCCTCGGGAGGCCGCGCACTTGTACACTATTAGACCGGGCCACTTGGTGTTTCGCCAGGACCGTGCAGCTCTTTTCATGCGGTACAATCCGCATCGATTCGCCCGACAGCTTGGATACGACCAGGGTGTTCCTTTCGAGGCTTTTATAGTCGCCCCGATCCCTTCGCTCGATGTCGTTCACGATGCCGCTCATCATTTCATGAGGGTAAACACCGGCTCCCACTTCATGGTCCCTGAAGCCGAATACCTGCCCCGGTGCGTGGGCGCGTTTACGGGTTGGTATCTTCATCGGGTCAACCCAATCATTCTTGAGGAAAGGAGGGTGCTTCTTGGCCACGACGCCCCTCCTCTGGTTCCAGGAGCTAAGCTGCGACCGAGGGCTCCGGTCCGCTTCCCTCTAAGGGATACCGGCACTGCGCTCATCCCAGGAGAATCGGAGGTAAACCTTACTCCAACGGCTGGTATGCCCCTGGGTTCCCGCTCGCGAGGTGGAAGGGCCCCAGTAGTAGCACCGCCGCCTGTGGCAGCACCGCCCCCCGTGGCATCGACAATGGCAGTGTCATCCTCGATCGTGGCACCAGGCGAGGGTAATAGGGATGAGGGCGTCGAAGGCGATGTGGGTCAGCGCCGCCCTAAGGCTTCGCGGGGAGGAAGCGGTCATCCTCGGCGACCGGCTCTGGGTCTAAGCGGCGGAGGAAAGCGGCCACCAATTTGCTCGATTCTCTGGCGGAGTCTGAGCCTACTCTTGAAGACGAACCGTTGGCTCTGCAAGAGTCAGATGCTGGACTTCGTTTTCCGAGTTCGGCCGATGAGGAGGCCGCACAGTTGGCTGAGGCCATACGGCGTTCCAAAGACGTGTCTCATAACGCCAGGGTTCCGAAGAAGTCCTATCCCGCTGTAATCTTTTACGAAGACCCTTCGTGGATTCGGCGGCGGTTTATCGGTCCTTTGGAGGAATGGGGGGAAAGGGCCCTGAAGCAGGCTGCTTCAGAAGACGCAGCGGACGCACTTTCTTTATGGACCGGCGGCCATGAGTCTACCCTTGAACCCCGGCGAGCACGCCTCCTTGAGAAGGAGCAGCGGCTTGAAGAAGCCATATTGAGGGCTTCATTGCGCATCGGTACGTTGTTGTTCTTTTTGTAGTTCTTCAGATTATTCACGCCTGTATATGTGTATCCTTATTCTTATTTGAATTGTGCAGAATTTTCGACGCTGGGGGAGCTCCCTATGGGCTCATTGAAGCTAAAGCCTGCCGAAATTCCCGATGAAGCATTGCCCGATGTGGGGGGGGCTGATGAGGCTGCTTCTCTCATGGTAGAGCCTCCAGTGGCGGTTCTTGATCAGGGAGTGCTTGCCCCTTTGGGGGAGGCTCCTTTGGAGGTTGCTGCCCCAACGACTCTTCCCGAAGGCGGCCCGGAGGCTGAGATGGAGGTAGTGGGGACTACCCTCCCTCTATTGGAGCCTGAGGTTCCGGCAGAGGCTATCGAGGCTGCTATCCCCCCGACTCAGAACAGGAGAAGTGTTGAAGGTAACCTTCTGAATTTTAAATTAGCAGCCTTTCCGTTGTATGAACTCTTTTGTTTTTCTCAGAATTACGCGAGCTGGCGGCCTCTATTGCCGATCTGTCTCCCCGGCAATCCTTTGAGCGTCTGCTGGAGATGGCAGCTCCACAAGCGATATCCCCCCAACGCATCGTCCTCTCATCCGGGCAAGGTTGGTGTCGTCCATCAATTCTCATAGCATCGTTGTTATTTTGCGTATTGACATTGATGTTTTCTACAGTTTTGGAGGCTGATGATGAGGTCGAGGTTCTCGAAGGTCCGGGGGAACCTTCAGCACCTACTTGCACGACTGTCGGTAAGCGACATTTCATCATACTCTCATGCGTTCTTTGCTTAAGAATCTTACTGACATCTTCCAAATTTGAACAGCTCTGCCAGTCTCCACAGCGTTGGAGTCGCGCATCGTGATGCCGCCCGGCCCTTATGCCTTGCGGGCTTCAGAACACTTGGCCCAATTAAGCCTTATTTCCTTATCATCTTTGATTGAGGAGCTCCGTGCTGGCAGCGCGACCACCGCTGAAGCGTTTGCCACCGAAGCTAACGGTTCTCTTCCTTTTCTTGCCACCTACCATAGCGAAGAAGTGGTGCGAGTCTGGGTGGAGTTCTGTCGGCAGATGGAGGCTCACTTGCACGCCCTTGAATGTTCTCGCCTTTCCTCGGAAGCCATGGCTGCAAAAGCGGAGTTGCGGGGTCTGATAGCACGATGCGCGGCCAATATGACTGTTGGAGATAGTGCCCTCAGAGTCAATTATTGGATCACAGGCACGTGATTGCAATGATTGAGGGAGGACCTATCCCGGTAGGACAGTCTTACTCGAGATGACAGTATGCTATCTGGTTTACCTTTATCATCGTGTACTACTTTAGGTGACCTTACAGGTCACTATTACACGTTGATAGAGCCCCTAGGATTCTTGCTTGACCACCAGCAGTATGAGGGCGATCATATAAGTGGGAGCTAGGGGTCTATAAGCACATCCTTAAAAGGTCCCTAGTCGTGGGAGTTTCGAGACAGGGCATCGATACTCCAGAGTAGACTAGTGTATACAGTCGAGACCCCGACGAGGGGCGGTGGCCGGTCTCATAAGCCATTGGTGTCAGTTGGATCACCTAAGATGTATACAGGTGCTCATTGGGTTATGAGTACACCGGACAGGACTCGCCGGGAACATGCTAGTTGGTCTTATACCTGACGTCAGATAGCAGTTCCCTGGTGACATGTGTACAGGTTAGTTCATCGACCTGGGGATCGTCATTTGTCTCGTGTGAGTTCCCACTGTACTTTGATTACTACCCTACCACGCTCAAAGGAGACGTGCAAACAGGTTTTAGTTGGGTACAGTCCCGAGCCATATGGAGGCAGTGAGCGTATCTTTAGGGGTTCGTCTCTCCCGGTATTCGGGGTGAGGTCGCGCTGTGTCTAGGAGAGCCATTACACGAAGCCCTCGGCCGAGGCAGGAGATTTACTGGTAGGTATTCCAGTAGTATCTCAGGGTGTTCTGGGCTACACTCCGGCACGACTTGTACCGCTTTTGGGGGTCTGACTTTTACCAACCCCCTAGGCCCGCCATGCGATGCTCATAGACGAACGGACCGGACTGTACGGATATTGTCACTGACAGGCTCAGTAGGGTGTCAGGATGAGTTCGCTCATCGATGTCCCTTTTTGTCAATACCTGGTAGCCCGTTACGTATTGGCTTATACCTCTGACGTGCTAGTGGTTAAATCCACAACCAAGGTGTTGACGAGTCTTTAGAGCCCCCCACATTCAGTTACTCAAGCTTTCGGGCGAAAAGCTGTAGAGGCCGTATGGAGATATGGCAGGGTCCGATCAGATACGTGCGGTATTGCACGGATCAGGATCGGACGGTTAGTACTAGAGGCCGTATGGATATATGGCAGAGTTCGATCAGATACGTGCGGTATTGCACGGATCAGGATCGGACGGATATTACTAGCCGGCTTTGGTTTAAGCCGGATCCTAGTATAGTACAGTGTAGATTTTGTCTCATTGCATTTGTATTTCGGTCGGAATACAAATGCGGGTGTGTATACACAGTATCGGGGTTTTCCTGTAATTTGTTACGGGACCAGTTTTCTGGAGTTGCCAGTTTGCTTTCCGTTTCGGCCAATTTCCTTTGTATCGTTCATTGGCCGAAGATTGGTGGAGGAGGGCTTATTTGCATTTGTGCAAATAAGCTTTTGTGGAGGGGGTCTTTGCATATTCTTGTATCATGATAATTCCTCCACCATTTGACATCTTCTTCTCATCATGGCTTGACTTTTGAGTCATCATGGTTGTTGATGATTAGCTTGTTGGAGTGTTGGATTTGGTGCTATCATGGTTGTTGATGATTAGTTGATGGAGTGTTGTTTTGCTAGTGATGATGATTCTTGCATGATGACCATTCCTCTCACTTGCATTATTCTTGTGGCTATCCTTTTCCCTCACTCTCTCACACTCATTCTCACTCCCACCATTGGTCATGGCCGGCCAAGGAAGAAGGGGAGGGCTGTCCCAATTTTTGGTGAGGGGTTTTTGTTCATTTGTGTTGCACAAAATCCATTTAGCTCCATCTCCAATACTCCATTCCTCCACCATCTCAAAAGGCACCTCCATAAACCCCAAAATGAGACATGAGCGCTACACATTCTACAGCAAACCTTGGGCACGTCGACTAGCCAGCTTCGTGCCCGAGTTGCCTCGGTATTGAGGTGGGAGCCCGTAAAAGATGCAGACGATGTGGTGCCCTTCCGGCAAGGAGGCGACGACCGGAGTTTCCGCGAGAGATCGGGACGACGACGAGAAGACCGGACGACTCGGATCAGTCGGTATATCTCTATTCCCCATCTTGTAGTTAGCTAGGACTAGTTAATGGTTCGATCCGGGTTTTAGTGCACGGTGGTGCCGGTTTGCTAGTTTGCAAAATTAAAGTTAACCATCGCTTCCGCATTTGGCCTCGGGATGGAGGCCGGGGCGCCGCCGTGCACTTACAATGACTTCATGCGAGAAGAGGCTTGGCCGCAAATTCTCGGAGAGGGAGCTAGCTTCCAAGGCGCTGAGCGAGCTTCAGGCGAGTCTTACTGCCAAGGCCAACAAAGCGTATGAACTCTGGCGGGTGCTTCAGGAGTCCATCAAAGAGGTGGTGGCTCTCGACAAAGCTGCCACGTTCACTCGTGAAAGAGTCGAGGCTCATAAAGCCACTGAGAAAGAGCTTGAAGCTCGGCTTGCTTCGTATCAAGCTCAGCAAGCTCAGGCGGAGGCTCGTCTTCTGGAGATCTTGCGTCATGAAGCCGTGGCTCAGCAACAAAACGATAAGCTGGTAAAATTACTACACCGCCCGCCGGTTTGAGGACTTGTATCTTTTTCCTTTTTTTGTACATACTCATGGATGAGAGTATCTTCTTTTTGTTTCTTTCATGAATTGTACGTTGTATCCATTTTGGTTTATGAAATAAAAGATACATTTTTCTTCTCAACGGCATGTCTCTTTTCATTGAATGCGTTTGCGGACAATTTATCTCGATCTCCTTGCAGGGCATCGGTGGCTTAGGATTCAGGGTTAAGATCTGCTTCCTAAGACTTTTGCGCCTTATGAGCCACGAGGGTCTCTTAAAGAGTTTTTCTACCCATGGGTCGAGAGGACCTCATAGGTGTAAGTTCTTCTTAAGAATCGTGAGGATTCTTAAGCGGGTTGTCCCTTGAGAGTCGTAAGGATCTCTAAGAGAGTTTTTCTTCCTTACAGGTCGTGAGGACCTGCAAGTGCTGGATGTGGTCACCCTTATTCGTGTTTCACGGAGTCAGGGGTTTCTTGAGGCATCGTAGTCTAAAGACGTCGCGGTCAAGGTTAAGGACCTCATAGTCCGTGGATTTAGGGACTCCACAGTCCGATGTTAGTTTTAAGACATCACGGTCAAGGTTAAGGACCTCATAGTCCGTGGATTTAGGGACTCCACAGTCCGATGTTAGTTTTAAGACATCACGGTCAAGGTTAAGGACCTCATAGTCCGTGGATTTAGGGACTCCACAGTCCGATGTTAGTTTTAAGACATCACGGTCAAGGTTAAGGACCTCATAGTCCGTGGATTTAGGGACTCCACAGTCCGATGTTAGTTTTAAGACATCACGGTCAAGGTCCGTGGATTTAAGGACTCCACAGTCCAATGTTTGGTTGCAGGGACCCGTCATCTCTTTGAAGACGTTGAGGAATTACAATGCCAGGTATCAAAGGAGTGAAGAGATGTACCCCTTAAACCAAGGTAGAATCCGTAGGGAATCGGGGTGGTTGATCGTTAGTTTTAAGACATTACGGTCGAGGTTAAGGACATCATAGTCCGTGGATTTTAAGGACTCCACAGTCCGGTGTTTGCTCTGGATGCTTCACACGGGTTCACTGCCGTGCTTGGCGAGGACCAGGCTCCGCTCTGGGCGTTTTCCGCGGGGTCAAAGAGTGACGTTATCCGCGTTCCACGTAACCAGGAATTTTGCACTAGATGCTTCACACGGGTTCACTGCCGTGCTCGGCGAGGACTAGGCTCCGCTCTGGATACTTCACACGGGTTCACTGCCGTGCTCCGTGAGGACCAGGATCCGCTCTGGACGTTTTCCACGGGGTCAAAAAGTGACGTTATCCGCGTTCCACGTAACCAGGAATTTTGCACTAGATGCTTCACACGGGTTCACTGCCGTGCTCGGCGAGGACTAGGCTCCGCTCTGGATGCTTCACACGGGTTCACTGCCGTGCTCTGCGAGGACCAGGATCCGCTCTGGACGTTTTCCACGGGGTCAAAGAGTGACGTTATCCGCGTTCCACGTAACCAGGAATTTTGCACTAGATACTTCACACGGGTTCACTGCCGTGTTTGGCGAGGACTAGGCTCCGCTCTGGATGCTTCACACGGGTTCACTGTCGTGCTCTGCGAGGACCAGGATCCGCTCTGGACGTTTTCCACAGGGTCAAAGAGTGACGTTATCCGCGTTCCACGTAACCTGGAATTTTGCTGATTGTATCCGCATTTCACGGGATGGAGGTTTGACTGTTGGCGATATGTATACCATCGAGCTATGGAACTGGGAGTTGCCGCTGTTCCGCTTAGTTTAGAGTTGTGTCCGTTGTTATGAGACGAGTGTTGAAACGATCTCCATGTCTCCTTTGGCCCGTCGAGATTTGGCTTCTTCTTCTGATGAAACCTGGGGGAGAAGTATGATCCTTTTTTTGTTTACGCCCTTGGATTGTGTACAGGGTGTGATGGAACATCACCTGTAGGGCATGAATTTCATTTTTATTTCATTTCTTTTTCCGCGATGCTCTATCATTTCAGCTTTTATATCGCGAAGGTCGCGATTGCCCCATCATTTCGGCTATTTTTCGCGGTGCCCAATCATCTCGGCTATTTATTTTTTTTCTACTCGTTGCTTTTTATTGCGAGTTGCCCCATCATTTCGGCTATTTTTTATGCATACATTTTTACTTGCTGCTTTTTATTGCAAGTTGCCCCATCATTTCGGCTATTTCGTATGCCTGTGTGGCTCGCTAGCCTTTTCGCTGCAAGCTTGGATTTTAGACACCGATTTTGGCATCAGCATCGCTACCACTGGGATATTGCCAGGAGCAAATCATCATTTGCCTCTGTCGATGTTGAACAAAGGTGGCTTAGCAAACAGGGTTAGGGTCCTGTCGACTAAGGCTTTTGACTTCATGAGCCGTAAGGGTCTCACAAAGGTATTTCTCCCTACAAGTCACGAGGATCTTGTAGGTGTATTTTCTACCTAGGAATCATAAGGATTCCTAAGTGTATGTTCCTCTGCAAGTCGTAAGGATCTTACAAGAGGGATTTCTTCTTATAGGTCGAGAGGACTTACAATGGTTGCTCACCATATGGACATATCCCTAGTCACGGGTGGGACTTTGCTGGGGAAATGTTTATTCGCGCCCCTGGATTGTATACAAGGGTCAGTATTGAGCCACTTGTAGGGCAATGTCGAAGGGTATGGGGGATTTTGCTTAAGCACAGGTTTAGGTCTCTGTGACTTAAGACTTTCAAATCTTATGAGCCGTGAGGGTCCCATAAGAGAATTCTCCTTACGAGTCGTGAGGATCTCGCAAGTGTATTTTCTCCTTAGGAATCGTGGGGATCCCTAAGTGTGTTGCTCCTTTGTGAGTCGTAAGGATCTCACGCGGGTGGTTTCTCCTTACAAGGTCGAGAGGACCCTATAAGTGTCTTTTAACGAGGTTGCGCCCTTTCGGGTTTTCACAAACACTCGCCGGTAGTCCTGCTGTTTTTACTCACGGAGCCCTTTCGGGTTTTCATCCGTGCCTATTTTGCTTATGGACATACCGTTTTTTTTATTCTTTTCATTTTCATTTTCTCTTTTTTTTACGAGGTCGCGCCCTTTCGGGTTTTCCCGAACACTCACCGGTAGCCCTGCTGTTTTTATTCACGAAGCCCTTTCGGGTTTTCATCCGTGCCCTTTTTGCTTATGGACATACCGTTTTTATTTATTATATTTTTTTTATTTATTATTTTTTTTTATCTCGTCAGCCTAAGGATGCTGCGGTATTAGTTTAAGGGCGTTTCGGTCCGCTATTAGTTTAAGGACATTTCGGTCCGTCGTTAGTTTAAGGACATTTCGGTCTGTTGTTAGTTTAAGGACATTTCGGTCCGTCGTGGAGGGAGCCGGTTACTACTTATAGAGCTTTGAGCTTTAGGAAGATAGCGAGCGGACATAGTCGTCGTCATCTATCATTGACCTAGGCTGTGGCTCATTAAGCGTAGTATTTCTTTAGGAAGCGGCCGTTTATTGGCCTGAAAGGCCTTTCACCATGCATGTCCATGAGTAGATAGGCCCCACCCTGGTAGACCTTATCTATGATGTACGGGCCTTCATAGTTTGGCTCGAATTTTCCCCGCTTGGCGCGATTGGGGATCATAGGTCTTTTGACCACTAGCACGAGTTCGCCTTGGCGGAATGTTCTCGGCCTGGTCAATCTTTCGTACGAGGGCGTCATCTTTGCTTTATAGCCCTCCAGATTTTGTTGCGCTACGAGCCGGGTTTCATCGAGGGCATCAAGCTCCTCAAGCCGAAGGTGAGAATTTTCTTCGTTTGTCAATCCGTGGTGGACTGCCACTCGTAGAGAACGCAGCTCTATCTCGAGGGGGAGTACCGCTTCCGCACCGAATACTAGTGCGTATGGCGTCGTGTTCGTGGCCGTCTTGCACGTAGTTCGATATGCCCAAAGAGCCTCTTGCAGTCTCTCATGCCAGTCCTTCTTATTTCGGGAGACCGTCTTTTTTATGATCTTCGTCAGGGTCTTGTTGAAGGCTTCAGCTAGACCATTAGCTCGCGGATTGTAAACTGAAGAATATCTCCAGTCTATATTGTGCTGCTGCGCGAAGCGGCTAATCTTATGGCTTCTGTAGGCTGGCCCGTTATCGGAGATAATCCGCCGTGGAGTTCCAAACCGATAGATGACGTGCGTTTTGAAGAAGTGGAGGATATTCTCCGTCTTCACTTCCCTCAACGGTACTGCTTCCGCCCATTTGGAGAAGTAATCAGTCGTCGCCAGGATGAAGCGATGTCCCCTGGACGATGCTGGTTCAATGGGGCCGACTATGTCAGTCCCCCACATTTCGAATGGCCAGCTAGCCACTGTCGGATGTAGTGGATTCGGATGCTGGTGGATGAAATCCCCGTGGATTTGGCATGAGTGGCATTGCTTCGCATATTCGAGTCCAGTAGTAACCTATCCGTTTAATTTTTAACTTCATCTTCGGGCCTGCTTGATGAGAACCACATATTCCGTCATGAACTTCCTGAACGACTCTTTCTGCCTCGTCAGGTCCTAAACATCTCAGCCACAGAAAATCAAACGACCTCTTATACAGAGTATCATTGACGAAAGCGAAAGATAGAGCTCGTTTCATAAGCTGATATCTTGAGGACGCTTCTTCGGGCATTCGGTGGGACTTAAAGTAGTCTATGAAGACTTCCCTCCAGTCCTCAGCCTTCTCACGGTCTTTTATCTGTAGGGTCGTCTGCTCAGTCGCTCCCTTTTCTTCGCATGATTCCGGAGATATTTCTGCTGGGGCGAGCACTCGACGGCTTTGTACCATGATTTTAACGTCATCGAGGTTCTCGTCAGCCAATTCTTTGGCGAGCTTAGCTAACGCGTCCGCTTTGCTATTTTCCGCGCGTGGTATGCTTTCTAAAGTATAGGAGGGAATTTGGGTCAACAGTTGTCTCACCTTTTCACCGTACTTCACCAACTCTGGTTTGCACGTTTGGTAGTCACCTTTACTTGACTATTGACCAGTTGAGAGTCCCCGTATATAAGAAGGTCTTCAATTCCCATGTCAATGGCGATCTCGAGGCCCACTATCAAAGCTTCATATTCGGCTTCGTTATTCGTCCTCGGCTCTGTTAAAGAGAAGGCGAAGCGCATAATCCCTCCTTGTGGAGTTACGAAGATGAGGCCTACTCCCGATTTGATTATGGGGGTACATTGCTTGCTCTTCTTCATGGAAGATACTCCATCAAAATAGAGTTCCCATCGGGTATCACCGCCGCCGATCGCATCAAATGCATGTTCGTCCGACAAATCGCGGTTCAGAGGAGAACCGGCAGGTACTGGATGCTCAGCAAGGAAGTCGGCGATGGCCTGGCCTTTCACTGCCTTGAGAGGTCGATACGTTATCGAGAACTCCATCAAGAGTAGAGCCCATTTAGCGAGTCGACCCGTCAATATAGCCTTTGACATCAAATATTTAAGGGGGTCCACCTTCGAGATGAGACGGATTTCGTGCGCCAACGCATAGTGCCTGAGCTTTGTTATCGCGAAGATCAACGCCAGGCAGTGTTTTTCAATGGGAGAGTAGTTTCTTTCTGCCCCCAGCAGAACTCGACTTAAGTAGTAGAGTGCTCTTTCTTTTCCTTGATCGTTCTTTTGTGCCCATAATGCGCCTAAGGAACCTTCGAGGGCGGTTGTATAAAGAATGAGGGGTTTTCCCTTGTCCGGAGTAGCCAACACCGGCGGGTTCTGCAGGTACTGTTTAATTTCGTCCAACGCGCCCTGGCATTTTTGATCCTAGACAAATGGAGTTCCTTTCTTCATTAGGTGGCTGTAAGGACGGCACTTGCCTGAAAGATTGGCGATAAACCGCCGGATGTATGCGAGCTTCCCTTGGAGAGACCGCAACTGTTTGAGGGTTCTTGGCGGAGGCATTTCTATGATCGCCTTGATCTTAGATGGATCTATTTCGATACCTCGGTGTCGGATGATGAATCCTAGGAATTTACCCGAGGAGACTCCGAACGCACATTTGAGGGGATTCATCTTCAAATTATATTGCTGAAGGCGTTGAAATACAGTCTTCAGATGCGTTAAGTGCTCTTCGTATGACATGCTCTTCACCACGAGGTCATCAATATAGCACTCGATGATGTCATGTATGAGATCATCGAAGATCTTTGTCATGGCCCTTTGATAGGTAGCACCGGCGTTCTTTAGACCAAAGGGCATAACCTTGTAGCAGAATATTCCCAAAGGGGTCCGGAAAGCTGTATGTTTCTGGTCTTCAGGATGCATTTTTATTTGATTATACCCTGATGAGCCGTCCATGAAGGAGAAAACCTCGTGAGTGGACGTGTTATCTATCATCAGTTCGGTGACTGGCACTGGAAAATCGTCCTTCGGGCAAGCTTTATTAAGATCCCGAAAGTCTACGCATATGCGCACTGTCCCATTTTTCTTCATCACCGGGACGATGTTGGCGATCCATTCAGGGTATTGAACTTCCTAGATAAAGCCAGAGTCGATCAGCTTTTTGACCTCGGCGTTGATGCTCATCTCAAGCTCGAGCCGCAGTCTCCTCGGCGCCTATTTGACTGGCTTGATGTCCGGGGATATCGCCAATCTATGTACAGCAATTTCTGGATCTAATCCCGGCATTTCGGAATAGTTCCACACGAAGCAATCTCTATGCTGTAGAAGCACGTCCTTTAACGCAGCCACCCTTTCTTCAGATAGCAGCTCGCTGACGAATGTCGGTCGCGGATCATCTGCCGATCCTAACTCAATCTTCTTGAGGTTATCTGCAGTAGTATGTATGCCATCTTTCAGTTCTTTCGGAGCTGGCGGAAATTCTGAGATCACCTCATCATTGCTATTCTCAAAGCACCAGGGAAGGTCATCCACGTTCTTGGGCTCTTCTTTTAATATTGTAATCATGTGACAAGTGCGAATCCGCTTCCAAGACCGATGTGGGTCTGGCCCTGCTCTCGCGGTTTTAGGTTCGTGCTGTTTTGGCGGCATTACCCTCCAGCTGCGGGATAAAGCAAATCTGCCTTGTTGGTATTGGTCTTCGACCCAGTTCTTGAAGGTGAAGCAGTCTTCGATAGGGTGTCCTATGGCTCGGTGATAAGAGCAATAGCCCGGATAAGAAACCTCGTTAACTTGCTCAGGGTGCTTAGACTCCGGAAGTGCGATCATTTGATGTTCTATAACGAACTCGAGTAGCTTCTTCGTCTTATCTCGAGGGAAGGAATACGCTCGACTCATCTTCTTCATGAGGGACAAATCCGGACAGCGCGGTGCCCGGTCACACGACTCTCTGATCCTGCGTCGTTGTTGTCGGCTCTTCTTTCCGCTTCTTGATTTATTTCTGCCTCTGCGTCGGGCCTTTTGCACAACGGGTTGACAGGGAGGAGCATCTTTGTCTTTTGCAGCCTGTTGAAACAGACGTTGCGTCCTGGCCTTCTCGTAGATGGCCATCTCGCGGTTGTGGTCTTCCCGAGCCTTTTGACCTGCTTTCCTGATAAGCTTGTCCATTTGTTCTTCAAATGACGGACTCGGCACTTCGCTCGCGGGATCCAGTTTCGATGAAGGGTTGGCATTGCTGGACAAGGCGTTTTCCTCCTCATCGAAGTTATATACGGCGTAGCTACCGTGGATTCGCTCTCGTTTACCGGATCTCACGTATCCAAGGCCGAGCGTTTCCATTCTCCCGTTGGGCAATTTGCGCTGAGTTCCAGGGACATTTCAAATCTTGTTGTAGAACTGAGCTTGTCGAACAGTCTGTTTTAAGGGTACTCCTTGGCGCTTCAATAGCCTCTTTAGTCCATTTGTGTAATATCTGGGCAAACGGATGGGTTGGAGCCTGTCGAGTGTAGCATCCGCGCCATGCCAGATCTCTTTCTCTACTTCCGTCTCTGAGGATCGGTAGAATAGGATTACCTTCTCACCTCTTTGCCTGGGAGGGACGTAAAACGTCTGCAGGTCCTGCACATTGTAAGCTTGAAGTGTGTCGAGATCCTTATAGTGTTCTCGCGGCACCATGGTGATTTGCAAACTTTGATCATCGCTAGGGGATGCTTGTATTGACGGCCGATTGGAGAACACGGCATTAACCTCATCTTCCGAGTCACTTCCGAAGATAAACATGGGGGCGGACGTCCCCGGGTTGTTGCGTTGAGACGGCCCAGCATAAACTATCTCTTCTTCTTCTTCAGTATCGCTCCCGAAAACAGGGATGGCGGCGGCGGCTTTGTTCTCCGGCTTGCGACACCTTTCTCTATCCTCGAAATCTGGCAAAAAGTACTTCGCATCTTCGTATTTGCGGACTTCGTTCACGGAAAATGGATTCAGCTCACCTGTTACGGTATATTCGAAACCATCCTTGAAGTACTTTATACACTGATGCTGTGTAGAAGGGATGATGTTGTACTCATGCAACCAAGGACGACCGAGCAAGGCGTTGTAGCAAGTCTTGGCGTCAATGACGTGAAACTTGATGTCCGTGACGAGCAGTCCAAAGCGTAGTATCACAGATCCGAGAGTCCGTGACGACTGGGAGTTGAAACCAGAGATGATAATTTTGTCACGAGCGAGGTGTTGCACACTCATGCAGATTTCTTTCAATACCCGAACATTAAGGAGATTGACGGAGGATCCATTGTCAACCAGGATTTTGCCTATTTTGATATCATGGCAATACCCGGAGACATATAGGGGACGGTTGTGGTCGCACGTCCCGAGGAGAAGGTCTTCGTCACCGAAAGTGATGTCGGCCGTATGCACTTCCTCCAGTTCATCCTTCATCCTTTCCGCGGCGAGGAAGGCTTGGAATTGCTCAGGTTCTTATAACGCCTTAATTAGTGAATCTCGCACTTCTTTTGATAATAGGAGGGCATCGAGAATGCTAAGTTTAGAAGGTAGCTTCCTTAGGTGCGCCAGGATGTTGTAGTCCACCTTACCGTTCCTGGGAGGGTCTTTGGTAGTCAACTCTTTCGTGACTTGGTCATCTAAAGTGATATCCTCAGTGACCTTTTCCTTTCCCTTATCTTTTCTATTTGCGGGCCCGAGATTCCTTTCCGGGAGCGTACGATTGCGCAACTGAATGTTTTCGCAGGCCTCTAGTTCTTCCTCTTTCCCCAAAACGGATTCTTTAAAGAGAGGGCCCAGAGCCATTTCTTCATCAGAGTCGTTCCCAAAGGTGAGAACTTGTGACCCTCCGGCGTTAACCATGTAACAGTTTCCAGTGGTTCTGTCGTGCCCGTCGGCAGTACTTCTTCGTTCCCGACGAGTCTTGCGTTTCATGCGCTTAAAATGTTGCCGATGAGCAACATATCCCTGCCACCATATCCTAATGGCGTCGCACTCCTCCGTAGGGTGTGAAATTTTCCGATGATATGCGCAATAATTAGGGTGCCCCTCCGCTCCATCGAGCGTGTTTTCTTCCGAGGGTGGTAGCTTCATTCCCATTGTCATGGCTTTGGCAAACCTTTTCCTCATCTTGAATATCTTTTTCTCTACATCGGACGTCTTTTGATCTGGCGGGAGTGCTTCGACTCTTTCGTTCAGTCGCTTGCATTTGGCTCCTTCCGATGCGGCCATCTCACGCTCCTGATCCGCTTTACTCTTCAGACGAATCTCGTCTAGAAAGGCGTCGATCATTTCATCTGTTGGCCACACAAGCTCTGGTTCAGGTTCTACCCCTAGTTTCTCAGTGCTAGGAGTTTTTTCATCGTCAGTAAATGAGCGAGAGATTACGTTACAACTCGCCACGTATCCCTCGGATTCATCCGACGAACTCTCTCCATCATCTTCCTCTTGAAAGATGTGGTTGAGGAACTCTTGCAGCATGACAGGAGTTCGCGTCTTTTGATTGTACTCTTCCATCGCGTCAATTTGCTTCTGCAAGTTCGTGCGCTTGTCTCTAGGCTTCACGGGCTTCTTAGATTTCTTCTTCTTTTTCTTCGAAGATTTTGACGGTTGGGCGTGAGTATTTGGGCCATCACCACGAGTCTTCGTAGTTGGGCGCGGCTTCAACATCCCTTCGATAATTTGAGGTTCAAGCGGGTCCTTCCATTCGACCACTGGGCACGCATGAAGGTCCCTCAGCATTCTTTTGGTTTTAGTTGACAGCACGACCTCCTATGGAGCTTCTTCAATAAAGGAACAGGTTGCCCCCGGTGTGTCTGCTTTCTTAGGAGTATGCGGCTGTGGTGGGTTCACCTTCCACTTTTCGGACAGTGCAAACTTCCTTTGGAGGTATTGATCTTCAATCCATCCTTTGAAGACGAAGCAATCCTCAATCGGATGACTTACCGTTTGATGGTAAGGGCAATAGTTAGGGTTATTCACCTCGGTGGGTTGTGGCGGTCGTCTTGGATTTGGTAGGTTTATAAGTCTGTATGCCAGCTCGAATAACCGTTTCGTCTTGTCCCGTGGGAACGAGTAGGGACGTTTCATCTTCTCATTATAATACCGGCATCTTTCTTCCAATTGATCCGCCAGCTTTGGGGCATTGGGTTGCTGCTGGGCATTCACGACGAAGGTTGCCTTTCCTTTACCCTTGTCATTCCGAGGTTCTGGCTTCGGGGGAAACGGTCTATGACCCATCTGGTCCATCTGAGCCAACTTTTCGATTAAAGCCTGGAATGTGGTTGGCTTAAAGAACATCATAAATTGGGAGATAGTTGCGTGAGGGTCTAGGGTTCCCACGAACATGCCCACCGCAGGCGCTTCCTCAATGCGTTGCTCGCATTTCGACCATAAATTCCGCCAGCGTACAGCATACTGGACCCAAGTTTCGCCTGGTTTTACCCTGGTGTTAATCAATGCCGTTATTGGAGTGCGTTCGCTGGCGCTTGCGAATCGCTGAGTGAATAGCAACTCCATTTCAGGGAACGTCTTGATAGAATCGTTCGGGAGTTCCGAATACCATTCGAACGCTGTTTCTGATAAGCTGCCCATGAACTGGCGAAGCAGCAGTTTGTCGTCACCGCCGGTGTTACCACAAAGGGCCCTGAACTGGGCAACATGTTGATGGGGATTGCCGGTCCCCTTATACACGTGGAATTTTGGTATTGTATAACCCGGCGGGTATTTGATTTGGTCATACCAGCTTGGATACGGCCGCCCCGTTTTTATGACTTGACTAGCTGCCTCCGTCGCATGATGAATGGGCTATATAATCGTCCAAGTCAGCCTTAGAGATTGTCTCCTCCTTGGCCGTTGAGAGGGCCGGTGGTGGATTTGACGTTTCTCCCCTGTCGTCTTCAAGGACGATCGGGGGATCCTCAGCGGGTGGGTCTTGTTGGATCATCATTCCTATCATATCTTGGAAGAGAAGGCCCATACGCTGTATGTTGGCTGCTTGTTCAGCAGCCTCTTTGTCCTTCTTCTCCAATATTCGGCGAAGGAATTCGGCGTCGGTTTCTTCCTCCTGGCGTTCGTCCGAGGGCGTTTCTGGGTTTTCTTTTGGCCCGGTAAGTGCAGTCATAGCGTTCATCATTTCCTGGAGCTTTTGCTGTTGCTCCTGAGCTTTGGTCACCGACCGTGTAAGCGGTCTATGACCTGTAGACGCACGGCTGTCTTCCTTTCCTGACGCCATGTATACGGTATGGACCATCATACCCCCAGACTTAGGGCGTCTAGGCTTAGTGTCTTTAGCTGTCGTTGCAGGCTGGGGGATCTTCTCTGGCTTCCTCCTTTTATGAGCAGTGGAAGTTGAGGGGGCCGTTGAGATGGGCATCCAGACAGCCTTTCGTGGTTTAGCCTGGTGACTGGCTTCCTGTTGGATTTTCAGCTTCTTGTGCTGGCGGGAGAAGTTTGGATCGATCATCGAGTCTCGGGCCTGCCGCCAGACTTTATAGATTCGGGAGGACAGCCGTTGAAGAGATTGGGGTCGTTCTGTTTCTACTTCTATAGCCTTTTTCAGCGGAGGGGGAGACCTTTTTAGCACCGCGGTAGGAGAATTCCTACGCACCTTATTTAGCATCTCAAAGCTGTTCCCAGTCGGAACAGCGGCATTAACTTCTGCCATCGGGGCTGGTGGAGTTAGCCCAGAGGGAGAGTTGCCCCCAGCCTTCCTTACTCGGCACCAGTGACGACGTCGAGCGCGTCGAGCGGACGGCGTGGTGAGGGCGATAGCCTCGTCTTGCCCCCTGCGTAGGTGGGGGGTCGCTGCTGGTGTCAGCCTATCAAAGACCGATGTCCTTTGGGTAACAGGAGCGGGAGCTGGAGCCGTTAATCTTGTAAAGACCGACTTTTTGGCAGGGGAAGCCGCCTTGACGACTTCAGGAGCAGGACCGGCCACTTTCTTAGAATCAGCCTTCTCCGAGATTACAGGCCCCATTGCGGGTCCACAGGAGTTCTGGCCCAATCTAGAGAAGACCGAGGCGCTGGTGTTGGGCGACCCGTTGAGAGGGGCCGCAGCAGGGGTAAGGCGATCAAAGACCGACTTTTTGGGAGCCTCCTTTGTCAGCACCGCAGCGGTGAAGCTTGTCGGCGGGAGCATGGTCCCAAAAAACAATCCTGTGGTGGCTCGAGTGACTTGTTCCACGGGCATTGCGAATAGCGAAGCAGCTTGGGGTCCGTAGGCTATACCTCCTGGCGAGGCAGAGCGTTGGTTGCAATTGCAGTCCGAGCAGTTGGAGCATTTCACACAAGTAGAAACCATCGATTCTTTGCTTTCTGCAACAAGCAAGACGCCAAGTCTTAGTATCTTGAAACCCAAGGGCAACCATTAGCGAACCGCGATTGGTTCGCGAATTACGACACACGAAGTGTGGAGTGGAAAGAGGAAAAGGTCCCACCGGGCGTGCCAGAATCTGTTCCCCTCCGAATGGCGGCAAGGACTGACGTCCCGCCTGAGGTTCGGGGCAGATGCTAATTGGTGCTATCCGTCCACCTCTCCGAAGATGCCAAGTTGATTTATGACACCGTATATCGAAGGTTTAAACGGATGCGTCCGATGTAGCAGACTTCGTCAGATTCCCCCTCGCTTGAGGGGTTTTTGATTGTGGGGACGCTCTTCCCTGCAGGCGCAAGCCCCTGCAGTTAATTACGCTACCGCATCGCCGTAACCACTTTCTCCTTCTCCAGATGGTCACTTTGTGTCGTGTGTATTTATTTTATGTTTGGCTGCCCGTGGATTGTATACGGAGACTGAGTTGTATCGTCGCCCGTAGGGCGTGGACTAGTACAAATCCGCATTATCTTAGATTTGGGTTTGGGGGTTTGGGTTTAAGGATACGTTAGCCTCCTTTGAGACTAAGATCGACTTAAACGTTTGTTAAGGATACGTTAGTCTAGTTTTTAGACTAAGATCAACTTAACGGGATCGTTTAGATCCAACAAGAGAGCAATAAAAAAGGGGGGCTCTGTTGTTTAGTTTAATGATATTGCGGTCAATAGGTAGTTTAAGGACATTGCGGTCCATGGGTAGTTTAAGGACATTGCGGTCCAATGTTAGTTTTAAGACATTGCGGTCAAGGTTAAGGACGTCATAGTCCATGGGTTTAAGGACCCGACAGTCCGTTGTTAGTTTTAAGACATCTCGGTCAAGGTTAAGGGCCTCATAGTCCATGAGTTTAAGGACCCCACAGTCCGTTGTTAGTTTTAAGACATCTCGGTCAAGGTTAAGGACCTCATAGTCCATGAGTTTAAGGACCCCACAGTCCGTTGTTAGTTTTAAAACATCTCGGTCAAGGTTAAGGACCTCATAGTCCATGAGTTTAAGGACCCCACAGTCCATTGTTAGTTTTAAGACATCTCGGTCAAGGTTAAGGACCTCATAGTCCATGAGTTTAAGGACCCCACAGTCCGTTGTTAATTTTAAGACATCTCGGTCAAGCTTAAGGACTTCATAGTCCATGAGTTTAAGGACCCCACAGTCCGTGTCAATGTGTGGTCATCGGGACCCGTCACCTCTTTGAAGACGTTGAGGAATTACAACGCCAAGTATCAAAGGAGTGAAGAGATGTACCCTTGGACCGGGGTGGATTAAACAGTCTTTGGCCCAATTTGAGATCAAGACCAATTAATTGTGTTATGAGCCCATTAGCCCTGTTAAGTTTGAATTGAGGACTTATGGCCATCTTGGGCTAAGTCCTATCATGTTTAGAACACTGGCTTTCTGTTGGTCCATTGAAGGAGAAGCTTTGCCTCTGGCCATTTAATCAACTGGGCTGAAGTTAGTGTTAAACACTAAAGATCAGCAGTGTTGAACACTGGGAACAAGTTAGTGTTTTAACACTAAAAGGCAGTTGGTGTTAAACACCAGCAACAGGGGGTTCAAATTAGTGTTAAACACTAGAGCAAATCAATGTCAAACACTAGCAGCAGAGATTTCAGATTAGTGTTAAACACTAAGAATAATCAGTGTTAAACACTGCAAATAAAGTTCTTTGATTAGTGTTGAACACTAAGGCCAAACAGTGTTTAACACTGGATTCCGGGATACCAATTTAGTGTTAAACACTAAGGCAAGAGGGGTCACGTGGTAGCGCGTGAGGGCGCCCTCCCTTCCTTCTATTCTGTCAAAAGTATCGAATACTTTGGAGCATCACGTGCTATCACGTGATGGGTATTTTGGTGCTTATCCGTTAAAGCTTCAGCCAAGGGGTCACGTGGTAACATGTGATAGCGCCCTGTTTCCCTTTATTTTGTTCTACAGATAAGTGTTTAACACTTTTAATTCTAAAAGGCATCACGTGTGGGCACGTGATGGGGGCTTGCGCTTTGATCTGTTAGAATATTCATTAGGGGTCACGTGGTGACACGTGAGGGCGCCCCAGAGCTTCTTTCCCTTTGCTTTTTCTTTGCGCGCTTTGGGGGTCACGTGAAGCACGTGAGGCGTTGCCTCAAAGTCTTAGAGGTGGCTCTTTACAGGGGTCACGTGGTAGCACGTGACCCTGCCTGTTTGAAGATGTGTTTATCTTTTTAAGAATCAAATTCTTCAAAGGGTTAAACCCTAGCAATAAACTTTAGAGGAATTAAATTCCTGTTATTTTGACAGATTTGAGTTCTTAACTTGGGTTAACCCTGGTTCTATTCATTTTGAAGGAATTAAATTCCTATGACATAGGGTTAAACCCTAATTTTAATTTACAGGAATTAAATTCCTATAGTTCTATGAAAATTAAATTCTCAAACATCCATTCCCTCTCTATGCTTTGGATCTGCATGGCAGGAACTCAACCCAATGAGAATTAAATTCTCAATTCATGGGGAGATGTGCACTTTGCAGATCCTCTGTAAAGAGAGAACTAAGTTCTTCTTTTTGATATCAGAGTTAAACTCTGTTGAGAATTAAATTCTCTTTTTCTTGAAAGCCTCTCCCTTCTTACCTAAGGCTTTCTTTTGCAGAAGATCCCAATTCCTCCAAAGTCTCAAGGTTCTATTTCTCTCTCTCTCTATGTATCCCTCTGTATATGTCCCTTGGCTCCTATTTATAGGAGAAGAAGCAGAATCAATTAGTTTTGGTGAATCTTTCATTGAGAGATTTAATTTGTATTCACCATTCGTTTGGACCTTTGGATTATTAGGTGAATTTTATTCACCATTGGATTTTAAATCCAAAGATATTCTTCTGTTGTTTCGGTTAGATTTTAAGGGGAAATCTTTCCAAGTTCAAGATTTTTCCATAGATAGATGATATTTAATCACCTTTAAATCTTTAGTCCAATCGGTTCCAAATAATCATTTTCCTTTGGAAAGATTTGAATGATCTCTTCAGAATTTGATTCTGTTAAATAAATAGGCTTTGAAAGCCAGTCACGTGTGGGCACGTGACCCCTGGTCACGTGTAGGCACGTGACCCCTTGGAACGAGCCTTCTTCTTCTTTCCGCGTTCTGTCTTCTGGCCGTTGTTCAACCGTCACGTGCCAACACGTGACCCCCGGTACGTGTGAGCACGTGACCCCCGGTCACGTGTGAGCACGTGACCCTTTCTGAAGCCTTTTCTTCGATTTAATCAGGGAACTTATGTGCCTTTGCCGCTGCTTTTAAATGTCACGTGCCAACACGTGACTACTGGTCACGTGCTAGCACGTGATGCCTCCTCCGTAAACTTTCCTGATTTTAAATCAGGAAACATCACCGATAGGCTCAGTAGGATTCTAGGATGAGTTCACTCATCGGCTTCCCTTTCGGTCAGTACATGGGCAGCCGTTACGCACAGCTAGTGCCGCTGACGTGCTTGTGGTTAAACCCACTGTCAGGGTACTGACGAGTCTTTAGAGTCCCTCACAGATAGTTTCCCAAGTTTGGACAAAACGTTGTAGAGGCCGTGTGGTTTTATGGCAGGGTTCGAAAATGCACGTGCACTTGTGCACGTGTCATATTTCGGACAGATAATACTGGCGGGCTTTGGTTTAAGCCGGATCCAAGTATTATATTGAGTCAGAATATTTTAGTCTCTAGTATTCGTATTCGGTCGGAATACGGATACAGCTATGTATATACAGGTGAGGGGTATTCTCGTAATCCGTTACAAGAATACTTTAGAAGATGCATTTCTTTTTGGTTAATCATTTTAGTTTAAATGATTAAATGGATTTTGGAAAGTGTGACTCATTAGTGTGACTCATTGATTCTAGAATGTTCACTAATGACTTATGTAGTGAGTCATCTAGTGAGTCATTAGAGAATTAATTGAGTTTGTTTTTGGGTAAGATATTTTAGGGTTGAGTTGGAGATATTTTGATATGATATTTTCTTTGTTTCTCCAAAACAAAACCATATATATATCACACCCAAAAGTTTTGGGCAGCCAAGGGTTATTTTGTGTTCTTGGTTTTTGCTCTCTTGAGATAGTTTCTTGAGTTCATAATTTCCATCTCTAAGTATCTTCTTCAACCTCCACCCTAATCCTCTCATGTGATGAGAACCCTAGGATGTTTGAGAAAAAGTATTCTACTCATTCTCTACTTCATCTTGGACATGTCGGTTAGCATACTTCATGTCCGAGTTGCCTCGGTATAAAGGCGGGAGCCTGTTTAAAGATCCGTTGACGTGGTGCCACCTCGACGAGGAGACAGGAGATCGGAGTTGCAGCGAGGAGCGTGGGATGATGGCTAAAGACCGAAGGACTCGGATCGATCGGTATAGCCTTTCTACCTCTTTACAATTTGTTAGTTTAGCGTTAATGGCAAAATCCGGGTTATAGTATGCGATAGCGCCAGTTATAAAAGTTTTTGTTCCACGTTTGGCGTCAGAATGACGGCCGGGGCGCTACCGTAGAGTTACAGCTTTGCGCTAGATGTAGAGCGCTGATGCTCTATAGTTGAAGCGTTGAGACGTTTGGCGCTGGTGCCATATAATGAGCGCAAAGCGCTTTTAGTAATGTAGCGCACACGTGAGGAGGACGTGGTGCGCATAGCGTTGAGCGCTAGCCAATGAGCGCTGTGCGCTGTGTTTGAAGAGCTATGGCACTGCAGCGCTTTGCGCTAGATGAAGAGCACTAAGGCACTTTTAAATTAGGAGCGCTAAGGCTCTTCTTAAGTTAACTTTGCGCTCTGAAAATTATCTTTTCTTTGATAAGAGACTTTGTCTTAAGATTCTAAGAACAAAGTTCTTAGTTTATAGGAGATATTTCAATCTATTTTTGATGAAAGCCTTTGCCTTTATGGATCTGTGATCCTGAGAGAATTGAATAATTCTCCCCCCTTTTATAATGAGATATTCATAATCTCTTTTGTGAAAGACAATTTGTCTTATAAATTTATGGTCTGTGAAAGAAGTAAATACTTCTTTTTATATTGAGATGATTTCGTCTTTCTATTCTTTTTTACCTTGAAAAGAATTGTCTTCTTTTGCCGAGAGCTTCTTCTTCTTCCTGAGATTTTCTCAAAGTTTATGGGGGGTTCCTCCCTCTGAGACTTGAAGTCTCGGGGCTTTTATATAGGGCAAGCTGATTTGTTCAATCGGTTAAAGAGATTTATTCTCTAATTGATTTGGGAATTTCCCCACCGTCAGATCTTTGATCCAAGAGCTTCTGGTTTACAGAAGATAATTTTCTTGTTTTTTAACAAGATTGAGAAATCTTTCCTCCTTACAGAATTTGTTCTGTATTTTAGTGATTTTTAATCACCATTGGATCATTGATCCAACGGTGTTCCAAATTCAGGGCACAATCTTTTCTGTTTGGAAAGATTCAATAGAATTTCATTCTTGTTAATTGATGATTTAATCATATCCGTTGGATATTTGATCCCATGGTGCGCTACTTGGAGCGCAGCGCTCTTATCGCTAGCGCACACGTGTTTTGCACGAGGTGCGCTACTTAGAGCGTAGTACATCTAGGGCTAGCGCCTATGCGCTTTGCACGGGGTGAGCTAGTTGTAGCGCAGCACTTTTATAAAAACACAGCTTTAATTCAAATTTTGAATTCTGAACAGAGTTTGGTCTAATTGGGGAAACAGGAGCGTTTACGGTTCTTGTCGTAACGAGTTAATGCGCGTGTATGGATTTGTTCATATCTAACCTATGTGTATATATGCACAATTATAAATTGTTAGGAATAGAAAAGATAGTGTAAGCTAGTGGATTCCGTACGCAATCTTTTGAGCCGAACTTAACCAATGATGCTAGAATAATCGGCAACAACGTGGATTAGGTTATTTAAGCACGGTATTAGTGAAATCCAGCATATTGACCCTTGTCCTTCCGTTCTTGTCTCTTGCTTTCGCCTCCGGCCAAACCGAACGCAACCGGTCGCGGTTAGGAATCACCGATATTTTGGTAGGATAGGGTGCCTAACGGAGCGCTTGCGTAAGGTTTGGAGGAGTTTCAAACGGAAAATACGGGAAAAGGAAATGGGAAATGAAAAACCCTAACTTACAATATCGTATTCTTTTTCTAACAACACATATTCACAAACCAAACAAAACAACAACAAAGAGAGCAAAAGAGAAGAGAAAAGATAAGAAAGGAAAAAGCATTACAAGTAAGTAAAGGACATGATAATAAATTGCATGAATGTAAGAAAGTAATAAAAGAGCAAGATAAAGAGAACTAGGAACCCAAGAGCACATAACAAACCATGGAGTCAAATACCTAAACTTAAATTTGCAAGCTCAATTAAGAGATTGCAAGATCAAGTGAAGATAAAGATCCCAAGGTGAAATGAAGGCATAAAGAGAAAGCTTTATTCATACCGATGTAATGATACAACCCTTGAGTGCAATAACCAAAGCTTAACCTTGCAAGCTCAAAAAAGAGGCTGCAAGATCAAGTTAAGGCAAAGAACTTAAGGGGTTAGCTATGTACAAGAGAACAAAAGAAAACAAAAGAGTTGAAGTGTAAAAATGAAAGATACAATTGTGAGACCCTTGATCCCTTGCCTACTGCCTGCTTTTATAGGCAGAAAAGAAAAATAAACAAACAATAAAAACATGATGAGGTGGCAGCAAGGGAAGGCTGATTGGTACGTGAGAGTGTGTTTGTAGTTTAACCGCAATCAATAACGGTGTTGCACGTAGCTAGACCGAAATGAGTACGGGTCGTCCTCACGGAAACGTGGAACCTTTTACTTTTATTTTAGATGTGTTGAGAAAGAGAGGAGGGATAAAGAATTTTATAGAAAGATTTCTAAATCTACGTTAAACAAGAATGTAAAATATAGATCTAGATTATTTTAAAGATGTAATTAATTTAATAAGAGGGCTTGTAGGGTTCGTTAGGATTTAGTAGTTATGGACGATTAATTAAAAGTTACCCTTTTTATCCATTAATAGATTTAGAACTAGAACGACGGTGATGCATGTAGATTAGGGTTTCTGGAGGGAAAAGGAATCCCACTCTTAACCCTTATCTCGACACGGAACTCCGTTCATATCTAGCCTTTACCAAAACAATCATTAATCTAATTTCTAATCGCGGTCGGAACTAGCAAAGAATTGCTAGCGCGCCCGATTAGGATGTTAATGATTCTTTTGATAAAGTTTCTAAACTTTATAGGACTTAAAAAGGGTTTAATTATTTTCATCGTCCATTAGCCTACCCTAATCTTACGAACCCTAACAAGCGGAGAATTACTCGCGCATGTTGGGAGAAGAAGATGAAAAGAAAGAGAGGGAAAACATAATGTAAATGCAAAGACAATTAAATAAAATAACTACCTTTATTAATCGACTTGAACAATCAACACTTTTAATCCATAGAAAATGATTACAACTAGTTGCTTCTCGATCTTTCCTAAGGAGGTAGTCGAACAGTCGATGATCAGCCTGGATGCGTGAGCGTCGGGAGCTTCGTGATCTCTTCGGCTTGATGATTTTTCCAAGAGGCTCTCGGTGCTCTTTTATAGTGCAAAGCCAGAATCTTATTGTTGAAAACTTGGAAAAATATAGATTTGATTCACCCCAAAAAATCTTGTGCTTTAACTCCCTAGACTTGCGGCGGATCCGCGGCCCAAGGGTGGGTTTGGCCGCAGATCCGCGCTTAAAGGTGGGGATCTCTCGATCAAATTTCTTGGGCTTTCTTCTCGTGACATGTGGCAATCCTAGGCACCTTTAAAATTCAGAAATCTTCTCTCGGTTGCTTCCAGACTTGGTCTCCAAGTTTTGCTTCTTAATTTGGCAAGTTTTCTTCAACAAATTGATTTGTTTGATAAATTCTTCATAACAACTTGGAAATATTCTGCACAACAACTCAAATAAGATTTTAGTAGACTTTGTTCTACTAGGATTAGGTCAATAATATTTGCATATATTTTCCTACCAAATGATAATTAAAATATATTAACACATGGAAAATAATGGTTTTACACATAAACCCTCATATGTATAATATATTATAATAAAGTCCTTTTTTAATATGAAAATGGTAGGAAAAATGTAATACAAATGTGCAGTTTTATCAACTGAACAAATGCCCCCAAACTTATCTTTGATCGTCCCGAGCAAACTAGTTTATTTAAGAGGAGAAAAAGAAAGGAGAAAACTAAGCACACTTTCATAGGCAACCCGATTGCACTGAGCATGTGCAACAAGCCGTTAAACCTCTAGGTGTCCCTAGTAGGAGGAGTGTTGTCTCCTGAGGGTTTTCAGCGGATTACACCCACAAAATCCTATAACAAAAGAAAGATGGTGAAATTTACATATAAAGATAAGAACCATAAAAGAAAGACTTTGAAAAGAAGAGTTTCCAACTATGCTAGCTTTTCAGTTATCATGAGCCCTATCTTAATAGTCATGATAAAATGTTAGAAATCACATTACCCCTCAATAAAACACCGTCTTTATTCTTCATTCCTACCTTTCTTCCAAACATTGATCATATAACCCCACGTGTGTGAAATGGACATCCCTACACTCGGAGAATTCAATTCAAGCTATCATACTCTTGTCCATCTACCTTAGTACTTTTTAATTTAATGAATATTAAAGATTTGCTCACACATTTTCATGCGACCGTTAATACTTCTTGAGGTACTAACCAACCGATTACTCATGTGCTTGCTAATTAGGTGATAATATTTTCCTCGTCTTGCACCACCTAAGGCTTAGCAGTGACTCCCAGACCAGTTGGCCTTAGGGCACTAGGTGAAGAAGCACCCTCGCTATATTTTTTTATTGCTGCCTTGGCGATAACAAAACCGGTGTTCATTTTTTCTTTTCACCATTTTTATATTTTCTTCATTTTTTTATTTCCTTCATACTTTGGCTTTTAGACAAGAGCATTTCAAGGTATCCTCTACTATCCCGAGTTTCAAGACGTGTGTAAGTGCATATAGTAGGATATCATATTCAAATGTTTGGCTTCCAGAATAGAAACTATTTTTCAGACTTATTTTTATTCTCAGATTAGTGACTTCCTTCATCTTACTAACTTTTGGGACAACAGCTCATAACTACTTATTACTAGTTCGTGTAAGAAAACTTCTAATTTTCTTGGTTTTCTTAAACTATTCCAATCTTTTGGATGTAATTTTTCACTTTCTACTTTTTTGTTATATATATAAAAAAAAATTTAATGCCCGGTGTCAAAGATAATTTAGTGAATACAAACCTCCCCCACAAACCTATTTTCAGCAGTGTCCTCACTGATGTAGCCTTTTGAGAACATGGACCTGTATACTAAGGGAGAGATACAAGGGGTAAAATAGTAGTGAAATGAAAAATTCCCCCAAACTTATTCTTTGACACGCACAGATATTCAATCAAATCATTTTTTTACTCACCTCCATTCTTAAAATGTGAAAAAGTTATCAAAACATGGAGGTGAGGCGGAGGAATTTTAGTTTTGATAAAGCGGCTCCTGTAAAAACAGGAGCTCCTCCGTGGGGTCAGCAGAAAAATACGGTTTTAATCTATGCCCGTTCACTTTAAAAATCGAACCGTTTTTCAAATTTTCGGCTTCAACTGCTCCGTGCGGGTGTACATACCGCACCACAAAAGGTCCTTTCCAACGAGATTTAAGCTTACCCGGATGAAGATGGAGACGGGAATCGTAAAGAAGGACTTGTTGCCCCGATGTGAAGGTTTTTCTAGAAAGATTTTTATCGTGGAACACTTTAGTCATGTTCTTTACTATCACCGCATTATCGTAAGCTTCATCGCGGAGTTCGCTTAGCTCATTCAATTGCAGCTTCCGATAGCTGCCTGCATGCTCAAGATCAAAATTAAGCTCTTTAATAGCCCACATTGCCTTATGTTCAATCTTGACAGGGAGGTGGCATGCCTTCCCAAACACAAGGCGGTATGGAGACATACCTAGATCGGTCTTATAAGCGGTGCGGAATGCCTAAAGAGCATCCGTCAATTTGGTTGACCAATCCTTACGGTTTTTCGAAACCGTCTTCTCCAATATCTGTTTAATTTGCCTATTTGAAATCTCAGCCTGCCCGCTTGTTTGAGGGTGATAGGGCGTAGAAAGCTTGTGAGTGATTGAATATTTCTGCATCAAGGCCTCGAAAGACCTATTGCAGAAATGTGTCCCGTTGTCGCTAATGATAGCGCGAGGGTGTCTGAATCGCGAAAAGATATTTTCTTTAAGGAACTTAATGACAACTTTGTTGTCATTAGTGCGACACGGTATAGCTTCCACCCACTTTGAGACATAATCAACCGCTAACAAGATATATAGATTCCCAAAGGAGTTGGGAAAAGGGCCCATAAAATCAATACCCCAAATATCAAATATTTCCACAACCAAAATAGGTTGGAGCGGCATTTCATTCCTTCGTGAAATCCGACCCAAATGCTGACATCGCGGACAAGTTTTGCAATGTTCAAATGCATCTTTAAATAATGTTGGCCAATAAAAGCCACATTGCAAAACTTTCTCCGCCGTTTTTCGAGGTCCAAAGTGACCGCCGCAAGCCTGATCATGACAAAATGATAACACGCTCTTGAATTCATCGTTAGGGACACACCTGCGAATGATTTGATCGGAACAATACTTGAATAGATATGGTTCATCCCAGTAAAAATATTTTACTTGGGATGAAAATCGAAGTTTGTCTTGTTTCGACCAATCGCTAGGTATAAGTCCCGTCGCAAGATAGTTCACGATATCCACGAACCAAGGTTCGTAGGATACATTCAAGAGCTGTTCGTCGGGAAATGGGTCATTTATCGGCACGGTCACAGTTGGCGAAGAAGTGATGCGTGAAAGATGGTCGGCTACAACGTTTTCACATCCACTCTTGTCTTTGATGACAAGATCAAATTCTTGTAACAATAGGATCCAACGTATTAGCCTGGCCTTCGCATCCTTCTTCGATAAAAGATGTCGTAGGGCGGAATGATCTGTGTAAACCACAATAGGCGAGCCAATCAAGTAGGGCCTGAATTTCTCTAATGCAAATACAACTGCCAAGAGTTCTTTCTCGGTAGTTGTGTAATTTATTTGTGCATCATTCAAGGTCCTACTTGCATAGTAAATTACATGTGGCATCTTATCAATATGTTGTCCCAAGACAGCACCAATAGCAAAGTCTGATGCGTCACACATAAGCTCGAACGGGTGGTTCCAATCCGGAGATGATAGAACGGGGGCTGTAGTGAGTGATTCTTTAAGTGATTCAAAAGCAGCCTCACAATCCGAATCGAAGTGAAAAGTAGTGTCCTTGGCCAATAGAAGGGTTAAGGGTCTAGCAATTTTGCTAAAGTCCTTAATAAATCTCCTATAAAATCCTGCATGACCAAGGAAGGATCGTATATCTTTGACGCAATTGGGACGAGTGAGGTTTTGAATGACATCTATTTTAGCTCTATCAACCTCAATACCTTTATGTGAAATTATATGTCCAAGTACAATACCTTCTTGGACCATAAAATTGCATTTTTCTCAATTCAAAGTCAAGTTCTTATCCTTACAGCGGGTAAGAACAGCGTCAAGATTACGAAGGCAGTCCTCAAAGGAGTCCCCAAAAATGGAGAAATCATCCATAAAAATTTCCAGAAAATTTTCCACCATATCTGAAAATATCCCCATCATGCACCGCTGAAATGTAGCAGGAGCGTTGCATAACCCAAAGGGCATGCGTCTATAAGCAAAAGTTCCGAAAGGACAAGTAAAAGTGGTTTTATCTTGATCCTTTTCGGCGATGGGGACCTGGTTATAGCCAGAGTATCCGTCTAAGAAACAGTAGTATTCGTGTCCCGCTAATCGTTCTAACATCTTGTCAATGAAAGGTAGAGGGAAATGATCTTTCCTTGTCGCGGCATTGAGTTTCCTGTAATCGATACATACGCGCCACCCAGTTTGGATGCGTGTTTGGATTAACTCATTAGCCTCATTAGTGATGACCGTGATGCCAGACTTTTTAGGGACCACATGAATTGGACTTACCCATTGACTATCAGATATGGGGTAAATTATTCCACTATCAAGGCACTTGACGATTTCTTTCTTTACCGCCTCCTTCATAACGGGATTTAACCGTCTTTGTGGGTCTCGGGTTGGTTTGGCTTCATCCATCAGATGTATATAATGTTCAACAATTAAGGAACTAATCCCTTTGATGTCAGCCATTGTCCAACCAAATGCTTCTCGATTCGATCTCAACACTGCCAAAAGTGTATTCTCTTGCTCTAAGGCTAGAGAAGCGGAAATTATCACTGGCAAAGTCTCATTCTCTCCTAAATATGCATATTTAAGATGAGAAGGTAGCGGTTTGAGATCAAGAATTGGCGGAGAGACAATAGAAGGTGGGGTAAGCGAATGATATTCGGACTCCCGAAGAGGTTCAAAACTTGCATAAGATATTGACTCGGAAAGTGCTGCTGACTTTTGCAACGAGTCAACGGGTTCAATCTCAAGGTCGGACTCATTGAACATATCCTCACTGTAAAGTGGTGCAAGATCGAACGATGTCTCATTAATGTTGTCGAGAACATCAAAGCAAAGCTCCTCATCCATGCAGCTTTCGGAAGCTATCTCGTGGATGGAACAAACATCCAGCAATTGAGCAGAAGGTTCTGATGGCTGACTTCCTAGCTTGTAAATATTAAGCTCAATTGTCATTTTCCCGAAGGATAAGTTCATAGAACCGTTACGACAATTAATTACAGCGTTAGAAGTTGCTAGGAAGGGTCGACCAAGTATCACCGGGATTTGATTGCGTGGGTTTGCCACAGGTTGTGTATCTAAAACAATAAAGTCCACGGGAAATATGAATTCCCCGACTTTAATTAACACATCCTCTAGTTCGCCCCGAGATTTGGTGATAGATCGGTCTGCCATTTGGAGAGTACAATGGGCGGGTTTTAACTCTCCAATTCCTAACTGCTCGTATACTGAATAAGGAAGCAAGTTGACGCTAGCGCCCAGATCGAGTAAAGCACGATTTATATTTTTACCCCCAATAGAAATAGAGATTGTAGGACAGCCGGGGTCCTTACGTTTCTTTGGTATTTGTTAGGTAAAAGCTGTGCTAACATTACTCGTCATGAAAACCTTTTTAGGCACTTGAGTTTTTCTCTTCCTAGTGCACAAGTCTTTAAGGATTCTTGCATAAGATGGGACTTGTTGAATGGCATCTAGGAGAGGAATATTCACGCTAACTTGCTTAAACATTTCCACAATCTTCTCCATTTGCGGGTTAGGTCGGTTGGCCCTTAATCGGTTTGGAAATGGAGCTCGATCAATAAGTTTTGGGTCCAACGTTTGTGGAGAAGATTGTGGCGACGGATTCGATCCCAAAATTGGAGTGGGAATCGACTTAGATAGATTTGGTGAAATGTTTGAGCCTTGGGGAAAACGGAGAATAGGCTCGGACGAAGGTGGAAGACTAGACGAGTTAGGGGAAGAAGAAGAAGAAGGGGTATCAAATGTGTCACTATCATCAACTTGCTCACCCACTTAGTTGTTCAGCACTCTCCCCGATCTCAACGTAGTGACGGCATTCACATTATGACTTTGTGAATGGCCAGGATTCTGTAGGGATTGAGATGGGAGTTTTCCTTTCTCTCTCGCACTCATTGCGGCGTTTAACTGTGCGATTTGGTTTTCTATTGATTTGATACTCTCACCATGGGAGGAGGAGTTTTTCGTTAGGGCATCAATAGAAGATCTCATCTCAGCCGAATTTTGCATGGATTGTTTCATGAACATATCCAAAGTTTGTGCAAGTGAGTTGTCAATACCGGCCACTTGTGGTGTAGAAATGTTGGCCGGATTTTGGAAATTCTGTGACTGAAAGGGGGGCTGATTCTGTGGTTGTGATTGCTGTGGAGGAGGTCTTTGATAATTGCTTTGTTGGTTTTGATTCCAAGCAAAGTTAGGATGATTCCTCCATCCTTGATTGTACGTGGAAGAATAAGGGTCGTTTCTAGGTCGCTGCTGAAAAGCAGCATTAGCTTTAAACGATGCATTCATAGGACATTCTTCCGTTAAATGTGAAGGATCCGAACAGCAACCACAGACGGTCTTAGGAAGCGTGACCTGATTTAGGGAGAAAGATGTGAACTTGTTTTCAATAGCGTCGAGTTTCTTTTGTATCGCTGCCATTTCGGCTTTCACTGCGATGGAAACGTCGAGCTGGTGAATACCTCCCTTAGTTGTAGGTGGTCTTACGCTTTCCCACTGCAACGTGTGTTCAGCGAGATCTTCCAGATATTTCCATGCTTCACCATCCTCTTTAGACATGAAATTGCATTGACACATTGTTTCAAGCATCTGCTTTGTCGCTGGATTAATGCCCTCATATATAATCCGACATAAATCCCATCTTTGTATTCCGTGATGGGGGCATTGGACAAGCAGATCTTTGAAATGTTCAAAGCACTTCCAAAATGGTTCATTGGGAAGCTGGGTGAACTGGTTGATCTCGCTCCTAATATGTGCAGTCTTATGATTTGGGTAAAACTTCTTAAGAAATGCTATGACGAATTCATCACAATTAGTGATAGAGTGTGCGGCAGTATTATAAAGCCATTTTTCTGCCAAGTCGCACAGTGTGAATGGGAGAAGACGTAAGCGCATAGCATCTAAAGTCAATTGTGAAGTACCCATCATTGCACATACGTTTTCGAATTTGGTGATGAAAACGTACGCGTCTTCCGACTCAAGCCCGTGAAATTTGGGCAGCAGGTTGATGTAGTGGGGTTTAATTTCGAAATTATCCCCATTAGGTGGTGGAAGAGATAGACAGGTAGGAAGAGGACCACGAATAGGATAGCATCTCTCTTGGAGAGAGATGCGCGGTGGATTCTGCGCACCTTCGGGCGGTGGCAGCGTGGTGTTATAATTAGATAGAGTGCCGTCCATCACGGTCGTTGTGGTGTGTGGTGGGGGAAAAGAAGATGAAGAAGTACCGACTTCGGCGTCGATAGCAGGAACGCGGACAAGACGGGCACAAGGATCCCGTGTCCAGCCGAGCATGCACTAAGCGGGTTTAGTGCAAGTGGCAGCGTGTGTGTGATTTTAAAATTGGCTTGTTTTTGAAAAAGTGGGACTCAAGACAAATCTCCCTAAGATGCACAAGCAACCCTAGAACTAAGGTCACCTGGGTCAGTCTCTAGACCACTCCTAGACTTCCAAAGGACAAGCCGCAGGATCAATCCTCTACCGCCTCCGTACTACCCTTGTAGCCAGGTAAGTGCCAGGTAAGTGGGAAGGAACCACGTCGTGGGCCTAATTAAAAACCACTAGCCTTTGTCACATTTGCCTAGGCACTACAAAAGTAATGCGGATAAACGATAGATTACCCACGACCTTCCTCTGTCCTTATTGAGCGCGACAGTCCTTAGAGTCTGGTCTAAATATTTTTTAAATTAATGAAGGGTTGATCTATATGCTCGGTTTGTGATTTGTGGGGCTTAGGAAGGGTGATGAAATCCCCACCTAATCTTGATTTGGTCTTTGCCCCTTAAAGTCCGTATTAAATATGCAAAACAAAACCAATCACAAAACTTTTGCAAAAAGATTTTTTTTTTTTGAGCGGCGCAATTTTGCAAAGAATCCTGCAGAAAATAGATTTTATTGGATTTGAGGAGAGAGAGAAGGCGTTGAGAAAGATACCAGAGAAGATTGATTCCCAATTCCTCCAACTGGCCGCGATTTCGCCGCAGAAGGGGTGCTTTTGCCGTGGTTCCGCCGCGTGGAAGAAGGAACAGTTGATGAAATTTTTTGTATAGCCTTCTGTACTCCTCTGGATCTCTAAAAATGTCTCTGTTTCCTGTTCTCCTTAATTCTGTGATTCCAGATCTCCTTGCAAAAATTCACGCACAAATCGTTAAATATGCAATTTGCAGTTTTTTGTTAATAATGATATGACTCGTCTAAGAATTCAACACAAATAATAAAAATAAAAAATTACGCACGTATCCCCGGCAACGGCGCCATTTGATTGGTACGTGAGAGTGTGTTTGTAGTTTAACCGCAATCAATAACGGTGTCGCACGTAGCTAGACCGAGATGAGTACGGGTCGTCCTCAGGGAAACGTGGAACCTTTTACTTTTATTTTAGATGTGTTGAGAAAGAGAGGAGGGATAAAGAATTTTATAGAAAGATTTCTAGATCTACGTTAAACAAGAATGTAAAATATAGATCTAGATTATTTTAAAGATGTAATTAATTTAATAAGAGGGCTTGTAGGGTTCGTTAGGATTTAGTAGTTATGGACGATTAATTAAAAGTTACCATTTTTATCCATTAATAGATTTAGAACTAGAACGACGGTGATGCATGTAGATTAGGGTTTCTGGAGGGAAAAGGAATCCCACTCTTAACCCTTATCTCGACACGGAACTCCGTTCATATCTAGCCTTTATCAAAACAATCATTAATCTAATTTCTAATCGCGGTCGGAACTAGCAAAGAATTGCTAGCGCGCCCGATTAGGATGTTAATGATTCTTTTGATAAAGTTTCTAAACTTTATAGGACTTAAAAAGGGTTTAATTATTTTCATCGTCCATTAGCCTACCCTAATCTTACGAACCCTAACAAGCGGAGAATTACTCGCGCATGTTGGGAGAAGAAGATGAAAAGAAAGAGAGGGAAAACATAATGTAAATGCAAAGACAATTAAATAAAATAACTACCTTTATTAATCGACTTGAACAATCTACACTTTTAATCCATAGAAAATGATTACAACTAGTTGCTTCTCGATCTTTCCTAAGGAGGTAGTCGAACAGTCGATGATCAGCCTGGATGCGTGAGCGTCGGGAGCTTCGTGATCTCTTCGGCTTGATGATTTTTCCAAGAGGCTCTCGGTGCTCTTTTATAGTGCAAAGCCAGAATCTTATTGTTGAAAACTTGGAAAAATATAGATTTGATTCACCCCAAAAAATCTTGTGCTTTAACTCCCTAGACTTGCGGCGGATCCGCGGCCCAAGGGTGGGTTTGGCCGCGGATCCGCGCTCAAAGGTGGGGATCTCTCGATCAAATTTCTTGGGCTTTCTTCTCGTGACATGTGGCAATCCTAGGCACCTTTAGAATTCAGAAATCATCTCTCGGTTTCTTCCATACTTGGTCTCCAAGTTTTGCTTCTTAATTTGGCAAGTTTTCTTCAACAAATTGATTTGTTTGATAAATTCTTCATAACAACTTGGAAATATTCTACACAACAACTCAAATAAGATTTTAGTAGACTTTGTTCTACTAGGATTAGGTCAATAATATTTGCATACATTTTCCTACCAAATGATAATTAAAATATATTAACACATGGAAAATAATGTTTTTACACATAAACCCTCATATGTATAATATATTATAATAAAGTCCTTTTTTAATATGAAAATGGTAGGAAAAATGTAATACAAATGTGCAGTTTTATCAACTGAACAAGGGCCCATAGAAGTCTGGAAGTATTTGGGAGCAGGGGGCCGGCCAAGGGGGTATTGTGCTCGGCCCAATTCCGAGCTCTCTGCCTCGTATTTGGTGTGTGGTTATTTGTTGTCCCCGGTATCACTTGGGTGCAGTTTGATTTGTCTATTTGAATTTGTGGCGCACTCAAGGATTGGAGGGAAACAAGTAGCTATGCATCACATCACACTTTATGCATTGAATGCACATCACACTCATGCCTACTTGTGTACCTTGGCAGCCCCCTCACCTAGGTCCATATTCCAAGAGTTGTGTTCACACATGCAATGTGTTGGACCAAAAGGTGTACACTTTATTTGTTTGCAAAATAACTCTTGGGATATCGGTTTGCAGTTCTGGTTGGAGTGTCGGCTCGCAAATGATATATCCATGATTTTAAGTGTATTTTCAGTATTTTGTCACGGATATCTGTAATCTGTATTACTGAGCAGACACTGGTTAATAGTACCGATAAATAACAAAAAAGATAATGAATGAGCGGTATTAAAATGCAATATTCTGGTATGAACAGCTGTCATCCCGAACATAGCCCCTCAACTGAGATACATGTAACGTATTGTGCACACCAGCTAGCGATGGAGGCAAAACAAGTTGATAAGCCACCTCTCCTACTCGCTCTAGCACCTCAAAAGATCCGATGAATCGGGGACTGGGTTTCCCGTGACTACCAAACCTGATCACTCTCCGAGTGGGTGATATCTTCAGGAACATGTGGTCACCAATACCAAACTCCAACGATCTTCTGCCGGCATCTGCCCAACTCTTCTGTCGGTCCTGAGCCGCCTTGATACGTTGCATGATCGTTTGAACTTTGGTCACTGTCTGTACTACAAGCTCAGGGCCCAACAACCTTCGTTCACCCATGTCATCCCAACGAAGAGGGGATCGACACTTCCGTCCATACAGAGCCTCGAACGGTGCCATCTGGATGCTAGCTTGGTCGCTGTTGTTATACGAAAACTCTACCAGATGGACGTGATCCTCCTAAGAACCCTGAAAGTCAAGCATGCATGCCCTCAGCATATCCTCGAGCGTCTGGATAGTACGCTCGGATTGCCCATCCGTTTACGGATGATAGACCGTGCTGAACTTAAGACGCATGCCCAAACTCTCCTGCAGGCTCTCCCAGAAATGGAAAATGAATCTGGTGTCTCGATCGAATACGATACTAACGGGCACCCCATGCAGTCTCACAATCTCCTGCATATATTTCTCCGCGGGTGACTTCGTCGATTGTCCGACTCGGAAGGGTATGAAATGCGCTGCCTTCGTAAGATGATCAACAATAACCCAGACAACATTATTGCCCCTTGGGCTTCGAGGTAGTGCCGTCACAAAATCCATGGTGATGTGCTCCCATTTTCACTCTGGCACTGAAAGCGGTTGCAACAACCCCGAGATTCTCTGATGCTCAGCTTTAACCTATTGGCATACCAAACACTTGGAGACAAAGCGAGAAATCTCCCTCTTCATTTTGTTCCACC
The DNA here is from genome assembly GCA_030015575.1 of Agapanthus africanus. Taxonomy (NCBI): domain Eukaryota; kingdom Viridiplantae; phylum Streptophyta; class Magnoliopsida; order Asparagales; family Amaryllidaceae; genus Agapanthus; species Agapanthus africanus. The sequence goes on from CM057337.1 coordinate 96,823,211, forward strand.
AGAAGTGCTGCATCAGGTCTTTGAACATCTTGGTGCCACCTGGATGCACCGAGTAGGCGGAACTATATGCTTTAGCTAGAACTTCATCCCGAATACTCCCCTTTGGGACACACAACCGACTGCCAAATCTAAAAGACCCATCTTCATGGATCTGCAAATCCGTCCTCAAACCAGCCTCGACTAACCCTCTGAACTTTGCAACTGAGAGTCTCCAGCCTGTGCAGCTTTGATGCGATCTATAAGCGATAATTGAACTTGCAACTGCTAGAGCTGTCCGGGCACCCCCGGTGTAACCACCTCCAACTCGAGTCTCTGAAGGTCATCGAGAATCCCTTTCTGACAAGTCAGCAACGCAGCTGACGGCCTGCGACTGAGCGCATCAGGAACGATGTTCACTTTTCCGGGGTGATACTGTAGATCAATGTCGTAGTCTGCCATCAACTCCAACCATGTGCGTTGTCTCATATTCAGGTCCTTCTGAGTGAACACGTACTTCAAACTTTTGTGATCCGTTTACACCTCCACTCTTTCGCCTAGCAAGTAATGCCTCCAAATCTTTAAGGCGATCACAACGGCCGCTAACTCCAGGTCATGCGTGGGGTAGTTCTTCTCGTGAGTTTTCAGCTGACGAGAAACATAAGCTACCACTCGACCGTGCTGCATTAATACACAACCCAAACCTTTTCTCGATGCATCACTATGAACAACCAATCCACCCGAGTTGTTTGGCACAGTCAGGATTGGGGCCGTAGTCAACTTCAGTTTCAACAACTCGAACGCCTGGGTGCATTCCTCTGACCAAACATACGGCACCTCCTTCCATGTGAGATTCGTCAAGGGTTCCGCTACTCTGGCGAAATCTTGGACAAACCGTCGATAATAACCAGCCAACCCCAAGAAGCTTCTTAACTCAGCAACTGATTTCGGTGTCGGCCAGTCTTTGATAGATTCGATTTTTGTCGGATCCACTGAAATGTCGTCACTCGAGACAACATGCCCCAGAAATTGCACTTTGTCAAGCCAAAACTCGCACTTGCTTAGCTTAGCATAGAGCTTCTCCCCTGTAGAACTTATAATACAATTCGTAGATGCTCGGCGTGCTCCTCTTGAATCCTCGAATAGACTAGAATGTCGTCGATGAATACAACGACAAACTAGTAGTTGCTCTGTGCTTCAAGCTGAGAGTAGTCCTCCTGACTTGGCTTGATCTCCTCAGTTCCTAGAGCACCTGACGAACATTCCAAACAAACAAAATATAGGGTCGTTACATTCTTTCATGCCCCGTTCCCCAAAAGACGGTAACGGCATGTAACGAGGTCCAAGACGTATTTATTTCGAGAAGGTCATTTTCCGAAATAAATACGCTAAGCGTATTATAAGCAATGTAACAACATCACAAGAATTAATAAGAGAAATAAAATTCAACATTAACTTTATTTACATTCCATATTTAGACAAAATTTGGACGGATACAAGATAACATAAAACAAATACGCAAAAGGAAATGCCTAAACAAGTGGCATACTTGAAAAGAAAAATAAACTGCTGAAGGTCTAGTAGGCGGTCTGTGCTTCAGGCTGGACGTAATCCTTCTGATTCGGCTCGATCTCCTCAGTCTCTACATCACCTGATGAACATTTCAAGAAAAGAAGAAACAGGAAGGAATGTCGTCAGCGAACTAGCTCTCGGTAAGTCTCCAAAAAGATATGAATGGAAAAGTAATAAAGGATATGCATATAAAACAAATATCAATTCTAATGTAATAGCGGTTAAGTAAAGGTATCAATTATCCCTGAGTATGTCTATGTATAAGCTTGGATATTTTATTCTAACATAGTTGTTTTTAGTTTAATAATGAAGGTATGCATGTATACGAGAATGATCCGTCAAACTCCACGAACCCACGGCATATAAAAGTACAATGCCCTGTCAAACCTAACAGGACAACGACACATGATATTCAAGTTAGATGATTTTTAGTGAATTTTCATACCACGACATACGTTTTTTACCAAACTACCCCTTATCCCCGTGTATGTTAATTTATACATTCAGTTACCAGTCTTGCTCGAAATCCATGAATACAAAGAGAGTGCAAAGCAAGTTCAAGTCGAGTAAAAGTATTCAAGTCCAGTTTAAGTGTTCAAGCCAAGTCGTATTCATAGTTCGGGTCAAGTCAAGTTTAGGTTCAGGTTCAGGTTCAGGTCAAATTCGAGTTCAAGTTCAGGTTTAGGTCATGTTTCCATGCTATTTAATTATCGTGAAATTACAAATTATATTTAGAGAGTAGCCAAGTTGTTAACATCATTTTCTCCGGAGACTCAAGAGAGAAGATGTCACTCAAACCCGTCTGCAACCTAAATACCTGGCATAGACTAGTCCTAGGAATTCTAAAGTATTAATGTGCAAATTAGTCATTTAAATTCTCGAGGGGTTTTTATGTAAAAGTATTAAATACGCTAAGCGTATTTAATACGCTAAAGGTTATTTCTTCCGAGAAGGTTATTTCCCGCAATAAATACGCTAAGCGTTTATAAACAATATAACATATAAGAAAATTTGACAAGTGAAATAAAACTTCAACAACTTTATTTACATTCAACTTCCACATAATTTTGATACAAGATACTGAAAACAAAAGTGCAATGAAAATGCCTAATAGGTGGCATACTGAAAATAAACTGCTAAAATGAAACTAAAAGTTAGTCTGTGCTTCGAGTTGAGCGTCAACCTCTAAACTTAGTTCAATCTCCCCGGTATCTGACGAACATTCTAAGAAAACAAAGAAAAAGGAATGTCGTTAGCGAACTAGCGCTCGGTAAGTCCCAAAAAGAATTATGAATGTGAATATGATAAAGGACAGTATATAAGTAGAATATAAATATTTTTAGTGGGGTAACAGATAGGTAAAAATGTCTTTTAAATGTGAGCATGGTAATATCTCTTAAGCATGGCGTTATACAAAAGCATGACAATATATATAAACTTGATTACTCTATTCTAATATGTTATTTGTAGTTCGGTAAAGAAGGTATGCGTGTATATACGAGAGTAGTCCGTGAAGCCACGGACCAACAGCACGTTTCGTTTAAGGCCCCGTGAAGCCACGGGACAACAACACATTGATTCATGATATGCGATTTTTAGTGGACTCTCATGCCACGATATACATTCTTTACCAGACTACCCCTTATCCCCGCGTATATTAATTTATAGTTAAAATTAGAAGTCTTGATCGAAACCATAGATTGTAAAAGGTGAAAAACGAAATCGAGTAAGTCAAGAAGAATGCGAGTCATGTTAGTTGCAATCCCGGGACGAGTCAAGTTAGGTGTTCAAATTCAAATTCAAGAGTTCAAGTTCAAGATTAGGTTCAAGTTTGGATTCGGATTCGGGTTCAAATCAAGTTCAAGTTTGTATTAAGGTTCTATGCGTATCATATTACTAAATTTAATCTTATGAATTTTTTGAGTTTGGAAAATATTGATAACCACTGCACATGGACTGCAAGATTTGTGTCTTTTTCAAAGACGATTATCGTTTGATAATTTTCACCATAAAATTACGATCTATATTTAGGCAGAGGCAAGTGGTGCATCATTGTCTCCAGCAACTTCATGGCAACTGACAAGAGAAGATGCTACTCAAACCAATCTGCAACCTAAATACGTAAGCTAGACCTGTATTATGAAATCTAGGGTATTTTAGTGAAAATGTCATTTAAAATTCTCGAGAGTTTTTAATTCGTCCTAAAGTCTCGGATAAGTTTTTAATAAAATATGTTGTTTAAATAGTCAAGCTTTTTGTATGAAAACGTATTTTATATTTTGTGGCATTTTAGTGTAAAAATCTAAGTTTTAAAGTTTATGATATTTTAATGAAAAATACCATTTTTGGAAACTTGATAGTATTTTTATTTAAAACTTTAATTTTTCAGTAAAAAATATAATTTTCACAATTTGTTTTCATTGAAAATACGGATTCATGATTTATATAAATTTTCAACAATTTAGTTTGTTTTAAAAGTCGTATTCTTTAAAATCGTATTTTTATTCTTTTCGTGACTGAATTCTCTGTGAGGAGTTCTACATCTCACTCTACTATCTCAAGAATGTGCGATAACCCGCACCATCCACAAAGGGGTCCCCTAACGAGAGTTGTAGAGCCGTAATTGCAAAAGTGTTAAAAATAGCGATTAAAACGTATTTTTATAAAGAGATGGTATTTTAATGAAAATGTTTCTTTTAGATAAAATATGTAACCAAAATATCATGCTATAAAACCATGGTGTATGTAAGTGGGGTAGGTCGTTATTCCGTAAATTTCTATAGGTATAGGTTATGATGAAAGGGTATGTGTAAGTTAATGATATTTATTCGTTATTTGCATTCTAAATATTATTTAACATAGCAATTTTGTTTTAAATACATATAAAATTATATGAGACATGGATTGCAAGATGCATGATAGATGGTAATTCATGTTTTCTTGGTAGCATGTCATATAACGAACATATCAAGTATGCAATAAATATATATTTTCAAGTTAAAATTAGCTTATAATACCGTATTTGTGGTGATGGTGAGAGAAGAACAAAAGAGAGAAGTCAAGGGGACTTACCTACAATCATGAGAACAATTCTACGATATGGCAATAGAGAAGGTTCAAAAAAAAGAAGAATGGGATGGAACTTACTCGCGGTGTGAGTCGGTGTAACAACCGGCTCACCGTTGATAAGGGAAAATATTTTCTTCGAGTGGAGCTCTGATATCCACGAGTGGCTTGTACTAGAGATGAAGGGGAAGAAATAGAAGTAGGCCCGGTTAGAAGAACCGAGACCGACGATGCGTGGAGGAACGAACTCGAGATCGAACAACGCGCGGTGAAACGTGGTTTCGACTTGGCTTGCAAAAGAGACTTAATTTAAGAAGTTTTGAGAGTGAATTTTTTCAGAATAATTTTAAGGGGAGATGACTAGGGATGGCTTGGTATTTATAGAGGATGGGGGATAGGTGTATGAGAAATTAAAAATGAATTATAAAGAAGTAATGAGAGAGATGAAGAGTATTTGGATGAGTGGGGGGCTTGGTATATGAAAAGGTGCAGAAGATAGTCTAAGGGTCGCACGGGCCCAACACGGACTCATTTGGGTCCAACCAAGCCGCTTCTTGCGGCCAAAGCTTGGCCAAGTCTTGAGCTTTGGGCTCGGGGTTTTGGTTTGGGTCTGGTTCGGGGTCCTAATTGAATACCTCTTTTCTATTAAAACTTTTCGTATCTCCGTGTAATATTCGTTAGGATTCCAAACCGTTGAAAACAAAAATAATAAAGTATTTGGGGATGATGGGATTCGAACATGCAGGCTATAAGACAACAGCAGAGATTCTTAGCCAGTGAGCTACAAAGAGTTTCTTATATATAAGTTATCAAGAATAACTTATAACTCGAAACCAAAACAGAATCACGTCCTCTTTTATTAATTAAAACATAAGAGATAGTATATGGAATTTAGGGTCGTTACAGTCATTTAGAGATTGCTTTTCAGGACATCAGATATCTCACGACTCAAGCGTATAAAGGAGGATGGAGGAAAATTGAGCCTAAACGATACATCCAATGGAGGATGGAGGAATATGATGAGAGCTTCTCAAATTGCATATCAAGCTTCATGAGTTCAAACTACGTAGTCGAGAAACAAGAATTCAAGCTATGATAGCTAAGAGGCCAAGTCCTAATTGACGCGTCAAAGTCAAATTCAAGATTTGAAGATCAAAGAACGACTTCAAGACGCTGGTGAGGGGATTACCGCATTCAAAGTTCAAGCGAATCTATACGCTAAAGTTCAAGAGCTCGGGACTTCAAGATTCAAGAACCGAAAATTTGCGTTAACCGACATAGGAATCTTGTAAGTACTCTATATATTATGGTTATATCATTTAGATCTCTTGCACACACTTTTTTTCATGCTTTGAAACGTTTGGTTCAAACTTTGCAGCAATTTTCATTCAAAACGACTTTCGTTTTCAAGTTCAAAGTTTTCTGTGTTTTCCTTGTTCAAACATTTGTCCATTATTGGTTCAGACGTCTCTCTACTATTGAAAACGAAATATCAGTTTCAAATATCAGTTTTTACTTCAGAACAAACATCTGAAGCTTTTCAGAACAAACGTCTGAAGCTTTCCAGAACAAACGTCTGTGCCAAAGTCTCTGGTTGAAAATATTTCTTTTTCAGACGTTTGTCAAAGGCTTCTTCAGACGTTTGTTTGTTCTCTGTGCTTTTTATTGGCTTGACTTGTTTTAAGGAACAAACTTCTGAAGCTATAATATACAAATGTCTAAAGTACTAAATCTGTTAAAATCATTTCTTCTTCAGACGTTTGCCCAAAACTTCTGACGTCTGTTTGTTCTCTGTGCTTTTTATTGGCTTGAATTGTTTTAAGGAATAAACGTCTGAAGCTATAGTCTACAAACGTCTGAAGTACAAAATCTTAAAAAATCATTTCTTCTTCAAACGTTTGCTCAAAGTTTCTACAGACAGCTGTTTGTTCTTTGTGCTTTCTTTGACCATCTTTTAAAAATATCGGCAGACGTCTGAACCTCTAGTCGACAAACTTCTGTTGTTGTTAACCATTTATAACCGTTGGAATGTTTTTTACAAAGGGACAAATGTCTGCCCATTTGTTCTTCAGACGTCTGTCGATACTGAAAAATGCATGTTTTGACTTATAATGGCTAGGTTTTACTTGAGAATATAAATTAGCTTTTGGATTTTTGGCACTATTCACTCACAGATTTTCACTTGCTTATTCTTGAGTGATTTGAAAAAGAAAAATCTTATCTATTGTGAGAGTTGAATTGAGTTTTCATTTGCTTATCTTGTTTTCACTCACACACAAAATCAAGAGCACAAATTGATTATCCATATTTTGTAGAGTATTAGAAGTGAGCTTGAGGGAAACTCTATCAAGAGTATTGTAGTTCGATTGTAATCTCTTCTTTCTTTGTGTTTGGGATATTGAGTGCAAGATTACCATTGTAAAAGAAAAGAGTATCTTTGTAAAGCGATGAGCTTGTAAAGAGAAGGAGTGCTCAAATGTGACAACGCGTGATTGTATTGAAAGAGGCGGGAAGAGCTTGTAAGAAGTTTTGTTCGTAGTAACAAACAACGTGTAGTCTTTTGAGAAGACGAGTTGTTTTGGCCTCTACCAGAAGCGAAGTTGTGGATTGCGGGTGCGTAACATGTGTTTCTCCCAGAGAATGACTTGTTTAATGGAACGAGCTCGTGCGCATAAAGAAAGAGAACTAGGGGATCTTCCGAACCCCTATAAAAATCTCACATGTTTGAGTTTGCAATTTCTTTATTTCTCTTGTTTATTAGTTTAGAAATTGCATGCTTGATTTTCTTATGTCCTATATGCTTACTTGTCTTGCTTGTTTCCTATATCTCTTGATATCTGTTTATGTACTCACAATTGTATATTAGCTTAGCAAAGTATCTATATTGGTATATCTCTTGTTAAGCTTAGCAATTATGGTTTATATTAGCAAGTGTTCAGTATAGAATTTTTAATTTGGGCATATTAGTAGTATATTCCTATTCACCCCCCCCAAACCCACATTAGAAATATTTTCAATTGGCATCAAAACTTGGTGCTCTTATTGTTAAGATTAATACCCTAAAGTTATCTTATGGCATCTTCTTCCTCTTCCAACAAAAGTTTTTCTATTTATGATCCTCCTCTTTTTGATAAAAATAAATTTGAGTTGTGGAACATAAAGATGGAGTACGTGTTTTCTTGAATGACGGGGTAAGGATTTTTGAAAAATTGTTATGAACGACTATTCTATTCTTACTATTGCTAAATCTAAATGGAGTGGTCGTGATAAAGATTTTTTTTTTTAAATATCAAAGCTATTCAATTTTTTCAACTTGCTTTAGATATTGATATTTTTAACAATTTTTCATCTTGCAAGAAGGCTCATGGTATTTGGTGCTCATTGGAGCAAATCTATGGAGAGCACGTAACTTGCAAGGAAGTGGAGAAAAGAGACTTGCTTAGTGACTTTGGATGATTCTAAAAAATCGGCAAATCAAGAGAGAACATCCAACTCTAAAATGTTAATCGAACCTTTTTTAGATTATAGCGTTGTGAGTATTTCTTTCCTTGATTATCATAAACTTACGCATAATCAATTATTTATCGCTTATTATGATCTCCGTGAAAAGTTTAATGTAGTTGCATTTAGAAATGAATTCCTCAAAAAAGGTTCTTATGATTTTGATATTGAAAGAGAGGAGTTGAATACTTGTCGTGATTCTTTTGAGATTTTGAATATGGCGATGGTTGCCAAATTCAATGATTTAATTTATTCTCATGATTCTCAAATTGCTTTGGTTGATAGATTAGATATTGAGAAAAATGAGTTTCTTTCAAAACTTGATTTAAAATGTAGTTCTCTTGATACTTTGAAGATAGAAAATGAAAATTCGGTTTTATCTTGCTATTATTTGAGAAGTGAAAAAGATGATGTAATTTCTAATTTGAAAAATGATATCGATATTTTAAAATCTTCTATTTCTTCTCAAGAATTATTAATTGATGATTTTGATTCTCTCAAAGTTGAGAAAGGAAAACAGTTGATTTGATTTCAAGTTTGAAAAAATGAAATTAATTTATTGAAATCTTCAATTGTATCTCAAGACTCCTTAATTTTGGAAAACTCTTCTCTCAAAACTCAAAATGATATTTTTGTTGCATCACTTGCCATGTCTTCTAACGTTGGTCCTTTAGTTAGCAATGAAAAGAAAGTTCTAAAATGAAGAGGAGATAATTTTAAAAATCCTAAATTTCGAAAACCCAATTTATTTAGATTAGTCAAACGTGTTTCTAGTTTAGCTAAATCTCATACTCATAGTCATGCATATCTGTATAGATTTAGTTCGGGATTAAAGTTTAAGAAGCATGCGCATCCTACTATTGCTCTATCACATACCTGCATTGATATTTTTAGGACTTCCATATTGGCACATACTCACGCTTGCAATTTTTGCAGTACACATGGTCATTTGGTTTATAGTTGTATCTTTAATAAAATATCTCTTTGCATGTCAATGTTAGATGGGTTCCTAAAACTAACCCATGCATAGTTTGTTTTGTAGGTATAGACAATTTGAAAAGATGAGAGCCTTGGGATCGTGATGAGCAAGAGCGCTTCAATGGGATTATTTGCTATTACTCGTCACTTAGTTAGGTAATGGTAGTATTGCAATATTCTTTTATAATATCGTCTACTCGTTTGTGCTTAACATTGTTGATATTGTAGAATGTATGAACTTGAATCTACAAAAAAAAAAAAACCCTCCTCTTTTTGCAATGGTCGGGCTAAAATTGAGCTCTTCATGAAACAAACACAAAACTTATTCGTTCAAAACTTTACCAAACCTTTTTGTTTAAGTTACTTCCAGCCATTCGTCATGTTACCGTCCATAAACCTAGGTTACAGTATAAAAGCATTATTTATCTTCGTAACTCTGAGTTTTGATTTAGCTATGAAGACCTTAAGATTGGGAGCACATCTATCATTTTCTTGCAAAGGAAAGCAATAAAAAGAAGGAAAAATCTAGCTATAAATGATTGTGGAAATCTTTGGGGCTGCTGGCCTTCAGATATGCTTGCTTAATTACTGCTTTTTCTAGAAGCTGCATATATTTTGATTACAAGCTATAAGTTCATAGTATGAGTCCACATTGTGCAGTGCAAGCACGAGAGACTCCGTCAAAAACCATGAGGCAGAGGTACACACACAATGACTGCTGTCTAATTATTATAGGTTGACTAATTAATGAGAGACAATTTTCCACATATAATTAAAAGACTTGGGCACAATTAATTCAATAAATAAGATTCTGTTTTGGCTAATTAGTAATTACACACAATGTTATTCATGCAGTCACATGGAGACAAATCCTTCATTTTCTGCATGTTGACAGAGAGAATTGGTGAAGGTTTGGGAACAATTAGTGTTGATTTCACATTCATGAGACGGCATGTTGACATGTTCAAGTGGAATTCTCATATATCCATCAGATTATGAGCAAACTAAATAAATCAATCACAGAGATACTCAGATTTACATGGAAAATCCAAATAGGGAAAAACCACAGACAACAACAGAGATCAATTTCACTAATTTTAGATGGAGAGATTGCAGCTTGATTCAGATGACGGTTCCTCGGTCCCCTAAAACTCTGAATTAAATAATACCTAGGGTTAATTACAAACAAAATTTCCGGAAGACGCTTCGACAAGTAGGGGAACAATTACAGTATACACCAAATTAAAAAAAAAATCGGTTTCGAGGCTCCATCTCCGGACCCTTGGAAGAACTCTGTGTAGCGCACATAACAAGTGGTACTACGTGGAGACTCACCAGCTTCAGCCGAAAGATAAGACCTGAACAGTTGGTGAACTGTATCAGCTTGGAAACCAAATAGAGTTAGGATATGATGATATTCTTAGAGTTGTAGAATGGTAGGCATGCATTTTTAAATATACATATTAATTCATTGGAATAAAAGAAGAAAGAAATACACACATAAATCAATCCACTAACAGAAAAGAAAGCAATTTTTTATATCAACTAAAAACACTTATTCATGACAATATCTTATACTAAAAACACTCTAAAAATAATGTACACTTTTTTTTTGATCAGGCATAAAACCACTCACTGCTTCAGTTCTAAAACCTGCACAATTACAAAAAAGTGCCGCAGCCACCTCTTTTTCTTAAGAATCAAAACAAAACAGAGGCAAATCAAACAGCATCCCTTCATGTCCTCCCCCTAAATTCAAGTTATCATCAAACAACCAATTCTCAAGCATCGACAATGGCATTTCATCTCCCAAATTAGGCTCACTCTCGGTCTCGGACACGTCGGACGTCATAACCGAGTCATGCGAATCGGGCGACACCAAGTTCTGGCTCGACCCGGAACTTGCCAGGTCGGTCCTGGGCTTCTCCGAACCGGCCCTCATCCAACCCTCGAGAAGCCGCGAGATGTTCTCAGTGCTTGAAGCATAAGTTGAGGTGGTTGTTGGTAATGTTGTGATTATAATGGTCTTATCATCAAATGATAAGGCTTGTTGAAGAGCTTGTTTGGCCTTGTTGATGTCAGTTTGAAGCCTCTTCTCCCATTGGCCTTTCGAGGTTGGTTTATCACAAGTGGTTGAGTTGCTATTGCCCTCAAGCTTTTGGAGCTTTCTCTTAAGATGCGTGTTCCAGTAGTTTTTGATGTCGTTGTCTGTTCTCTCTGGAAGATAAGAAGCAATAGCTGCCCATCTGCAATTATAATAATAATATATAATTATGATTAGTAACTATATATATGTATTTGTTCAAAAATTAATAACACAGTACACAGCAAATGATCAAAAAGTTGGCTCTATTAAACATGCATGAATCCTATTGCAGTCTTACAGCTGTACATATTTATGAAGATAGTGTGACAGGTTATATAACATTTATGGATTAATGAAGATTGACGTGGTGGTTATGGTGATGGTGTATGGTAACAAACATATAATTGTAGGGTAAATTTCACGAAAATACCTTTAGTTGCCGTGGTTTTTCACCTAAATACCCTAAGTGCTGTTTTTGAGGCTGTTTTAGTAAAACAAAATTAAAAAATCTCTTGAAAACCAAAAACTTTTACTCTTATATATATATATATATATATATATATATATATATATATAATCTAAAAAAATGAATTTTTTTGGGTGTTGTATATGATGAATTAAGTAAACTACCTATTGCCCAAGAGAGCTTGGAGATGAATAATGAGCTTCTCCTCTTGATCAGTGAAGTTGCCGCGCTTGATCCCCGGCCTTAAGTAGTTTGTCCATCTCAGCCTACAACTCTTGCTGCATCTCATTAACCCTGCATCCAAACAAAATTTTAAATAAATTTCCCCTCTTTGCCGCTTTACTAAAAATTAGAAAAAGAAGAAGCGTCCAAGTTGACTCTTTAAAATAAAATCAGAAAGCGTTTATAATTATTTTCAGGAATCGAACCGGCGAGCTCAGAAAGTCAAAAAAAAGAGAGGAATGGATCGGAAAGCTCACCAGTGTTGGTAGGAACAGCTCTCCAGTTGCCAGGGCCATGGTCTTGGATGTAAGAGACCAGGATGATGTCTTCCTCGGGTGTCCATGGCCCTTTCTTCACTCCTATTATGTCACAACATGGTGCCCTCCCCATTTAATTATTCTATATTTGGATCAAGCTTTAGATATGTAAGTGAAGTTGTTTTTTTTATAAAAATATATATCTATAAGTTTATGAAACTCAAAGGCAAATTGAGACAAGCGTCCAAGGCTCCGGGTTCTGCTCAGATTTTATAGAGAGGAGATCACGCTGACTATTGTTCAGAGAAGAGAAAGAGTCAACAACCAAGAAGACAGCAAGCAAGGGTGCATTTACTTTCTTACTTTTACCTTCTCTCTCAAAAGTCAACTCACTGCTCTCTCTCTCTCTCTCACATCGATCTCTGATATCTGCCACACAAATGCGCGTGTATTGAATGAGAAAGCCCCGGTAAAAAGGAAAGCCCCATGGCTCAAGTTTTGAGAGATGGATCACTTATTGTTATTTAATTGATTACTTGATTGTTGTTAAATATACTATGTTTATCTTGATCATGTCGTTGCTTATGATGTATCTTTATCATGCAGCCATTAACTGTGGCTTTATTAGGGTTTTGACAAACTCAGAGCAACCAAATAAATAAGTGACTAGCCAGTTAATCACTGTATATTTTGAACAACATGTATACTGAAGGCGTGTGCAAACTTTTTTTATTCTGAACATTACATGAAATTTTCTAAATATATCTATAGTTTTTTAAAATTTATATTAAATGAATGTGGTTGGTGGTAATATTAGAATTGAAGAAATTTATGAGTTATACAAAATAACGAAGATACAAGCTCTAATATGTAAATTTGTAAGGCATATCAATTTTGGGCTTTTGAGCATTAGAGAGAATACATAATGAATGTGAGAGAGAAAGATGGTTGTTGACTTCTAATTTTCTTATTTTTCTCTTTTATGCTGATGAGACCAACATCTAGCTCTAATTCTCATCTTTGGCTATTGGAAGTTTGTCATTTTTTCTAGTTTATTTTGGCATTTTTTCTAGTTTTTATTTTGTTGATTATGATGTATCTTTAACATGCAGCCATTAACTGTGGCTTTATTAGGGTTTTGACAAACTCAGAGCAACCAAATAAATAAGTGACTGGCCGGTGATTTGCTGTATATTTTGAACAACATGTATACTGAAGGCGTGTGTAAACTTTTTTTTATCCTGAACATTACATGAAATTTTCTAAAGATATATATAGTTTTTTAAAATTTATATTAAATGAATGTGGCTGGTGGTAATATTAGAATTGGAGAAATTTATGAGTTATACAAAATAACGAAGATACAAGCTCTAATATGTAAATTTGTAAGGCATATCAATTTTGGGCTTTTGAGCATTAGAGAGAATACATAATGAATGTGAGAGAGAAAGATGGTAGTTGACTTCTAATTTTCTTATTTTTCTCTTTTATGCTGATGAGACCAACATCTAGCTCTAATTCTCATCTTTGGCTATTGGAATTTTATCATTTTTTCTAGTTTTTATTTTGTTGATTAATGACATAATCAAAGGACTTTACCTAGCAATCTAGTAGATTCCACATATAATACCTGATTAGTAAGGACAAAATGAAGCAATCTACAAGATAAGGACAAAAACACAACTTTAAAACTTACACTTAATTAGGCTCGGCAAATAAAACGATCCGAGCTAACACGTCTCACAGCTTGTCTGACTCGTGTGTCAGGCGAGACGAGACGAGCCGAGCCAACTCGCCTCATCAGGGAAACTAGTCGAGTCGAGTCGAGTCGAAACAGGAATTGTTATTGCCTAAACCCACTTGCCTTGACTAGTACTACCTAGACTAGTCGGGTTGGGCGAGTTAGCTAGTCTAACTTTAATTTGTATTTAAAAAATTAATAGCGATAATGATTTTAAAAAATTTAGGCCAAAATTTAAAAAGATATATTAATATTAACCTGGTTATGTTAAAGTTTTTAATATAATTTGAGCGGACCCGAACTCGCAAGTTAAGCAAGTCAACTTAGGAGTCAAACGAGGCGAGATAGGTGAGTTGCCTCGCGAGTTAAAGGAGGCCAGGTGCGAGATGAGGTGATTTAACTTGAGAATTAGATGAAGTGAACGGATACATTTCGACTTTAAAAAAATCCCAAACCTGCTCGCTTCGGCGAACCCGTTTAGATAAGGTGAGTCATTAACTCACCACATCAACAAACGGCCGAGGCGAGACGAGCAAACGAATTCTAGTCTCATTTGCCGGGCCTTCTAGCACTTTTGTTTCCATTTTTGTAGTCAACTGCTAAACCGGCAGCCTAACATTAGATGCACCATGCATGTTGGTATGAAATAATGCAAATGATTTTTCCTAGAAGAAAATTGTGTTCCTCTTTAATATGTACGAATATAAGATCAAGAATAATGAAATATTAATGAAACAATTAACTCCTTAGATAAAAAGTCAATTTCTATTCAACACACTAGCACTGTATGCTTGATGGGAAAGAAACCCTAATAAGCAGCCTGCAGCACCCTTCAACTACCAGTGCGATATATTCATTTTCCGTCGGCTTTATTAATTAGAAATTAAGAATCTAAAGAAAAAAAGAGTAAACTTGTCGGCTAGGACCATTTCTTTTGCTATAGCCAATTGGGTAAAAATTAATAGCATAACATTTCGACCTTAACTAATTAAATATAGTTAGAATGTGACCCTTGAAGTGATCATCAAGTCATGTATTTTCTACTAAAAACACTATATTTTTTTCAAGGAATCAATATTAAGGAACCTTAATTAAGCCATGGACTCTTCAATTCTGGCATGAAGGCCCCTCATGCATTCATTGATATTAGGTACATGTGTCTGGTGAGACCAATTCTTGTGTATTGAAGTTGATAGTGAGGTTTGCTTGTGAGCTTGTAATTAGACTTCTGCAAGTGTGAATGCAATTTCATAGATGGTTGAAAATTTCTTGGGGTTAATAAATACCTAAGAAAGGTATCTTGAGATAATTATTATGATGAAATTTGGAGTGTAGATAAATTACATTAATTACTTATTTTGAACGTATTTGTTTGTTGCACTAAAATGTCATTTTTGTTTATTTCTTGAAGCTGTGATTGTAGTAGGGTTGTCTACTCCAAAATTCAGCGGATATATATAGATATATATATATATATATATATATATATATATATATATATTAAAGAAACCAATGAACACATTAGTTAGGCACAACCATATTTTCGGCTCAATTAATGAGAAGTGCCGACTCACTTAATCGGTTTCAGATGAACATGCACAATAACATAGGCCATTATATGCGGCGGTTTCATCACCTGAGCAACTGCCACTCGAGTAAACCATGAACATGAGAATCTTCACGCTAATTAACAACCAAAACTTTATCATATTTATATCTTAATCTATCCTAAGATAGTTCATCTAATTTCAGAATATAAATCTACTTAAATTCTTGCTCATCAAAATTTTAAGAATATTTATTGTTGTAAAAAATCAAATTGAGATTTCGATTCGAATCGAAAACAAAGTAATTAATTATGAGATTATATATGGAGCGAGCTCCTTGCGTGTGCCACACCATGCAACACGTTAAATCGGTATATCTACGGGCGTTTCTTTAATAAAAAGCTAACATACATAAGTTTCCAATCTAGGGTATTATATATCTCATGTGAATGAAGTTGGTATGCAAAAAATAAACATGAAAAAGAGAGGCATGCAGATATGGCTTTATTCATTTAATTTGCTCGGTGATGTGGCAATGAACAAGAGATTGGACGGCAGAGGACGTCAATTCTCTTCATAAAACCCCATGCATGACCCTTGTGGATCTAAAGCATTGAAAGGAGCAGAGCTGGAGCTATATCATTCTTCATGAGACAATGTGTATATATATAGGGGACCATTACCTTATAAATCTCAATGGGATGTGATCTAGCTATTGGAATATTTCACAAGGGTGTTTACTGTAAATTTTATGTATGCAATCCGTGTTCATCTTCGCTGCCTTTTTTTGGTATTATTTCACCACCAAATGTGCCACTGCTCCGCACCATCCAATCAAAATGGTGAACAGTTCAACCACTCAACCTGACTTGTGTTTGTGAAGATAAAAAGTATAAATGACGACTTAAATTATTTGGGAAAGAAAAGAGAGGAAAAGATTAAAGGCAACAACCCAAATCGTGGCACTGTTTGATTGGACTAAACCTATACATGTAATTTATGCTACAACCAGTACAACAAGGGGATGTACCTACGGAAACCGTAGGGACAACTTTCTACTGCCACAACGAATTAATCCGTAGGTCCTTAGGATTGCCCAGTGCCCTATGTATTAATTAAAAAATATTAAAATATAATTTTTTATTTGGTCCTGCGGAGCCGCAAAAGAAAGCTCTACGTATTAATCCGTAAGGGCAACGATGGGTTATTTATAAAAAAAATAGAGCTCAGTAATTCCCCACCGTCATCCCTAAAATTTTCCTCTCTCTCCCGCAATCGATTCCCGCGCGCGTCTCCTCGCCACCACACCTCGTCGCCAGTACACCCATCGTCGACTTCGTCGTCGTCGTTGGCCGCACCACAGTTGTCGTCGACTGTGTCTCGTCGAGCTCAGTAATTCTCCCGCGAGCTCGTTGTCGACTGTGTCTCGTCGTCGTCGGTCGCACAACAGTCTCCCGCCGGCAAAACTACTCCGAGGTGAGTTAATTTCCATTTCCCCCTTATAATTATGCTTTTTTGTGTTAATCTTGATTTTAGGGTTAGGGTTAGGGTTATAGCTATTTTTTTGTTAATTGGGGGTGAATTAAGATTAGGGTTAGGGTTAATTAGGTAGGGTTAGGATGAATTATGTGTGGTTATGGTTATGGTTAGGGTTAGGATGAATTATGTTGGGTTATGGTTAGGGTTAGAGTTAGGGTTAGGGTTAGTTTAGGTTAATTAAGGTTGGGGTTTGGGTGATGATTAGGGTTAGGTCAATTTGGGTTTGGGTTTGGGATAGGGTTAATTTGGGTTAATTAGGTAAAGTAGAGTATATTCGTGTTAGGATATTGATTAGGGTTAGGGTTAGGTTAATTGGGTTAATTTTGGGTTAATTAGGGATAATTTGTGTTAGTATTAGGGTTAGGGTTAATTTGGATTAATTTGGATTAATTTTGGGTTAATTAGGGATAATTTGAATTAGGGTGATAATTAGAATTAATTTGGGTTACATAGGGTTAGGGTTAGGATTTAGGGTGCACTAGTGTATTCAGTAGGATATTTGATGATAACGTAAACGTACAATTTTACCGTAAACGCAAATTTTTTTTTATCCTAAACTAAAAACTTCGAACTCTTAATAACGAAACGTAAACGTAAAACCTATTCAACTTAAATGTTCAAGTTAAAACCAATATATGATACTCGATGATAATATAAAACTTTCATATTCTCATCGATACTCATATGTGAAAATCAAAGCGTGACTTAGTCCCCGTCTATCGATTATCATACGTTCGATATGCATCGTGACATAAAACTATACGAAGGTTGTTAAATATCAGACGGTATAGTTCGGTACCAACAACCGTCGTGTAGTCTATGTGACAAGAAGATTAAATCGTATGATAACCGATAGATTTGTTCAGTATGGACAACTTAGGAATGTATAAAGCAAACACCTGCATTCACTTGTGTTTTCATTCGTTTCGAGTTATTTCGTCGGTACTTTTCCACTGGTTCTCCGTGTACAAAAATAGATTAGATGTTCATTTCAACGTTATTTCACAGCGTTGAAATGATTATCTATTCTATTACAGTGTACTCGAAGAACAGCGGGGAGGTGCTGCCGAAATTTACTCGAAACGGATGAAAGCACAAGCGAATTGGTGTCTGCTCTATACATTCTTAATGGGATAGAAACGTTACCCCCGACAGTCGAAACACACACATACAATACGAATACACAACAAACGCACACACAAAGAACATACACACTAACAACCCTAAACTTAAGCGAAATCATAAATTGAAACACACATACACAGAATACAACTCATATTTGGGTATCTTAAAATCTAACTTTGTTTATCGATAATTTATTCTTTTCAACGACAAACTTGCATCTACGGATTGTCTTCTTTGTCAGTAACCATCGCGTTCTTAGATTTCTCAATATAGTCATCATAACCTACAATTTATATGTTATAGAGTCTAACATGGCCATAAGTACATCAGAGTTAAGGACTGGATGTACGTAGATTGGCAACAACGTATGTAACCTAAGTTTGTCGCAGGAGTTGCTGCTTTCATTGAATTTGCATGCGCACATAATAAGATCATGTTAGAGAAGATTCTCTACCCGTGCGATAGATGTGGGAATAAGTACTAGCAGAAGGTAGAATTCGTAGAGCTTCATATCGTTAAACATGATTTTACTAGACATTATACAACTTGGCTATATCACGGGGAAGGAGAAGAAAAAGACAGTAATGCGGCAGAATAAGAAGGAGAAGATGGTAATGCGGCAGAAGAAGAAGACAGTAACTTCTTTCCATGAGAAGAAATTGAGGATATGGTAGAGACTGTCTTGGGTGATAGTATTCATACCGAAGATGACATTGTTTCCGGTCAAGAACCGCGTGCGGATAAGTATGAAAAATTCATGAATGATGCAAGAAGACCAATTTATGGGAATGCAAAGTATTCCACTCTTGTTGGCTATAGTGCCCTCAAGTCAATTATTGGATTGCAGACACACGATTGCGATGATTGAGGGAGGACCTATACTGGTAGAATAGTCTTACTTGAGATGATAGTATGCTATCTGGTTTGTCTTTATTATCATGTACAGCATTAGGTGGCTTTACTGATCACTGTTGCATATTGATAGAGCCCATAAGATTCTTGCTTGACTGGCCGCAATATGATGGCGATCATATACGTGGAAGCTGGGTGGTCTATAAGCACATCCTTAAATGTCCCTAGTCGTGGGAGTTTTGAGACTGGGTATCGATACTCCAGTGTAGACTAGTATATACTGATCGAGACCCCGACGAGGGGCAGTGGCCGGTCTCACAAGCCATTGGTGTTAGTTTGTTCACCTAAGATAGTATATAGGTGCTCATTGGGTTATGAGTACACCAGATGGACTCGCCGGGAACCTGCTAGTTGGTACTATACCTATTGTCAGATAGCAGTTCCCATGTGACATATGTACAAGTTAATCTGTCGACCTGAGATCATCATTTGTCTCATGTGAGTTCCTGCTGTGCTTTGATTACTACCCTACCACGGCTCAAAAGAGTCATGCAAACAGGTTTTAGTTGGGTACAGACCCGAGCCACATAGAGGCAGTGAGCGGATCGTCGGGGATTCGTCTCTCCCGGTATTGGGGGTTGATGTTGCGCAATGCACGGATGGCCATCACCAGAAATCCTTGGCCAAGATAGTCGAGAATTACTGATCTAGGATCAGTAGTTTCTCAAGTGGTAATGGGTTTCATACCGACACGAATTATCGCGTTATTAGGGGTCTGACTTTATGCACCCCCTAGACTCGATATGTGATACTCTTAGACGAACAGACCGGACTGTACGGAGATTGTCATTGTTGTTGGGTTACAGCAGCGCCACGGCCATCAATCTGTGACCAGATGCAGAACAAAAATTTATAAAACTTGGCGCTACCACAACCAATTACCTGGATCTATCCATAAGCCCTAGATAACAAAACATGTAAAGGAGTTAGAATGACTATACCGAATAGATCCGTGTCCTTCGGTCTTCAACCATCATCCCAAGCTCTTAGGGGCTTCCTTGATCAAGATTGATCTCTGGTCTCCCTCTATCGAAGATGATCCACCCGAGAGTCTATGCAACGAGCTCCAACCTCATATCCAAGGCAATTAGGGCACCTAGATCGCTACTCTAGATACCGTAGATGAAATAGAGAGTGATGAAGGATTAATTTGTCTCAAGACACCCAAGCATTCTAAACTCATCAGAGGGTTTGGGTGGAGCTAGAGGAAGAAGAAGATACCATGAGAATGAGATATTGAGAGCAACTCAAGAAGGAGAAAAAGAAATGAATAATGGATTGTGTTTTTGTTTGTTGTGTGAGTGTGATAAGAAATAATGGAGCCATCACATAAATGTCCATCTCTCCAAAATATCTTAGTCAACAAAAAATATCTCAAGTCAACATAATCTTATAACAAACAAAAACCCTAAGTATGGTAGAATAGTAATCATGGGTCACTAATTAGCCATGCCACAAAAATGCAATAAACACCTCATCCTACACCTCAATAACCTTTTAATCCAAAAAGGTCTAAACCATGATGAGGTGTAATCTTCTAAAAGTAATCTTGTAATAAATTACAAGAATACCCCTCAACCATATATACATACCCCCATCCGTATTCTGAACAATACGAATACAAAGAGACGAAAATAATCCAACAAATATAATACTAGGATTCGGCTTAAACCAAAGCCTTCTAGTATTATCCGTTCGAATATCATCCGTGCACAAGTACACGTATGTGATCGATCCCTGCCGTAAAATCATACGGCCTCTACATTGTTTCGCCCGAAGCAGGGAAACCCTCTGTGTGGGACTCTAAAGACTCGTCAATACACTGACAGTGGGTTCAACCACAAGCACGTCAGCGATACTAGCTGTACGTAACGGCTACCCAGGTATTGAGCGAAAGGGAGGCCGACGAGCATACTCATCCTGAAATCCCTACTAAGCCTGACAGTGACAATATTCGTACAGTCCGGTTCATTCGTCTATGAATATCGAATATCGAGTCTAGGGGGTGGATAAAGTCAAACCCCTAATAACGCGACATTTAGTGTCGGTATGAAGCCCATCACCATCTGAGAAACTACCGATCCTAGATCAGTAATTCTCGACTACCTTGGCCAAGGATTTCTGGTGATGTCCACCCGTGCACAACCGCGACATCAACCCCCAATACCGGGAGAGACGAATCCCCCGATGATCCGCTCACTGCCTCCATGTGGTTCGGGACTGTACCCAACTAAAACCTGTTTGCACGACTCCTTTGAGCCATGGTAGGGTGGTAATCAAAGCACAGTAAAAACTCACACGAGACAAATGACGATCTCAGGTCGATAGACTAACCTGTACACATGTCACCAGGGAACTGCTATCTGACAATAGGTATAATACCAACTAGCATGTTTCCGGTGAGTCCGTTCGATGTACTCATAACCCAATGAGCACACGTATACATCTTAGGTGAACAAACTAACACCAATGGCTTGTGAGACCGGCCACCACCCCTCGCCGGGGTCTCGATCAGTATATACTAGTCTACTCTGGAGTATCGATGCACAGTCTCGAAACTCCCACGACTAGGGACATTTAAGGATGTGCCTATAGACTATCCAGCTCCCACGTATATGATCTCCATCATACTGCGGGCAGTCAAGCGAGAATCCTATAGTCTCTATCAACATGTAATAGTGATATGTAATGCCACCTAATATTGTACATGATGATAAAGACAAATCAGATAGTATACTATCATCTCGAGTAAGACTGTTCTACCGGTATAGGTCCTCCCTCAATCATCATAATCACCTGCCTACGACTATGATAATTGTCTTAAGAGCACTATATCCAACAATCTCTCACTTGCACTTAAGACTAATTATTGCGGTGTCGCATACTCACAGCCCATGTGATACCGAACACCCAACTCCTCTGCTAATTAGTCTCGCAAAGCTCGTTTGCGAAACTATTGTGTTCGAGAAATAGCCTCAGTGAGTGGATCCTCTCCAGTATTTATTTTTGTATCTCTCTATATCTCAATTTCACGGAGAAAGCTATCTTCCGAAATGAGCAATACCTGTCTTAGAATATATCTGGATATCTGAAGGGACCCAATTCACAAATGAACTCCAAATCCAGCAAACTTTTTAGACTGTATTGTCCACTGAATTTAATCAGTATCCTGCACCATTCCTTCCTCGGTATCCATTTGGACCACCTGTCCAAACTACTGCCCCTCAAAAGAGGGAAAACTAAAACTCTGACAGTCGCTCTGTCATCTAGGTCACCTTGGAAGCCTGGAATGATAACCGTCTCCCGAAGGAGGCCGCTGTTTCCATATCCCTTGAACATCCACTTATGTTCATAAACTGCTTCCCAACGTTTCTCCAGGATTGGATTATAAAGTTATTGCGGCTAGTGCAAAAATAACATCTGGTGTGGTATTTGACATCTCATGATTGACTCAACTGCCTAAGCAAGTGATATGCCAATTATGCACATCCCTCACCCCTTTAGTCTATAAGACACCTTTAGAGTGGGTGACTCCATCACCTGCAGGTACACCACCATGTCAGGAGTCGTCCATTCTAAAACACCTTTAGAATAGTGTCACGCCCCGCTTCCCAGAGTACGCTAAGATGGGCACGTGACATAGCCAACCATGCTACCTGTGGGTAGGAGGTATCCATCCACAGTCACATTACGGCTGTATAGATATCAAGAACAGAAATAAAACTATCTAGCACATGTCCATAAGCCAAAATAAAATGAGTCAAGAATAAATAACGCGGAAGCAAGAGATCTAATATAAGAATAACTGGAATGTATGTCCCATAATGCGGGCTCACATCAGAAATAAAATGCTGAAAAGTAAAGAACTAACTACTACTGAATCTTCACTGCTCAGCCTGCTGGCTGAAGTACTCCTGCTCGGACTGTAGCAAAGGTACGGAATCTGGGCCATGCAAAACCCAGACGTCAGCGCGTCATGTCATCAAGCAATAAAATATACACAGGGTAACAAGACATGCAAGCATAAACAGAAATGGTAAAGCAGGTGTAATAGCAATATAAATCAGAGCAGTGAAGGGTAGTGTACAGTGAGTAGGCTAAACTGGTCTAGTGGTTATCTACTCTCAGGTCTTTGAAATCAATTTGATGAATCATCGATGTAACTCAATAGTATCCCGTGCATGCCCGGGACCACAGTCTAAGACTCTCGAGCTGAAACCGAGACGTGCCGCAAGGCACTAAAAGGAAAAAGGTAAAGACGAACGATGTCAGCAGCATCGTCCCGAGGCGGGCCTAGCCTCTAAAAATTGATCAGTATAAGCAAGCAACTGTCGAGTTACAAGTCAGGATTTCATCATTGATTTCCCCATACCCCCAAGTTATATGTGTTCAAGTCAGGTATTAAGTAATCAAGAACAAATGCCAACACAAGAGCAGGTAGGTGCAGATTTGTCTGGGTAGACAACATGACCGGTCCGTAAGGACTGCAGGTTATGTTTGTTGGCATTAGACACAAGATCATGCAACAGGTCAAGCCATGGTACATCAGGTCAAGTCAAGTAGTGTACGGTACCATATCGTGTCAAGTAATATGTGTGTAGCAAGTCATGTCAGGGTGTAAAAGATATCATGTAAGTGCTCATAATCAACTAACATAATCATGGTTATAAATAAACAAGCATGGATATCAACAACATAATAAATTGGCACACGTAATAGGTTAAGCAATATGTGCAGATTAAACTACTTAGCTGTACGGTTATCAGTTTGTGTTTAAGAGATGGTTTCAGCATTATATGAATACAGTATGACAGATATGAATGTTAAAATCAGGGTAATAAGCATTAAGTAATCTAGGGATGCAATGACATATATAACCTGATCAATGGATGCAATTATAACTAAAACCGGTTAAAGATGCACACGGATGTCCGATAAAGTAAAACTAGAGAAAAGGGTATCATGGCTATAAAACAATTGTGATTATGTGATCTAACATATAAATATGATTACTAGGTATAGTCAACTAGATGCAACAATTAGGTTTCACGTTCTAGATCTGAAAATATGTAAACGGAACATTGTGCGGTTAACTTGGAATTCAAGACTTTAGATTCTATCTATAGATTTAATAGGAAAATAGATGAATTAATATAGGAATAGTATGAATAGCATGTAGTAAGTTTCACTTGCTTCGACGGATCGCGATACGGGAAACGGAACGTCTCGCGTCGGCGGGAAAAGTCGCGACGCGCGCACGGTACACGGAATGAGTCCAAACGACGAACGGTGGAATCACACGGGTCAGAGGTCCTCGCTGGGTCGTCGGGGATCGTCGCCGGCACGGTCGGATTCCGGCGAACAGAAAACAGTAAACATCAAGAATTTCAAGAGTTGTATGGAAGAAAAGAAGAGAGGAAGAGAAGAAGGATGGAGGAGAGGAGGCTTACATTGATCTGCAGAGGGGTCGTGAAGGTCGACAGCGTCGACGGAGCTCCGACGAGGTACCTGCAGCGACCACCGGCGATCAAGAATGGAAACAGAACTGCAAAGAAAAGAAAAGAAGGAGAAAGAAGTAGAAGAAGGAGAGGAGGGGAAGCAATGCTCACTGAAGGGTGCACGAGGGCCAGGGACACGGAACAAGGTCACCAGCGGCGACAGTTCCGGCGGTGCAAAGTGCAGGGGGTGCACGGCTGCTCGGCGCGAGTGCAGGGTGATCGGGGAAGAAGGGAGTGGTGGCGGAGGTGATGAGGGTGAGGTGCGGCGACAAACGGCGATGGTGGCGTCGGCGCTAGGGCAACGACTAGAGGGAAGACGGCGGCTATGGTTACTGGGGATGGGTTCTGTTTTCAGAACGAGGAAGAAGAGAAAATATATAAAGGGGAGAGAGAGAAAGATACGCGGGGAGAGAGAAAATATATTCAAGAGGAGAGAGAAGAAGAGAGAGATAGAGAGGAAGAGAGAGAGAAGAGAGGAGAGATGAATTTGTCCTTTGGCGAGGGAGAGAGAGAGGGAGAAAGAGAAGGGGGAGAGAGGGAGAGAGAGAAGGAGAAAGAGAAGGGGGAGAGAGAGACGTGGGTCCAGCCCCACTTGAGGGAGAGAGGGGATTGGCCCGGGGAAAAAGAATTTGTTTGGAAAAAATTATAAAAAGATTTAAATATTTGGAGAAGATTTCTCTGGCTGAAAAAGATTTCCACCCTAACAAACTATTTTTTTCTTTACGCTGATAAAAAAAATAGGTTAGGTAAAATTTAAAATATTAAGTAATTGTAATTTGGCGGGATACAAAATATTTCAGAATTGCGTCCGGGTCGGGTCCAAAAATTTGGATTTGAAATATGAAAAATATTAGCAAGTTCCAAAAATTGAAATGAAGGATTTTGTAATAGAAAAGCATACCCCCAAGTACGGACGCACGCACGCGCGCATAGCCGTCCAAACACGTCTGTTTCACTGAACGGGACGAGAACACGATGCAAGGACGCTACCACAGGGTTAGGGGTATCAAGCAGGCCTTGTCAAGCATTTTTAAATTATTTTAAGAGATCTAGATTGTTATATGCAAAATATGTAATGTTTGTGTAATCTATAATTAGGAAATAATGAGCTCAAGTAAACGGGTCGAATATAAAGTAAATTACCATTTGCAACACGTAAGGCAACAGAAATTGTATAACAGAACTCGGTTGTTACATTATACCCAACTTTAAAAAGAATTTCGTCCTCGAAATTCCAAAACAAGAAAGGATAAACAATCAATCAACTATAAGAAAAGATGGGGAAACTTCTGCCGGATTTCATCTTCTCGTTCCCAAGTGGACTCTCCATGTGAGCGACTGCCCCAAGAAACAAGTATAAGAGAGATAACCTTATTCTTAATAACCTTTTCCCTTCGATCCACAATTGCAACCGGTCGCTCCTCAAAAGTCAAATCTTCTCGTACAGTCAGCTCCGAAAGATCCAACACATGCGTTTCATCTCGAACATACTTACGGAGTTGGGATACATGGAACACGTCATGAACATTCGCCAGGGATCGCGGTAACGCCAAACGATACGCTACCTCACCAATACGCTTCAAGATCTCAAAGGGTCCGACGAATCGAAGACTGAGCTTTCCTCGACTTCCGAAACGAATCACCCCTCTAGTCGGTGATATCTTCAAGAATACCAAATCACCCACGGCGAACTCTAGAGGTCTTCTCGACGTATCTGCCCAACTCTTCTGTCTGTCTTGTGCTGCTTTCATATGATTCCGAATTGCATTAACTTTCTCAACTGTCTGCACAACCAAATCTGGTACCAACAATTTTCGTTCACCGACATCGTCTCAACAGACAGGTGAACGACACTTGCGACCATACAAAGCTTCGAATGGAGCCATCTGAATTGTCGCCTGGAAACTGTTGTTGTAAGAAAACTCCAACAAATGCAGATGATCCTCCCATGAACCCTTAAAGTCCAACACGCAAGCTCTCAACATATCTTCAAGAGTTTGGATCGTTCTCTCCGACTGGCCATCTGTTTGAGGATGATAACCCGTGCTAAACTTCAATCGAGTCTCCAAACTTTCCTCTAAGCTCCTCCAAAAGTGTGATAAGAATCGAGTGTCACGGTCGGACACGATGTTCACCGGTACTCCATGCAATCTTACAATCTCCTGCATGTACCGTTCTGCCAAAGTTTCCGTTGACTGACCAACCCGAAAAGGAATGAAGTGAGCTGCCTTGGTCAAACGATCAACGATCACCCAAACTGCATTGTTGCCCTTTGGACTCCGCGGTAGAGCTGTCACGAAATCCATGGTGATATGCTCCTACTTCCACTGAGGAATCGGAAGTGGTTGCAATAAACCAGCAACCCTTTGATGTTCATCCTTAACTTGCTGACACACCAAGCATTTTGCCACAAAGCGGGCAATCTCCCGTTTCATGCCTTCCCACCAGAAATGCTGTTGTAGGTCTCGGTATATCTTCGTGCCTCTTGGATGTACGGAATAAGCTGAGCTGTGTGCCTCCTTCATAAGTTCTTCACGAATATCTCCCTTTGGCACACACAACCGGCTACCATATCTCAACGAACCATCTTCATGGATCAATAAGTCAGTTCGAAGTCCAGCTTCAACCTGTTCTCGAAACTTTTGAAATCTAGGGTCCTGCGGTTGCGCTGCTTTAATATTCTCGATTAACGACGAATGTACCTGCAGCTGCATCAACTGTCCCGAAGAATGCGGTAGCACAACCTACAAATCAAATCTTCGAAAGTCTTCAATGAGTTCTTTCCGTGTAGTCAACATCTGAATAGCTGGTAACCGACTGAGTGCATCCGGTACGACATTAACCTTCCCCGGATGGTACTTAAGATCAAGATCGTAGTCAGCCATAAGCTCCAACCATCTACGTTGCCTCATATTAAGCTCCTTCTGCGTGAACACATATTTCAAGTTTTTATGATCCGTGAAAACCTCGACCCTTTCGCCCAAGAGGTAGTGTCTCCAAATCTTCAAAGCGAAGATCACAGCCGCAAGTTCCAAGTCATGAGTTGGGTAGTTCTTCTCATGGGTCTTCAACTGTCTCGATGCGTACGCTACAACCTTCCCATGGTGCATCAAAACGCATCCCAATCCTTTCCCAGATGCGTCACTGTGAATCACCAATCCTCCGGAATTGTCTGGCACGGTCAGAATAGGAGCGGTTATCAATTTCTGCTTCAACGTCTCGAAAGCTGACGCACACCTTTCCGTCCACACAAAAGGTACCTCCTTGCGCGTAAGCTTGGTCAACGGCTCCGCCAGACGAGCAAAGTTCTCCACAAATCTCCTGTAATACCCGGCGAGTCCAAGAAAGCTTCTTATCTCCGCAACATTCTTCGGAATCGGCCAATCACGAACTGCTGCAATCTTTTCGGGATCAACAGCGATTCCATCGCCAGACACGACATGCCCCAGGAACTTTACTTCTTCCATCCAAAACTCGCACTTGCTCATCTTTGCATATAATTTCTCTTGTCTCAACGTCTGCAGTTCGATCTTCAAATGTTTAGCATGCTCTTCAATATTCTTCGAATAGACTAGAATATCATCAATGAACACCACTATAAACTGGTCCAAGAATGGTGAAAAGATTCGGTTGATCAAGTCCATGAATATCGTGCATTTGTTACTCCGAAGGGCATTACTAAGTACTCGTAATGTCCATACCGAGTTCGGAACGCCGTCTTACAAATATCTTCTGCTTTCACTCGGACCTGATGATATCCGGATCGCAAATCCAGCTTCAAGAATACCCTCGCGCCACTAAGCTGCTCAAATAGTTCACCAATGCGAGGAATCGGGTACTTGTTCTTAATAGTCACCCGGTTCAGTTCTCGATAATCGATGCACATCCTCCTCGTGCCATCTTTCTTCTTGACTAGAAGAACTGGAGCTCCCCAAGGCGAGTTATTGCTGCGAATCCAACCCTTCTCAAGTAATTCAGTCACCTGCTTCTTAACTTCTTCCAACTCTACTGGTGCCATTGGATAATACACTTTAGAAACTGGCACTGCACCAGGAACAAGATCAATTGCGAACTCCACGTCTCGCCTCGGCGGTAAACCTGATATGTCTTCAAACACATCCATGAAATCTCGAACAACAACTGGCGTTTCATCTTGAGTAACCTCCATTGATGCAAGAATATTAGCTGTTGGCCTAGCCCTAAACTCGACTGGCCTGACAGAACTGCTTCCTCCAGTGAAGATAAATTCGGGATGTCCGGGAATCTGGAAAATTACTTTCTTTGCCCTACAATCAATGTGAGAATGGAAAGTGCCGAGAAAATCCATTCCCAAGACGACTTCATAGCTGCCCGTATCAATCACCAAGAAATCTGCAAAAAGCTCCCATCCACAAACAACAACTGCACAATCTTTACACTCTCTACTAGATATGATTTTCCCATTCCCAGTGTGTATGTCCCAGAAACTAGACAGGGTCGTGCAGGTAATCGAGTGTGTAGCTATAAACTTGGACGACATAAAACAATGGGATGCACCAGAATCAAGTAACGCTAATGCGGGAAAACCATGAACGAGTAGAATTCCTGAAACAATTTCTCCTGAAGCCTTAGCTTCCTCAGCCGTCAAGGTAAAAGCTCGAGCCTAATTGGGTCCTTGAGTCAGTTGCTTCTGTCCCGGAAACAGTTTCTGCGGTGGCTTCTGAATATCATCCCTTGTGCGAAGCTTCGACGGACAAGAGTTACAGTGTGATCTGCCGCTCCACAAACCAAATAGAGTCCCTTCCTTCTTCGACAATCCTTTTGCACGTGTCCAGGTAAATGGCAGTAGTCACAAATTACGCTCCTTCTTCGATCAACGACAACAGGCTTCTTCATCGGTGTTACGCCACGACGGTTCACTGGAATACCCCTGTGTCCATGTGCTCGGTTCGGTGCAAAAGTCGGCTTCCGTACTGTAATTGCTGTTTGCTGAGAACTCCCAGTCTTCCCAGATAAGCTCTGCTGTTCTCGGGCTGCCGTAAGTACCTGTGAGAAAGTGGTCAAACCCAGGGAGACAATCTGCCTCTGGATGTCCACATCCAAGCTGCGCATGAACCTCCTTGCCCTAACCGCATCGTTGGCAACTAAAGATCCAGCGAACCTACTAAGCCGCATCCACTCAGCAGCATGTACATCTATAGGTGCACCGTTCTGCCTTAGACTGATGAACTTCTCTTCCATTTCCTCCCGTGCAGTCCGCGGGAAGAACTTCTCCAAAAAACACTTCGAAAAATCCGAAAAATCCGCCCACTTGATCGGCTTGGGCAAGCGGGTCTCTTCCACAAGCCACCATTCACGGGCGTAATCAACTAACTGGATGCGTACCACATCCACCCTCTTATCATCTGGGATCTGTGCTGCAATGAGTAGATTCTCCGTGTCAACCAGCCACTGCTCCGCTGGCAACGGTTCCTCTAGGCCGGTAAAGACGGACGGACCCAGTCTTCTGAAATCTGCTACGGTTCCCGCACGATCTACTGGTCTGGCCCCAACATTGTTCACGGACTGTTGAACGGTCTGCAAACCTTCCTGAAACGATTCAGCTTGCTGCTGGATCAGCTCGGTCTGCCGCTTTTGGTTCTCTAACATCCCACGTATTACTCCAAGCATAGCGGCTTCGTCAACGCGCCTTTGGTACGTCTTCTGATTCTTGTCTGCCATCTTCCTGAAATCAAAACACATAAGGATTAGCATGATAACAGATTCAAAATGTAGATCAAGGCTAGAACTCTGAGTTACTTAAATAGAGTACCGCATTGTAACCATACCGCGGTATCATAGCTACAATTACATAACTCCACCCAAGTCGTCTAAGTTCTAGAGATAAACAAGGAACCAGGTTTCGAGTCGATATGCAAAGGAAGTTTGCACACCGTAAAAGATATAATCAGGAGGAGGTTAGATTCAAGAACGGTTAAACGGCAAGATGGCAGGACATGTTTCCTAAACACGAGTATTCTGATTCGTGTATTAGGTACAATACCCAACTACAAAAGAATCAAACCCGATTAACCTATGGCTCTGATACCAAACAAACCATGTCACGCCCCGCTTCCCAGAATACGCTAAGATGGGCACGTGACATAGCCAACCATGCTACCTGTGGGTAGGAGGTATCCATCCACAGTCACATTACGGCTGTAGAGATATCAAGAACAGAAATAAAACTATCTAGCACATGTCCATAAGCCAAAATAAAATAAGTCAAGAATAAATAATGCGGAAGCAAAAGATCCAATACAAGAATAACTGGAATGTATGTCCCATAATGCGGGCTCACATCAGAAATAAAATACTGAAAAGTAAAGAACTAACTACTACTGAATCCTCACTGCTCAGCCTGCTGGCTGAAGTACTCCTGCTCGGACTGCAGCAAAGGTACGGAATCTGGGCCATGCAAAACCCAGACGTCAGCGCGTCATGTCATCAAGCAATAAAATATATACAGGGTAACAAGACATGCAAGCATAAACAGAAATGGTAAAGCAGGTGTAATAGCAATATAAATCAGAGCAGTGAAGGGTAGTGTACAGTGAGTAGGCTAAACTGGTCTAGTGGTTATCTACTCTCAAGTCTTTGAAATCAATTTGATGAATCATCGATATAACTCAATAGTATACCGTGCATGCCCGGGACCACGGTCTAAGACTCTCGGGTTGAAACCGAGACATGCCGCAAGGCACTAAAAGGAAAAGGGTAAAGACGAACGATGTCAGCAACATCGTCCCGAGGCGGGCCTAGCCTCTAAAAACTGATCAGTATAACCAAGCAACTGTCGAGTTACAAGTCAGGATTTCATCATTGATTTCCCCATACCCCCAAGTTATATGTGTTCAAGTCAGGTATTAAGTAATCAAGAACTAATGCCAACACAGGAGCAGGTAGGTGCAGGTTTGTCTGGGTAGACAACAGAACCGGTCCGTAAGGACGGCAGGTTATGTTTGTTGGCATTAAACACAATATCATGAAACAGGTTAAGACATAGTACATCAGGTCAAGTCAAGTAGTGTACGGTACCATATCGTGTCAAGTAATATGTGTGTAGCAAGTCATGTCAGGGTGTAAAAGATATCATGTGAGTGCTCATAATCAACTAACATAATCATGGTTATAAATAAACAAGCATGGGTATCAACAACACAATAAATTGGCACACGTAATAGGTTAAGCAATATGTGCAGATTAAACTACTTAGCTGTACGGTTATCGGTTTGTGTTTAAGAGATGGTTTCAGAATTATATGAATACAGTATGACAGATATGAATGTTAAAATCAAGGTAATAAGCATTAAGTAATCTAGGGATGCAATGACATGTATAATCTGATCAATGGATGCAATTATAACTAAAACCGGTTAAAGATACATACGGATGTCCGATAGAGTAAAACTAGAGAAAAGGGTATCATGGCTATAAAACAATTGTGATTATGTGATCTAACATATAAATGTGATTACTAGGTATAGTCAACTAGATGCAACAATTAGGTTTCACGTTCTAGATATGAAAATATGTAAACGGAACATTGTGCGGTTAACTTGGAATTCAAGACTTTAGATTCTATCTATAGATTTAATAGGAAAATAGATGAATTAATATAGGAATAGTATGAATAGCATGTAGCAAGTTTCACTTGTTTCGACGGATCGCGATACGGGAAACGGAACGTTTCGCGTCGGCGGGAAAAGTCGCGACACGCGCACGGTACACGGAATGAGTCCAAACGACGAACAGTGGAATCACACGGGGCAGAGGTCCTCGCTGGGTTGTCGGGGATCGTCGCCGGCACGGTCGGATTCCGGCGAACAGAAAACAGTAAACATCAAGAATTTCAAGAGTTGTATGGAAGAAAAGAAGAGAGGAAGAGAAGAAGGATGGAGGAGAGGAGGCTTACATTGATCTGCAGAGGGGTCATGAAGGTCGACGGCGTCGACGGAGCTCCGGCGAGGTACCTGCAGCAACCACCGGGGACCAAGAATGGAAACAAAACTGCAAAGAAAAGAAAAGAAGTAGAAGAAGGAGAGGAAGGGAAGCAATGCTCACTGAGGGGTGCACGAGGGCCAGGGACACGGAACAAGGTCACCGGCGGCGACAGTTCCGGCGGTGCAAAAGTGCAGGGGGTGCACGGCTGCTCGGCGCGAGTGCAGGGTGATCGGGGAAGAAGGGAGTGGTGGCGGAGATGATGAGGGTGAGGAGCGGCGACGAATGACGATGGTGGCGTCGGCGCTAGGGCAACGGCGAGAGGGGAGACGACGGCTAGGGTTACTGGGGATGGGTTCTGTTTTTAGAACGAGGAAGAAGAGAAAATATATAAAGGGGGGAGAGAGAGATACGCGGGGAGAGAGAAAATATATTCGAGAGGAGAGAGAAGAAGAGAGAGATAGAGAGGAATAGAGAGATCGAGAGGGGAGAGAGAGGGGAGGAGAGATGAATTTGTCGTTTAGTGAGGGGGGAGAGAGGGAGAAAGAGAAGGGGGAGAGAAGGAGAGAGAGACGTGGGTCCGGCCCCACTTGAAGGAGAGAGGGGATTAGCTCGGGGAAAAAGAATTTGTTTGGGAAAAATTATGAAAAGATTTAAATATTTGGAGAAGATTTCTCTGGCTGAAAAAGATTTCCACCCTAACAAACTATTTTTTTCATTACGCTGATAAAAAAAATAGGTTAGGTAAAATTTAAAATATTAAGTAATTGTAATTTGGCGGGATACAAAATATTTCAGAATTGCGGCCGGGTCGGGTCCAAAATATTTGGATTTGAAATATGAAAAATATTAGCAAGTTCCAAATGAAGGATTTTGTAATAGAAAAGCATACCCCCAAGTATGGACGGACGCACGTGCGCATAGCCGTCCAAACACGTCCGTTTCACTGAACGGGACGAGGCCATGATGCAAGGACGCTACCACAGGGTTAGGGGTATCAAGCAGGCCTTGTCAAGCATTTTTAAATTATTTTAAGTGACCTAGATTATTATATGCAAAATATGTAATGTTTGTGTAATCTATAATTAGGAAATAATGAGCTCAAGTAAATGGGTCGAATTTAAAGTAAATTACCATTTGCAACACATAAGGCAACGGAAATTGTATAACAGAACTCGGTTGTTACAAATAGTGGCAAAGTACCCAGATTGGGAAACTACCCAAATCTAGATCTAAAACCATAGATCAAGTTACCAGAATGCCTGATATATTATCCATATCCAATGTAGAGAAACCACTGTGTGACAACCACGGTATAACCGATCGTAGTATAGGAATTTCACTTCCTATAAAATGCATGTCATCCAAATACCAGGACATCACACCCTACTACCTTCTTAACAGATCCATCTCCTATTCTGATGAAGTCAAAGCATATAACTGTCACATCAAAAATAGATGATCTATCTCCGCTATACATACTTTAGTCTATAAATAGACACATGCTATTTGTCCACTATGCTTCCGCTGCTCCCACTAACTATAACAACTCTCTGGCAGAATCATATACACGTGCACTTCTAAAGATAGTTTTATAGGGTTTCCTTAGCACCTAGCCTAGGGTTTGGAAGCATCACACATACCACAACAAAAATTTAAGGGGGTGCTAAACAAACTAACTATGAATCGAAACTAGAATTTTAGGGTAACAACAAACTAGTATCACATACTAGATGAAAACTACACTAAGAGTTAAGTAATACAACCTTTGTAGACTTCTCTCCTTAACTCCTTGGATCTCCTAGAGTTTGAACCGGCTTCTTGAACTCCTTCCAAGTCTATGATGATCCACCCAAAGTCCCTTTGCTCAAGCTCCAAGCTTCACTTGGTCAAGGATGAAGATGAAGCAATCACTCTAAACTAGTGGGCTAGACTAATATAGAATGATGATGTGGTTTGTATGCTCACTTAAAAACCCTTTCTTCTTATAAACCTCACTCACTTTTGAAACTCAAAAGAGCTTGATAGAGGAAGAAGATGAAGATGGCAAAGTTAGAGCTCTCTCTTGATAATTATCAATAATAATTATCTTAAGGCTTGAAATAAAATATCAACCAAATCTTTATGTCATGCCAAACTAAGGTTAATAAATATCTAGATATTTTGATGTTTGGTTAAAGTCTAAATGAAAATCAAACCATAGGTTAAAGCTTAGGTCAAATGAAAAGAAAAGTGTAGAAACCCAATTTAGATTTAATTTCCATTTTCTTTTAATCCAATATCAAAATATAAATACACAAATGAACCATGTGAGTCTTGCATTGCCATCTCCTATGTATCAACAACCATGACACCATGAATGCATGTATGTGTGCATACACATCAATATGTGAATACATCAATGCATACATCAATATAAAGAAAAGGTTTTATTTAAATGAGCTAAAAGTAAATTATTAAATCAAAACTTGATTTAATAACCCGGTTATATGTAACGCCTTAGATTTCGGTTAGTGTTAATTTAGACGTTAATGCGGGTTTACTGTAAAAAATTTACTAATTCGGGTTCCTCACATTTTATAACATTTAATTATTATTTTAACATCATTTGTTATGGGCATGCACGCACGTGTGCACGTAAATGTGAGGGTTTGTTTGTGCTAATATAGTATTAGTGACCATGACACTTAACCCTAATCTAATCCTTTACTTTAATCCATTCTTTGCTTTAACCTTAACTTTAATCCTTTAGATATTTCTCTTTTAGGTTTTGTTTGAGAGAAAGGTGGCATGGTGAGCTTTAATGGTGGTGTGAATGCATTAATATGAAGTTAATGCATAGGATACACTCACCTCTCACTCTCACCCTACACTCACATCCCTCTCTCTTTTCCTCACACTCTCTCATTCTTTCTCTCTTAAATTCTTTCATATTTCTCTCTCCCCCTCAACTCTAAACTGAACACTTCATATTCCAACACAAAATCCATCACAAAAATTCACAAAATCTCACAAAAATTACATCTTTGATCTAGTTTTGCCTCTTGGATGCCTAGGAGCTTGGAAAGCTTGGATTTTTGAGTTCTTTTGTGTAGGTAATGATCCCTATTTGTTCTTTATTTAGTTTTTGTGTTGTGTAGACTTTTAGTTTCAGTTTAGATAGTGTAAAGCTAAGTTTTGTTCATAATATCATAGTTTTAGTGTCGATTTGTGATATTTGTGACCTGCTGTGACCCCGAGATTTTACTAGAAAACCAAACGATGTTGTTGTGTTGTATCAGAGACCATAGGACATCACGTGGAGCACGAGACCCCCTGCTCGGACCATGGCCGGCGACGAGAAGAGTATTTCCGGCGACGCCGGAATTGTGGTGGAGTTTTGGGTGTGGGTTTTTGTGGGTAGGTGTCTGCAGTGGTTTAGGTATGTTTGGTCTTGTTTAGTTGTTGAGTTTTCTTTGTATGCAAAATCTGGGATCACGTAGGTAATTTCTAGTGATATGACTACGCGTGATATGTTATCTGACACGGTCCGTGCACTTTGTGCTGGTTTCGCTCTTGGGTTGGTTTCGTCGTGTCGCTACGTACATTAGCCACAATACGAACACTTGTAAGCAAGTTTGGAGTTGGTGTGTCGGTAAAACGTAGTTTGTACGTGTTTTTGGTCGTTTACTAATGTATACTTGTGTTATCGTTGTGTTGTTTTAGGTTCGCAGGCGGGGACTTCGGACGCGACGAAGAAGGGGAAACAAGTGGTTGGCTTCACTTAGCCAGGATGGTTGGTGAGTAGATTTAACATCTACATGGGAATCTCTCGCATGGCGTTATACGTCTGGGCTAGAGATGTTATGTTTTGTCGCATATTCTATTGGATATATAGAGTTGCGCATACGCATTACTGCTTGGTTATTGTTGTGCTTGGACTAGTATCCTTAGGACACTGCACTATTATTGACGGCTTATATTGCACGAGCACTGATTGTATGCCATACACACCGTCAATAATTGCCATGACACACACAACACCCTTAGAGATGTGATATTGTTTGGTTAGGGACATTGAGACATTGATTCATATTTCTTTATGCATATGATTTATAGCATACCTGTATACCTACATGCTTACACATATACCCTGACATGCTTACAAGCTAGTTACCCATATACCTATATGGCAGTGTACCATTTGTGATAGGTATATACACATATGAGACATAGCTATATGTACATCTTACATACATACATATACCTGGAGGGTATTACAATGTATGGATAGGTAAAGACACAAACCTTGCAACAGCTACTTTGACATCATACATACTTACATATGGACACACATATCTTGCTATACTGATATGGTTACGCATACTTTGTTATAACTACATGTTCACCTGTATATGATGTTGCATCTGATTTCGGAGGAAATCAGGAACCGCATGAAATATTTAGTAACTTGTTGCAGTTAAATAGCTGTTTTTCTTTATATGCTCATATTACTGTTTCATGTTGCATATATTACATTCATGGATTTCATATGATGTTCTCTGATATTTTTACTGCTATGTATATATAACAGTGGAATGGGACGCTGTTATATATGCCTATACACATATATTAGTGGAATGGGATGCTAATATCTGTGTATTGATTCATGCATTCATACGTATTCACTACTTGATATTTTCTGGATTTGAGGACCGTGGTGGTTTCATGGAATTATGCAAGTATTCTTATTCTTTACTTGATATTTAGATTGGTCCACTTGAGATTTGTTTATAAACCGATACGGAATCGAGAGTGTCGATATTGGGGGCACTTAAGATTTGGAGGACGTATATACCGATATGTGGAACCCAAGTGTCGAGGTGAGATACTTGAGTTTCGAGGAACGTATAGATATCAGAAAGACTGATACGTGGATCACGGGTGTCGATACCGGACACTTACGATTCGAGGAACGTGTGGATATGAGTATTTCTGTGTTGATGCTTGACACTTGTTTCATGATGTTTTTGGGTGTCGATGTTTGACACTCACCTTATATGAAACTTACTTGATACTGATATTGGACATACATGATATGTGAGATATACTGATGTTGTATATACAGGGTATGTGAGATATACTGATGTTGTACATACAGGATATATTGGATATACTGATGTTGTACATACAAGACATATGAGATTTACTTGATGTTGTATATTAAGGATATACGAGACTTACATGATATGAGAGCCAATTTGGAGGCTGATTTGTGGAAATTGGGAATTGGATTGTCTTGTTGGATTTTGGTCCTACAACGAGGTTAGGATTTCCGTGGGAATGACATGTTTTATTCCATACTCCATATTTATTGTTTATGCACTGCTTCATGTATTAGTTGTACCTGATAGAGTACTTTCCATGACTGTTGCATTTACATACTATTATATGCATTGTTTCATGTATTATTTGTACCTGATAGAGTACCTTACATGATTATTGCATACCGATTGTCATATAATTCCTTCATGTATCAGTAGTACCTGCTAGCGTACCTTTCATGACTGATGCATTACATATGACCATTCATTGCTATTAGATGCTTATGTTAGATTCGCGCTGTACGTGCATACTCGCGATTACCTGCATATGTTTTTACTATTCACGAGTTGGAAACTCACCCCCGTTGTGCCACGATGTTTTGCAGGCGTTCCTCAGGATAGTCAGAGGCAGGGCTATTTTCATCCATCGTATCATCTTTTGCTGCGGATACCGCTTCGCCTGACAGTGTGTAGTTTTGCTTAGGTAGGTTTTGCGGTTATCCGATGTTACTTGTTGTATATTCGTTGTATCCTGTACTCTCCATCTTCCATTATCTTGTATGACTTAGAGACGTGTTGTGAGGAGGATATTGTATATTATTTTGTGACTTGAAGATTTTTATGCAGTTTTATTTATGTCGTCTCTTTCTTCGCTACGGCGTCGTATATCTGGTGTGGTGGTTGTTTTCCGCCGTTGGGCGTGGATTTTGCTCCCGTTTGGGATGCTTTTACTTATATATTGTTGTACCCATTTTTGGGGGCTTGTTTTACAAAGGAGGTGCTGCCAAAATTTTAAAGAATAAAAGTTGGACTTTAAAGAATTTGGTTTGAGATTTCAAAAGTTTTACCAATGTTCTTATTTCTTACTACTTTTGATGGTTTAGATTGCTGGGTTTTCGACTTACTTAAATTGCGTTACGCCTGTAGACGTTGCATAGTTTAAGAGCCATCACGTGCCATTTTTGGGTCGTGACATCATATCACATACGACCCGACCAATAGAAAATGTTCGATTAAAATACGGTATCAAATACACGCATTTAATCGAGCTCCTGTGCATATCTCATATGCACACCATATCGTTTCGCCTGAGCTAGAAAACTCCTGTGTGGGACTCTAAGACTCGTCAATACGCCGGCAGTAGGTGATGATCATATCAAACACCCACAAGTCGCAAGTGGTCAGCTAAACGTAACGGCCACTCGGGTATTGAGCGATCAGAATAAAAACAAGCGAACATGTCAAAACTCCCATCGAGCCAACTGGTAACACTTACCGTACAGTCCGGTCTCTTCGTCAGATATGCTGCATATCGAGTCTAGGGATGGAATCGTCGACCCCAATAACTCAATAAGTCATTCTGGTGAATGGCTCATAACAGATCGAGAAACTACTGATAACACTTATCAGTAAATCTCAGCAGTCCTGGTCAGAGACTTCCTGTTATAGCCAATCGAGGATAGCACAACATCAACCCTCAATACCGGGATAGACGAAACCCCTCCTATCGCTCATTGCCTCCATGTGCTTCGGGACTGTGCCCAAAATCCACCCGTTTGCACGACTCAGTAGAGCCGTGGTAGGGTGGAGATTAAAGTACAGTGGGAGGACACACAAGACTCTATGACGATCTCGGGTCTACAGACTAACTTGTACCAGTGTCACCTGAGAACTGCTATCCGACGTGAGATATAATACCACATAGGAGTTCTCGACGAGTCTGTTCAGTGTACCCAGTCTCTACTGAGCACCCGTATACAATCTTTGGTGTCGGCACACCAGATGGATATAGGATCATCCATCACCCATCATATGGGACAAGAACCGTATACACTAGTCTACTCTGGAATATCAATGCCCTGTCTCGATACACCCACGACTAGGAACATTTCAAGGATATGCTTGTAAACTACAGATGTCCCATCCACATCATAATCCTTATAGTCAAGCAAATATCCTAAGGGCTTTATCAATATGTACCAAATGAGTAAGATACAAGATCAAATGAATATGTCAAGATAAATTACAACCAGATAGTATACTATCATGTCGAGCAAGAATGTCCTCTGAATCTATATATACACATACCGATACATCCACTATCATATAATGGCCTCTAGGGCATACATATATCCAACAATCTCCCACTTGCACTAAGACCAATTATTGACGTATCCCATACCCAACATCTCCAAAAGTCGCTCATGCTACGGCTGAGGGAGGGCCTTGGTGAGTGGATCCGCGGTGTTATTCTTTGTATTTGCTCTCCTAATCTCGATCTCGTGGTGATCAACTATCTCCTGGATCAAATGATATCGCCTTAGAATGTGTCTGGACTTCTGATGGGAGCTGGGCTCTTTGGCCAATGCCACAGCTCCATTATTATCACAATACAATGGTATTGGATCAATAATGGTTGGAACTACTCCTAGTTCCGAGATAAACTTTCTCATCCGGACGGCTTCCTTGGCAGCATCATTTGCAGCAATGTACTCAGCTTCCATCGTAGAGTCTGCAACGGTATCCTGCTTGAAACTCTTTCAACTTACCGCCCCTCCGTTGAGGGTAAATGCAAACTCTGAGATAGACTTGCTGTCATCCTTATCACTATGGAAGCTCGAATCGGCAAAGGCCTCCATTTGGAGATCCCCGTTACCATACACCAAGAACAATTCTTTAGTCCTTCGTAAGTACTTAAGAATGTTCTTCACAGCAGTCCAGTGATTCTCCCCTAGGTTTGGCTGATACCTGCTTACTACATTCAGTGCATAAGCTACATCAAAGCGTGTACACAACATCGCATACATTATTGATCCTACGGCCGAAGCGTAGGGAATAATGCTCATGCGAGCTCTCTCTTCATCAGACTTTAGGCAAAAGTCCTTGGAAA
Source organism: Agapanthus africanus (assembly GCA_030015575.1). NCBI lineage: Eukaryota > Viridiplantae > Streptophyta > Magnoliopsida > Asparagales > Amaryllidaceae > Agapanthus > Agapanthus africanus. The sequence continues at coordinate 96,863,849 of CM057337.1, forward strand.
GAGTGACTCCATGGCAAGCGGGTAAGGCACCCCGCTTGGAGTCTTCCATACTAAATCTCTTTAGGATGGTGTTGATGTACTTGGTTTGGGACATTCCCAATAACCGTTTGGATCTATCCCTATAGATCCGTATGCCCAATATATACGTGGTATCACCCAGGTCTTTCATGGAGAACCTTTGTGATAAGAATGATTTGACCGACTGTAGCATAGGAATGTCATTTCCTATCAGAAGAATGTCATCCACGTACAATACGAGGAATGCGACAGTTCTCCCTACAGTCTTCTTATAAACACAAGGTTCATCTGGATTTTTGACGAAATCAAACTCTTTGATAACATCATCAAAACAGATATTCCAACTCCATGATACCTGCTTTAATCCATAAATGGATTTAAGAAACCTACATGCTTTCCCGCTGCTCCCACTATCAATGAAGCCCTCTGGCTGATCCATATAAACGCATTCTTCTAAATCACCATTTAGAAATACAGTTTTAATGTCCATCTGCCATATTTCATAGTCGTAGTGAGCAGCAATAGTAAGTAGGATCTGAATGGATTTAAGCATTGTTACCGAAGAGAAAGTCTCGTCATAGTCCAGTCCTGGTCTTTGACGAAAGCCTTTCGCTACTAACTGTTTACCCCAATCAGAGCAAAGCTCTGTTCAAATTCCAAGGCGGGAAACGAAGCAACGCTTCTGTTTCCCCCAATCAGAGCAAAGCCCTGCCTTGAAACTGAAGTTAAAATTAAAGTTAAAATAAAGGAAGCAACGTTTCAGGCAACCTGCGCTCTGCGCAGCGCGACACGTGTCAGCGCAGTTGTGCTGCGCTGCGCGACACGTGGCAGCGCAGTTGCGCTGCGCTCTGCGCTGCGCGACACGTGTCAAGCGCAGGTGCGCTTGTGCCAACTGTGCCAGCACAAAAACAGAATTAAAATTTTAGAAAGATCTTTCTGATCTTATTAAAACAATAAGATCCTCTTCTGTAAAACAGAAGCCCTTGGATCAAAGATCCAACGGTGGGGAAAAATCCCTAAATCATTCAGAGAAAGATCTCTTTAACTGATTTAACAAATCAATTAGCACTATATAAAGGCTCCTTGACTCCAAGTCTAAAAGAAGGACACACAGAAATACGGAGAAAAAGATAGAGAACTCCTCTAAAATTTTGAGAAGAAACTCAGAAAGATAAAAAAGGTAAAAACCTTTGAATAAAAGAAGAATCTCTTCTAAAAAAGATCAATGATCTAAGAACAAGATCAAAGATCTTCAATAAAATAATAATAATATTAAAAAAGAAGAAGTAATTTACTTCTGCATAAAGGCATTGCCTTTTGATGAACCATTGGTTCTCTGAAAACAAGAAAAAAAATTGTTTTCTTTGATCTAAGTTTGATCAAAATTTTAAACAGTGCCTTGCACTTTTGAGTTTGTACTGTTGCGCTCCTTGGATTGGCGCAAGCCACCAGGGAGCACCACGTGTCAGCTCCAGAACAAATTGCGCTATGCGCTTTTAAAACAGAGCACTGCTCTCTTAAATTGGCGCACTGCACCAGAGCGTGCCACGTGTCAGCAGCGCAATAGCGCAGTGCACTGGCGCAGTGCACTGCGCTTGCGCTCACCAGAGCATGACACGTGTCACCTCCACATGCGCTTGCGCTCATCAATTGGCGTAAAGCGCCTGACAGGCCACGTGACACACTGTCAGAAGAGCAAATGCTCTGCATTATTCAAAAGGGGCAGAGCCCAATTAAGAGGCCCAATGGACCAAAACAAATGCAGTGCATTATTAAGAGGGACAGAGCCTGCCATGCATTATTTTGAAAAGGGGCAGAGCCCAAGCAAAGGTCTGTCAGACCAAAACAGATGCTGTGTATCATTTTAAAAAGGGAGCAGAGTCCAAATAAAGGTCTAATAGACCAAACAAAAAATGCTATGCATTGTTAAACATGGGCAGAGCCCTAGTAAAGGCCTAACAGGCCAAATACAAATAAAATGTTGAACATTTTCAACTGGACTTAGCCCAATTCTGGTCATAAGTCCTCAAATTAAATTGACTGAGCACGACCTCTCTCTCAAATCAATTTACATCCGGTTCAAGGGTACATCTCCGAACTCCTCTGACATTTGTCGTTGTAATCCTTCAACGTCGTCAGAGAGGTGATGGGTCCCGAAAACCACACATCAATATGGACTTAAGCGTCCTTAAACCCATATACGGACTTAAGCGTCCTTAAACTTATGGACTTAAGCGTCCTTAAACCAACTCATGGACTTAAGCATCCTTAAACTCACGGACTTAAGCGTCCTTAAACCAATGGACCACCATGTCCTTAAACTGGCAATGGACCACTATGTCCCTAAACTGGAACAATAGAGCCCAAATGCTCTTTTTTCAGATCTAAACGATCCCGTTAAGTTGATCTTAGTCTCATATCAGACTAACGTATTCTTAACAAACGTTTGAGTTGATCTTAGCCTCAAACATGGCTAACGTATCCTCAAACCAAAACCCCAAACCCAAATCTAAGAAAATACGGATTTGGACTAATCCACGTCCTACGGGCGACGACATAACTTAGTCTCCGTATACAATCCACGGGCAACCACAAACAAAACAAACACCCACGACACGAAGTGAAATTCTGGAGAAGGAGAAAGTTGTTACCGCGATGCGGTAGCGTAATTAACTGCAGGGGCTTGCGCCTGCAGGGAAGAGCGTCCCCACAATCAAAAACCCTTCAAGCGAGGGGGAATCTGACGAAGTCTGCTACATCGGCCGCATCCGTCTAAACGTCCGATACACGATGCTATAAATCAACATGGCATCTTCGGAGAGGTAGACAGATAAAACCAAATAGCATCTGCCCCGAATCTCAGGCAAGACGTCTCTACGTCGTCTTGGCCATCTTTCGGAGGGGAACACTAACCTTGTCTTATAGGTCTCTACCTGCCCATCTACACCGATCTTTCTTTTAAAAATCCATTTGCACCCTACGGGTTTTACCCCAGAGGGTACATCCTCCAAAGTCCATACTTTGTTGGTGTACATAGACTCCATTTCGGATCTCATGGCATCCAGCCACTTCACAGAGTCACCACTCGTGATAGCCTGCTGAAAACTGGCAGGGTCATCATCATCTATGATGCAATCTTCTTTATCACCATCAATGAGAAAACCGTAGTATCTCTCCGGTGGGCGAGAAGTCCTACCAGATCTATGGAGTGGCTGAGGTTCATAAGATTCCGTTGCAATATCAGGTACAACCAAGTCGTCATTTGTAATTTGTATCTCTAGAACCTCTTCTAGATCTACCACATTGCCATCAGTATCATTTGGAAAAATCTCATTTTCTAAAAATGTGGCATACTGAGAAACAAACACCTTTTGGTCCTCCTTGTGTAGAAGAGATACACAAACGAATGTTTCGGATATCCAAAAAATATACACTTGACCGATCGTGTCTCGAGTTTGTCTGGATTCTGCTTTTTGACAAAAGCCGGACAACCCCAAATTTTAACTCGTTTAAGAGATGGTCTCTTCCTATACCATATCTCATATGGAGTGGTAGATAGGGTCTTGGTTGGAACTTTGTTCAACATAAAAGCTGCAGTCTCCAATGCATGCCCCCAAAAGGAGAGAGGTAACTCAGTATCACTTATCATGGATCGTACCATATCTAATAGGGTACGATTCCGCCGCTCTGACACACCGTTGTGCTGTGGTGTGTAAGGGGGAGTGAGCTGAGAGAGAATCCCATTCTCTTTTAGGATGTTTGAAAACTCTGTACTAATATACTCCCCACCTCGATCTGATCGAAGTATTTTGATGTTGATTCCTGTTTGTTTTTCTACTTCAAGTTTGTACTCCTTGAATTTCTCGAAAGCTTCAGACTTATACTTTAATAAAAAGACATGACCGAATCTTGAGAAACCATCAGTAAACGTTATGAAGTAAGAAAAACTGCCCCTCGAATGTGTAAACATTGGCCCACATACATCACTATGTATGAGGCCTAAGAGCTCTGTATCTCTTTCTCCATGTCCAGTAAACGGTGTTTTGGTCATTTTCCCTTTGATACAAGACTGACAAGTTGTTTAAGATTTATACTCAGAAGGATTTAAATATCCATCTTTATGAAGTTTGTTTAGTCTTATTTCATTAATATGACCAAGTCTACAATGCCAAAGAAAAGCTTCATTTATATCTGAAAATTTTCTTTTATTTGTGTATTATATGTTGAAAACTGTGTGTTGATTCAGGACGTATATCCCGTTATTTAGTGTACCATAACCAATCAACTCTTGATTCAGTTTAATGTTCATAACATTATGCTACAATACAAAATGACATCCTTCATTATCTAACAAAGAAACATATATTATATTACAAAGCATGCTTGGTACAAAATAATATGGGTTCAAAACCAATATACAACCCGACAGCAACCCTAGGTGATACTCTCCCACTGAAACTGTATGTACATTGGAACCATTTCCAACTTGGAGAGTATGATCACCGGTCTTCAAAACTCTACTATTTCTTAACCCCTGCAAAGAATTTCAGATATGAGAACCCGATCCTGTATCCAATACCCAGGAAGCAGAGTTAATAGAGAAACAGTTTTCAGTTACAAACACACCTGAAGCGAAAGCATCACCATGCTTCTTTTTCTTGGAATCCAAGTACTCAGTGCAATTTCGCTTCCAGTGCCCCGTCTTCTTGCAATGGAAACATTCTCCCTTTCCTGACTCCGCAGCTTTGGATTTGTCTTTCCCCTTCGCCTTCGTGATTCCACCTCTCGGCTTGGTGGATTTCTTCTTAGTCTTTCCCTTGGCCTTGACTTTTGGGACGCAAGAGGAAGATTGTCCAACAAGCAGAGAGGGAGACTTCACCTTAAGCATGCTCTCCGCACTTCTCAACATATTGAGAAGTTCGGGTAGTGACTTCTCCATGTCATGCATGTTAAAGTTCACTATAAATGGAGCAAAGGCGGAAGGAAGAGACTGTAGAACAATATCAGTATACTGTTCGTTATCCATTGTCCATCTGAGGTCCTCAAGCTCTTTTATAAGAGCTATCATCTTCAAAACGTGATCACCTACTGGTGTGCCAGGAGCCATCTACATCTGAAACAACTTTTGAGATGCTTCATATCTCAGGGTCCGAGATTGCTCCCCATACATATCTTTTGTATGGAGAAAGTTGGATTGTACATCCATGTGCTCGTGTTGCTTTTGATGTGTATTGTCCATCGATGCAAGCGCGAGGCATTTGGTAGTAGCACAGTCAATATCCCACGTTTTGCGGATCTCCTTATCCGCAGTAGAAGATTCAGGTCCTGGGCTGGGTGGGGCTTTGGCAGTGAGGACATGTGATATTTTATCATATGTGAGAGCAATGTTAATGTTCCTCAGCCAGTCTTTGTAGTTTGGTCCAGTCAGCTTGTTTTTATCTAGTAGAAGCTTAAGGCCTGTCATTGATATCTGCCATTAAAAGAGAGAAAAGAATACACTCAGCGAAAGCTCTTGCAAAGATAAGATTGGTTATTATCTTTTCTAATCGATATCTCCTACTGCTTTTATCAAATTTTCCTTAAAACCTTTAAAAAGAAAATTAGCCAGGATTAATTACATTCTACAACTTCGCTAACCGTTCAGCCAGGCTAGTGTCGGTACTTTGAGGGAGGTTCCCCGTGCTGTCACACAGACCTAATTAGAATAAACCTCATTTTTCCAAAGGCGTAGCCTCGTTGACACCTTTCTAGACACCTGATGGGTTAGCTAATTGTAAAGTGCAAAACTCTCCCGGGAGAAACTCTTGCTCACAGTGGGATCGGGATCCTACTATCACATAGAAGATATGCAATCTCATTGCAAATTTCAACTCTTGAAACTCCCGATAAGGTTTTTACCCCTAGCACTCATGACCTTAACTATAGTCAACATATCATAAGTACTAGTCAAGTTCTTCCCGTCATTTCGTGATTTTACTAGACCCACCCATATGACCCTTAACTAAAGTCAACATAATCATATGGATATCCTAACTAATCGCATCATATGCTGTGTAGGAAGACATCACTTAACTACCGTACACTGCGTCTAAACTATAGTCAAAATACGCAGCACAAATACCAAGTACTCTACTTCCTAAAATGACGGAAGGCTGCGAATAGTTTTTAAGAAAACTTTCAACGCTTTAAACTTGAGATGGGTTTAAAAGGAGTGGCTTAAGCTCCGCACTTTGAAATCATGCTTTTTCATAAAAAGCCGAGTGGGTTTCAAATCCGATTTTACAACATCTTTTAGGTTCATTTTCTTTACATTAATCTCATTAATGTAGTCCCATCTTTTAAGTCCTTAAGCCATTACAGAAAGAAACGAAAATAGAACGTATGCTTATGCCATTCGCATTCACCACAGTGTCCCGTTATGCATCGTTAGGTTACTTAACTAACGGCATAGCGGGGCGGGACTAGCGCGGATGTACAACATAAGCAACGTTTATTATATATCATATATATAATACCATTCGTCTCGGCATATATAAAGTGATCGCATCACAGAATATTAACAGCAGAAGCACATATGAAAATATAGGATATCTAGGAGGTCTGTATTTTGTATTTAGCCAATAATAGAAAATACGGATTCCACGGTCGCGATGAATAGCCAAGCCCACATCCTTAAACCCCTACGAGAGCGGCAAGTAACCCTACCAATTCTAGAGTTTAGGAGACCCGGTCTCGACTCCTCGAGATGGCCTCCCACTGAACCCTAGAACCCGGTCACTTGTGCTCCCCTCCTTGGGTCTATCCTAAAGCGGAAATGTAAATAATATACAATAATAGTGACATCATCCTCAACCCGGAAGTGCCCCAAATAAAAGAATATTACATACAATTTAATTTTACATAAATGAAAATAAAAACTCTTATCTAACATAAAACCCTTGGCTATTCAATCACGACGATCCTGCACATCATATCTCAGTAACACATAATATCACATATCATCGACGTAAGTAAGTATGCGTACCCCGATTTTCGTTGATGTATGGTAACGAAACCGGCGATACACCACATACTACACTTACGGCCGCAGAAAAGAAAGTGAAAAATAACAACACTTGGAATCATCACTTTTACATATATCAAGACGATGTTAAACGTTTCGATCGAATCAACAAACACTCACAAATTACCTCGAGAGCTCAACACTTGAGAAAAGTTAAAATACCCAAAAACGTGTCTATGGACCAACCGTAGAAGGGTCAATCAATGTCTCACCTATGGCACCACGGAACTACGGCAAACCCTAGGGTTCGGTCGCGGTTCTGTGGACATAGAATCGAGTTAAGGTTTATGTTCTTCTAGAGGGTCCATAGGGATACTTGCACGACCATTGAATATAATCAACTTAGAAATTACAACTCTTGAAAATTTCAGCGGGGTTCTAGATGTGGGGTTTGAAGTTCGTTCGAACTGTTAAACATTGTCTAGGTTACCATACAGTGTTAAAATATACGACTACGAAACACTACGAATTAGCCCCTAATCAAAATAAATATCACATGAAATTTTGGGCTAAGCAAACAATACCTGAAACCCCAAATCCTACAGAGCAGAGCACTGGTGAAATACGAGGAGGTTCGGAGCATAGGGGGCCGGCCAGGCCGGTTTTAGGAGCCTCTTGCTCGGGTCAAATCCGAGCAATGGGCCTCGTATTTCACCTGTGTTCATTATGTATCACATACAGTCTTCTGCAGTTGCTTAAATAATTTTAAAACGATTTTTTTCAAAAATTTACAGAGAGCAATTTTAGAGTTTCGTAATATCGTATTTTCGGAGTTGTTTTCATTTTCGTAATAGTTATAACACCGTGTCTAAATTTCTAGCTTGGCTCTGATACCACTGTAGGATTTCCTTAGCACCTAGCCTAGGGTTTGGAAGTATCACACATACCACAACAAAAATTTAAGGGGGTGCTAAGAAAACTAACTATGAATCGAAACTAGAATTTTAGGATAACAACAAACTAGTATCACATACTAGATGAAAACTACACTAAGAGTTAAGTAATACAACCTTTGTAGACTTCTCTCCTTGACTCCTTGGATCTCCTAAAGTTTGAACCGGCTTCTTGAACTCCTTCCAAGTCCACGATGATCCACCCAAAGTCCCTTTGCTCAAGCTCCAAGCTTCACTTGATCAAGGATGAAGATGAAGCAATCACTCTAAACTAGTGGGCTAGACTAATGTAGAATGATGATGTGGTTTGTATGCTCACTTAAAAACCCTTTCTTTTTATAAACCTCACTCACTTTTGAAACTCAAGAGAGCTTGAGAGAGGAAGAAGATGAAGATGGCAAAGCTAGAGCTCTCTCTTGATAATTATCAATAATAATTAGCTTAAGGCTTGAAATAAAATATCAACCATATCTTTATGTCATGCCAAACTAAGGTTAATAAATATCTAGATATTTTGATGTTTGGTTAAAGTCCAAATGAAAATCAAACCAAGGGTTAAAGCTAGGTCAAATGGAAAGAAGAGTGTAGAAACCCAATTTTGATTTAATTTCCATTTTCTTTTAATCCAATATCAAAATATAAATATCCAAATGAACCATGTGAGTTTTGCATTGCCATCTCCCATGTATCAACAACCATGACACCATGAATGCATGTATGTGTGCATACACATCAACATGTGCATACATCAATATAAAGAAAAGGTTTTATTTAAATGAGCTAAAAGTAAATTATTAAATCAACACTTGATTTAATAACCCGATCATATCACATACGACCCGACCAATAGAAAACGCTCGATTAAAATACGGTATCAAATACACGCATTTAATCGAGCTCCCGCGCATATCTCATATGCACACCACATCGTTTCGCCTGAGCCAGGAAACTCCTGTGTGGGACTCTAAGACTCGTCAATACGCCGGCAGTAGGTGATAATCACATCAAACACCCACAAGCCGCAAGCAGTCAGCTAAACGTAACGGCCACCCGGGTATTGAGCGATCAGAAGAAAAACAAGCGAATCTGTCAAAACTCCCATCGAGCCAACTGGAAACACTTACCGTACAGTTCGGTCTCTTTTTCAGATATGCTGCATATCGAGTCTAGGAATGGAATTGTCGACCCTAATAACTCAATAAGTTATGCCGGTGTATGGCTCATAACAGATTGAGAAATTACTGATAACACTTATCAGTAAATCTCAGCAGCCCTGGCCAGGGACATCCTGTTATAGCCAATCGAGTATAGCACAACATCAACCCCCAATACCGGGAGAGACGAAACCCCTTCTATCGCTCATTGCCTCCATGTGCCTCGGGACTGTACCCAAAATCAATCTGTTTGCACGACTCAGTAGGGCCGTGGTGGGGTGGAGATCAAAGTACAGTGGGAGGACACACAAGACTCTATGACGATCTCGGGTGTACAGACTAAGCTGTATCAGTGTCACCTGAGAACTGCTATCCGATGTGAGATATAATACCACATAGGAGTTCTCGGCGAGTCCGTTCAGTGTACCCAGTCTTCACTGAGCACCCGTATACAATCTTTGGTGTCAGCACACCAGATGGATATGGGATCATCCATCGCCCATCATATGGGACAAGAACCATGTACGCTAGTCTACTCTGAAATATCGATGCCCTGTCTCGATACACCCATGACTAGGAACATTTCAAGAATATGCTTGTAAACTACAGATGTCCCACTATTATGATCGACATCGTAATCCCTGTAGTCAAGCAAATATCCTAAGGGCTTTATCAACATGTACCAAATGAGTAAGATGCAAGATCAAATGAACATGTCAAGATAAAGTACAACCAGATAGCATACTATCATGCGGAGCAAGATTGTCCTCTGAATATATACACACACACACATACCGATACATCCACTATCATATAATGGTCTCTACGCATACATATATCCAACAAGTTTAGAATGACGCTATACTCATTCTCCTGCCGAGTCTCATAGTCTAGAACAACAGTAATTGCATGTCTGGATAAACAAGAACCTCCCTGCTACCATCTTTGAGAATACCGAAATACCTCTCGGGCGCCTGAGATTACCCACCATATCCGCGGAGTGGCTAATGGAATGTCAAACCCGGTTGAATTTTTAGGTTCTATTAAATTTTCAGTAATCGTTTGTGGTTCTGGAATCATCTCCAGTTCTACCATACTCCCACTACTGTTTTCTGAAAAAAGTCCATTTTGCTAAAACCGTGGCGAGTCAAGAACAATATCACTATTGATCTTCCAGATGGTAGAAAGTTATCCTTCGACATAGCCCGGGATAACCCACAAACAATCATTACTGAAACGTGCCTTGAGTTTATCCAGAGTCTGGTTTCAAGCATAAGCTGGACAACTCCATATATCTTAATATCGTTAAGATATGAACCATTATATATACAATATAGAAATAGATGCACTATTAATTGGAACCAGATTCAAATCATGCAGCTGTCTCCAGTGCATGTTAACTAAATGGAGAGAGGCCGGTCAGTATTACTCAACTAGGAGTGCATCCAGATATGAGTAACCCGAAAGAGAAGCAATTTCTCAAAACCATTACTATCAATTGAATACCAAACACAAGTATCTATATCTTCGATCATCTTGAAGAATCCCGATACTTGCAACATATGGTTCTCTACTTTATTCTTGTATCTATAACTTCTCAAAACTTGGACCTTGTATTTCTACGAAATACTTGTCTAAAAACTAAAGAAGTCACAAGTAAACAGAATATAGTACGAGTACCAACCCCTTTGTCCTAAAGGACACTGAAAAACATACAATACTTTGTATAAGTCTCCTGAGTTCAATAACTAAAAACCTTGTGCGTCGTAGGTTGAAAACTGTACTATGGTTAAGAAGAATTACACCGTTGTTGAATACTCCTTACATAACCATCAACTGATATAGGTAAATGTCACAGACATAATTTCAAAAATTTATATCTCACTTTATAAAATAAAAGTATAGATATATCAGTTTGAAACTGGTGCATAACTACGGATATTCAAAACCAAATATTTGTCGTCCGGCAAAAACTCAGGTGATTTCCTCAAATATCACCAATTACAACGAATTCCGATATAATGAAGATATAATCACCTAATTCCCAATATCTTACTCCCACTCATCATCTGTAATACCATACAGATGTGAGAATCAAACCTGGTAAATACATACCCTGCAGTAAGAATCTAATTGGGAAATCGGTTTTCAATTAACACTGCACAGGGAAACTGAAACATGAAAATGTTTCAAAGGGGTATCCGGGTATTCCTAGTAATGCCACTTCCACTATCTTGATTCATGACTGTAACCGTATATTTCCTTGCCATCTCTCCAATCACTTTATTTGTCTTTACTTATTACCTTCTGTAAACCGTACTTAGGCTAAATGGTTTTCTTCCTTCCCTACATTTTGGCACCAGCCTAAGGTTTGGAAGAAGACTATCCAATAAGCGTAATAGGTATACCCTTCTAATCCTAGGAGCCCTCGTAACCTGACAGAAGGTAAAGGAAAAAGACAACTGAATAATCCTTATTCAATTTCTCCTGAACCAGAAACCATCCTCAAACTGGAACAAGTTCCTTCGAGTTCGTATGTGACTATATGATGGCGTATCCACTAAATGTGGATCTTCGTAGTGATATGGAATGTTCCAGAGAAATGCAAAGGCGAAGTAGGAGTGGCGATGATATACGCGGTTTCGTCGTGAATGGTAGCAGTCGTATTTTACTTTGCCTTCTTTCTAATCTCTTTATTTGTCTTTATTTATTACCTTCTGTACACCTCACTTAGGCTAATTGGTTTTCTTCCTTCCCCATCCTTCGGCACCTGCCTATGGTTTGGAAGAATACTATCCAATAAGCGCAATAGGTGTACCATCTCCTAATCCTAGGAGCCCTCACAACCTGAGAGAAGGTAAAAGGAAAAGACAACTGAATAATCCTATTCAATTTCCCTAGAACCGGAAACCATTCTCGAATCTGAAACAAGTTTCTTCGAGTTCGTATCTAACTATACGATGGTCATATCCAATAAATATGGATCTTCGTAGTGATACGGAATGTTCCGGAGAAAATCAAAGGGTAAAAGTAGGAATGGCAATGAAGTATGCAACTCTGACAATCCAAAATCCGGTGTGTTTTAAGAAGGTTCGGTTAAGTTGGTTCATGAGTTTTAGTTTAGGGTCGGGCCATGGTCGCTTCCAAAGAGAGAGAGAAAAGAAACACTCAGCGTGCACTCTAATTTATATCAGAATGGTTAATCACTTTATCTAATCAGGATGTCTCCCACTGTATCCTCAAATTCTCCTCCAAACCCAAAAGAAGAATTAGTCAGAATCATCTAAAATCACCCGAGGAGTAAATCAACTCATCAGTGGGAATCGGGATCCAACTATCATCGCATGATAACCTGATGGAATCCACTCAAGTTATCACACTCCAGAAGGTATGCACATGCCTGGCAAGTTTCCTGTATGTTTGAAACTCCCGATGTGATTTCTGCCCCATGCTCTTATGACTTTGACGAAGGCCGACATATCATAAGTCACATGTCAAGTTCTACCCGTCATTGTCCAGGTTAATTTGAACCCACCCGTACATACCCTTGACGAAGGCCAACATAGTAGTACGACTGTCCTAAACCAACGCATCTATCTATGCAACAGAAAAGTAACAAATAGCTACCATACACTATGCCTTGACGAAGGCCAACAAACATAGCATGAATACTAAGTGCTACCAGTCTAAAATGACGGAGGGCTATGAATGGTTTTTGGTGAAAAACCTTTAACGTAATGAACTTGATATCGTTGAAGGAACCGGATAGCTTTACAAATATATAGTGGCGAAAACCTTTGCTAAAGAGGTCACTTCCCGTGAAGGGATCTCGGCTCTTTCTTCGTCGAATGAGGTGCAGGATATTCCCAACTGAATACCTCGATGCAAAGCAAAAACGTAATCGACTATAATGAAGTTATTACCCTGACGCAAACTTCTGCCCAAGAGGTCACTTCCGGTGAAGGGATCTCGGCTCTTGACTTGTCGAATGAGGTGCTGGATATTCATAACCGAATACCGCTGTGCAAAAAAGAAGAAAACGTCCTTGTAATAACAGTTTTTGAACATTGTTCCAACAACATCATATATTGGTTTGTTTTATCTTTGCATTGATCAGAATCAACGCAGTCCCATCAATTAATCATACCAGAAAAGAACGAAAATATGATGTGCGTATATGCCATCCGCATTCGCCACTGGGCCTCATCATCACCTATTAGGTTACTTAACTAACGACAGAGCGGGGGCTGGACTAGCGCGGATGCAAAACATATACAACACCTACTAGTATATATATAACAATATATAATAACCGTTCCAGGCATGATATATGCAACATCACAGATAAGCGATAAGCATTACAGAACAATACTGATAATCTGGGAGCCCCGGGTTTCCTTTGAGCCGCAAATGAAACCCGACGTTACCCTGGTCGTATGGATAGCCTGTGCAATGAAAACCTAGACCCCTACGAGCACGGAATGTTACCCGCCAATCCCAGAAGTGGGGCAACCCTAATTAACAACATGAATGGGCCACCCGGCACTTCACGGAATCCGGTAATTTGAGCACCCCTCCTTGGGTCAACCTGTACCACCTACGAGTGCGGTGAATAGCCGGTCAATTCTAGAGTAAGGCCCATTCCATCTCAACGCCATGAGATGCGGGCATGTTGCCCTCTAGAACCCGGCTATTCGTGCACTCCACCGCGGGATAATCCTAGTACTAAAAAGAAAATAAATACAAAGGTGACATCGACCTCAACCCGGTCGTGCCCTAAACAAATAATATACAAACTGGCAGTGGCGGCAGTCTACATGTCGAACACTCGTCCCGCAATATCAAATGTATAAATAAATCCAAACTGTACCACCATTGCACCCAAGCTATCCACCACGACGATTCCGCCACAACTACAGCACAATACAGAACATCAACGTGAATGTCACGTTCGCAAACCCGTCTAAAAGAGCATATAACAGTTAGACGAGTTGTACCGCTCTAATGACATTCACGGTCCTAGATAGTAATGTATGTACTGAAAACTACGACATTAGAATTCTGCATGCAATTAGCAAACTAACCCAATTTCCAAAACCGTGAAAAAACAGTGATCTAAAGTTCCAAAAACCGACCGTTTAAACCCAATTCAGGAGTCCGAATCAAAACGAAACGCGCCCGAATCTTCACGGGGAGTTAGAGCATGAAATTAACTTCGAGTCAGGGTGCCTAGAGGGGGTACCCCACCCCCAAGGCCACCACGAGGTGGACAGGGGGTGAGGCAAACCCGAAACTGCCTAAAGTGGGGCAGTTTCGGGTCCCCACTGCCAAGACCATCTTGTGGTGGTCTTGGGGAGTGGTCCCAGATGTTAGGTCCTCCCCCTTCGAAGATTCCCCAGGGTGCCCATGCACCACCCTGCGGCTTCTCAGTTCAAACCGTGAGCCCGCGGGGTGTGCAAACATCTCAAACTTTCAGTTTTCGGAACTGTTTTTGTTAGCGGTTTTTGCACGACAAAAACGGCGGATTTCTAATATCGCAAAGAGTTAACTAAGGCTTATGGAGTGGCTCTGATACCATGTTGGGTTACGGCAGTGCCCCGGCCATCAATTCGTGACTAAATGCGGAACAAAAATTTATAAAATTTGACGCTACCACAACCAATTACCCGGATCTACCCATAAGCCCTAAATAACAAAACATGCAAAGGAGTTAGAATGGTTATACCGAATAGATCCGTATCCTTCGGTTTTCAACCATCATCCTAAGCTCCTAGGGGCTTCCTTGATCAAGCTTGATCTCCGGTCTCCTCCATCGAAGATGATCCACCCGAGAGTCTATGCAACGAGCTCCAACTTCATATCCAAGGCAACTAGGGCACCTAGATCGCTACTCTAGATACCGTAGATGAATTAGAGAGTGATGAAGGATTAATTTTTCTCAAGACACCCAAGGATTATCAACTCATGAGAGGGTTTGAATGGAGCTAGAGGAAGAAGAAGATGCCATGAGAATGAGGTGTTGAGAGCAACTCAAGAAAGAGAAAAAGAAATGAATAATGGCTTGTGTTTTTGTTTGTTGTGTGAATGTGATAAGAAATAATAGAGCCATCACATAAATGTCCATGTCTCCAAAATATCTTAGTCAACAAAAAATATCTCAAGTCAACATAATCTCATAACAAACAAAAACCCTAAGTATGGTAGAATAGTAACCATGGGTCACTAATTAGCCATGCCATAAAAATGCAATAAACACCTCATCCTACACCTCAATAACCTTTTAATCCAAAAAGGTCTATACCATGATGAGGTGTAATCTTCTAAAAGTAATCATGTAATAAATTACAAGAATACCCCTCAACCATATCACATAAATGTCCATGTCTCCAAAATATCTTAGTCAACAAAAAATATCTCAAGTCAACATAATCTTACAACAAACAAAAACCCTAAGCATGGTAGAATAGTAATCATGAGTCACTAATTAGCCATGCCACAAAAATACAATAAACACCTCATTTTACACCTCAATAACCTTTTAATCCAAAAAGGTCTAAACCATGATGAGGTGTAATCTTCTAAAAGCAATCATGTAATAAATTACAAAAATACCCCTCAACCATATATACATATCCGCATCCGTATTTCGAAGAATACGAATACAAAGAGACGAAAATAATCCAACAAATATAATACTAGGATTCGGCTTAAACCAAAGCCCACTAGTATTATCCATCTGAACATCATCCGTGCATAAGTACACGTATTTGATCGAACCCTGCCGTAAAACCATACGGCCTCTACATCGTTTCGCCCGAAGCAGGGAAACCCTCTGTGTGGGACTCTAAAGACTCGTCAATACGCTGGCAGTGGGTTCAACCACAAGCACGTCAGCGGCACTAGTTGTACGTAACGGCTACCCAGGTATTGAGTGAAAGGGAGGCCGATGAGCAAACTCATCCTGAAACCCCTACTGAGCCTGACAGTGACAACATCCGTACAGTCCGATCCGTTCGTCTATGAGTATCGCATATCGAGTCTAGGTGGTGGATAAAGTCAAACCCCTAATAACGCGACATTTAGTGTCGGTATGAAGCTCATCACTGCCTGAGAAACTACCGATCCTAGATCAGCAATTCTCGACTACCTTGGCCAAGTATTTCTGATGATGGAAACCTGTGCACAACCGCGACATCAACCCCAATACCAGGAGAGACGAATCCCCTGACGATCCGCTCACTGCCTCCAATGGCTCGGGACCGTACCCAACTAAAACCTGTTTACACGACTCCTTTGAGCCGTGGTAGGGTGGTAATCAAAGCACAGTGGGAACTCACACGAGACAAATGACGATATCAGGTCGATAGACTAACCTGTACACATGTCACCAGGGAACTGCTATCTGACAATAGGTATAATACCAACTAGTATGTTCCCGGCGAGTCCGTCCGGTGTACTCATAACCCAATGAGCACCTGTATACATCTTGGGTGAACAAACTAACACCAATGGCTTGTGAGACCGGCCACTGCTCCTCGTTGGGGTCTCGATCAGTATACACTAGCCTACTCTGGAGTATCGATGCCCGGTCTCGAAACTCCCACGACTAGAGAGATTTAAGGATGTGCCTATAGACTGCCCAGCTCCCATGTATATGATCGCCATCATACTGCTGGCAGTAAAGCAAAAATCCTATAGGCTCTATCAACATGTAATAGTGATCTGTAATGCCACTTAATGCTGTACATGATGATAAAGACAAACCAGATAGTATACTATCATCTCGAATAAGACTGTTCTACCGGTATAGGTCATCTCTCAATCATCATAATCACCTGCCTGTGACTATGATAATTGCCTTGACGGCACTATAGCCAACAACTGTCGGGCTCGGTAGGGGTATGGATGAGTTTGCTCGTCGCCTTCCTTTCGCTCAATACCTGGGTAGCCGTTACGTACAACTAGTGCCGCTAATGTGCTTGTGGTTAAACTCACTGCCAGTGTATTGACGAGTCTTTAGAGTCCTACACAGAGAGTTTTCACGATTCAGGCGATATGGTATAGATGACGTATGTTGGTACATACATGTGTCCGATTAAATATGACTACATGCTGCACAGACTTTAATCGGACGGCTGATAATACTAGCGGCTTAAGACTGTCACGGCCCGCTTCCCAGAGTGCGATAAGATCGGCACGTGACAGAGCCAACCATGCCACCTGTGGTTAGGAAATATCCTTCCACAGTCACATTACGGCTGTCTATAAGATATCAAGAATAGTAAAATATATAAAAACTAACTAGTACATGTCCATTTGCCAGAACAAACAAGTCAAGAAATATATATGCGGAAGCATTAAATCCAGTAAACAATAATATCTGGAAATATGTCCCAAATATGGGCTCACATCAGGAAATGAAAGTACGGAAAGGAAACTAAACAAAGCTAAACGCTAACATGCTCTTTACTGTTCGGCCTGTCGGCTGAAATACTCCTGCTCAGCCGGCGACAAAGATAGAGGGTCTGGGCCATGCAGAACCCAGATGTCATTTCGTCATAATATCAAATAATGAAGTGAACAGGATACACGAGATATGCAGGCATGAATATAAACGATGCCATGAATATAGAAGGTAAACACGGAAATGAAACAGTGAGGAGTATGTGCATGTGGTGTGCAACCTATTTCTGGATTCTAGGTTATCTAATCTAAAGTCTTTGAAATCAATTAATGTAATCCTCATCGTAACTCATCAGTCTATGCCCCGTTCATTCCCTACGGGACCACGGTAACAGGATTTATTCCGTAACGCTCGGAAAAACGGCAAACAATATATTCTGTAATGCCCGGAAAAACGGCAAACAATACAATAGTCTTTTGAGTTAAGCTCGGTTACATTCTTGATTTCCCCTTACCCTCAAGGTTATGTGTTCAAGTCAGGTATTGCCAATCGGTATCTAATGCCAACACAGGATCAAATAGGTACATGTTTTGTCTATGCAGCCAATAGTAACGTCCATCAGGATAACAAGTCAGGATTGTTGGCATTGGTAACAAGATCCAATTAATAGGTCAAGTAGTGTGTCAAGGCATGACAGGTAGTGCATATGTATCAAACGGATGCCCAAGGTAAAACTGTAGCAAGTATCGAAGCACGGTAAGAGCAAGGATGCACAGTAAACACGGATACATAATTTTCTATCAGGGATTGCATCTATAACTCCATGACTACGCATGATGCACATTAGCAAGTAGGGTATATTAATATAGCTGTAACATGATATAATATGATATGACAAGTAATTAGAGATGCAATAAATGATAACATAGCATGTAGCAAGATAAACTTGCATGTGACTATATATGTAAATAACAGTATGGATACGTGCGGGTATCAAAACTGTAAAACTATGATGCAGTAAACATGTGATATTTTATTCATATGAATATAGATGTATTAGCATAGCATGTAGCAAGGTAAACTTGTCTGATCGGATCTCACGATGGGGTGCGTACGCAGTGTTCGACGTCGGGTAAACGTCGCAATGCACAAGCGCATACGGAACAGGACCAGGCAAAGCAAGAACACAACCACAATGGCTGGGGATGTCCACTTGGTTGTAGCTCTGGGTCTGAGACAATGCGATGTGAGAGGTAACTCCGATGATGGGCCGATGATGGTGACGTCCACGGCAAGGGCAGTGGCCGCAGGGGAGGTGCTGGGTTCTTGAAGTCGGGTGATCGGGGTTCTTGTGCGGGGGATCGTGGGTTTGCCGAGGAGAGGAGAGGAGAGAGGGTTGAGGTGGTAACGAGTGCGCGGAGACGACGGGGTCGGAGCTCCGGCGAGGCGTGCAGGCGAGGCGATGGGTTGCAGTAGGTTTTGTGGTGGCAGGGGAGAGGGTGCACGCTAGAGGAGGTGACGGTGAGGAGGAGGTGATGAAGAGGTGGTGGTTGCGTTGTCGGAGAGGAGGTGAGGTCCGGGGTGGAGGCGACGACGACAACGAGGTGAAGGTGGAGGGCTCATCACGGGCGCGGTTGCAGGATGCTCGGGGTGATGATGGTTGCGGTGTTGGGAGGAGGAGGATATGGTGACGAGGGCGAGGTGAGGCCGACGAGGATGGTCGACGGCGATGGCGACGAGGCGAGCGAGGTGTGCGGGCGTGGGTTCGAGTTCAGAGGCGGGAAGGAGAAAAGAAGATGAGAGAGAGAAGCAGGGGGTACGAGAGGAGAGAGAGTGCGAGGGGAGAGAGAGAGACAGTACGTGGGGATATTAAAGGGTTGGGTTGATAATATATATATGTATATATGTAAGAAAGAGAGAGAGTGATTGACGGAGAGATTTGAGTTGGGTTAGTGAGCTGTAAAGAAAGAAAAGAAGGAGAGAGAGGCAGACGAGATTGTAGGGTTTTGATTAGGATTGAAAGAATATTTATAATATATTTGGTTAACTGTATATATTATAAAGAATATAATATTAATAAAATTTGAGTTTTAGGCTAAATACAAAAATAGTCCGAAACATGCTTGGGTCGGGTCTAAAATCTAGTTTTGAAATACGAATAATATACGTAATGACCAAAACCAAAATAAGATATTCAGGTAACGAAAATGCATACCCCCAAGAACGGATGCACGTAAAATGTACGTAGCGATCCAGACGAGTCCGTTTCACAAAACGGAATGAGAACAAGATGTACGGATGTCACAACAGGGTTAGGGGTATGATACAGGCCATGCTAGGTATTTTAAAAATATTTTATTTGACTTTATATGTTATATTGAAAAAATACAGATGTCAGATATAATGCAGTTACACAATATGAAAGTGCACGGATTCTCATAACTAGTCGGGATAAATTATAAACTGGAATCAAGACGGGTTTCCACCAAGCGGGTCGGGTCAGGTACAAATACATATAACGATTATACTATTCGTACACATAACAACAATAAATCAAGAATAGCCACCCAATATATAAATTAATCAAATCAAGCATGGTATAACGAATTAGGGTGTTACATTATACCCAAATACAAAAAGAATTTCGTCCTCAAAATTCCCCGAACAAGAAAAGACAACAAACATGAATCTATGAAAAGAAGTGTGGGAACTTCCGTCGAATCTCGTCTTCTCGCTTCCAAGTTGATTCTCCGTGCGAGCGATTCCCACATGAAACAAGTACTAGAGGGATGATCTTGTTCTTGAGGACCTTTTTTCTTCGATCAACAATCGACATTGGTCATTCTTCATAGGTCAAGTCCTCCCTTACTGTCAGCTCCGAATGATCTAGCACGTGTGTTTCATCTCGAACATATTTACATAGTTGAGATACATGAAACACGTCATGAATACTCGCCAAAGATGGTGGTAACGTCAATCGATAAGCTACTCCTCCCACACGCTCAATAATATCGAAAGGCCCCACGAATCGAGGGCTGAGCTTGCGTCGACTCCCAAAACGAATCACTCCTCTAGTTGGTGATATCTTCAAGAATACGAGATCACCAACAGCGAACTCTAGAGGTCTTCTCGATATATCGGCCCAACTCTTCTGCTGATCTTGTGATGCCTTCATGTGATTCCGAATCGTATTAACTTTCTCCACAGTTTGCACAATAAGATCCGGTCCCAATAACCTTCGCTCTCCGACATCGTCCCAGCACACAGGTGAGCGACACTTGCGACCATATAACGCTTCGAATAGAGCCATCTGAACAGTCGCCTGAAAGCTGTTATTATACGAAAACTCCACCATGTGTAGATGATCCTCCCATGAAACCTTGAAGTCTAACATGTAAGCTCGCAACATATCTTCAAGAGTTTGGATCGTTCTTTCTGACTGGTCATCTGTCTGGGGATGATAAGCAATGCTAAACTTCAATCGGGACCCCAAACTTTCCTGTAAGCTCCTCCAGAAGTGCGATAAGAATTCGGTATCACGGTCGGAAACGATGCTCACAGATACTCCATACAATCTCACAATCTCCTGCATGTACCGTTCTGCTAACGCTTCCGTCGAATGACCAACTCGAAACGGAATGAAATGAGCTGACTTGGTCAGTCGATCAACAATCACCCAAACTGCATTATTGCCCTTTGGACTTCGCGGCAAAGCTGTCACGAAATCCATGGTTATATGTTCCCACTTCCACTGAGGAACCGGAAGTGGTTGCAATAAACCAGCTACCCTTTTATGTTCAGCCTTAACTTGCTGACACATCAAGCACTTCGCTACAAAGCGGGCAATCTCCATTTTCATGCCTTCCCACCAGAAATACTATCGTAGATCACGGTATATCTTCGTGCTTCCTAGATGTACGGAATATATGGAACTGTGTGCCTCCTTCATAACTTCTTCAAAAATATCTCCTTTCGGCACACACAAACGGCTACCATATCGCAACGAACCATCATCATGAATCAACAAGTCCGTTCGAAGTCCCGCTTCAACCTGTTCTCGAAACTTCTACAATCTTGGATCCTGTGATTGCGCTGCCTTAATATTATCGATCAACGACGACTTTACTTGCAGCTGGATCAACGGTCCCAAAGAATGTGGTAGTACGATCTCTAACTCGAATCTCCGAAAATCATCGTTAAGCTCTTTCCATGCTGTCAACATCCGAATTGCTGGCAACCGAATAAGCGCATCCGGCACTATATTAACTTTCCCCGGATGGTATTTTAGATCAAGATCATAGTCAGCCATCAGCTCTAACCATCTATGTTATCTCATGTTAAGCTCTTTCTGCGTGAACACGTATTTTAGGCTTTTGTGATCGGTGAATACTTCTACCCTTTCGCCTAATAAGTAGTGTCTCATTTTAAAGCGAAAATCACTGCTGCCAGCTCCAAATCCTGAGTTGGGTAATTCTTTTCATGGGTCTTCAATTGTCTTGATGCGTAAGCTATAACCTTTCCATGCTGCATAAGAACACATCCCAAATCTTTCCCAGATGCGTCGCTGTGAATAACCAATCCTCCGGAACCGTCCGGCACTGTCAAAATAGGGGCGGTTGTCAATTTTTGCTTCAACGTCTCAAAAGCAGATGCACATCTATCCGTCCAAAAGAACGGTACTTCCTTCCGCGTAAGCATGGTCAAAGGCTCAGCCAAACGAGCAAAATTCTCAATGAACCTTCTATAATATCCAGCAAGTCCAAGAAAACTTCTGATCTCTGTTACGTTCTTCAGAATCGGCCAATCTTGAACTGCTACAATCTACTCAGGATCAACAGCGATTCTATCTCCGGATACGACATGCCCCAAAAACTTCACTTTTTCGAGCCAAAACTCACACTTGCTCATCTTCGCATACAACTTTTCTTGCCTCAATATTTGCAGTGCGATCTTCAAGTGTTCGGCATGCTCTTCCTGGCTCGTTGAATACACCAAAATATCATCGATAAACACTACTATAGACTGGTCCAGGAACGGTGAAAAGATTCTGTTCATCAAGTCTATGAATATCGCCGGTGCGTTCGTGACTCCAAATGGCATCACTAAGTACTCGAAATGCCCATATCGAGTTTGGAACGCAGTCTTGCAGATATCCTCTGATTTAACTCGAACTTGATGATATCCGAAACGCAAATCCAGCTTTGAGAATACCTTCGCACCACTGAGTTGCTCAAATAATTCACCTATGCGAGAGATCGGGTACTTGTTCTTAACAGTCACCCGGTTTAAATCTCGATAGTCGATGCACATCCTCCTTGTGCCATCTTTCTTCTTGACTAGAAGAACTGGAGCTCCGCAGGATGAATTGCTGCTGCGAATCCAACCCTTCTATAATAATTCCGCAACCTGCTTCTTGATTTCTTCTAACTTTACTGGTGTCATCGGATAATACGCCTTCAAGATTGGCGCTGCTCCAGGAACAAAGTCAATCGCGAACTCCACATCTCGTTTTGGCGGTAAACCCGAGATGTCCTCGAACACATCCATGATCTCTCTAACTACAGCTGGCCCTTCCTCCTTATCGACTTTCATCGACGAAAGAACGGCGGTTGTCGGCTTAGCCCTAAACTCGACCGGCCCGACAGAACTGCTACATCCTGCAAAAACAAACTCCGGGTGTCCGGGAATTTAGAAAATCACTTTCCTTGCCCTGCAATCAATGTGAGCATGGAAAGTGCCAAGAAAATCCATTCCTAAGACGACATCGTAACTTCCAGTATCGATCACCAAGAAATCTGCAAATAATTCTCGTCCGTAAATAACAACTGAACAATCTTTGTACTCACTACTGGATAGGATCTTCCCGTTCGTAGTGTGTATGTCCCAACAATAAGACAGGGTTGTGCAAGAAATCGAATGTGCAGCAATAAACTTGGATGACATAAAACAATGGGATGCACCAGAATCGAATAATGCTAATGCGGGAAAATCATGAACAAGTAGGATATCTGAAACGACTTCATCTGAAACCTTGGCCTCTTCAGCCGTCAAAGTGAAGGCTCGAGCTTGATTGGGCCCCTGATTTAACTGCTTCTGCGGTGGCCTCCGAGGATCTTCCTTTAAACGTAGTTTCGATGGACAAGTATCAATGGTATGATCAGCTGATCCACAAATAAGACAAAGTCCAAGCCTCTTTCAACAATCCTTCCGGAAATGACCCGATCGTTGGCAGTAGTCGCAAAACACCCTTCCTTTCTGCTCGGGTGCGACGGGCCTCTTCATAAGTACAATACCACGTTGGTTCACCGGAATACCTCTGCATAAAGGAGCTCTGTTTGGCGTAAACGCCAGCTTCCGTACAACTACGGCCTGCTGCTGTGTACCCTTTTCCTTCATCAATAGGCTCTGCTGCTCCCTGGCTGCCCTGAAAACTTGCGAGAAAGTGGTCAATCCTAGAGATATAATGTGCCTCTGGATTTCCACGTCCAAACCGCGCATGAACCTTTATGCCCTATCAGTATCGTTGGCAACCAAAGGTCCTGCAAATCGACTGAGCCGTGTCCACTCAGCCACATGCGCATCCATGGATCTGCCATTTTGCTTCAAACTGATAAACTTCTCCTCCATTTCTTCCCACCCAGTCTGCGAAAAGAATTTCTCTAAGAAACTCTGTGAAAACGTTGCCCAACTGATCGTCTTGGGCAAACGGGTCTCTTCCACGAGCCACCAATCGTGGGCATAGTCCACCAATTGGATGCGTACAACATCCACTCTCTTGTCTTCCAGAATCTGCGCGGCGATGAGCAGATTCTCCGTATCGACTAGCCATTGCTCTGCTAGCAATGACTCCTCCAAACCAGTGAAAGTGGACGGGCCAAGTCTCCTGAAATCCGCCACGGTACCCACACGCTGTGCTGGTTTGGCTACAATTGCGTCTACGGACTGCTGGACTGTCCGCAATCCTTCTTGAAAAGTCTCGGCTTGCCGCTGATTCAGATCGATTTGCCGCTTCTGGTTCTCCAGCATTCCACGATCACTCTAAACAATGTGGCGTTATCAACATGCCTCTGGTACGTTCTTAAATCTTCATCTGCCATGATTCTGAAGCCAAAACACTGAAGGGGATTAGAACGATTAACAGGATTCAAGAAACAGGATAGTTATAGATAACAATGTAGCAGGATATGTTCTTAAATACGGGTTTTCTGGTTAGTGTATTGGGTTCAATACCCAACTACAAAAGAACCAAACCCGATTAACCTAAAACCTATGTGTTCTGATACCAAACAAACCCTGTCACGACCCGCTTCCCAAAGTGCGATAAGATCGGCACGTGACAGAGCCAACCATGCTACCTGTGGTTAGAAACATCCTTCCACAGTCACATTACGGCTGTCTATAAAATATCAAGAACAGTAAAATATATAAAAACTAATTAGTACATGTCCATTTGCCAGAACAAACGAGTCAAGAAATATATATGCGGAAGCATTAAATCCAATAAACAATAACATCTGGAAATACGTCCCAAATACGGGCTCACATCAGGAAATGAAAGTACGGAAAGGAAACTAAACAAAGTTAAACGCTAACATGCTCCTCACTGTTCGGCCTGTCGGCTGAAATACTCCTGGTCAGCCTACGACAAAGATAGAGGTCTGGGCCATGCAGAACCGAGACGTCAGTACGTCATAATATCAAATAATAAAATGAACAGGATACATGAGATATGCAGGCATGAATATAAATGATGCCATGAATATAGAAAGTAGACACGGAAATGAAACAGTGAGGTGTATGTGCATGTGGTGTGCAACCTATTTCTGGATTCTAGGTTATCTAATCTAAAGTCTTTGAAATCAAGAAATGTAATCCTCATCGTAACCCATCAGTCTATGCCCTGTTCATTCCCCACGGGACCATAGTAACAAGATTTATTCCGTAACACCCAGAAAAACGTCAAACAATATATTCCGTAACGCCCGAAAAGACGGCAAACAATATAATAGCCTTTTGAGTTACGCTCGGTTACATTCTTGATTTCCCCTTACCCCCAAGGTTATGTGTTCAAGTCAGGTATTTCCAATCGGTATCTAATGCCAACACAGGATCAAGCAGATACATGTTTTGTCTATGCAGATAACAGTAACGTCTATCGGGACAACAAGTCAGGATTGTTGGCATTGGTAACAAGATCCAATTAATAGGTCAAGTAGTGTGACAATGCATGACAGGTAGTGCATATGTATCAAACGGATGCCCAAGGTAAAACTGTAGCAAGTATCGAAGCACGGTAAGAGCAAGGATGAACAGTAAACACGGATGCACAATTTTCTATCAGGGATTGCATCTACAATTCCATGACTACGCATGATGCACATTAGCAAGTAGGGTATATTAATATAGCAGTAACATGATATAATATGATATGGCAGGTAATTAGAGATGCGATAAATGATAACATAGCATGTAGCAAGATAAACTTGCATGTGACTATATATGTAAATAACAGTATGGATACGTGCGGGTATCAAAACTGTAAAACTGTGATGCAGTAAACATGTGATATTTTATTCATATGAATATAGATGTATTAGCATAGCATGTAGTAAGGTAAACTTACTTGATCGGATCTCACGACGGGGTGCGTACGTAGCGTCCAACGTCGGGTAAACGTCGCAATGCACACGCGCGTACGGAACAGAACCAGGCAAAGCAAGAACATGACCACAATGGCTGGGGATATCTACTGGGTTGTGGCTCTGGGTCAGTGACAATGCGATGCGAAAGGTAACTCCGACGATGGGCCGACGATGGCGACGTCCACGGCAAGGGCAGTGGCTACAAGGGAGGTGCAGGGTTCTTGAAGTCGGGTGATCGGAGTAACACGGGATCGTGGGTTTGCAGAGGAGAGGAAAGGAGAGGGGGTTGAGGTGGTAACGAGTGCGCGGAGGCGACGGAGTCGGAGCTCCGGCGAGGCGTGCAGGTGAGGCGATAGGTTGCAGTAGGTTTGTGGTCGCAGGGGGGAGGGTGCATGCGAGAGGAGGTCACGATGAGGAGGAGGTGACAAAGAGGTTTTGGTTGCGGTGTCGAAGAGGAGGCGAGGTCAGGGGTGGAGGCGACGACGACGACGAGGTGAAGGTGGAGGGATCTTCACGGGCGCGGTTGCAGGATGCTCGGGATGATGGTGGTCGCGGTGTTGGGAGGAGGAGGATATGGTGATGAGGGTGGGGTGAGGCCGATGAGGATGGTCGGCGGCGATGGAGACGAGGCGAGCGAGGGCAGCGGACATGGGTTCGAGTTCGGATGCGGGAAGGAGAAAAAGAAGATGAGAGAGAGAAGCAGGGGATACGAGAGGAGAGAGAGAGTGCGAGGGGAGAGAGAGAGAGACAGTACATGGGGATATTGAAGGGTTAGGTTGATAATATATATGTGTATATATATAAGAGAGAAAGAGAGTGATTGACGGAGAGATTTGAGTTGGGTTGGTGAGCTGTAAAGAAAGAAAAGAGGGAGAGAGAGGCAGACGATATTGTAGGGTTTTGATTAGGGTTGGAAGAATATTTAGAATATATTTGGTTGACCGTATATATTATAAAGAATATAATATTAATAAAATTTGAGTTTTAAGCTAAATACAAAAATAGTACGAAACATGCCTGGGTCGGGTCTAAAATCTAGTTTTGAAATACGAATAATATATGTATTGAACAAAACCAAAATAGGAAATCCGGATAACGAAAATGCATACCCCCAAAAACGGATGCACATAAAATGTATGTAGCGATTCAGACGAATCCGTTTCACTAAACGGAATGAGAACAAGATATACAGATGCCACGACAGGGTTAGGGGTATGATACAGGCCATGCTAGGTATTTTTAAAATATTTTATTTGACTTTATATGTTATATTGAAAAAATACAGATGTCAGATATAATGCAGTTATACAACATGAAAGTACATGGATTCTCATAACTAGTTGGGATAAATTATAAACAGGAATCAAGACGGGTTTCCAGCAAGCGTGTCGGGTCAGGTGCAAATAGATACCGATTATACTATTCGTACCCATAACTACAATAAATCAAGAATAGCCACCCAATATATAAATTAATCAAACCAAGCATGGTATAACGAACTAGGGTGTTACAAAAACTGAGCCGGATTATTAAATCAGGTTTTAATTTAATAATTTATATATGTATTTATATGTATTCTAGTATTATTGTTCACTATTCATTTTCTCTCTTGGCTATTCGTATTTTTATACGAATACGCGTATATGTATTTCAATACGTATACCAGGTTGTATTCCGTATTTATACGGAATAGTTTTTAGAAGTGGACACCTCATTTGTATGATTTTCTTTTTAGGAAATCATTTGTTTTACAAATGAGGTGGTGGGTGAGTTGGCATGAGCATGGACTTGGCATGTAGAGAGGTATGACACACATTTGTTTATTGGAAAAATGAGAGGAGATATTCTGGTGTGCATGAGAGAGAGGCAACCACCATTCTACACATGCCATGCTTTGGTTTTTTCTTCACTTGCTTCATTACTTTCTCACTTGGAAAAACACTTAGCCATTTTTCTTTATTTGCTCCTGCCACATGTTTTCTCACCTCCGCTTCATCTTCTTGAGTTGCTCTTGGAGCATTTTGATGAGAGAAAAATTATAGTGAGATAATCCTACACCTCTACTCTCCATTGCTAGCAACCTTGGAGCGTTGATTGCCTCTCTTGGCGAAACCGAATCTTGCGCCGTTTCACTCGGGTGGATCATCGTCGATGGAGGAAGATCGGCAACCAAATTCGATCTGTGTCCACTAGGAGTTTGGGATGATGGTTAAAGACCCGAAAGACTTGGTTCATTCGGTATAACCATTCCAAACTTTTTATATTGCTTTCTAGTTTAGGGTTTAGGGAAGATCCGAGCATCGGATTATGGTAGCGTCAGTTTTTGTAAATTTTTGTTCCGTATTTGGCCACGGTTTGATGGCCGGGGCGCTGCCGTAACCCAACATTCTATCATGGCTCGTACAACTTTTCCAGATTAAGTGCCTAAATGGATGGAGCAACAAGTCATTCAGGATACTTCTAAAGTTCTTAAAAGTATCTACGCCCCCGGGAAATAGCGTGCCCGACAGCTGGTACGGAGCCCAGAAGATAATGTCTGATTTGGGTCTGAAGTGTGAGAAGATTCAAGCATGTCCCAAAAATTGCGTGTTGTACCGGAAAAAGAATTCAGATTTGAAAGAGTGGCCAACATGCGGAGAGGCCAGGTATAAGCTAAAAGAATATGATAAGAATCTCGATATACCTGTCAAGATAGCATGGTATTTTCCCATAACACAGAGGCTGCAGAGGCTATTCAGGTGCAAGAAAACAGCCGAGGTAATGATTTGGCATCACCGTGCTCCTCCAAGTGAAGATGGAATAATAAGTCATCCAAGAGATTCACCAGCATGGAAGGATTTCGATAGGAGGCACGAAAGATTCAGTAGTGATCCTCGCAATGTCAGGCTCGAACTCGCTAGTGATGGATTCTGCCCATTCAACTATATGGGTGGAAGCCACAGCATATGGCCCGTTGTAATAATAGTTTATAATATGCCGCCTTGTTTGGTTATGGATCAATCCTACTTTATGATGCCTCTTCTTATTGACGGACCAAACTCACCGGGAAACAATATCGACGTCCATCTCCGACCTCTGATCGATGAGTTAAAATCTTTATTCATTGATGGTGTAGAGACTTACGATGCAAACACAGATACAACTTTCACACTGTGTGTGGTTTTAATATGGACAATTAATGACTTTCCTGCGTATAGAATGTTATCAGGTTGATCTATATATGGTCACAAAGCATGCCCTTATTGCCATTAATATAAAACATCGAAATTCTTGAATTTTAGCAGGAAGGTTTGTTATTGCGGTCATCGGCGTTTCCCGCCACTAGACCATTCCTACAGGTTAGACATTGCTCACTTTGATGGTCATCAGGAGTTTCTTGGGCCTCCAACATCATTGTCCGGAGAGGACATGACTGTTCAGTGGGATGGTTACAATAATATGACCTTCGGGATAGATCCGACAAAATAGGTCAAACCACCCTACTGGAACAAGTTAAGCATTTTCTACGAGCTTCCGTACTGTTCAACAAATTTAGTGTGTCATTTTCTGGACGTCATGCACATAGAGAAGGGAGTATCCGAGCACGTACTCAACTTGCTTCTTTGTAAAGACGGAAAATCGAAGGACAACCTCCGTGCTCGAATGGATCTTCAGGACTGGGAAATTAGAAGTGAATTGCGTCCTAAACCGATAGCGGGTAAACCAGGCAAGTTTGTACTTCCCAATGCCGCGTATCATATGTCACAACCGGAGAAAAAAATGTTCCTGCAGGTGTTGCATGATTTGAAAGTTCCCACAGGTTTCTCAGGATCATTTAGCAAGAAAATAAAAATTGTGAAAGGAATGATCGATGGACTGAAAAGTCATGATCACCATGTTATTATGGAGCACCTTCTCCTATTAGCCCTTAGGACTTCCTTTCCCGAATCGGTTGGTCTAGTAATCAATGACCTTTGTTGATTTTTTAGAGAATTGTGCGCTAAAACTCTGGATGTTGTAACGCTGAAGAATCTAGAAAATTCTATTTCATTGATACTTTGCAAACTTGAGCGTATTTTCCCACCGTCATTCTTCAATATCATAATACACCTGACAGTTCATCTTGCAATCGAGGCTAAGTTAGCTAGACTAGTACAATATCGATGGATGTATTCCGTCGAAAGGTAAGTGGAATTTTTCGTTTCACGCAATTTGTAAAATTATTGTTGTCCTATATGCCCATATTTATTTATTTAACATATTTTTCTTTAGGTACATCTACACTCTAAAAAATAATATACGCAATAGAAATCGATCAGAGGGTTCTATCATGCAAGGTTATCTTCTAGATGAAGTAACCATATTTTTTTCGCGCTATCTGGAAGAGAACATTAAGACAAAGCTTAACCGGCCTCGGAGAATTCAGGACGGGCCATACGGTAAAGTTGATTATAAAAGAGTAGACACTATGTTTATCAACAAGATATATCGGTTTATCTTTCTCAATAGCGTATGTCTTGAAAAAATTAGAGACTAAGTTTTTTGAATTAATTGTTATATTTATATTTGTGTGTGTATGAAATGAAATAATATTAATGTCATAATTTATTGTTGAGAACAAAAATCATATTAATGAGGTACGTGAGGGGCATCCTGATTGGAATGATGAACGATTGGAAAAATAGTATCAGGATAATTTTTGCGATTGGATTGCAGATCATGTAAGTTGTTCAAATAACATGTTATTGCTACCAGTCATAATCTAAACTTATATCGTTATGTATTTTTCGAGAAATTTGTCTTGTCAGATCCACGATCCGAATTTGTCTGTATCATTAGAGAGTGATTCAGGATGTTTAGCTCAGTTTCCTAGTATGGATGTTGCATATTATAAAGGATTCGGTGTCCTTGGATACAAATTTAAAGTTAAGGGTATAAAAACATCTCGAACCACTCAGAATAATGGGATTGCGACGGTAGGAACGGATGGTGTGATTTATTATGGATACTTAAATTGCATACTTGGCATCCAATATTCTGGACGATCAGAACCGTTTTACATATTTCAATGTACTTGGTACGATACACGAACCAATACGGATAAGTGGAGAAACAATCTCGGGACTTGGAAAGATAAATATGGATTGACTAGTGTGAACACACTTCGATTTTACGGTCAGGATGATCCATTTATCTTTCCGAACCAAGCGTTCCAGGTATACTACTCACAGTGCTTGAAGCATCCTGGATGGAGTGTCGTATGCCGTTGGAAACCCAGGGATATATACGATGTCCCAGAATTCGACGATCGTATGGAGGACAGCGATGAGAATGAAGAAGAGAGAAGACTTAGAGTGCTCCGACCGTCTGTTTCAAAAGACGGGTTGTCTTCGGCTGATCATGAAGTTACGTGGGTTAGAAATGATATCGACGATGAAATCCAAGTAGATATGTCTAACGCGTCCAAGAAACGAAAAAGGTTATCAGTAATGTTATATTATTACTTCACATTTCTACGATCTATACATATATTGCATGCATATGTAATGATTGTACTCTTATCTAGGTTTGATGATGACGACCGGAGCAGCGAGGGGCGGCAGGAGCACCAGCCGCGGCAGCGGCAGAGGCATGGGCAGAGGCAGAGCGGTTCTGCCGCCCGGAGAGCTGCGTAGAGAGCTTCAGAGGGCCGGTCTTGCATCTCGATCGGAGACCCCTTCGGATGACTCTTTCCGTGTGGATTTTGCTACACCTCCAGGTATATTGCACGCATTCCCTCTCTTCTTTACCCTCGATTATCGCTATGCTGGCGATTATGCCGAGAGGTTCGGCCGGTATATGGGGGATGAGAGCCACATCGTAAAAAAGTATCCACTGCACGTTGAGTGAGGCGATCAGCACCGGTGTACATTTGCTCTCTTCTGGGATCAGGTTCGGGTATTAATATATATTTTCATTTGACTTATCCAATATATTTATTATTATTTAACACTTGCAATTTAAATACATTGTTTTTTTGTATTTGCAGCTGGATTACGACTTTCAGCCTATACCCGACCGTGATCACCCTGAGAGAGTGCTCGATCTTCACACTCTATACCAGGGTCTGATGAAGAACATGCAATCAAAGTTCCGATACAATAGGAACGAACTGAAGATCGACTGCTATTCCCTATGGATGGTGACCCCCGAGGCAGAAAGAGCGGCTCTCCTACATACTTCGGCCTTTGCGAGAGTCGATGTAGATACATGGCCTCTATTGTGTCAATATTTCAACTCTCAGCGCAAACAGGTTTGTAATTTAAATTTAATTCATTGTTTAGTATATAATTTATTTTTTTGTGTTGCTTAATTAGAAAACTAAATCTGAATGTGTTGTGCAGAAACAAGCCGATCAAAATAAGAAGAATAAGAAGTCAGCGAAGAGGGGTCGCCCCACTTATACAGGAGGCTCGAGGAACATTACTCGTGCCGTGGAGGCATCAGTAAATTACAATAGATCTATTTTGATATAATGTAATATTAAGAGTTATTTTATAATATATGTAAATTCTTTGCGAATTGTAGAAAGGTCAGACACTGGCGCAGGGTGGTACACCGAGCGTGCTGACCGTGTATGTTGCCGTCCACGGCACCTCGACAGATCCCACCACGGGAGAGCTTCGATTCCCCGACACCGCTACCCAGGAGTACTGCATATGTGTTAATATTTATTCTAAAAGGTTTGAAAATTTTGTTTTGAAAAGTTCAAATTTAAATGATATACTTATATTTTATTGGTGAATATGGGTGTAGGAGCGGGTGGTGGAGCAGACGGAGGCATCGGAGATTGATTTTACTGGACGGACCGATTCGATGCTACTGACCCAAGTCCTAGACGCCGCACATGGAGGGCACCACGGAGGTTAGGAGAGAGGCCGAGGATTGGGTCCTAGCAGGGCCCATATGAGGTTGGAATCCACTCCGACGGTTACTTCCCCTACCCCCCGTGAGCGACGTCTAGAGCATGATGTTGCCGTCTTGAAGACCACCATCGAGGATTTGAAGGAGATGGTACGTATACTACTTAATAGCAAAATATTATATCACATTATAGATAGTAACATATGCAATATTAGTAGCCTGAGCTTATTTGGTTATAAACTTAGCTTTGATTAATCATTCTTACATGAAACTATCTAATTAAAATAAACTACGGTTTTCCAAACTAGATACCCAAACGAGGCCTAAGTCCCTAAGTATTCTTAGATTGGGGTTTCGCAATAACCTGATAATGATACGAACTCAACTAAAATCTAATGCACCGTTCTTACTCGTTTATTACACAAAATTTAACAGATGCGACAGGTTACATCGGCTGCGGCTCCACATGCATCTCTTTCGGCTATGGCTCCGCAAGCCACTAACTTGGCCGCGGTTGCGCAGACCACTCCTGCGGCTCCACACCCCGCTCAGACTCCCGCACAGTTCGCTCCTTCATTAGTCGAGTTTTTGACGACTAAGGGCTACACCGAGGAGCAGATACGCCAGAGTACGGCGTTTATCAGAGGTGGAGGAGCTGGACCGAGCTAGGTTGGCTTTTTTTTATATATTTTTGAGGATGTATGTACTTCTCTGATACATATTGTATATTTTTTGGATAATATTGGTGGTTGTTTGCTTGTTCATGATAATTTAGAATGATATCGTATTCTGTTTGTTTATTTCTTTTATATATTATGTGTGCGATGTTGATTATGAATATTTCTGTAATTGATTATATGATGTATATATTATTATGGACGGGACGGGGAAAAAACAGGAAACCTTTTTTTTTAAAACCCTGATATTTTATCCCTACGGATTAATCCGTAGGGCCATATATTGCACATACGGATTAATCCGTAGATCCAATGTTTACCCCTACACAGTTAGCCGTAGGGACAAAATATCAGGATACCTAATATTTTGTCCCTATGGACTCAGTAACAGGGGTAAAACTTATCCCTACGAATTATCCGTAGGGGCATTTCTCTGGACCTACGGATGTATCCGTAGGGACAAGTATTTTATTTTATAAACCAATAAATTAAAATATTTATCAGGCCATACAGAGTAATCCGTAGGGATACATGTCCCTATGGATTAAGGCGTAGGGGCAAGTATTACTCTGTAGGGGCATGTTCCGGACGAAAACTTGCACCTGCGGCCTTCGCACCCACAGGGGGACTTTTATGTCCCTACGGCTATATCGGTTGGGGCAATCCCTTATTATAGTAGTGTACTATTTTACAAAGAGTTGGGACCTGCAGTTTTTCTCTCCCTCCTATTAATTGTTTTTTTGAGGAAAAAGGTAGATGTAGTAAATCTATAAGAAACTGAGTTATCGCGGAAGGAAATCTTATGAGCAATACACACTAAGATATATATGTCAAGAATATTAATTAGCTTGAGATATTATTTCAAGGAAAAATTCTATTAGCTTATTGTAGGTAAAAATTTCACTACTACAATAAAGGGTTGCCCCTACGGATATAGAAATTCGTAGGGGCAGCTTTTTATTGCTCCTACGGAATAATCCATAGAGCCATTGGTTTTTCCCTACGGTGTACACCGTAGGGGCATAAATAAATTTAAAAATATTAAAATATAATCTTTTATTTGGCCATACGGAGCCGCAAAAGAAAGACCTACGAATTAATCCGTAGGGACAACAAAGGATTATTTATAAAAAAAATAATGCTAAGTAGTTTCCCACCGTCTCCAAATTTTCACCAACTCCCGCGATCGATCACCCGCGTGCCTCCTCCACTCTCTCGTCACCACACTCTCGTCCCCAAAATTTCCTACCGTCTCCACCACACTCTCGTCGTCGTTGGCACCACAGTCTCGCCGCGAGCTCGTCGACCTCTTTGCCGCCGCCACGGTCTCGTCGAGCTCCATCCCCGGCCTCCTCCACCTCGTCGAGCTCTTTGCCGCAGGCAAAACTACTACTAAGGTGAGTTAATTTCCATTTTAAACTTATAATTATGCTTTTTTGTGTTATTGTTGTTGATTTTAGGGTTAGGCTTAGGGTTAGGGTTATAGCCAGGTTAATTGGGGGTTAATTAGGGTTAAGGTTAGTGTTAATTAGGTAGGGTTAGGGTTAGGGTTCGGTTGATGTTTAGGGTTAGGGTTAGGGTTAATTAGTTAGGGTTAGGGTTAATTAGGTAGGGTTTGGGTTAGTTTGGGTTAATTAGGTAAAATAGGGTTGGTGATGATTAGGGTTAGGGTTAATTAGATTAATTAGGATTAATTTTGGTTTGGGCTATGGTTAATTTGGGTTGGAGTTTGGGTGATGATTAAGGTTAGGTTAATTTGGGTTAGGGTTTGGGTTAGGGTTAATTTGGGTTAATTAAGTAAAATAGTGTGTATTTTTGTTAGTGTGTTGATTAGAGTTAGTTTGGTTTAATTAGCTTAATTTTTGGTTAATTAGGGATAATTTGAGTTAGGGTGATGATTATGGTTAATTTGTGTTAATTAGGTTAATTTGGGTTAATTAGGGATAATTTGAGTTAGGGTGATGGTCAGGGTTAATTTGGGTTAATTTGGGTTAATTAGAGTTAGGGTTTAGGGTGCACTAGTTCCTTCAGTAGGATACTCGATGATAACGTAAATGTACAATTTTACCGTAAACGTAAGAAAACTTTATCCTAAACTAAAAACTTCGAACCCTTAAAAACAAAACGTAAACGTAAAACATATTCAAGTTAAATGTTCAAGTTAAAACCAATATATGATACTCGATGATAATATAAAACTTTAATATTCTCATCGATAATTATATGTGAAAATCAAAGCGCGACTTAGTCCCTGTCTATCGGTTAACATACGTTCGATGTTCGTCGTGGCATAGAACTATATGAAAGTTGTTAAATATCGGACGGTATAGTTCGGTCCTAACAACCATCGTGTAGCCTATATGACGAGAAGATTCAATCGTATTATAACCGATATATTTGTCCAGTGTGGACAAGTTAGGAATGTATAAAGCAAACACCTGCATTCACTTGTGTTTTCATTCGTTTTGAGTTATTTCGTCGGTACTTTTTCGCTGGTTCTCCGTGTACAAAGATAGATTAGATGTTCATTTCAACGTTTTTTCACAGTATTGAAATGATTATCTATTCTATTACAGTATACTCGGAGAACAGTAAGGAGGTGCTGCCGAAATTTACTCGAAAGGGATGAAAGCACAAGCGAATGGGTGTTTGTTCTATACATTCTTAATGGGATAGAAGTCTTATCCCCGACAGCCGAAACACACACATACAATACAAATACACAACAAACGCACACACAAAGCACATACACACTAACAACCCTACACTTAAGCGAAATCATAAACTGAAACGCACATACACAGAATACAACTCATACTTGGGTATCTTCAAATCTAACTTTGTTTATCAATAATTTATTCTTTTCAACGACAAACTTGTTGTCGCGCCCCGCTTCTCAGTATACGGGCAGAGGACGCGACGAGGCCGCTACGTATTTACTCTGAAGTGAACACGCTAAGCGTATCTAAGCAATATAAGTAAAATGCACAAGAGATATGATGTAAATGAACAACAAATTTATTTATTAACATTTTTTTTACAATACATCTGAAAAGTAAATACATGGAATGGAAAGCAATGCCTAAACAGTGGCATAACAGAAATGGAAAAAATACAGAATGTAAATGTGTACAAGGAATCTAAGGCCCTGGGTCGAAGGCTAGCTGGTCCAAATCCTCACCGGTGGGCTCGATCTCCAGTGAGTCCAAATCACCTGATTACATTCCAAAGAAGAAGAAAGAGAATGTCGTCAGCGAACAAATCGCTTGGTAAGTCCCAAAGAGGAGGGAGAAGTAGAACAGACAGAGAGAGAGAGTATAACTATTACAATGTTGTTTGTTGTTTTAACGTAGTTGTTTGTAGCTTGGTACAGAAGATGCTAGTGTATACGAGAGGAGTCCAACTTACATCGTGGACTTTGGTAACCCGTAGTACAAGGCTCCGTTGATAATACCATGGAACAATGGCATGGATGTAATTACGTCTTAAGTGACCACCTCGTGCCACCTTTAACATATTCTTTACCAGTCTGCCTCTTTATAATCCCGTAGTATTTATAGTATTGATTGTACGGAATGTATTGTGTTGTAAATTGAATTGTATAGATGGATGACTTGCCGAAACCATGATATCAGTAAATAGATATAACTGGAGAATCATGTAGATGGATGTATATCCATGGTTCGGTTCGGTCAATAGAGATTGTATAGATTGAATATATAGATTCATAGAATCATGTTAAATTGTAGTTTATACTTGAATCATATTCAAGTCAGATTAATTATATCGAGACTCAGTCTGAGTCAGAAAATTAGAAAAGAAATTTGAATACTGAATTATGTTTTGGTGTTATCGATAACCGCTACACATGGACGACAGCATTTGTGTCTTTTTCAAAGATGATTACCGTGTTGATAACACCGTTTGTTAAGTTGTCTACCTTAAATAGGCAAGCATCCATATCTCCGGCTCCCTGAGACTCAAGAGACTGGTCCCGCTTAAACCTATGCTTACTAGGGTCCTTACTGTAATTTTGTATAACTTGAGAGGGTTTTATATAAAAAATAATTTTGTATAATTTTCAAAATACACCTCAAGTATTTTATTATCGTTTTTAGAGTTTTCGTTGATGTATATTTTATCAATATGACATTTCTAGTGAATAAAGCTTAATTTCATAATATACAGTATTTATTTGTAATATTGGAATTGCATGGTATTTTCTTGTAAATAAGATATTTTTTCTTGAATTTTGGAAATGTGCAATATTATAAATATTAAAAATAGATATTTTGATATAAATTACATATATATTTATTTATTAAAAATATAAATTTTATTTATAATAGAAATCATATTTTCTAAAGAAAATTGTATTTTAAATCTTTTGAGATCGTATGCTCTTTGCGGAGGTCTGCATCTCACTCTACTAAGCCCGAGGATTTGCGATAATCCGCACCATCCCGAACGGGTTCCCCAAATGGGTTGTAGAGGCGCATTTGCAAAGATTTGTTTAAATACACATCTTGTAGAAAAATGTTTTTACAAGTCGGAGGTAGTTTTGTGTAAAATCGTATTTTCCTAAATCTATATTCCCAAATTTTATCGTGCTATATTAGATATGAGTGTTGTGAGGAGGTAGGTCATTACCTCATGAGTTTTCTAAAACTAGCATGGTTTAAAGGTATAAACATGTCGATCTGAAATATAAAGGTATTTTAATGTAAAATTGAAATAAAAGTGGCTATGGTTATCATTTTAATGTCAAACTTGTTCTATTATCTTAGTTAATGAGTATTAAACAATATATCAAAAATTTAGATGTGTTATTAAGAAAATATTGAATTTTTGAAAGAAAAGAGAGTCGGAGGCCGGATAACCCCGCTTCCGACATGTTTTAAGGATTAAGAATTTGATAATAGCAAAAGAGAGAGAGAAGGGGGACTTACTGGATTAGGGTCAAGAGAGGAGGAAGAGGAAGTTTGGGGAAACACCGGTGCATCGTTTCGTCGCTGGAAACTCCTCAGATTGTCGTCGGAAGTTCGTCGGAGCTTCGCCCTTTGCTAACTCCACTTGCTCACACAAAGTCTTGGGAATTTTCTTGAGAGTTTGGGCAGGGATTTGGAAGTGAGGAGGGGTGATTTTAGGTGTGGCATTTATAGGAAAATTTAGGGTTTAGGGTAGTGAAAGGGTGTAATAAAAATTGTATTTAATTTTGCATTAAAAAAATTAAAATGGGGTATTTTAATTCTCTGTTTAATTGCAGAGAATTTAAATAGTGAAGGGGGAGTGGGGTAGGCCAAAGGTTGCAGGAGAAAGAAGAAAATCGGGGTTTCGACCGAGTTGACCCGGCGGCGCCGGCCGAGTTGGCCGCGTCGCCGGCCCGAGTCAGGTCGCGTCTCCTTGCCACGTGTCCCCGTCGATTGGTCTACTACATTAGACTCATTTGTTTTATGTGTGGCTTTCAGTTTACGTGTTGTGCACGTGTAGACTCTTGGGCTTCTAAAAGATTAAAAAAATTAAATAAAAATAATGTGTAGCTGATGGGATTTGAACTCTGGTGCTTTGATTCAGCAGTGCAAGGTCTTACCTGTGAGCTACAAGCTCCTTCCTGCTGTTCAAAAGCAAATCAAATTTATAACTTGTGCTCAGGCTCAAGTACCCCTTTCTGTATTTTTGAAAAAAATTGTACAGAAAGTTTGGGGTTGTTACACTTGCCTTTATGGATTTTCTTCTTTGTCAGTAACCATCCCGTTCTTAGATTTCTCAATATAGTCACCATAACCTACAATTTATATGTTATACAGTCTAACATGGCCCATAAGTACATCAGTGTTAAGGACTGTTAGTGTATATGCCCTAGGGGCCATTATTGTACCATACTAGCTTGTATATTATTTAATGGAAGTTTGGGATATTCACAGTTATATTAACAACCTTGCTAAATATGGTAGTATGCTATTTGGTTTATTTCTATCTTAATATGTGTATATGTTAGCATATCGAGAATACATATTGATAGAGCCCTTAGGATCTTGCTTGACTACCAGCGTTGTGATGGCAGTCACACTAGTGGGGGCTGGGTAGTCTACAAGCACATCCTTTTTCAGGTCCCTAGTCGTAGGATTATCGAGACAGGGCATCGATACTCCGGAGTAGACTAGTGTGTACGCTTCTCATCCCAGTTGGGGAGATGGTCTGTCTCACAGCCATTAGTACGTTGTACTGGAGATAGTATACAGGTGCTCGTTGGGTTACGGGTACACCGGACAAGACTCGCAGGGAACCGTTGGTTGGTATTATACCCGTCGTCAGTTAACAGTTCCCAGATGACATGAGTACAGCATAGTCCACAGACTTGACACTGCTGCTTCGCCTCGAGTGTGTTCCCACTGTTCTTAGATTGCTACCCTACCACGGCTCAAAGGAGTCGTGCAAACAGGTAGCAGTTGGGTGCAGTCCCGAAGCACTTGGAGGCAGTGGCGGTTAGACAGGATTCGTCTCTCCCGGTATTGGGAGTTGATATCACGCTGTGTTTGGACAACCATTACGCAAATTCCCTGGCCAGGGCAAACGAGATTTACTGGTAGGATTTCCAGTAGCTTCTCAAGGTGTAATGGGCTTCACTCCGACACGACTTATACCGCCTTTAGGGGACTGACGCTTGCCGCCCCCTAGGCCTGATATGCGATAGTCCTAGACGAACAGACCAGACTGTACGGAGATTGTCACATCAGGCTCAGTAGGAGATCGGATGGGTTTTCTCATCGGCCTTCTTATCGACATCTACCTGGGGACCGTTACGTACAGCTAGTACCGCTTGCGGCCTGTGGTTAAACTCACTGCCAGCGTAGTAGTCGAGTCTTTAGAGTCCCATACAGAGAGTTTCCCTCAGGCGAAATGATATAGAGGTCGTATGGTTTTACGTCAGGGTTCGGACACATACGTGTTTTTACGCACGTACGATATTCGGACAGTTTATACTAGCAGGCTTTGGTTTAAGCTAGATTCTAGTATTGGATTATTGGATTTATACAGTCTCAGTATTTCCGTGTTTTCACAGATGGGAGGGGCATTCTCGTAATTAGTCGAGAAGCTTCTAGAAGATTGATGAGTTGGAGGCTTAGGTGTTATTTGCATTAAATGGATTAGTGACTCATGAGATGAATCATCCAAATGAGTTAATGAAGCATTTATTGCTTAATGAATCATGAGATGATTCATTGTATGTATTAAATGAAGCATGGTTATTAATACCAAATAATGATTTATTTGATATTCTTTATGCTTCATCATATATCACAAATAAGACATAATTCATATCATTCTCACTCTCATCTTCTCTCTCCTCAAACTCTCTCTCTTCAAAGAACTAACCCTAACCTCTCATGTGTTGAGATACAAGGGTTAGCAAGACTAATAGATCCCTAATCCTATTCTATATCCTCTAGGTTACTTTGATTAGCACTCATAGCAACCTAGTTACCTCAAGTGAGAGGTTAAGCTTGGAGAAGTAGCTCCCGAGTGGATCTTCTATCACATCGAGGAGGCCGACGAGGAGGTGGTCAACGAGAACAAGAAGGACTTGATTCATTAGGTATAATCATCTTTCATAGTAGCTAATCACTTCTATGTTGTTGTTAGTTAGGGTTTAGCAAAGATCCGTAAAGTTAGTCGTTGTTAGTTTAAACAAAATGATTGTTTTACCTATTCCGCATCCCCGCATCATAGTGGGGTGTCTAACGTCGACTTACAGTGGTATCAGAGCCTCTCTAAACCATAACTAACTTGTTAGAAAAGTCGGTAGAAATTCGATCGCAAAACGAACCCGAAAAAACATCATTTTAACCAAGTTTCTGTCGATTTTAAAACGGGGTCTAAAAATTTTTCAGGGACCCTTAAAAATACATGCAGGGAATTATAAGATTACTGGAGAAATTTGGGATCGTGACTCGGCTAAACCACCGTGGAACCGCGGCCGATCCAAGCGATGCGCCGCGGATCCGCGGCCGAATTGAAGCCGAGTCAGCCCAAATTTGCCCAGTAACTCTTCTGTGTTAATTTTGTATTTTCTGGGATGTTTAGTTTCTACTCAGGTTTCAGGTGCACAAAGAATTATTTGGAGTAGAATCATTTGTGTTTGGTTGATCGAAATTCTAAGATGTTTGGCTAACTTGATTATATCTGTGATTTGTTTAATGTGTTCGTAAACCTCCCCTAACTGCTAGTATGTCGGTTAGCAGGGGGTTGCACATTTCTGTAATGGTTTTTACTAGTTTGTGAATGTGGACTTGTTGTATTGTCGTGAATGGATAGCCGGGGATGTGACACGAGTGTTTCTTTCATTCAAATGTAATTTGTAAATTGTTATAATATTCTTTTGCGGGGCACATCCGGGTTGAGATTGTAGCCACCGTTGTATTATTTCATTTACTGTTTTCTGCTCCTAGGATAGACCCAAGATGGGGTGCACAAACTACCGCGCACTTTGAAGTGTTTAGTGGCCTACTCAC
This sequence comes from Agapanthus africanus, assembly GCA_030015575.1. Classification (NCBI taxonomy): domain Eukaryota; kingdom Viridiplantae; phylum Streptophyta; class Magnoliopsida; order Asparagales; family Amaryllidaceae; genus Agapanthus; species Agapanthus africanus. Next base: position 96,906,095 of record CM057337.1, read on the forward strand.
GTTGTTGAGGGAGACCGCTTCACTTCGGGTACTAGGCGGGCAATTTGCCGTACCCGTAGGGGTCTAGGGTGGGGTTTTGGCTATTCATTGAGACTGTGTAATCCGTCTTTCTTTGCAGGCTCAAAAGGAACGCGGATTCGTAGAAAATCCAATTTGTTCATCTGTGATCTGGAATGCCTATTATTGCGTTTGACGAATGTACAATATCTATATATGATAGCTATTAGACGTCACTTATGTTTTACACCCGCGCTAGCCTAGCTCCCGCTCTGTCGTTAGTTAAGTAACCTAACGGGTGAATGACGGGGCCCAGTGGCGAATGCGGATGGCATAAGAGGACGTTGTATTTTCGTTGTTTTCTGCAATGATAGGTTAATTGATGGGACGCATTATATTAATGCAAAGAAAATAAACCAAAGTTGAATCGTTAGAACAGTTTAAAAGAAACCACTCGGTTATTTTTAAAACAGAAGATATTTTTAATTGCGGAGCTTGACCACTCCTTTTAAAAGCTATCAAGTTCCTTCGGTCATATCAAGTTCACTACGTTCATGGTTTCGCCAAAACCATTCGTTGCCCTCCGTCATTTCATTTGGGTATTCAGTAGTATTCAAGCTATGTATTTTGACCAACGCCAAGGCATAGTGTTTGGTAGCTGCTGGGTATTCATTTGTTGCATAGATAGATGAGTTAGTTTGGGACAGTCGTATTATCATTTGGCCAATGTCAGGGGTATGTACGGATGGGTTCAAATTAACAAGATAATAATGGGTAGAACTTGACATGTGACTTATGACATTTTGACCAACGCCAAGATCATAAGAGCATGGGGCAGAAATTTATATCGGGAATTTCTAAAGAAACTGAAATTTGCAAAAAGTTGCATACCATTTGGGGTGTGATAATTTTGGTAGGATTCCTTCAGCTTTATCACACGATGATATTTGGATCCCGATCCTACTGTGAGTATCCGCTACTCATCAGGAGATTCGTCACTTAACGATCAATGCTATAAACCAAGTAGGTGTCGAGAAAGGTGTCAGCGGGGTTATGCCCCCAGAGAAAAGAGGTTATTTAATTAAGGAACTTCGCGAAAGCGTCGTAAAACCTCCCTCGAAGTACCGACACCGGCCTGGCTGAACGGTTAAGCAAGTATTGTACGGTGAGAATAGTCCTGACTAGTTCTTCCTTTTTGGTTTGAGGAGGGATTCGAGAAACAATGGGAGCCATCCAGTTTAGATAAACTAAAAACCACTCTAAACTTGCAAGAGCATCATACTAAAGTGTTCCCTCTCTCTCTCATTGCAGCGACCCAGAACATGACAGGCCTTAAGTTACTATTAGATAAAAATATTTTGACAGGGCCAAACTATAAAGATTGGTTCCGGAATGTTAAGATGGCTATTACTTATGACAAATTGGGGTATGTACTTACCACTAAGGCACCTGCTGTCCCTGGTCCAGAATCCAGTGTCGCGGATAAGGAAATCCGCAAGACCTGGGAGATAGATTGCGCGAAGGCCAAATGCATCGTGCTTGCCTCTATGAATAATGAACATCAAAGGAGGCACGAGAATATGGATCTAGAATCCATATTTCTCCACACCAAGGATTTGTATGGAGAGCAATCTCGTATAGCTAGATACAAGATCTCAAAGAACTTGTTTCAGTCGAGGCTGGCCGTTGGATCATCTGTAGGAGAACATGTCCTAAAGATGATTGGGTATATAGAAGAGCTCGCGCACCTCGGGACGACTTTAGAGAACGAGCTCTATACAGACTTGGTTCGTCAGTCCCTTCCTTCCACCTACGCCCAGTTTATTCTGAATTTCAACATTCAAGAAAAAGAAGTTGAACTTCCAGAACTCCTTAACATGTTAAGGAGTACAGAGGGCACCTTGCAGAAAGCAAGGGAACCACACACTATGTTTGTTCGCGGTTCTTCCTCTTCCGGGTCCAAGGCAAGGGCCAAAAGAAGGAAGAAGAAGACCGCTACCAAACCGAGAGGTGGTGTTGGTAAGGTGGGAGTTAAGGGAAAGGCAAAGGTTGCGGTGCCAGTAATGGCAAAGGACGAGTGTTTCCACTGTCATAGGAAAGGCCATTGGAAGAAAGATTGCAAAGCTTGGATTGCCAAGAACCAGGACCCGAAGCAAGCAGTGGCTTCGACTTCAGGTGTGTTCGTAATTGAAAATTGTCTGTCAATCAACTCTACTTCCTGGGTATTGGATACCGGATCAGGATCTCATATATGCAATTCATTGCAGGCACTGAGAAACCGTAGAGTGCTGAAGGTTGGTGATATGACCCTCCAGGTTGCTAACGGAGCTAGCGTGGGTGATGTGTCTGTATGGGATTATCACCTAGGATTGACGAGTGGACATATTTTGGTTTTGCGCAACTGTTTTTGTGTACCTAGTTTAACGTGTAATATCATATCAGTATCGTTGTTATCAAAAGAAGGTTATGATTTCACGTTTGTAAGTGATGTTGTTAACATCCACCTTAATCATGGTTTGATTGGGTCCGGTACACTAGATAACGGTATATACGTGCTAAACCAATTACAGATTTTCAATGTCCAGAACACACTAAAAAGAAAGTCTCCATATTTAAATAAAGCTTTCTTATGGCATTGTAGACTAGGTCACATCAATGAGACAAGGTTAACTAAGTTACATAGAGAAGGATATTTGGATCCGTTCGAATATCAATCTTATGCCACTTGTCAATCATGTCTCAAAGGAAAGATGACAAAGACTCCATTCACTGGACATGGAGTAAGAGCGAGCGAGCTCTTAGGACTCATACACAGCGATGTATGTGGTCCAATGTCTACACATGTAAGAGGTGGTTTTTCATATTTCATTACTTTTACGGATGATTACTCTAGGTACGGATTCATTTTCTTGATGAAACATAAATCCGAGGCCTTTGAGAAATTCCAAGAATATAAGAATGAAGTAGAAAACCAAACCGACAAAAGTATCAAGACACTGAGATCTGATCGAGGTGGTGAATACTTAAGTGTCGAGTTCCTGGATTACCTAAAAGAGAAAGGAATTCTCTCTCAGCTTACTCCTCCATACACTCCACAGCATAACGGTGTATCGGAGAGACGGAACTGAACCCTATTGGATATGGTATGTTCCATGATGAGTAATGCTGAGTTACCGCGATCTTTCTGGGGTTATGCGCTAGAATCAGCAGCATATCTTTTGAACAGGGCTCCTACCAAGACTGTGCCTACCACACCATATCAGATGTGGAGTGGGAAGAAACCCTATCTTCAGTATCTGAAGATATAGGGATGTCCAGCTTTTGTTAAAAAGCAGCATGCGGACAAATTCGAGGCACGATCAGTGCAGTGTAAGTTTGTGGGATATCCAAAGAACTCCAAGGGGTATTTCTTCTATTACGTAGAGGAACATAAGGTATTTGTTTCTCGTAATGCCCATTTTCTAGAACAACGGTTATTAGAAAAGGAAACAAGTGGGAGCGCAATAGAACTGGAAGTAATTCCAGAACCACAAACTACTACTGAAAGTTTGGTAGAACTAGAAGTTCAAGAAGAACAGGACATTCCCACCCCTCCGCAGGAGTAGTAGGACGTCTTATCCGCCTGAGAGATACTATGGTTTTCTCATAGACGGGGATAGAGAAGATTGCATCATTGATAATGATGAACCTACTAGCTTCCAGCAGGCCATCCAGAGCGGCGACTCAGTAAGATGGCTGGATGCAATGCGAATCGAGATGGAGTCCATGTACACCAACAAAGTATGGACTTTGGACTTTGCTCCAGATGGGGTAAAACCCATAGGATGCAAATGGATCTTTAAGAAAAAGATTGGTGTCGATGGACAGGTGAAAACCTATAAGGCTAGACTTGTTGCAAAGGGTTTTCGTCAAAAACCTGGTTTGGATTATGACGAAACTTTTTCTCCAGTGGCTATGCTTAAATCCATTCGGATCCTTCTTGCCATTGCTGCCTTCCATGATTATGAGATCTGGCAGATGGACGTAAAGACGGCTTTTCTAAATGGTAATTTGGAAGAGTGCGTCTATATGGATCAACCAGAAGGTTTCAATCAGAGTGGGAGCAGCGGGAAAGTGTGCATGTTGCTTAAGTCCATTTATGGACTGAAGCAGGCATCGCGGAGTTGGAACATCCGTTTTGATGAAACGGTCAAAGAATATGACTTTATCAAAAATCCAGATGAACCATGTATATATAGTAAAATTGTAGCATGAACTGTCGTATTCCTCGTTTTGTACGTGGATGACATTCTATTGATAGGAAATGACATTCCTATGCCACAATCTGTCAAAGGATTCTTGTCACACAGGTTCTCCATGAAAGACCTGGGTGATGCCTCTTACATTCTGAGGATCCGGATCTATCGTGATAGATCCAAGAGGATGTTGGGACTTTCGCAGTCCAGGTATATCAACACTATACTGAAAAGATTCAGTATAGAAGATTCTAAGCGCGGTAGTTTACCGGCTTGTCACGGAATCACCCTCTCCAAAGAGATGTCTCCCAAGACTGATTTGGAAAGGGATCGCATGTCTATTATACCCTACGCTTCTGCGGTAGGCTCTATAATGTATGCGATGTTGTGCACCATACCAGATGTAGCTTACGCACTGAGAGTGGTAAGCAGGTATCAGTCAGATCCAGGCGAGAAGCACTGGATAGAAGTAAAGAACATTCTCAAGTACCTGAGAAGGACTAAGGAGATGTTCTTGGTTTACGGCAGAAAAGACCTCAAGATCGAGGCCTTTGCTGATTCCAGCTTCCAGAGTGACAAGGATGACTCCAAGTCCATGTCAGGTTATGTCTTTACCCTCAATGGAAGGGCGGTGTGCTGGAAGAGTTCCAAGCAAGACACCGTTGCTGACTCGACGATGGAAGCGGAGTATATCGCTGCTTGCGATGCCGCAAAAGAAGCTGTCTGGATGAAGAAGTTCCTAACAGAACTTCAGGTGGTTCCTACCATTGTTGATCCAATACCGCTGTATTGCGACAACAACGGAGCTATAGCTTTAGCGAAGGAACCCAGGTCCCATCAGAAGTCCAGACACATCTTAAAGCGGTATCACCTGATCAGGGAGATCATAGATCGCCGGGAGATCGAGGTCCGGAGAGTTCCTACAGCGGAGAACACTGCAGATCCATTCACTAAGGCCTTACCTCAGATTCAGTTCGAGAGGCAACTCGAGATGATAGGTCTTCAATACGCCAGTACATGGCCCTAGTGCAAGTGGGAGATTGTTAGTGTATATGCCCTAGAGGCCATTATTGTACCATACTAGCTTGTATATTACTTAATGGAAGCTTAGGATATTCACGGTTATATTAACAGTCTTTCTAAACATGGTAGTATTCTACTTGGTTTATTTCTATCTTAATATGTGTATATGTTAGCATATCGAGAATACATATTGATAGAGCCCTTAGGATCTTGCTTGACTACCCGCGTTGTAATGGCAGTCACACTAGTGGGGGCTGGGTAGTCTACAAGTACATCCTTTTTCAGGTCCCTAGTCGTAGGATTATCGAGACAGGACATCGATACTCCAGAGTAGACTAGTGTGTACGCTTCTCATCCCAGTTGGGGAGATGGTTTGTTCCACAGCCATTAGTACGTTGTACTGGAGATAGTATACAGGTGCTCGTTAGGTTACGGGTACACCGGACAGGACTCGCAGGGAACTGTTGGTTGGTATTATACCCGTCGTCAGTTAACAGTTCCTAGGTGACATGAGTACAGCATAGTCCGCAGACTTGACACTGCTGCTTTGCCTCGAGTGTGTTCCCAGTTCTTAGACTGCTACCCTACCACGGCTCAAAGGAGTTATGCAAACAGGTAGCAGTTGGGTGCAGTCCCGAAGCACTTGGAGGCAGTGGCGGTTAGACAGGATTCGTCTCTCCCGGTATTGGGAGTTGATATCACGCTGTGTTTGGAGAGCCATTACGCAAAGTCTCTGGCCAGGGCAAACGAGATTTACTGGTAGGATTTCCAGTAGCTTCTCAAGGTGTAATGGGCTTCACTCCGACACGACTTATACTGCCTTTAGGGGACTGACGCTTGCCGCCCCCTAGGCCCGATATGCGATACTTAGACGAACAGACCGGACTGTACGGAGATTGTCACATCAGGCTCAGTAGGAGTTCGGATGAGTTTCCTCATCGGCCTTCTTATCGACATCTACCTGGGGACCGTTACGTACAGCTAGTACCGCTTGCGGCCTGTGGTTAAACCCACTGCTAGCGTAGTAGTCGGGTCTTTAGAGTCCCACACAAAGAGTTTCCCTGTTTCGGGCGAAACGATATAGAGGTCGTATGGTTTTACGACAGGGTTCGGACACATACGTGTTTTTACGCACGTACGATGTTCGAACAGTTTATACTAGCAGGTTTTGGTTTAAGCCAGATTCTAGTATTGGATTATTGGATTTATACAGTCTCGGTATTTCCGTGTTTTCACGGATGGGAGGGGCATTCTCGTAATTAGTCGAGAAGCTTCTAGAAGATTGATGAGTTGGAGGCTTAGGTGTTATTTGCATTAAATGGATTAGTGACTCATGAGATGAATCATCCAAATGAGTTAATGAAGCATTTATTGCTTAATGACTCATGAGATGATTCATTGTATGTATTAAATGAAGCATGGTTGTTAATATCAAATAATGATTTATTTGATATTCTTTATGCTTCATCATATATCACAAATGAGACATAATTCATATCATTCTCACTCTCACCTTCTCTCTCCTCAAGCTCTCTCTCTTCAAAGAACTAACCATAACCTCTCATGTGTTGAGATCCAAGGGTTAGCAAGACTAATAGATCCCTAATCCTATTCTATATCCTCTAGGTTACTTTGATTAGCACTTATAGTAACCTAGTTACCTCAAGTGAAAGGTTAAGCTTGGAGAAGTAGCTCTCGGGTGGATCTTCTATCACATCGAGGAGGCCGACGAAGAGGTGGTCAACGAGAACAAGAAGGACTTGATTCATTAGGTATAATCATCTTTCATAGTAGCTAATCACTTCTATGTTATTGTTAGTTAGGGTTTAGCAAAGATCCGTAAAGTTAGTCGATATTAGTTTAAACAAAATGATTGTTTTACCTATTCCGCCTTCCTGCATCATAGTGGGGTGTCTAACGTCGACTTACAAGGACTGGATGTACGTAGATTGGTAACAACGCATGCAATCTATGTTTGTCGCAGGAGTTGCTGCTTTCATTGAATTTGCACAAGCACATAATAAGATCGTGTTAGAGAAGATTATCTGCCGTGCGATAGATGTGAGGATAAGTTCTGGCAGAAGGAAGAAATCGTAGAGCTTTACATCATTAAACATGGTTTTACTAGAATTTATACAACCTGGCTATATCACGAGGAATGACAAGAAGAAAACGGTAATGCGGCAGAAAAAGAAGGAGAATACGGTAATGCGACAGAAGAAGAAGAAGATGATAACGTCTTTCCAGGAGAAGAAATGGAGGATATGGTAGAGGCTACCCTAGGTGATAGTATTCGTACCGAAGATGACATTCTTTTCGGTCATGAACCGCGTGCGGATAAGTATGAAAAGTTCACCCCATCATGGTTCGTCCAACTTTTCCAGTTAAGTATCTAAATGGATGGAGCAACAAGTCATTCACGATACTTTTGAAGTTCCTGAAAGATTCTATGGCCCCGGAAAATAACGTGCCCAACAGCTGGTATGGAGCCTAGAAGATGATGTCTGATTTGGGTCTGAAGTGTTAGAAGATTCATGCATGTTCTAAACATTGCGTGTTGTACCGGAAATAGATTTCAGATTTGAAAGAGTGTCCAACATGCATAGAGGCCAGATATAAGCTAAAAGAATCTGATAAGAAGCTCGATATACCTGTCAAGATAGCACGATACTTTCCCATAACACAGAGGCTGCAGAGGCTATTCAGGTGCAAGAAAACAACCGAGGCAATGATTTGGCATCACCGTGCTGCTCCAAGTGAAGATGGAAAAATGAGTCATCCAAGAGATTCACCGGCATGGAAGGATTTCGATAGGAGGCACGAAATATTCAGTAGTGATTCTCGCAATGTCAGGCTCGGACTCGCTAGTGATGGCTTTTGCCCATTCAACTATATGGCTGGAAGCCACAGCATATGGCCCGTTGTAATAATAGTTTAAAATCTGTCGTCTTGATTGGTTATGGATCATTCCTACTTTATGATTCCTCTCCTTATTGACGGATCAAACTCACCGAGAAACAATATCGACTTCTATCTCCGACCTCTAATCGATGAGTTAAAATCTTTATTCATTGATGGTGTAGAGACTTACGATGCAAACATAGATACAACTTTCACACTGCGTGCGGCTTTAATATGGACAATTAATGATTTTCCTGCGTATGGAATGCTATCAAGTTGGTCCGTATATGGTTACAAAGCATGCCCTTAGTGCCATCAATATACAGTATCGAAATTCTTGAATTTTAGCAGGAAGGTTTGTTATTGCGGTCATCGGCGTTTCCTGCCACTAGACCATCCCTACAGGATAGACACTGCTCACTTTAATGGTCATCCGGAGTTTCTTGGGCCTCCAGCCACATTGTCCGGAGAGGACATGACTGCTCAGTAGGATGGTTACAATAATGTGACATTCGAGATAGATCCGGCAAAACAGGTCAAACCATCCTACTGGAACAAGTTAAGCATTTTCTACGAGCTTCCGTATGGGTCGAGAAGGTATACGCTAGTCTACTCTGGTATATCGATGCCCCGTCTCGATACACCCACGACTAGGGACTTTGAAGGATGTACTTATGGACTACCATGTCCCCACTAGTATGATCCGCATCATAGTCCAGGTAGTCAAGCACACATCCTAAGGGCTTTACCAACATGTAACAGAGAGACAATCAGCATACACGTTAAGGTAAAGATCAACCAGATAGCATACTATCATGTCGAGCAAGAAAGTCCTCCTTATATACGTCCCAGCATCCACTACAATATACATCCTATGTACAGTAATGGCCTCTAGGGCATACATATAACTAACAATCTCCCACTTGCACTAGGGCCATCTGATAGCAGTGGTTGCAATATCTCATACTCAACCATCCCATAAAAGTCTCTCTCTGGGAACAGGCCTTTGTGAGTGGATCCGCTGTGTTGTCCTCTGAGTCTACTCTCCTAACCTCGATCTCCCTGGAGATCAACCATCTCCATGATCAAGTGATACTGCCTTAGAATATGTCTGGATCACTGATGGGACCGGCGTTCCTTGGCATAAGCCACAACTCCATTGTCACACAATGGGAGGAACAAAGTTCATCTTATGAACTAATATGGACCCAGACCGCCTCTTTGGTAGCATCTTAAGTAGCGATGTATCCAGCCTTTATCGTCTAGTATGCCACGGTATCTAGCTTGGAACTCTTCCAACATACCGTCCCTCCACTGAGGGTAAAGACAATGCCTGTGACTGACATTCAGTCGTCTCTATCACCCTGGAACCATTCCAGTGATTCTCCCCAGGGTCGATTGATACCTTCTCACTACATCTAGTGAGAATCCTAACATCCATTTAGATCTATCTCATAGATCCAAAACCCAGGATTTAGGAGGTATCATTTTGATCCTATATGGAGAATCATTGTGATAAGCGGAGATTGACCGAGCGTAGCATAGGAAACTCTTTCCCCATCAAGAGTATGTCATCCACGTACTCTACGAGGATCGTCACCATACTCCCTACTACCTTTTTGTTTATACAAGGTTCATCTACCATTTTGATGATGTCAAACTCTTTGACTAATTGATCAAAACAGATGTTCCAACTCCGCGATGCCTGCTTTATCCTATAAAGCATCTTGCACACGTTTCCGCTGCTCCCACTGTCTACGAAGCCCTCTGGCTGTGTACTTATAGACGCACTCTTCTAAAACATCATTTAGAAAAGCAGTCATGACACCCAACCACCAGATATCGTAGTCATGGTATGTAGCCGTGACAAGTAGGATCTGGATGGACTTAAGCATAGATGCTTGAAAAGGTTTCATCATTATCCACGCCTGGTCGATGACGAAAAACTTTTCACAAGTCTAGCTTTGAAAGTCTCAACTTTTCCATGTACACCAAGTAATCTTCTCAAGATATACTTGCTCCTGATGGGGATTTAACCCTTCAGATATAGCAACTAAAGTCCATACTTTGTTGGTGTAAAAGGATTCCATCTCAGATCGCTAAACATCCAGCCATTCTTACAGAGTCTCACTCCTGATGGCCAGCTCGAAACTAGTTGGGTCATCATCTCATGATGCAATCCTCGCTCCCACTGTCATAGAGAAACTGAAATATCTCTCAGGTGGGTGAGGAACCCTACTAGATCGGCGGAGAGGCTGAGGTTCGTTGGAATCTACTGAATCCTTTGATTCTTGTTCCCCTCCGAAAGACGGCGCGACATGGCGTCTTGCCTGAGATTCGGGGCAGATGCTAATTGGAGCTATCCGTCCACCTCTCCGAAGATGCCAAGTTGAATTATGGCACCATGTATCGAAGGTTTAGACGGATGCGTCCGATGTAGCAGACTTCGTCAGATTCCCCCTCGTTTGAGGGGTTTTTGATTGTGGGGACGCTCTTCCCTGCAGGCGCAAGCCCCTGCAGTTAATTACGCTACCGCATTGCGGTAACAACTTTCTCCTTCTCCAGCTGGTCACTTTGTGTCGTGGGTGTTTGTTTTGTGTTTTGTTGCCCGTGGATTGTTTACGGAGACTGAGGTATGTCGTCGCCCGTAGGGCGTGGACTAGTCCAAATCCGTATTATCTTAGATTTGGGTTTGGGGGTTTGGTTTGAGGATACGTCAGCCATACTTGAGGCTAAGATCAACTCAAACGTTTGTTAAGGATGCGTTAGTCTAATTTTGTGACTAAGATCAACTTAACGGGATCGTTTAGATCCGACAAAAGAGCGTTTGGACTCTAATGTTCCAGTTTAGGGACATAGTGGTCCATGAATGTATGGCCGTCGGGACCCATCACCTCTCTGACGACGTTGAAGGATTACAACGACGGATGTCAGAGGAGTTCAGAGATGTACCCTCGAGCCAGGGTTAATTGGGGGGATTCATAGTCCACTCTGTTTGAAGGTTTAAGGATACGTTAGCCATCTTTGAGGCTAAGATCAACTTAAACGGGACCGTTTAGATCCAACAAAAGAGCATGCGGGGCTCTATTGTTCTAGTTTAAGGACGTTGCGGTCCACGGGTAGTTTAAGGACATTGCGGTCCATGGGTAGTTTAAGGACGTTGCGGTCCGTTGTTAGTTTTAAGACATCTCGGTCAAGATTAAGGACGTCGTAGTCCATGGGTTTAAGGACCCCACAGTCCATTGTTAGTTTTAAGACATCTCGGTCAAGGTTAAGGACGTCGTAGTCCATGGGTTTAAGGACCCCACAGTCCGATATGTGCTCTGGATGCTTTACACTGGTTCACTGCCGTGCTTGGCGAGGACCAGGCTCCGCTCTGGACGTTTTCCACGGGGTCAAAGAGTGACATTATCCGCGTTCCACGTAACCAGGAATTTGCATTAGACATGAGTTTAAGGACCCCACAGTCCATATCAATGTGTGGTCGTCGGGACCCGTCACCTCTTTGAAGACATTGAGGGATTACAATGCCAAGTATCAAAGGAGTGAAGAGATGTACCCTAGAACCGGAATGGATTAAATAGTCCTTGGCCCAATTTGGGGGTCAAGACGAATTAATTATGTTATGAGTCCATTGGACCAGTTAATCACCAATTGAGGACTTATGGCCATCTTGGGCTAAGTCCAATCAGGAGAGTCTTTGGCTCTATCCATTTAGGCCAATTGGGCTAAAGCCTAGTGTTAAACACTACAGAACAGTCAGTGTTGAACATTGGGAATGAGGTTGACAAGTTAGTGTTTAACACTAAGAGATAATTGGTGTTAAACACCAGCAACAAGGCTTTTCAAATTAGTGTTAAACACTAACACAGATCAGTGTTGAACACTGCAAATGAAGATCTCAGATTAGTGTTTAAACACTAAGGTAATCAGTGTTGAACACTGCAAATAAAGCTTTTTAATTAGTGTTGAACACTAAAGCCCAACAGTATTTTAACACTGGGTTCGAGAGTTTTAATTTAGTGTTAAACACTAAGACAAGAGGGGTCACGTGGCAGCACGTGAGAGCGCCCTCCCTTCATTTATTCTGAGATTATCGTGTCTTTCAGAGCATCACGTGCCATCACGTGATGGGCATTCAAATGCCTATGTATTAGAGCTTCTGCCGAGGGTCACGTGGGTCACGTGGGGTGCTGCCTCAAAGGGGCTTTCTGTAGATCTCATGGGGGGTCACGTGATGACACGTGACCCTGCCTCTATGTATTTTGTTTAGAGGCTTTGTTAATCTTCTTTCAGGAATTAAATTCCTCGAACTGTAAATTTCAGAGGAATTAAATTCCTACTTCCTTTCGAAGACTTTGTTTTCTGGAGTAGAGTTTAATTCTGAATTTTCTGTAGGAATTAAATTCCTCATATATGTGGAGAACCAAATAGGGTTAAACCCTAACAAAGCTTTTTTAAGGAATTGAATTCCCATGATGATTAAGGGAATTAAATTCCCGTTGTTTCAACAGAACTAAGTTCTTAATTAGGGTTAAACCCTGTTTCTTTTTATTCTGAAGGAATTAAATTCCCATGATACAGGGTCAAGCCCTAATTTTATTTTAAAGGAATTAAATTCCTATAGTTCTGTGAGAATTAAATTCTCATGCTTGCATTCCCTCTCTATGTTTTGGATCTGCATGGCAGGATCTCGACCCATTGAGAATTAAATTCTCAACCTTAAGGGGAGATGTGCACTTTGCAGATCCTCTGTCAAAGAGAGAAGAAATATGTTCTTCTGTTTTTATGTATCAGAGTTAAACTCTGTTGAGAATTAAATTCTCTTCTTCTTTCAAGGAGCTTTTCCCTTTCTTACCTAGGGTTTTTTGCAGAAGATCCAAGTTCTCCAAGTATCGAAGCTCTCTTTCTTTTCTCTTTTTTTTTCTCTCTCTGTGTATCTCTATATCTCTGTATCTTGGCTCCTATTTATAGGAGAAGCAAGCGAATCAATCAGTTTTTGACGAATCTTCGTTGAGATATTTGATTTGCATCCATTATTCGTTTTGGACCTTCGGATTATTAGGTGAATTTTATTCACCATTGGATTTTAAATCCAGAGATTCTCCTTTGTTATTTTGGTTAGATTTAAAGGGGAAATCTTTCCAAACCCGAGATTTTCCCATAGATAGATGATATTTCATCACCTCTGAATCTTTAATTTGATTGGGTCCAGATAGTTGCTTTCCTTTGGAAAGATTTGAATTTCTCTCAGAATTTAATTCTGTTGACAAAATGGGCTTTGAAAGCCGGTCACGTGTGACCACGTGACCCATGGTCACGTGTGAGCACGTGACCCCCCTTGGAATGAGCCTTTTCCTTTCCTTTGCGCTCTGTCTTCTGATTACTGCTTAAACGTCACGTGCTACCACGTGACCCCTGGTCACGTGTGAGCACGTGACCCTTGTTTGAACTCTCTTTCTTTGGTTCTTTTGGAGAACGAGTCTGCTGCCTTGAACGTCACGTGCCAACACGTGACCCTGGTCACGTGGGAGCACGTGACCTCTTCTGAAGCCTTTTCCTTGACTTGATCAGGGAACTGGTGTGCCTTTGACGCTTGCATTTAAATGTCACGTGTCGCCACGTGACCCTGGTCACGTGGGAGCACGTGACTCTTTCTGAAGCCCATTTTCTTCAACGTAGTCAGGAAACTGAACTTGACTTGATGATGTTTTTAGGTGTCACGTGCCAACACGTGACCGCTAATCACGTGTAAGCACGTGACTCTCTTCTGAAGCTTTTCCCAGAAGCTTTCCTGATTTTAAATCAGGAAACAAATGCCCCCACAGCGTTGTTCTCACGTGTCTGCACGTGAGTGCAACGCTGTCACCTCTTGCGACCGTTGGATTCTTCTAGGGATCTGGGGAGACGAAACGTTTTCATCGTCTTCTATAAATACCTCTGTCTCTTCATAGGAGCCTTCACTTTGTTCATCTTCTTCTTCTGAGAACTTCTTCTTTGAGAATTTAATTCTCGCTTTCAGAGCTTAGTTCTCTGTCTTGAAACAATCTTCAGAGTTTAACTCTGTTCGAAAGGAATCCTTTTTCCTCAGGTAATGTTCTTGGACAACGATGGACCTTCACATTTCTCTGGATTTTAAATCCAAAACAAGGGTTTTTACCCTTTTTTCTTCATATTTTCCATAAGAACATGAAACTGTTTAATCTTTCAACTGAAGATCTCTTAGGGTTTAGATGATCTTTGGGGAGATGATGATGACGGTTCAAATCCATGGAATTTAATTCCATCCAAAATGCTTCTGGGAATTTAATCCCCTTTTCTCAATAAGGAATTTAATTCCAACGAAGAACTCGATTTCTTCACACAGAGGCTTCCTGGGGTCTCTTGGCCCGAGGTTGTTCTTCTGCAATTAATGCAATGGGGGATTTGTAATGATGCCTTTTTTGTGTGAATTTAATTCCTTTGATTTTATTGGATCCACTGTAGAGCCCGAGACAGATCCCGTTGGGGGAATGTGCATGGCCATCATTTTTTATTAAATGAGGATATTCCCTTTTGTTTTATTGTAACTGTTTGGTCTCATTATTAATGAGCCGTCATCCGGATTCTGTGGGGCCCATGTGTTTTGTAGCCAATGGTCCCAGGAAACTTTGCTGTTGCTTTCTCCCACTAGTCTTCATGTTCATGCATGAATATATATTGCTGACTTTCCTTTTAACGGTTTTCTTTTATTGGATTTCAGGTGCGATGGCTTCCGCTCCACGCTTTCCCTTTTCTCGCTCGGAGGCGGCTTTTCCTCAGTCACCGTCTGATGAGGAAGTGATGGCGATGATTCGGGCTCATGACCCGAACTGCACCGACCTTCTTCAGTGGGGGTCTTGGTATAGTCAGATTATTCAGGGTCGTCGGAGTTTTCTCTGCGCGGTGCCAACGGAGCCCACTTTCCCCTTTTTACCGATGGATCCTCCAAGGACAGCTTTTGCTGTGGAAATGCCCAACTGGACTCCAACGGGGAGGCTTGAGCCTTCGACGACCGGTATTCCGAACTATCCGATTCCGGCCATAGACATCTTGGGGCGGCGTATCTGCCAGGGTGAGGCCCACCCATGGGGGAAAATTTATAAGATAGGGCTCACTCCCCGGCATCCCACGGGCTATCTTCTCTGGGCTCGCTACATCCTTTCTGCCCGTCGTGCGCGGTTGCAGAAAGTCGGGCTTTATCAGGCCATATACAAGTCACTATTCCACTATAAGTCCCCGCATGCCTGGTGGGTTAAGGCGTTTTTGAACCAATGGAATCTTCCCACCAACACTTTCATTCTAGGAGATCGTGAGGTCTCGATCTCTCTTGCAGAATTTTATGAAATCTCGGGATTGCCAATCAGGGGCGCACTGTATGAGGAGTTATTGCCTCCTGACGAGTATGTCTTCGAGCCCGAGTCTGCACCGGTTGACGGCCTATCCGCTGAGAATGCGGTTCGCCATAAGCGCCCCAGTTTAATTAAGGCCCTAGGCATCTTCGACCAATTATTCACCGAGTCCGAGGAGCAGGGTGTCACTTTCAAGAGCTTCATTGCTTGTTTCCTTCGTAAGGACGCCTTATCGAAGACGGCCCCGAAGTTTGCCAACATTGGGGACCCCTTTGGGTTCGGTCCGAAGAGGTTGCCGACGAACGAGTCAGATTTACCTCAATATTACATCCCTATTATATCGCCGATATCTTTTGAATCCATTGCTGTCCCGGGCATGGACGAGGAGACGTTCTTTGTGGGGTTTGTTAGCGTCTGGCTTAGTTGGTTCGTTATCCCCATGCATCGCCGCTTCATGAGAGCCTCGGTCATCTACCCGGCTCATCGTATTGCTGAGGGGGTGCGGTTGGCCATCGGCATCCCGGCCTTGGCGCACCTCTATAATGGATTGGGCACCGCGGCTAATACCTCTACTCCTGGCGTGGACGTAGTGAACTTTTCGCTTCATTATTTCACGTCGTGGATCGAAATGCATGTGCTGGGGTCTTTTGCTATGCATCAGAGGCCCGCCTTTTACGACGCCTATCCCTTCCCGCGACTTATGCGGCTGGTGGGTGCTTCTGCTACCGACCCGACTCAATTTGGGGCCATTCGGGTGCTGATTTCTCCTCATGCCACCGCGGGCGGGTTGGTTTTTAATGATCGGGTTTTGTCTACTCCTTCGGGTCCCGTTCAACAACTCTGGGACCAGTCGAAAGATAACGCACCTTCTCTGAAGCCCCGGGAGGCCACGCATTTGTATGCAATTAGACCTGGCTATTTGGTGTTTCGCCAAGACAGTGCGGCTCTTTTTATGCGGTACAATCCGCATCGATTTGCCCGGCAGCTTGGATACGACCAGGGTGTTCCTTTCGAGGCTTTTATGGTCGCCCCGATCCCTTTGCTTGATGCTGTTCGCGATGCCGCTCATCATTTCATGAGGCTGAACACCGGCTCTTATTTCATGGTCCCTGAAGCTGAGTACATGCCCCGATGCGTGGGTGCGTTTACGGGTTGGTATCTTCATCGGGTCAGCCCAATCATTCTCGAGGAAAGGAGGGTGCTTCTTGGCCACGATGCCCCTCCTCTGGTTCCTGGGGCTAAGCTACGGCCGAGGGCTCCGGTCCGCTTCCCTTTGAGGGAAATCGGCACTGCGCTCATTCCGGGGGAGTCAGGGGTAGACCTTACTCCAACGGCTGGTATGCCCTTGGGTTCCCGATCGCGGGGTAAACGGGCTCCGGTGGTAGCACCCCTGCCGGTGGCGGCACCGCTCCTCGTGGTGTCGACAATGGCGATATCGTCCTCGGTTGTGGCACCGAGCGATAGTAACAGGGATGAGGGCGCTGAGGGCGATGTGGGCCAGCGCCGCCATAAGGCTTCGCGAGGGAGGAAGCGGTCGTCCTCAACGACCGGCTCCAGGTCTAAACGGCGGAAGAAAGCGGCTACTGCCCCGCTTGATTCTGTGGTGGAGTCTGAGCCTATCCTTGAAGACGAACCATTGGCCCTGCAAGGGTCAGACGCGGGACTTCTCTTCCCGAGTTCAGCTGATGAGGAGGCTGCACAGTTGGCCGAGGCCATACGGCGCTCAAAAGACGCGTCTCATAACGCCAAGGTTCCGAAGAAGTCTTACCCCGCTGTAATTTTCTACGAAGACCCTTCGTGGATTCGGCGGCAATTTATCGGCCCTTTGGAGGAATGGGGGGAAAGGGCTTTGAAGCAGGTCGCTTCAGAAGACGCAGCTGATGCACTCTCTTTTTGGACCGGCGGTCATGAGTCTACGCTTGAACCCCGGCGAACCTACCTCCTTGAGAAGGAGCAGCGGCTTGAAGAAGCCATATTGAGGGCTTCTTTGCGTATGGGTACGTTGTGCTTCCTTTGTAGTCTCTCGGATTGTTTATGCCTGTGCATATACATCATTATTCTTATTTGAATCATGCAGAATCTTCGACGCTGGGAGAGCTTCCTACGGGCCTATTAAAGCTAAAGCCCGCCGAAACTCCCAGTGAAGCCTTGCTGGATGTGGAGGGGGCTGACGAGGCTGCTCCTCTCACGGTGGAACCTCCAGCGGCGGTTCTTGACCAGGGAGTGCCTGCCCCTCTGGGGGAAGCTCCTTTGGAGGCCGCCGCCCCAATGACTCTTACTGAGGGCGGCCCAAGGGCTGAGAGTGGGGTAGTCGGGACTATTCTCCCTTTGTTGGAGCCTGAGGTTACGGCGGAAACCGTTGAAGCTGCTATCCCCCCGGCTCAGAATGGGAGGAGTGTTGAAGGTATCCCTCCGCGTTTTAATTTAGCAACCCCTTCATAGTCTGAACTCTTTTATCTTTCTCAGAATTGCGCGGTTTGGCGGCCACGATTGCGGATCTGTCGCCTCGACAGTCATTTCAGCGTTTATTGGAGATGGCAGCTCCGCAGGCGATCTCCCCTCAGCGCATTGTCCTCTCGTCTGGGCAAGGTTGGTGTCGTCCATCCCTTCTCATAGCATCGTCGTTATTTTTTTTTGTACTGACATTGACGTTTTCTGCAGTTCTGGAAGCCGATGACGAGGTCGAGATTCTCGAAGGGCCAGGGGAGCCTTCAGCTCCTACTTGCACGACTGTCGGTGAGTGACATTTCATTGCACTCTCACTCGTTCCTTGCTTAAGCATTTTGTTGACGTCTTTTGGATTTGAACAGCTCTGCCAGTCTCCACGGCGTTGGAGTCGCGCATCGTGATGCCACCCGGCCCTTATGCCTTGCGGGCTTCAGAACGCTTGGCCCAATTAAGCCTCGTCTCCTTGTCGTCTCTGATCGAGGAGCTTCGTGCTGGCAGCACGACCACGGCTGAAGCATTCGCTGCCGAGGCTAACGGTTCTCTTCCTTTTCTTGCCACCTACCACAGCGAAGAGGTGGTGCGAGTCTGGGTGGGGTTCTGCCGGCGAGTGGAGGCTTGCCTGCACACTCTCGAGTGTTCTCGCCTTTCCTCGGAGGCCGTGGCTGCAAAGGCGGAGTTACGAGGGTTGATAGCACGGTGCGCTGCCAACATGACGTCGTGTGAGAAGAGGCTCGGTCGCAAGTTCTCGGAAAGGGAGTTAGCCTCCAAGGCGCTGAGCGAGCTTCAAGCCAATCTCACAGCCAGGGCCAACAAAGCGTATGAACTCTGGCGGGTGCTTCAGGAGTCCATCAAAGAGGTGGTGGCTCTCGACAAAGCTGCCACGTTTACTCGTGAGAGGGTTGAGGCTCATAAGGCCACTGAGAAAGAGCTTGAAGCCCGGCTCGCTTCGTATCAGGCTCAGCAAGCTCAAGCGGAGGCTCGTCTTCTGGAGATCTTGCGTCATGAAGCCGTGGCTCAGCAAAAGCAGGATGAGCTGACCAAGCTGCTGAATCGCCCGCCGGCTTGAGACATTTGTATCTTTTCCTTCCTTTTTGTACATACTCGTGGATGAGAGTATTTTCTTTTTGTTTCTTTCATAAATTGTACTTTGTACTCATTTTGGTTTATGAATAAAAGATACATTTTTTCTTCTAAATGGTGTGTCTCCTTTTCATTGAATGTATTCTGTGGATATTCTATCTTGATCTCCTTGCAGGACAGCAGTGGCTCGGGACTCAGGGTTAAGATCTGCTCCCTAAGACTTTTGCTTTTTACGAGCCACGAGGGTCTCATAAAGAGTTTTTCTCCCTACAGGTCGAGAGGATCCCATAGGTGTGATTTCTTCTTAAAGATCGCGAGGATCCTTAAGCGGGTCTTCCCTTGAGAGTCGTAAAGATCTCGCAAGAGAGTTTTTTCTTCCTTACAGGTCGTGAGGGCCTGCAAGTGTTGGATGCGGTCACCCTTGTCCGTGTTTTACGGAGTCGGGAGTTTCTCAAGGTATCGTAGTTTAAAGACATCACGGTCAAGGTTAAGGACCTCATAGTCCGTGGATTTAAGGACTCCACAGTCCGATGTTAGTTTTAAGACATCACGGTCAAGGTTAAGGACCTCATAGTCCGTGGATTTAGGGACTCCACAGTTCGGTGTTTGGTTGCAGGGACCCGTCACCTCTTTGAAGACGTTGAGGAATTACAATGCCGGGCATCAAAGGAGTGAAGAGGTGTACCCTTAAACTAAGGCAAAGTCTGTAGGGAATCGGGGTGGTTGATCGTTAGTTTTAAGACATTACGGTCGAGGTTAAGGACGTCATAGTCCGTGGATTTTAAGGACTCCACAGTCCGGTATTTGCTCTGGATGCTTCACACGGGTTTACTGCCGTGTTTGGCGAGGACCAGGCTCCGCTCTGGACGTTTTCCACGGGATCAAAGAGTGACATTATCCGCGTTCCACGTGACCAGGAATTTTGCACTAGATGCTTCACACGGGTTCACTGCCGCGTTAGGCGAGGACTAGGCTCCGCTCTGGATGCTTTGCACGGGTTCACTGCCATACTCTGCGAGGACCAGGATCCGCTCTGGACGTTTTCCACGGGGTCAAAGAGTGACATTATCCGCGTTCCACGTAACCAGGAATTTTGCACTAGATGCTTCGCACGGGTTCACTGCCGCGTTAGGCGAGGACTAGGCTCCGCTCTGGATGCTTTGCACGGGTTCACTGCCATGCTCTGCAAGGACCAGGATCCGCTCTGGACGTTTTCCACGGGGTCAAAAAGTGACATTATCCGCGTTCCACGTAATCAGGAATTTTGCACTAGATGCTTCACACGGGTTCACTGCCGCGTTAGGCGAGGACTAGGCTCCGCTCTGGATGCTTTGCACGGGTTCACTGCCATGCTCTGCGAGGACCAGGATCCGCTCTGGACGTTTTCCACGGGGTCAAAGAGTGACATTATCCGCGTTCCACGTAACCAGGAATTTTGCACTAGATGCTTCACACGGGTTCACTGCCGCGTTAGGCGAGGAATAGGCTCCGCTCTGGATGCTTTGCACGGGTTCACTGCCATGCTCTGCGAGGACCAGGATCCGCTCTGGACGTTTTCTACGGGGTCAAAGAGTGACATTATCCGCGTTCCACGTAACCAGGAATTTTGCACTAGATGCTTCACACGGGTTCACTGCCGCGTTAGGCGAGGACTAGGCTCCGCTCTGGATGCTTCGCACGGGTTCACTGCCATGCTCTGCGAGGACCAGGATCCGCTCTGGACGTTTTCCACGGGGTCAAAGAGTGACATTATCCGCGTTCCACGTAACCAGGAATTTTATCGATTGTATCCGCATTTCACGGAATGGAGGTTTGACTGTTGGCGATATGTGTACCACCGAGCCATGGAACTGGGAGTTACCGCGGTTCCGCTTAGCTTGAAGTTGTGTCTTCTGCGTCGAGATGATCTCCAGGTTATTTGTGAACCGTCGAGATTTGGCTTCCTCTCATGATGAAACCTGGGGGAGGAGTACGACTCCTTCTTTGTTTGCGCCCCTGGATTGTATACAGGGATAGATGTAACATTACCTGTAGGGCGAAGATTTCATTCTTTCGTCATTTTTTTTTATTCTTTCCGCGATGCTCTATCATTTCAGCTTTTTATATCGTGAAGGTCGCGATTGCCCAATCATTTCGGCTATTTTTCGCGGTGCCCAATCATTTCGGCTATTTGTTTTATTTTCACTCGCTGCTTTTTATTTCGAGTTGCCCCATCATTTCGGCTATTTTTCATGCATACATTTTTACTTGCTGCTTTTTTATTGCAAGTTGCCCCATCATTTCGGCTATTTTGTAGGCATGTGTGGCTTGCTAGCTTTTTTGCCGCAAGCTCGGATTTTGGACACCGATTTCGGCATCAGCATCGCTGCAACTGGAATGTTGCCAGGAGCGAATCATCATTTGCCATGAAAGAACTTGGGATTTGATACCGGTTTAGGCATCAGCATCGCTGCAACTGGAATATTGCCAGGAGCGAATCATCATTTGCCTCTGTCGATGTTGAACAAAGATGGCTTAGCAAACAGGGTTAAGGTCCTGTCGACTAAGGCTTTTGACTTCATGAGCCGTAAGGGTCTCACAAAGGTATTTCTCCCTACAAGTCGTGAGGATCTTGCAGGTGTATTTTCTCCTTAGGGATCGTGAGGATTCCTAAGTGTATGTTCCTCTGTAAGTCGTAAGGATCCTACAAGAGGGCTTTCTCCTTATGGGTCGAGGGGACCTACAAGGGTTGGACTTTGCTGGGGAAATGTTTATTCGCGCCCGTGGATTGTATACAAGGGTCAATATTGAGCCTCTTGTAGGGCAATATCGAAGGTTGTGGAGGATTTGCTTAAGAACAGGTTCAGGTTTCTGTATCTTAAGACTTTCAAATCTCATGAGCCGTAAGGGTCCCATAAGAGAATTCTCCTTACGAGTCGTGAGGATCTCGTAAGTGTATTTTCTCCTTAGGAATCGTGAGGATTCCTAAGTGTGTTGCTCCTTTGTGAGTCGTAAGGATCTCACGCAGGTGGCTTCTCCTTACAAGGTCGAGAGGACCCTACAAGTGTCTTTTAACGAAGTTGCGCCCTTTCGGGTTTTCACAAACACTCGCCGGTAGTCCTGCTGTTTTTACTCACGGAGCCCTTTCGGGTTTTCATCCGTGCCCATTTTGCTTATGGACATACCCTTTTTTTTTTCTTTTTCATTCATTTTTTTTTACAAGGTTGCGCCCTTTCGGGTTTTCACGAACACTTGCCGGCAGCCCTGCTGTTTTTACTCACGGAGCCCTTTCGGGTTTTCATCCGTGCCTACTTCGCTTATGGACATACCGTTGTTTTTTTTTTCTTTTTTTTTTTTTATTTATCCATCTCGTCAACCTAAGGATGTTACGGTAGTAGTTTAGGGACGTTTCGGTCCGTCGATAATTTAAGGACGCTTCGGTCCGCTGTTAGTTTAAGGACGTTTCGGTCCGCTGTTAGTTTAAGGACGTTTCGGTCCGTCGTTATAGGAAGGCCGGCTGCTACTTGTAAAGTCTGAGCTTAGGAAGATAGTGAGCGGACATAGTCGTCGTCATCTATCATTGACCCAGGCTGCGGCTTATTAAGCGTGGTATTTCTTCAAGAAGCGGCCGTTTATTGGCCTGAAAGGCCTTTCACCGTGCATGTCCATGAGTAGGTAGGCTCCACCCTGGTAGACCTTGTCTATGATGTACGGGCCTTCATAGTTTGGCTCAAATTTTCCTCGCTTGGCACGATTGGGGATCATAGGTCTTTTGACCACTAGTACGAGTTCGCCTTGGCGGAATGTCCTCGGCCTGGTCAATCTTTCGTATGAGCGCGTCATCTTTGCTTTGTAGGCTTCTAGATGTTGTTGTGCTATGAGCCGGGTTTCATCGAGGGCATCAAGCTCCTCAAGCCGAAGGTGAGCATTTTCTTCGCTCGTCAGCTCGTGGTGGACTGCTACTCGTAGAGAGGGTAACTCTATCTCGAGGGGGAGCACTGCTTCTGTCCCAAATACCAACGCGTACGGCGTTGTGTTTGTGGCCGTCTTGAATGTAGTTCGATAAGCCCAAAGGGCTTCTTGCAGCTTTTCGTGCCAGTCTCTCTTATTCCTGGAAACGGTCTTTTTTATGATCTTCGTCAAGGTCTTATTGAAAGCCTCGGCCAGACCGTTAGCTCGTGGATTGTAAACTGAAGAATATCTCCAGTCTATATTGTGCTGCTGTGCGAAGAGGCTAATCTTATGGCTTCGGTAGGCCGGCCCGTTATCGGAGATAATCCGCCGTGGAGTTCCGAACCGATAGATGACGTGCGTCTTGAAGAAATGGAGGATATTCTCCGTCTTCACTTCCTTCAGTGGTACTGCTTCTGCCCATTTGGAGAAGTAATCAGTTGTCGCCAGGATAAAGCGGTGTCCCCGGGATGATGCTGGCTCAATGGGGCCGACTATGTCAGTCCCCCACATTTCGAATGGCCAACTAGCCAGCGTCGGGTGCAATGGATTCGGATGTTGGTGGATGAAGTCTCCATGGATCTGGCATAAGTGGCATTGCTTCGCATACTCGAGGCAGTCCTGGATCATCGTGGGCCAGTAATAACCCATCCGTTTAATTTTTAACTTCATCTTCGGGCCTGCTTGGTGAGAACCGCAAAGTCCGTCATGAACTTCCTGAATGACTCTTTCTGCTTCGTCAGGTCCTAAGCATCTCAGCCATAGAGAATCAAACGATCTCTTGTATAGAATATCGTTGACAAAAGCGAAAGATAAAGCTCGTTTCATGAGCTGATGTCTTGAGGAGGCTTCTTCGGGCATTCGGTGGGACTTAAAGTAGTCTATGAAGACTTCCCTCCAGTCTTCGGCCTTCTCATGGTCTTTTATTTGTAGGGTCGTCTGCTCAGTCGTTCCCTTTTCTTCGCATGATTCCAGAGATATTTCTGCCGGGGCGAGCACTCGACGGCTTTGTACCACGATTCTGACGTCATCGAGGTTCTCGTCAGCCAGTTCTTTAGCAAGTTTAGCCAACGCGTCTGCTTTGCTGTTTTCCGCGCGCGGTATGTTCTCCAAAGTATAGGAGGGAATTTGGGTCAATAGTTGTTGCACCTTTTCGCCGTACTTCACCAACTCCGGTTTGCACGTTTGGTAGTCACCATTTACTTGACTAACGACCAGCTGAGAATCCCCGTATATAAGGAGGTCTTCAATTCCCATGTCGATGGCGATTTCGAGGCCTGCTATCAGAGCTTCGTATTCGGCTTCATTGTTTGTCCTCGGTTCTGTTAAGGAGAAGGCGAAGCGCATTATCCCTCCTTGTGGAGTTGCAAAGATGAGGCCTATCCATGATTTGACCATTGGGACACCTTGTTTCTGTTTCTTTATGGAGGATGCTCCATCGAAATAGAGTTCCCATCAGGCGCTTCCGCCGCTAATCGCATCAAATGCATGCTCGTCCGGCAAATCACAGTTCAGAGGAGAATTGGCCGGTATCGGGTGCTCGGCGAGGAAGTCGGCAATGGCCTGGCCTTTCACTGCCTTGAGAGGTTGATACGTTATCGAGAACTCCATCAAGAGCAGGGCCCACTTAGCAAGTCGTCCCGTCAGTATGGCTTTCGACATCAAATATTTGAGAGGGTCCACCTTCGAAATAAGACGGACTTCTTGTGCTAATGCGTAATGTCTAAGCTTTGTTATTGCGAAGATCAACGCCAGGCAGTGCTTTTCAATGGGGGAATAGTTGCTTTCTGCCCCCAGCAGCACTCGACTTAAGTAGTAAAGTGCTCTTTCTTTCCCCTGATCGTTCTCTTGTGCCCATAATGCGCCTAAAGAACCTTCAAGGGCGGTTGTATAAAGAATGAGGGGCTTTCCCCTCACTGGAGCAGCCAACACTGGAGGGTTTTGCAAGTACTGCTTGATCTCGTTTAGTGCACCTTGACATTTGTGATCCCAAACGAATGGAGTTCCCTTTTTCATCAGGTGGCCGTAAGGACGTCATTTGCCCGAAAGATTAGCGATAAACCGCCGGATGTATGCGAGCTTCCCTTGGAGAGACCGCAACTGCTTGAGGGTTCTTGGCGGAGGCATTTCCATGATCGCCTTAATCTTTGACGGATCTATTTCAATACCTCGGTGTCGAACGATGAATCCCAGAAATTTGCCCGAGGAGACTCCAAACGCGCATTTGAGGGGATTCATTTTCAAATTATATTGCCGAAGGCGTCGAAATACAGTCTCTAAATGCTTTAAATGATCTTCGTATGACATGCTCTTTACTACGAGGTCGTCGATATAGCACTCGACGACGTCGTGTATGAGGTCATCAAAGATCTTTGTCATGGCCCTTTGATAGGTAGCGCCAGCGTTCTTAAGACCAAAGGGCATAACCCTGTAGCAAAATATACCCAAAGGGGTCCGGAAAGCGGTGTGCTTCTGGTCTTCGGGATGCATTTTTATCTGATTGTATCCTGATGAACCGTCCATAAAGGAGAAAACCTCGTGAGTGGACGTGTTATCTATCATTAGCTCGGTTACCGGCATCGGGAAATCGTCCTTTGGACAGGCTTTATTGAGATCCCTGAAATCCACGCATATGCGTACCGTCCCATTCTTCTTCATTACCGGGACGATATTGGCAATCCAGTCGGGATATTGGACTTCTTGGATAAATCCAGAATCGATCAACTTCTTGACTTCGGCGTTGATGCTCATTTCAAGCTCGAGTCGCATCCTCCTTGGCGCCTGCTTGACTGGCTTGATATCTGGGGATATTGCTAATCTATGCACAGCAATCTCCGGGTCCAATCCTGGCATCTCGGAGTAGTTCCACGCGAAGCAATCTTTATGCCGTAGAAGCACGTTCTTTAACGCAGCCACCTTTTCTTCGGATAACAGCTCGCTGACAAATGTCGGTCGCGGGTCGTCTGCCGATCCCAACTCAATCTTCTTGAGGTTATCTGCAGTAGTATGTATACCATCTTCCAGTTCTTTCGGAGCGGGCGGAAATTCCGAGATCACCTCATCATCGCTGTTCTCAAAGCACCGGTAAAGGTCATCTAAGTTCTCGGGCTCTTCTCCTAATATCGTAATCGTATAACAAGTGCGAACCCGCTCCCTGGACTGAGGTGGACCCGGTTTTGCTCTTGCGGCCTTGGGCTCATGCTTTTGCGGTGGCGTCACATTCCAGCCGTCGGATAAAGCGAATCTGCCCCGTCGGTACTGGTCCTCGACCCAGTTCTTGAAGGTGAAGCAGTCTTCGGTAGGATGTCCTATGGCTCGGTGATAAGAGCAATAACTCGGATGAGAAGCCTTACTGGCTTGCTCAGGATGTCTAGACTCTGGAAGCGTGATCATTTGATGTTTTATGGCGAGGTTAAGTAACCTCCCCGTTTTGTCTCGGGGGAAGGAGTACGCTCGACTCATCTTCTTCATGAGGGACAAACCCGAGCCGCTTCTTGATTTATTTCCATCTCTGCGTCGGGCATTTCGTACAACGGATTGATGAGGATAAGCGTCTTTGTCTTTTGCAGCATGTTGAGATAGCCGTTGCGTCCTGGCCTTCTCGTAGATGGCCATTTCGCGGTTGTGGTCTTCCTGAGCTCTCTAACCCATTTTCCTGATAGGCTTGTTCGTTCGTTCTTCAAACGACGGACTCGGTGCTTCAATCGCGGGGTCTAGTTTTGATGGGTGGTTGGCATCTCCTGACAGGGCGTCCTCCTCTTCATCAAAGGTATATATAGTGTAGCTGCTGTGAGTCCGTTCCCGTTTTCCAGCTCTTGCGTATCCAAGCCCGAATGTTTCCATCTTCCCGTTGGGCAATTTGCGTTGAGTCCCGGGGACATCCCAAATCTTGTTGTAGAACCGAGCCTGCCGAACAGCCTGTTTTAAGGGTACTCCTTGGCGCTTCAATAGCTTCTTTAATCCATCCGTATAGTATCTGGGCAGACGGATGGGTTGGAGCCTGTCGAGTGTAGTATCTGCGCCATGCCAGATCTCTTTCTCTATTTTCGACTCTGAGGATCGGTAAAATAGGATCACTTTCTCACCCCTTCGTCTGGGAGGGATGTAAAATGTTTGCAGGTCCTGCACACTGTGAGCTTGAAGCGTGTCGAGATCCTTGTAGTGTTCTCGCGGTACCATGGTGATTTGCAAACTATGGTCATCGCCAAGGGGTGCTTGTGTTGACAGCCGATTGTAGAACACAGCATTAACTTCATCTTCTGAATCACTTCCGAAGACCAACACGGGGGCGGGCGTCCCCAAGTTGTTGCGTTGAGATGGCCCTGCATAAACTATCTCTTCCTCGTCTTCGGTATCGCTCCCGAAAACGGGGATGGTGGCTGCGGTTTTGTTCCCCGGATTGCGACTCCTTTCTGTATCCTCGAAATCTGGCAAAAAGTACTTCGCATCTTCGTATTTGCGGACTTCGTTCACGGAAAATGGGTTCAGCTCGCCTGTTACGGTATACTCGAAACCGTCCTTAAAGTACTTCATACACTGATGTTGTGTAGAAGGGATGATGTTGTACTCGTGTAGCCAAGGACGACCGAGCAAGGCGTTGTAGCAGGTCTTGGCGTCAATGACATGGAATTTGATGTCTGTGACGAGAAGTCCAAAGCGTAATGTTAGTATCACAGATCCGAGAGTCCGTGACGATTGTGAATCGAAACCGGAGATAGTAATTTTGTCACGAGCGAGGTGTTGCACACTCATGCAGATTTCCTTCAACACCCGAACATTAAGGAGGTTGACGGAGGATCCATTATCTACCAGGATCTTGCCTATCTTGATATCATGGCAGTATCCGGAGACATATAGGGGACGGTTGTGGTCGCACGTCCCGAGAAGAAGGTCTTCATCACCGAAAGTGACGTCGGCCGTATGCACTTCCTCCAGTTCATCCTTCATCTTTTCAGTGGCGAGGAAGGCTTGGAATTGCTCGGGTTCTTGTAACGCCTTAATTAGTGAGTCTCGCGCTTCTTTCGATAATAGGAGGGCATCGAGAATGCTAAGCTGAGAAGGTAGCTTCCTTAGGTGCGCGAGGATGTTATAGTCCACTTTACTCTTCCTGGGAGGGTCTTTGACAGCCAGCTCCCTCATGACTTGGTCATCTAAAGTGATATCTTCAGTGACCTTTTCCTTTCCCTTATCCCTTCTATTCCCGGGCCCGAGATTCTTTTCTGGGAGTGTGCGATTGCGCAGCTGAATGTTCTCGCAGGCCTCCGATTCTTCTTCTTTCCCCAAAACGGATTCTTTAAAGAGAGGGCCCAGAGTCATTTCTTCGTCAGAGTCGCTCCCAAAGGTGAGAACTTGTGACCCCCTGGCGTTAACCATGTAACAGTTGCCAGTCGTTCTGTTGTGCCCATCGACAGTACTTCTTCGCTCCCGACGGATCTTGCGTTTCATGCGCTTAACATGTTGCCGACGAGCGACATATCCTTGCCACCATATCTTAAAGGCGTCGCACTCCTCCGTGGGGTGTGAGATTTTCCGGTGATATGCGCAATAATCAGGGTGCCTCTCCACCCCATCGTGTATGTTTCCTTCCGAGGGCGGTAGCTTCATCCCCAGTGACATGGTTTTGGCAAACCTTTTTCTCGTCTTGAATATCTTCTTGTTTACTTCGGATGCCTTTTGCTCTGGTAGTTCAACTCTTTCGTTCAGCTGCCCGCATTTGGCTCCTTCAGATGTGGCCATCTCGCGCTCCTGGTCCGCTTTACATTTTAGACGAATCTCGTCCAGAAAAGCGTCGATCATTTCATCTGTTGGCCATGCACGCTCAGGTACAGGCTCTGTCTCCAGCTTTTCAAGGCCAGGAGTTTTCCCATCGTCGGTAAACGTATGGGAGATTACGTTACAACTCGCCATATATCCTTCGGATTCATCCGACGAGCTTTCTCCATCATCTTCTTCTTGAAAGATGTGGTTGAGGAACTCTTGCAGTGTGACAGGGGTTCGCGCCTTTTGATTGTATTCTTCCAGTGCGTCGATTTGCTTCTGCAAGTTCGTGTGCTCTTTTCCAGGCTTCACGGACTTCTTGGATTTCTTCTTCTTTTTCTTCGAAGATTTTGACAATTGGGCGTGGGTATCTGGGCTCTTGTCGTGAGTCTTTGTAGTCGGGCGGCGCCTTAGCATCCCTTCGATAATCTAAGGTTCAAGAGGGTCCTTCCATTCGATCGCAGGGCACGCATGAAGGTCTCTCAACATTCTTTTGGTTTTAGTTGATAGCACGACCTCCCATGGAGCTTTTTCAATAAAAGAGCATGTTGCCCCCGGTGTATCCGCTTTCCTAGGAGCATGCGGCTGTGGTGGGTTTACCTTCCACTTTTCGGACAGTACGAACTTCCCCTGGAGGTACTGATCTTCAATCCATCCTTTGAAGACGAAGCAATCTTCGATCGGATGGCCTACCGTTTGATGGTAAGGGCAATAGTTAGGGTTATTCACTTCGGTGGGTTGCGGCGGTCGCCTTGGATTTGGCAGGTTTATAAGTCTGTTGCGTATTGCCAGCTCGAATAGCCGTTTCGTCTTGTCCCGTGGGAACGAGTAGGGACGCTTCATCTTCTCATTATAATACCGACGCCTTTCCTCGAGTTGATCTGCCGGTTTCGGGGCGTTAGGTTGCTGCTGGGCATTCGCAACAAAGGTTGCCCTCCCTTTACCCTTGTCATTCCGAGGTTCCGACTTCGGGGGAGGCGGTCTATGACCCATCTGGTCCATCTAAGCCAACTTGTCGATTAAAGCCTGGAATGTGGTTGGCTTAAAGAACATCATAAACTGGGAGATAGTTGCGTGAGGGTCTAGAGTTCCCACGAACATGCCCACCGCAGGTGCTTCCTCAATGCGTTGCTCACATCTCGACCACAAGTTCCGCCAGCGTATAGCGTACTGGACCCAGGTTTCGCCCGGTTTTACCCTGGCGTTAATAAGTGCAGTTATTGGAGTGCGTTCGCTGGCACTTGCGAATCGCTGAGTGAACAACAACTCCATTTCAGCGAACGTTTTGATAGAATCGTTCGGGAGTTCCGAATACCATTCGAACGCTGTTTCTGATAAGCTGCCCACGAACTGGCGGAGCAACAGTTTATCATCACCGCCGGTGTTACCGCAGAGGGCCCGGAACTGGGCGACATGCTGATGGGGATTGCCGGTCCCCTTATACACGTGGAATTTTGGTATCGTATAGCCTTGCGGGTATTTGATTTGGTCGTACCAGCTCGGATACGGCCGCCCCGTTTTCACGACTTGACCAGCTGCCTCAGTCGCGTGATGAACCCGGATTTGCTGGGCTATGTAGTCAGCCAAGTCAGCCTTAGAGATTGCCTCCTCCTTGGCCGTTGAGAGGGCTGGTGGTGGATTTGACGTTTCTCCTCGGTCGTCTTCAAGAACGATCGGGGGATCCTCGGCGGGTAAGTCCTGCTGGATCATCATTCCTATCACATCTTGGAAGAGAAGGCCCATCCGTTGTATGTTGGCCGCTTGTTCAGCAGCCTCTTTGTCCCTTTTCTCCAGTGTCCGGCGAAGGAATTCAGCATCGGTTTCTTCCTCCCGGCGTGCGTCTGAAGACGTTTCTGGGTTTTCTTTTGGCCTGGTGAGCGCGGCCATAGCATTCATCATTTCTTGAAGCTTTTGTTGCTGCTCTTGAGCCTTCGTCACGGATCGGGTTAGCGGTCGGTGGCCCGTAGACGTGCGGCTTTCCTCTTTTCCAGAGGCCATGTAAACAGTGTGGACCACCATGCTCCCAGACTTAGGGCGTCTGGGCTCAGTGCTTTTAGCCGTCGTTGCATGCTGTGGGGTTTTCTGTGGCCTCCTCCTTTTATGAGCCATGGAGGTTGAGGGGGCCGTTGAGGTGGGCGTCCAGACAGCCTTTTGGGGTTTAGCCTGGTGACCAGCTTCCGGTTGGATGTTCAGCTTCTTGTTTTGGCGAGAGAAGTTTGGATCGATGATCGAGTCCCGTGCCTGCCGCCAAACCTTATAGATTTTGGAAGACAGCCGTTGAGGAGATCGGGGTTGTTCGGGTTTTATTTCGACAACCTTTTTTAATGAGGGAGGAGACCTCTTCAGCACTGCCGTAGGAGAATTCCTTCGCACCTTATTTAGCATTTCAAAGCTGTTCCCAGTTGGAACAGCAGCATTAACCTCTGCCAGATGGAGTCAACCCGGAGGGGGAATTGCCCCCAGCCTTCCTTACTCGGCGCCAATGGCGACGTCGAGCGTGTCGAGCGGACGGTGTAGGGTCAGCGGTAAGAATGGTTTCGTCTTGCCCCCTGTCTGGGTGGGGGGTCGCAGTTGGTATTAGCCTGTCAAAGACCGATGTCCTTTGGGCAGTAGGAGCGGGAGCTGAAGCCGTTAATCTTGTAAAGACCGACCTTTTGGCCGGAGAAGCTGCCTTGACGACTTCGGGGGCAGGAGCGGGCACCTTCTTAGAAGCAGCCTTCTCTGAGATTGTAGGTCCCATGATGGGTTCGCAGGATTTCTGGCCCAATCTAGAGAAGACCGAGGCGTTGACGCTGGGCGACTCGTTGAGAGGAGCCGCGGCAGGGGTAAGACGATCAAAGACCGACTTCTTGAGAGCTTCCGTTGTCAGCATTGGAGCGGTGAAGTTTGTCGGCGGGAGCATGGTCCCAAAGAACAATCCTGTGGTGGCGCGAGTGACCTTTTCCACGGGCATTGTGAATAGCGAAGCAGCTTGGGGTCCGTAGGCTATACCTCCTGGCGAGGCAGAGCGTTGGTTGCGATTGCAGCCTGAGCAGTTGGAGAATTTCACGGAAGTAGAAGCCATCGATCCTTTGTTTTCTGCGATAAGCAAGACGCCAATTCTTAGTATCTTGAAACCCAAGGGCAACCATTGGCGAACCGCGATTGGTTCGCGAGTCACGACACACGAAGTGTGGAGTGGAAAGAGGAAAAGGTCCCACCGGGCGTGCCAGAATCTGTTCCCCTCCGAAAGACGGCGCGACATGGCGTCTTGCCTGAGATTCGGGGCAGATGCTAATTGGAGCTATCCGTCCACCTCTCCGAAGATGCCAAGTTGAATTATGGCACCATGTATCGAAGGTTTAGACGGATGCGTCCGATGTAGCAGACTTCATCAGATTCCCCCTCGTTTGAGGGGTTTTTGATTGTGGGGACGCTCTTCCCTGCAGGCGCAAGCCCCTGCAGTTAATTACGCTACCGCATTGCGGTAACAACTTTCTCCTTCTCCAGCTGGTCACTTTGTGTCGTGGGTGTTTTTTTTGTGTTTTGTTGCCCGTGGATTGTTTACGGAGACTGAGGTATGTCGTCGCCCGTAGGGCGTGGACTAGTCCAAATCCGTATTATCTTAGATTTGGGTTTGGGGGTTTGGTTTGAGGATACGTCAGCCATACTTGAGGCTAAGATCAACTCAAACGTTTGTTAAGGATGCGTTAGTCTAATTTTGTGACTAAGATCAACTTAACGGGATCGTTTAGATCCGACAAAAGAGCGTTTGGACTCTAATGTTCCAGTTTAGGGACATAGTGGTCCATGAATGTATGGCCGTCGGGACCCATCACCTCTCTGACGACGTTGAAGGATTACAACGACGGATGTCAGAGGAGTTCAGAGATGTACCCTCGAGCCAAGGTTAATTGGGGGGATTCATAGTCCACTCTGTTTGAAGGTTTAAGGATACGTTAGCCATCTTTGAGGCTAAGATCAACTTAAACGGGACCGTTTAGATCCAACAAAAGAGCATGCGGGGCTCTATTGTTCTAGTTTAAGGACGTTGCGGTCCACGGGTAGTTTAAGGACATTGCGGTCCATGGGTAGTTTAAGGACGTTGCGGTCCGTTGTTAGTTTTAAGACATCTCGGTCAAGGTTAAGGACGTCGTAGTCCATGGGTTTAAGGACCCCACAGTCCATTGTTAGTTTTAAGACATCTCGGTCAAGGTTAAGGACGTCGTAGTCCATGGGTTTAAGGACCCCACTGTCACGCCCCGCTTCCCAATGTACGGCGAAGTGGTCGTGACGAGGCCCGCTACGTATGTACTCAGAAGTACATACGCTAAGCGTAACTAAGCAATATAAAATAATCACAAGAGACAAATGAGATTGAGATAACAGCAACTTTTATTAATAACATTCTTTATACAATGCATGAAATGAAAATACAACTGGAATGAAAAAAAGAAAGCAATGCCTAAACAGTGGTATAATAATAAAAGGAAATACTGGAAAGAACAAGTACAAAGTCTAGAGCTCTGGATCTTCTTGGAACTGCTCTAAATCTTCAGTTGTTGGCTCGGTCTCAACTTGGTCCAACGCACCTGACGACATTCAAAGAAGAAAGAAATAGAATGTCGTCAGCGAACAGGTCGCTCGGTAAGTCCCAAAGAAAAGTGGAGTGAGAATGGCAGAGTAACAGTATTTTCTAGAGTATTATGTTGTAGAATATTATGGAATATTGTTTAACGCAGTTGTTTGTAGCTTGGTACAGAAGAATGCCAGTGTATACGAGGGGGATCTCTATATGCTAGAGATCAGTGCAAACGGAGAGTACAAAGAACCGTTATGCCACGGTACAACAGCAACAGTATTCATGTTAGGTGTCTTAATCTGACCACCTCATTCCACTTTTAACATCTTCCGTACCAATCTACCCCTTTAAACCCCGTAATGTTTTAACAGTGTTGTAGTAATGGAATATGTAAATTGAGTGACTGACCAAAACCATAATATCAGTAAACATGTTGCAACTATATAATCAGGTAAATGGAATATCAGGATAATGGAATGAATATCCATGGTTTGATTCAGTCAAAAATGAATATATTGTTAACTGTATTCAGGGATTCATGATTTCAAGTTGTGTTGGAATATGATTGAAATATAGATTGACTTGAATTATATTCAAGTCAGAATTAGTCAGACTCTAACCCGAGTCAGACTAAAAGAAAGATAATTTGAAGTTCAATATTAGCTAGGGGCCTTATTGTAATTTGTGAAACTTGAGGGGGTTTTATGTAAAAAGTACTTTTGTATAGTTTTCAAAATATACCTCAAGTATTTAATAATCGTCTTTATTATTGTAATGGATGTGAATTTTATTTGTGTTATTCTAGTGAATATATCCTAATAAAAGTATTAATTGTTTATTTGAAATTCGTGGTATTTTAATGTAACTTTTAATCTATGATTTTTAGGAAAAAGTGGAAACTTGATATTATAACAAAATAAGTGTTTAAATGATAATTATATATAATAAAACACTTAAATGATTTTTAAATGAATATTTTATTTACAAAAAATATTACTTTCCTTAAATATTGTATTTAAACCTTTCGAGACCGAATGCTCCTTGCGGAGGTCTGAATCTCGCACTACTAGCCTGCGGGTGCACGATGAACCGTGCTATCCCTAACAGGTTCCCCATGAATGGGTTGTAATGGCACTTTGCTCAGGTTTTATAAATATTTTTAATTTAGGGAAAAGGTTTTCTAAATATAGGGTATTTATTTGTAAAAGTATATAGTTCTCCATATTTTAGTTGTTAGGGTTTCCTAGACCATCTAACCTATATTCTATGGTCTAAACGATGAGTCATTAGAAGCCTCAAATCGCCTCTTCACCGTCGAATGCAGCCAGGTAAGTGCCAGGTAAGTGGGAAGGAACCACAGTCGTGGGCCTAATTAAAAACCACTAGCCTTAGACACACTTGCCTAGACCCACAAGACAGTTTAGATAAACGATCGATGTCCATGACCAATCGTGCTTTCATTTTGTATAAGTTTTATTTAAAAAGAATTTACAATTTAAAGATTAAACTAAAAGTTATAAAGATTATGGTATTTTAGTGAAAAAGTCCTATAATATCGTATTCTGTATTTTGTTATTCAGCAATTAGGGTTATAATGAGTGTGTGTAAGGGTAGGTCATTACCCCGTGACTTATATTAAGTTTTGGTGAAGTTTCAAGGTGAAATGAGTTATGTTAAAGTTAAGGGTATTAAAGTGCAAGAATACGGTTTCCATAAACGTTATCATTTCATGTGTGAAATTTCATCCAAATTGAATGAAACAAGTTTTGTTATCAAAATAAACATGATTAGGAGTGGGGTATCTAAATAGAACATTAAAATTTAACTTGATGGTATTTTTATGCAAGAAATACGGTTTTCTAAAGAACTTGTCATTTCATGTGGAAAAGTACAATTAAATTTGATTTAAGGGTGATTAATAGTCAACATGCAAGAGGGTTGATAATATGTATTAGGTGACAAGTGGAATTTTTAAGAAAAAACCGAATCGGAAATCGGTTTGTCCGATTTCCGTCGGGTTTCAAAAAGTCGTATTTTGCAAATATAGAAAAGAGAGGTAGAAGGTTGGGACTTACGGGTTTG
Source organism: Agapanthus africanus (assembly GCA_030015575.1). Lineage (NCBI taxonomy): Eukaryota > Viridiplantae > Streptophyta > Magnoliopsida > Asparagales > Amaryllidaceae > Agapanthus > Agapanthus africanus. Next base: position 96,941,479 of record CM057337.1, read on the forward strand.
GACAAGCTAAGCGTTCTAAAAGGTGTGGTGGTTGCCGATTCGTCGGAAACGTCACGTCGGTCTTGATCCGGTCGCCGGAATCCGTCGTCGGTTTCGGCAGCGCTTCGCTTCTCGCTCTTTGCACCAAGTTCTCAAGAGTTTTAGAGAGTATTCTTAGAGTTGTGAGGGGAAAAGGTAGAGGGTAGGGGCCTTTATATAGGGCTAGGCTAGGGTTAGGGTTAGGGTAGATGAAAAGTTAAAAAATAAAAATATGATAAAATGTAATAAAAATGTATTAAAAGTGGAGTAATTGGGGGTTTTTAAGAGCTCTGGAAGTGGTATTGGGCTGAAACTTTGCAGGTGAGTAGAGAATACCAAAAGACACAACTTTCATGTTGTGACCCTTGCCGGAATCGGCCTAAAAGGGGGTGACTCGGCCGTGACTCGGTCTGATCACTGAGTCGGCCGAGTCAAGGCCGAGTTGGCCGATTCCCGACCGAGTCCGGTGACCTGGATCTCCCCCGACGGTTCATCTACCCTCTACAAGTGTTACATCTTTGGGTGTAGTGGGGTTTTTGTGAGATATGCACGTGTAAACTCTTGGTATTCTAAAGGTTTTCTAAAAAATCAATAATAAAAATAATGTGGGGTATGGGATTCGAACTCTGGTGGCTTGGTTCAGCAATGCAAGGTATTACCAATGAGCCACAAGCTCCTTCTTGTAATTATTGTAAAGAGATAGATACTTAAAGTGTTATCAGCAACATTAATACTCCAAGTATACTTCAATTTTAAATCAAATTTTGGTATACAAAAATTGGAGTTGTTACAATCTACCCTCCTTACAAAAAATTTCGTCCTCGAAATTTACAACTTTTATTTAAGGACTAATTTACAAAAAAAGGTGCGGATATCTTGCACGCATCTCATCTTCCCTTTCCCACGTGGATTCTCCTGGAGTGTCTTTTCTCCACATTATCCGGACCAAATTAACTTCCTTGTTCCGAAGTGTCTTTACCTTTCTATCCAGGATCTCCACAGGTTGTTGCCCACAGTCCGGTATGTGCTCTGGATGCTTCACACGGGTTCACTGCCGTGCTTGGTGAGGACCAGGCTCCGCTCTGGACGTTTTCCACGGGGTCAAAGAGTGACATTATCCGCGTTCCACGTAACCAGGAATTTGCGTTAGACATGAGTTTAAGGACCCCACAGTCCATATCAATGTGTGGTCGTCGGGACCCGTCACCTCTTTGAAGACATTGAGGGATTACAATGCCAAGTATCAAAGGAGTGAAGAGATGTACCCTAGAACCGGAATGGATTAAATAGTCCTTGGCCCAATTTGGGGGTCAAGACGAATTAATTATGTTATGAGTCCATTGGACCAGTTAATCACCAATTGAGGACTTATGGCCATCTTGGGCTAAGTCCAATCAGGAGAGGCTTTGCCTCTATCCATTTAGGCCAATTGGGTCAAAGCCTAGTGTTAAACACTACAGAACAGTCAGTGTTGAACATTGGGAATGAGGTTGACAAGTTAGTGTTTAACACTAAGAGATAATTGGTGTTAAACACCAGCAACAAGGCTTTTCAAATTAGTGTTAAACACTAACACAGATCAGTGTTGAACACTGCAAATGAAGATCTCAGATTAGTGTTTAAACACTAAGGTAATCAGTGTTGAACACTGCAAATAAAGCTTTTTAATTAGTGTTGAACACTAAAGCCCAACAGTATTTTAACACTGGGTTCGAGAGTTTTAATTTAGTGTTAAACACTAAGACAAGAGGGGTCACGTGGCAGCACGTGAGAGCGCCCTCCCTTCATTTATTCTGAGATTATCGTGTCTTTCAGAGCATCACGTGCCATCACGTGATGGGCATTCAAATGCCTATGTATTAGAGCTTCTGCCGAGGGTCACGTGGGTCACGTGGGGTGCTGCCTCAAAGGGGCTTTCTGTAGATCTCATGGGGGGTCACGTGATGACACGTGACCCTGCCTCTATGTATTTTGTTTAGAGGCTTTGTTAATCTTCTTTCAGGAATTAAATTCCTCGAACTGTAAATTTCAGAGGAATTAAATTCCTACTTCCTTTCGAAGACTTTGTTTTAGAGTTTAACTCTGAATTTTCTGTAGGAATTAAATTCCTCATATATGTGGAGAACCAAATAGGGTTAAACCCTAACAAAGCTTTTTTAAGGAATTGAATTCCCATGATGATTAAGGGAATTAAATTCCCGTTGTTTCAACAGAACTAAGTTCTTAATTAGGGTTAAACCCTGTTTCTTTTTATTCTGAAGGAATTAAATTCCCATGATACAGGGTCAATCCCTAATTTTATTTTAAAGGAATTAAATTCCTATAGTTCTGTGAGAATTAAATTCTCATGCTTGCATTCCCTCTCTATGTTTTGGATCTGCATGGCAGGATCTCGACCCATTGAGAATTAAATTCTCAACCTTAAGGGGAGATGTGCACTTTGCAGATCCTCTGTCAAAGAGAGAAGAAATATGTTCTTCTGTTTTTATATATCAGAGTTAAACTCTGTTGAGAATTAAATTCTCTTCTTCTTTCAAGGAGCTTTTCCTTTTCTTACCTAGGGTTTTTTGCAGAAGATCCAAGTTCTCCAAGTATCGAAGCTCTCTTTCTTTTCTCTTTTTTTTCTCTCTCTCTGTGTATCTCTATATCTCTGTATCTTGGCTCCTATTTATAGGAGAAGCAAGCGAATCAATCAGTTTTTGACGAATCTTCGTTGAGATATTTGATTTGCATCCATTATTCGTTTTGGACCTTCGGATTATTAGGTGAATTTTATTCACCATTGGATTTTAAATCCAGAGATTCTCCTTTGTTATTTTGGTTAGATTTAAAGGGGAAATCTTTCCAAACCCGAGATTTTCCCATAGATAGATGATATTTCATCACCTCTGAATCTTTAATTTGATTGGGTCCAGATAGTTGCTTTCCTTTGGAAAGATTTGAATTTCTCTCAGAATTTAATTCTGTTGACAAAATGGGCTTTGAAAGCCGGTCACGTGTGACCACGTGACCCATGGTCACGTGTGAGCACGTGACCCCCCTTGGAATGAGCCTTTTCCTTTCCTTTGCGCTCTGTCTTCTGATTACTGCTTAAACGTCACGTGCTACCACGTGACCCCTGGTCACGTGTGAGCACGTGACCCTTGTTTGAACTCTCTTTCTTTGGTTCTTTTGGAGAACGAGTCTGCTGCCTTGAACGTCACGTGCCAACACGTGACCCTGGTCACGTGGGAGCACGTGACCTCTTCTGAAGCCTTTTCCTTGACTTGATCAGGGAACTGGTGTGCCTTTGACGCTTGCATTTAAATGTCACGTGTCGCCACGTGACCCTGGTCACATGGGAGCACGTGACTCTTTCTGAAGCCCATTTTCTTCAACGTAGTCAGGAAACTGAACTTGACTTGATGATGTTTTTAGGTGTCACGTGCCAACACGTGACCGCTAGTCACGTGTAAGCACGTGACTCTCTTCTGAAGCTTTTCCCAGAAGCTTTCCTGATTTTAAATCAGGAAACAGTTCTATCAAATCATCAGCTGGAGTTTGTATAGATGGAACATTTCCATTTCTACATAACAGACGTTGCCTCGAGCTTGTCCGGATTTTGCTTTTAGACATAGGCCGGACAACCCCAAATCTTAACTAACTTAAGATATGGGCTCTTCCCTTTCCATATCACATATGAAGCGGTAGGCAGCTGATTTGATTGTGACCCTATTCAATAGGTATGCAGCTTCACAAGTGCATAACTCCCAAAAGGAAATAGGTAACTCAGTAGTACTCATCATAGAGCACACCTTATCATATAGGGTGTGATTGCTCCGCCCTGATATACCATCGTGCTATGGTGTATTCAGAGGAGTAATGCCGAGAGAGAATCTCATTCTCCTTTATAATAATCCAGGATTTCCGTGCACAAGTATTCTCCTCCTTGATCTCATCATAGGACATAATACTTATACCCGTATTGGTTCTCTACTTCTAACTTATATTCTGTGAATATCTCAAAAGGTTCGGACTTGTGTTTCAACAGGAACATATGTCTGAATCTCGAGAGATTATCAGAGAATGTAATGAAGTACAAAGAACCGGTCTTGGCATATGTAGACTGGGGATCTACATACATCAACATGTATCATCCCAAGAGTTCACTAACTCTTTCTCTGTTTCCAATAAACAGAGCTATGGTCATCTTATCTTTGTGACATGACTGGCGAGTTTCACAAGATGTAAATTCAAACTGATTTAAATATGCATCTATATGTAACTCTAGATAGTCGGGTCACATTGATCTGACCTAGTCTACAATGCCTCAAGAAGAATTCGTTCATTTCTGAACTTTTCCTCTTGTGTGTGTTCCATATACTAAGATCTGTAGTTTGATTTAGAACATCAATGCTTTTAGATAACGTGCCTGAACCGATCAACATTTGATATAGGAAATGTTCAAAGCATTATCCAACAATACAAAATTATATCCTTTCTTTACTAATAAAGAGACTGATATGATTTTGTATATCAGGTTCGGTATCTAATAACATTCGTTCAGAATCAATGTATTGGTAATACAGGGTGACAGTGACCAACAGACTTGGCTGCAACACTTGCCCCGTTTTCTGCCTCATGAAACTTATCACCCGTTCTCAGTTCTCTACCTTTCTGTAGCCCTATGTAACATATTACATATCTGGGATCCTGATCTGGTATCACATACCCAGGACGTATAGGATACAGAGAAACAGTTCTTTGTAATGAACACACCCGAAGATGATGCATCAGCATGCACTCTCTTCGTTTGGGCGGCACGGGAATTCCGGTAATCCCCTATTTCCTGCTCTGTCTTATAACAATTATAAGTTGGGCGGGACCAACGTTCCCCAGCTCAGTATAACAAGCGGGTTCGGTCAATAATCCGTATTATTATCTTGATTAAGGCGTGATATGGTCGCTACCTGGAGAGAGAGAGAAGAAAACACTCAGCGTGCGCTCTTGCAAGAATAGATTGGTTATTATTTTATCTAATCAGGATGGCTCCCACTGCTTTTTATCAAATCTTCCTTCAAACCCTAAAAGGAAAGACTAGCCGGGATTAATTACACACTACAAGTTCGCCAATCTTTCAGCCAGGCCAGTGTCGGTACTTTGAGGGAGGTGCCCCGTGCTTTCGCACGGACCTAATTAATGTAAACCTCGTTTTCCCAGAGGCGTAACCTCGTTAACACCTTTCTAGACACCTACTTGATCGGCTAATTGTAATGAATAAAACTCTCCCAGGAGTAACTCTTACTCGCAGCGGGTATCGGGATCCAACTATCTCATAGAAGGTATGCAATCTCATTGCAAATCTCAACACTTGAAATTCCCGATAATATTTTGCCCCTAACGTGCTATGACCTTGACGAAAGCCAACAAACCATAGCCCGCTAGTCAAGTTCAACCCGTACATTTCTTGATCGAATTAAACCCACTCGCACGACCCTTGACGAAAGCCAACAAAGCCGCACGACTACCCTAATCCAATCGCATCGTATGCTAGCAGATAAGCAGCATATAGCTACCGCACACTGCACCTTGACGAAAGCCAACAAATGCAGCACGAATACTATATACAACTTATCTGAAATGACGGAGGGCTACGACAGGTTTTTCTGAAAACCTATTGCGTAATGAACTTGATATCGTTGTAGGATCGAATGAATTTTGAAATGGAGTGTTTTTGAGCCTTTTCTAGTTTTGCTAAAGGAGTCACTCCCGGTGAAGGGATCGTCGGTCCTTTCCTCGTCGAATGAGGTGCGGGATATATCATATATATCACTGTGCAAAGCAAAAACACTTAAAAGCAATCAAAAGACAAACCGAGTGTGTAGCATCTGCCAGTTATTGCTAAAGGAGTCACTCCCGGTGAAGGGATCTCGGTCCTTTCCTTATCGAATAAGGTGCAGGATATATCTCATATACCGCTGTGCAAAGCAAGAACTGTAGCTACCTGTTTTATTTTGAAATTCGATTCTACAACATCTTAGGTTTCTTTTTATTTCATTAATCTCATTAATGAAGTCCCATCATTTATGTACTTAAACATCACAGATAAATACGACGTACACTTATGCCATCCGCATTCGCCTCGATGTCCCCTCGTGCACCGTTAGGTTAGGTAACTAACGGCAGAGCGGGGCAGGGCTAGCACGGGTGTAAAACATAAGTAACGTCTATATAATATATCATATATACTATATACTGTATCTATCACAGAACATCACATGATCACATCACAGATATCGCAGCAGAAGAATCATATGAAATATTGGATATACTAGGACGTCCGTGTTTTCAATACGAGCCAGTATAAAACACGGATTCCACGGTCGTGATGAATAGCCAAACCCACACCCCTAGACCCCTACGAGAGCGGCAAGCAACCCTACCAATTCTAGAGTTAGGAGACCCGGACCCGACTCCTCGAGTTGGTCTCCCACTGGACTCCAGAACCCGGTTACTTGTGCCCTCCTCCTTGGGTCTATCCTAGTGCGGAAAAGTAAATAATATACATCAACGGTGACAACTTCCGCAACCTGGAAGCGCCCCAAATAAAAGAATATTACATACAAGTTTTTACATGAATGAAAATGAAAAACACTCATCTCACATAAAAACCCCCCGGCTATTCAAACACGACGATCCAATATAACATATCCAGCAACACATAACATCACATGTCATCAACGTAAGTAAATATGCGCATCCCAATTGTCGTTGACATATAGCAACGAAACCGGCGACATCACATATTACACTTACGGTCACAGAAAAGAAAGTGTAAAACTACAACAGTTGGAATCCGCAACCACCTCAGACATCGCATGCCTGACCAAATGAATTACTTAGACATCGCATGCCTAACAATTATAAACCCCGCATTTTAGTCTCATTATCGAAAACACTTTTCAATATCGAGTCGGGCAATTCAACAAGATTCCCGACAGTCTGATCGAATACTCGTTGCAAACTTTAGTAGGCGGCCGCACCCCCGATACCGTCGACGAAGTGCACCAAGGCGGAACACCGCTACCGCGAGCACCCGGAGGGATGCTTTTGGCGACGGGGTTCTCCTACAGTCACTTGGTCGGGGCTATGGAGTGAGGCTGTCTATTAAGTTTACCCGGCGAGTATCCGCGTACGCTACGTGATTGCGACGGACTTTTGATCACATCAAAATTCCGTGGCAACCGATCAATTGAGACTAAACTGCTATGTTTATATCATTCATTTAGTTATCTCATAACTACTTGTGAATTCCAATTATTGTATCCCATTCCAGATAATTAGAAAATGTTAAACTTTCCGATTGAACATTCGAACACCCAAGTTTTCCCGATACAGATCAACATATGAGACAAGTCTAACAACATTCCGTTCGTGCCTCAGTACCAACGGTCCAGCCGTAGAAGGGTCAAGCCAACGCCTCACATGTGGCACGCCGTACTGCCCCAAACCCGAAGGTTCAAAGGGCAGTTCAAGACGGTCACATAATCGAGTTAAGGTTTGTTGTCTTCTAGAGGGTCCATCGCGTTACTTGCACTACTTAGAACGTCGTTAAACTACGGAAAAATCCAACACTTGGAAATTTCCCGACAGGGGAAAAATTGGGTATTTATATCCGATCGAACTTTTTAACATATTCTAAAAATTATCCGGAAAGCCACACAGACAAAATTTGATAATCCGATCGAAACATCGAATCCCCAAATCAACTCCAGAAAATTCAACTCTGTATTAAAAATTAAAAATTCCCAGAAAAACCAGCATTGACTATTATTGATTATGGTGCAAATTTTGATGAACAATAGGACAAAACCGCCGCTGATCCGCCGCACGAGCCATGCTCGTGCCGCGGATCCGCGCCTTGACTATGGAGTTACGTCATCAAAATTCACCGTAACTCTTAGATTTCCCTGCTGATTTTTTTAGCAATTTTTAATCTGGAAAAATCCACGTTTTCAGAAAAAGTACAGAGAGCAATTTGTATTGGGGTTTTCGGGTTCGTTCGGGTTTCAAAATCCGTCTAGACTTCGCCTAAGGCTCTAGCTAGTCTCTGATACCACTGTAGGGTTCCTAGGCACCCTAATGAGGTCTCACAAGGCATCGATCATGCCAAATTAAAATTTTAAGGGTGCCGAGAGACCCGACTACGGATCGTTTGCTAGATATCTAGGCGAAAAAGTAATCTAGTTAACAGTTAACTAAGGGATACGGATATACAACCTTTGTAGATCCGTTTGTCCACCTCCATAGCTCCATGAAGAAGTCATCCCCGCTGTACAAATCCGAAATCCGGGCTCTTGCGTCGGCTTCATCGGAGAAGAAGCGGGCTAGGTCATCGACGACGTGCCGAAGATGATCTACGTCGAGGCATCGCTAAATCAAGCTCCACCTTCACCAAGCCCTAAAAACTTGTGAAGGAAACACACTCTACTACTTGGCAAGAGGTAGAGGATGAAGAAATAGGAAGTGGGTAGACTTTAGAATTGGATTTCTCACTTGTTTGCTCAATTCACCATTGATGAAGAAAGCTTTTTCTTCTTGAGTTCAAGGAAGAAGAAGAAGAAATGTTATGATAAGATAATTTTAAAAAGAAAAAGAATTATCCATTCTTATCATAACAAACCATAGTTAGGTGTAGAGAATTAACAAGGGTTAGTGAATGGTTGGGTTAAGACATGAAGACAAAATGGTGACTAAGGTCAAACCTTCATGAAGGTTCATTAACAAACAAAGAAAGCCACCATTATCTCTTCATTATTTTCTTTTGCTAAAATAAACAAAATGGATGAATAAATGAAGCAAAAGAAACCCTAACCATTGACCAACCATGGTTTAATCCATACACTAAACTATCATGTATCATCAAACATGATACAATCAAATGTACAAATGTATATCACATATACAATGTGCACAATCCAAGTGAGAAAATCCATTTAAAGTGAACCAATACTAGTTAATGCAAAGTAATATATCAAATATATAATTATGCATTAAATCATTAGATCAACACTTGATTCAATGATCCGGTCATGTCGCACACAACCGACTAGTATACAATGTATCGGCTTATCGAATCAATCCTTGATTCGATAACTAGGTTATATCACATACAACAATTCGACACATTCATAGCGAGAATGAAATACGGTATCACATACACGCATTATTCTCGGTCCCGCACATATCCCATATGCACTCCTATTTCGTTTCGCTTGAGCCAGGAAACCTCTGTGTAGGACTCTAAAGACTCGTCAATACGCCGGCAGCAGGTGATGATCATATCAAACACCCACAAGCCGCAAGCGGTCTGCTAAACGTAACGGCCACCCGGGTATTGAGCGATCTGAAGATCGACGAGCAAGCCCGCTCACACTCCAGTGAATCCAACCAGTAACACTACCGTACAGTCCGGTCTGATCGTCTGATATGTCGCATATCTCGCCTAGGGGTGGTAAAACGTCAGACCCCAATAGCTCGATAAGTCGTGTCGATATGAGGTCTATAACTGTTCGAGAAACTACTGGTAACACTTACCAGTAAATCTCAGCAACCCTGGCCAGGGATTTCCTGTTATAGCCAATCGAACACAGCGCAACATCAACCCCCTATACCGGGAGAGACGAATCCCCTCCTATCGCTCATTGCCTCCATGTGACTCGGGACTGTACCCAAAAACCACCGTTTTGCACGCCCTCTTGGACGTGGTAAGATGGAAATCAAAGCACAGTGGGAACCACACAAGACTCTATGACGATCTCGGGTCAACAGACTACTCTGTACCAGTGTCACCAGAGAACTGCCATCTGACGTGAGGTATAATACCATCTGGGAGTTCTCGGCGAGTCCGTCCAGTGTACCCAGTCTCTACTGAGCACCCGTATATCATCTCTGATGTCAAACACCAATGGATATGGGATCATCCATCGCCCATCTGTATGGGTCGAGAAGGTATACGCTAGTCTACTCTGGTATATCGATGCCCCGTCTCGATACACCCACGACTAGGGACTTTGAAGGATGTACTTATGGACTACCATGTCCCCACTAGTATGATCCGCATCATAGTCCAGGTAGTCAAGCACACATCCTAAGAGCTTTACCAACATGTAACAGAGAGACAATCAGCATACACGTTAAGGTAAAGATCAACCAGATAGCATACTATCATGTCGAGCAAGAAAGTCCTCCTTATATACGTCCCAGCATCCACTACAATATACATCCTATGTACAGTAATGGCCTCTAGGGCATACATATAACTAACAAAGGCCACGGTTCCCAAATCCAGAAATCACATGTAATCCCAACCAATACGCATGTAAATGTGATGTGATATGTGCATCAAGTATGAATATCATGTCAAGTCACATAAAAGATGAGCTACAGCATAATGATCCGGTGTGATACATGCATCAAGTATGAATATCATGGAAATTCTAACGGTGTGTATGTAACATGCAGGGTAGTGCTCATGCAATATGAACTGTCAGTAAGGGTGTGGTGTTCTATCAATTCTAGTTTATATATACATATAGCAGGGAATGCAGTATGCACTAAATAGTAGCCATGAACAGTCAATGTATGTAAATGTGGCTATAAGGTCCTATCAGCCCTGACGTGGAACGCCATGCGGGCGATATCCCTGTAGATGTTAAATCTACTCACCGTAGTCTCCTGCTAGGTATAGCCGATGACTTGTTTCCCCTTCTTCGCGGCGTCCGTCGCACTCGCCTGCGAACCTAGAATTCCACAGAATATCACGCATAAGCTCAAACCATACAAACACGACATTTAAGGTCAATTAGAAACCCGTGTCGCAAACCAAGCGCGTGTGTGCGCGATACGCTAAAATGTGTGATTACGCGCCTGAAGCCACTCCGACGCGTCGCGATACGCAGAAACCCCAAACCCACACACACGTATCACGCGTGTCGCGAAAGATTAAAAAAATACGGGAAAAATGGTAATCTACTCCAGATTTTGGTACAGAAATGATATTAGAAATATACATATACCAAGATACTACAAATAGCAGAAGACTCCAGTGGACCAAACCCCAAACCCCAACTCACCCATCTGGCCGCAAATTGCGGCCCGAATGATTATTCCGGCGGCCTGGGTAGGGGGGTGGGCTCTCAGGTTTGGTGTGTGCACTCTATACCCCCTGTGTATGCTACAGTAATATCTAGTTTTGCTCTGCAACATCTCGGGTAGTAGCAGATCCTACAGAGCCTTAAATCAAGTTAAAATCCACACTTTTGTACTAAAATGGAACTTTATGGTATTTCTGTGCAAACTGAAACAAACCTGGCCTAAAATAGCTCTAATAACTCATAATAGAGCTAGCCAAACTAACAAAACCCTAATCTAACATGTGAATCACAAATATCCTTTAATATCACTAAAAAATGCACAAAAATGAGATTTTTGCTAAAGAATACTACAAGTTTATGGAAAAGGAGTTCTAACATGAGATAGTACCTTCAAAAGACCCTAAGAAACACCAAAAATCCAAGCTCTAACATCAAGTGTGCAGATTTGCCTCCAAACACCTCAAAAGCTCACTTTTCCATAGTTTTGTGATGAAAATGTGTTGATTGTGTAGGGTTGTTGTATAGGGATCAAAGAGGAGTGAAAAGAGAAGGAAAGTGTGATGAATTTCTGATGTTGCTGCAGCCTCTCTGCAGAGAGTTCCAGAAAAATGAAAAAGAGAGAAAAGAGAGAGAAGGAAATGGGTCAAAAGTCAAGTTCTTTACCTAACCCTCATGCCTCATTGTTTTATTTGGATTTTGATATTTAAAAAGGGTTATGACTTGATAAAAGGGTGGGGGAAAAATAATAGCAACCATGCAACAAAAGAATGGCTAACACTTTAAACCTAGGTCTCAAAATGGCTAAGTGTGCAAGTGTACACAACAAAGAAAATTTTCCAGTTTGCTAACACGACTAAAAATAACTAGCAATCCTATGAACGCATATAAAATAACACGCTCAATTGCTAATTATCACGAAAAACATTCCAACGAAATTTCAAAGTGTTACACGTTGAGTGGACGCGATCAGCACCGACGCTCATTTGCCCTCTTCTGGGATCAGGCTCGAGTATTAATATATATTTTCATTTGACTTATCCAATATATTTATTATTATTTAACACTTGCAATTTAAATACATTATTTTTTTGTATTTGCGGTTAGATTGCGACTTTCATCCTGTAACCTGACCCTGATCACCCTGAGAGAGTGCTCGATCTTCACGCTCTGTACTAGGGCTTGATGAAGAACATGCAATCAAAGGTCCGATACAATAGGAACGAGCTGAAGATCGGCTGCAATTCCCTATGGATGGCGACCCCCGAAGCAGAGAGAGCGGCTCTCCTACATACTCCAGCCTTTGCGAAAGTCGACATAGATACATGGCCTCTCTTGTGCCAATATTTCGACTCTCAGCGCAAATAGATTTGTAATTTAAATGTAATTCATTATTTAGTATGTAATTTATTTTTTGTGTTGTTTAATTAGAAAACTAAATATGAATTTGTTGTGCAGAAACAGGCCGATCAAAATAAGAAGAATAGGAAGTCGGCGGAGAGGGGTCGTCCCACTCATACAGGTGGCTTGAGGAACATTACTCGTGCCATAGAGGCATCGGTAAATTACAATAGATCTTTTTTAATATAATGTAATATCAAGAGTTATTTTATAATATATGTAAATTTTTGGCGAATTGCAGAGAGCTCAGACCCTGGCGCAGGGTGGTACACCGATCGTGCTGACCGCGTATCTTGCCGTCTACAGCATCTCGACAGATCCCGCCACAAGCGAGTTTCGATTTCCCGACACCGCTACCCAGGAGTATTGCGTAAGTGTTAATATTTATTCTACTAGGATTGAAATTTTTGTTTTGAAAAGTTCAAATTTAAATGATATACTTAAATTTTAATGGTTAATGTGGGTGTAGGAGCGGGTGGTGGAGCCGGCGGAGGCATCGGGGATCGATTTTACTGGACGGATCGATCCGATGCTACTGACCCCAGTCCTAGACGTCGCACACGGAGGGCACCACGGAGGTTGGGAGAGAGGCCAAGGACTGGGTCCTAACAGGGCCCATATGAGGTTGGTCTCCATTCCGGTGGTTACTTCCCCTACCCACTGTGAGCGACGTCTAGAGCATGATGTTGCCGTCTTGAAGACCACCGTCGAGGAGTTGAAGGAGGTGTTGGTACGTATACTACTTAATAGCAAAATATTATTTCATATTATAGACAGTAACACATGCAATATTAGTAGCCTGAGCTTATTTGGTTGTAGACTTAGCTTTGATTAATCATACTTACATAAAACTGTTTAATTAAAATAAGGGTTTAATAGGGGAAAGATGCCATAGGAAGGAATTTCTTTCAATGGAGTTGGAAAAATGCACCCTCCATGATTTTTTTCGATGATCGGCATACATCACCTCCATCTTTATTATCTAATATGCGGATACACCAAATTTCATGTGATTATATAATTTTTTCACCGTTGATTTAGTTGGTGCAAAATTAATGGTTTACCGACAATAGAATTTTTCACATTGCTAATTCAACGGTGAAAAAGTGGTCAAATGAAATTTGGTGTATGCACATCATAGAAGATAACGATGATGATGATGGATGACGATCGTCGGAAAAAAATGGCGGAGGTTGTATTTTTTCGACGCCTGTTCCCGCCAAAAATTTCTGCGCAAAGGAGTCCAAGGATCAAATGGCAGTGATACGCTTAAGGAAATGCGAACCAGTATCTTCCGGCTTGTATTTTGATAAACTCCCGAAAGAGACTATTAAATTCTGATGGTATTGGAAGCATCTCGAAAAACCCTTCGATTTGATATATTATGGGCCTCATAATTCATCCAGGATAAAAAATTATGAGGCATCACGTGTCCACACGTGATGGACCTTTAAGAACCCGCTAGAGGAGTTAAAAGATATAATAAAAACTCAAAAAAAAGACCCCAATGGGGCATCACGTGCTCACACGTGACCATGGGTCACATGCATACACGTGATGGGCTCTTAAGGCCTCTAAAATAATGAATAGAATTAAATTCTAAAATCTGTTCCCTGATTAAAAATCAGAAGTTACCTCAATGAGGTATCACGTGCTCACACGTGACCAATGGTCACGTGTTGACACGTGATGGTTAAAACTGAAGCATAAACAAGCGGCCGTTAAAGAACTCAATTGGGGGTCGCGTGCTCACACGTGACCAAGGGTCACGTGTCAGCACGTGACTGGTTTCGAAAGCCTTACAGTTAATAGAATTAAATTCTAAAAGCTTATAAATCTTTCCAAATGGAAAAGGATTATGGGGACCATTGGATTAAAGATCCAAGGGTGATTAAATATCACCAATTTATGGAAAAATCCTAGACAAGGAAAGATTTCCCCAAATCTCACCGAAATAACAAACAGAATATCTTTTGGATTTAAAATCCAACGGTGAATAAAATTCACTGAATGATCTAAAGGCTCATATTAAATATGAAAACAAATCAAATCTTTCAATGAGAGATTTTCTAAACAAATTGATTCTTTTCCTTCTCCTATAAATAGGAGCCAAGAAAAGAAGAGTGGGGGATCTACTTTTTTAGGAGAAGAAACAGAGGGAGGAGAATTTAATTCTCAAGAGAAAAGAGAAAAGAGATGAGAATTTAATTCTCTGCAAAAGAAAAACCCTAGATAAGAAAAGAGAGGTTTCAAAAGAGAATTTAATTCTCAAAAGAGTTTAACTCTTATATAAAAAAAAAGAAGAACTTAGTTCTTTTTCTGGTTGAAGATCTGCACAGAGCACATCTCCCCATAAGTTGAGAATTTAATTCTCATCGGGTCGAGATCCTGCCATGCAGATCCTAAACTTAGAAGGGGAATTGAGTTTTGAGAATTTAATTCTCCCAGACTCACAGGAATTTAATTCCTCCTAAAATGAAACTGGGGTTTAACCCTAATCAAGAATTTAATTCTTTTACATATCTGGGAATTTAATTCCTTTAAAAAGAAATTAGGGTTTTGCCCTAAATAAGAATTTAATTCTTTCACAATAGGAATTTAATTTCTCCAAAACAAAATTAGGGTTTAACCCTACAGAGAATTCAATTCTTAAAAGATCTCTGTTCATGAAAAGAACTAAGGTCACGTGTCCCCACATGACCCCTAAAAAGATCCCTAAACATAAAGAGGAAGAAACTTTGAGGCAATGCCTCACGTGCTCCCACGTGACTCCCAAAACGCAGAAAGAAAAAGCAAAGGAAATGAAAGCTTTGGGCGCTCTCACGTGTTATCACGTGACCCCTCAGCAAATGCTTTAACAATCGGCGCACAGATCCCCATCACGTGCCAACACGTGATGCTCTAAAATAAAAATAAAAGTGTTTAACACTTATTCGCAGATTTGAGGATAAAACAAAAGGAGATCTGGCTCCACATTTAGGGCGCCCTCACGTGTCCCCACGTGACCCCTAACAAACCCCTTTAATATCCAATGGATGGATGCCTATCACGTGCCCGCACGTGATTGCCAGAGAGTCAAAAAGTGTTTAACACTTATTTGCAGAACAAAGTAAAAGGAAATATGGCCCCATCTTCAGATGCCTCACGTGCTCACACGTGATGGCCTGAAAGCTAAGTGTTTAATACTTATTTGCAGCGTTTAGGGTAAAATAAAGGAGTTTCGGCCCAATCTCAGGCACCTCACGTGACCCCACGTGACCACCCCATTTTTAGTGTTTAACACTATATTTTAAAGCGCATCACGTGGGAACACGTGATCGTCAAATACCTTCTAGTGTTAACACTATTTCAAAACCAACCTAGCCCAAAATGGCTAAGTTTTTCCTGAGGCAGGATTCCCTTTTGACTGAACTTCAAATATACCCTTGTTTTCCAAACTTGATCATTTCACATGACATTCAAAGTAAACTCCAGAGGCATGATGAATGGTCTGTGCCTAATAAAAGATAAAATGTTGTCAGAGCCCCCAAACCTCTGTTTAGCACTGCTGAATGATGAGGGGCTGAACCCAGACAAATGTCTATTGGTCCAAAGGGCCAATATTTCAAACATAATTGGACTTAGCCAAAACTGGCCATAAGTCCTCAAATCATCTTGAACTGAGCACATCTGCTCTTTCAACCAACTCATTGGTTCAAGGGTACATCTTTGAACTCCTCTGATATTTGTCGTTGTAATCTTTCAACGTCTTCAGAGAGGTGACGGGTCCCGACAACCACACATAATATGGACTGTGGGATCCTTAAACTCATGCGTCCTTAAACCGGTATCCTTCCCCAAAATGGGAATGATGGACCACCATGTCCTTAAACTGGAAATGGACCACCACGTCCCTAAACTGGAACTTGGACCACCATGTCCCTAAACTGGCAATGGACCACCATGTCCTTAAACTGGCAATGGACCACTATGTCCCTAAATTGGAACAATAGAGCCCAAATGCTCTTTTGTCGGATCTAAACGATCCCGTTTAAGTTGATCTTAGCCTCAAATATGGCTAACGTGTCCTTAAATCTTCAAACAGACTTTAGTCCCAAATTGGACTCTAGATCCCCCAATCAACTTTGGCTCAAGGGTACATCTCTGAACTCCTCTGACATCTGTCGTTGTAATCCTTCAACGTCGTCAGAGAGGTGATGGGTCCCGACGACCATACATGTAATGGACCACTATGTCCCTAAACTGGAACAATAGAGCCAATTGCTCTTTTATCGGATCTAAACGATCCCGTTAAGTTGATCTTAGTCTCAAATTGGACTAACGTATCCTTAACAAACATTTAAGTTGATCTTAGCCTCAAATATAGCTAACGTATCCTTAAACCAAAACCCCAAACCCAAATCTAAGAAAATACGGATTTGGACTAATCCACGTCCTACGGGCGACGACATAAATTAGTCTCCATATACAATCCACGGGAAACCATAAACAAACAAACACCCACGACACAAAGTGAAATTCTGGAGAAGGAGAAAGTTGTTACCGCGATGCGGTAGCGTAATTAACTGCAGGGGCTTGCGCCTGCAGGGAAGAGCGTCCCCACAATCAAAAACCCCTCAAACGAGGGGTAATCTGACGAAGTCTGCTACATCGGCCGCATCCGTTTAAACCTTCGATACATGGTGCCATAAATCAACTTGGCATCTTCGGAGAGGTGGACGGATAGAACCAATTAGCATCTGCCCCGAATCTCAGGTGAGACGCTAACGTCTCGGCCGCCATTCGGAGGGGAAATGATTCTGGCACGCCCGGTGGGACCTCTTTCTCTTTCCACTCCATACTTCGTGTGTCGTGTTCGCGAACGAATCGCGGTTTGCTGTGGTTGCTTGTGGATTCGAGGTAGTAAGATTTTGTGTCTTGCTCCGTGCAGAAAACAGAAGATCAATGGCTTCAAACTGCACTACCTGCAACTGCAACTCTCACTCCGTCCTTGCTGGAGGAGTGACTTATGGGCCCCAAGCGGCCTCCCTTTTCAAGATGCCAGTGGAGCAAGTAACTCAAGCCACCACTAGACTATTCTTCGGGACCCTGCTCCCACCAATGAGCTTCAATGCCCCAATGATATCGCAAGAAGCTCCAAAGAAGTCGGTTTTTGATCGGCTTGCTACTGCCGCGGCCCCTGTCAACGGGTCGCCCAATTTTAATACCTCAGTTTTCAACAGACTGGGCCAGAACGTCTACAAGCCCGTGATACCCGAAGCTGCCATCCCAAAGCGGATAGCTATCCCAGCTCAAGCGGACGAAATTATTGGAAAGGCTCCTCCTTCTAAGAAGTCAGTTTTTACAAGGCTGGCCATTCCGGTTGCTGCTCCAGGCGAGGTCCTCAAAGCTGCTTCTCCTGCCCAGAGGGGGCACGACGAAGTCACCCTTATAGCTGAAACAACTCCATCCGCACGACACGCTCGACGTCGCCAATGGCGCCGAGTAAGGAAGGCTGAGGGCAACTCCCCCTCTGGGATAACTCCGCCAGCTCCGATGGTGGAAATCAATGCCGCTGTTCCGACCAGGAATAGCTTTGAACCGCTAAGAAGGGTGCGCAGAAAATCTCCTACTGCAGTGCTGAAGAGAATTCCTTCACCTGTGAAGAATGCTACAGAGAAGAAGCCGGAGCAACCTCTTCAACGGTTATCCTCTGAAATTTACAAGGTTTGGCGACAGGTCCAAGAGTCGGTGATTGATGAAAACTATCTCCGCCGACAGAAAAAGATGAAGGTTCGGCAGGAGAAGGATTACTCTGTCAAGCCACCAAAAGCGACAACTACTTGGGTACCCACTACAACAGCCCCCTCGACTTCAACTGCTCAAAAGGGGAGGAAGCCAAAGAAAGCCCCTGTAACTGCGGCAAATCGTAAAGACGCTGAGCCCAAATGCCCTAAGTCTAGGGGCATAGTGGTGCATACCGTCTACATGGCATCCAGGAAAGAGGATAGCCGCACTTCTATGGGCCACCGACCGCTCACCCGATCCCTGACAAAAGCCCAGGAGGAACAGCAGAAGTTTCAAGAGATGATGACTGCGATGGCCGTACTCACCGGGCCAAAAGAAAGCCCGGAAACATCATCAGAACAGCGTCACGATCAGGAAACTAACGCTGACTTCCTACGCAGAGTCCTCGAAAAGAAGGACAGAGATGCAACAGAACAAGCTGCCAACATAAAACAAATGGCACTTCTCTTCCAAGACATGGTGGGAATGATGTTACAGCCGAACCCTCCAGCTGAAGACACTCCGATCATTATTGAAGACGATAAAGAGGAGACATCTAATCCTCCTCCGGCTCATTCAACAGCCAAGGAGGAAACCATTTCCAAAGCTGCACTAGATGACTATATAGCTCAGCAAATACGAGCTCATCAGGCAAATGAAGCGGCCAGCCAAGTCGTCAAAACTAGGCGACCATACCCGAGCTGGTATGACCAAATCAGTTACCCGCCGGGATAAACGATCCCTAAGTTCCATGTATACAAGGGGACAGGGAATCCACATCAGCATGTCGCTCAATTCAGAGCCTTATGCGGCAACACTGGAGGCGACGACAAACTGTTGCTTCGCTAATTCGTCGGCAGCTTAGCAGAAACGGCCTTTGAATGGTACTCGGAGCTTCCCAACGGCTCTGTTAAAACATTTGCAGAGATGGAGCTGCTGTTTACACAGAGGTTTGCAAGCGCTAGCGAGCGCACCCCGATCACGGCATTGATCAACGCCAGAGTGAAGCCGGGAGAGACGTGGGTGCAATATGCAATCCGATGGCGGAACCTATGGTCGAGATGCGAACAACGCATAGAAGAAGCTCCTGCCGTGGGCATGTTCGTGGGTACTCTCGACCCTCAAGCAACTATCTCCCAATTCATGATGTTCTTCAAGCCGACCACCTTCCAGACCTTGATTGACAAGCTGGCCCAAATGGACCAGATGGGCCATAAGCCTTCCTCTTCAAAGACACAGCCTTGGAATGAAAAGGGCAAAGGGAAAGCAACCTTCGTTGCCAATACTCAGCAACGGCCGAGCAACTTAAAGCCGGTTGTTCGCCAAAACAATATGCGTCCACGCCCATCCCTCGAGGAGAGACTGGGACGTCCTTACTCGTTTCCTCAGGACAAAACGAGAAGACTGTTCGAGCTGGCAGTGCGCAACAGACTCATCAATTTGCCGAGTCCAAAGCGTCCGTTGCAGCCGGGCGATGTCAACGATCCCAATTATTGCCCTTACCACCAAACGGTAAGTCACCCAATCGAGGATTGCTTCGTCTTTAAAGGATGGATCGAAGATCAGTACTTACAAGGAAAGTTCGCGCTGTCTGAAAAGTGGAAAGTAAACCCACCACAGCCGCACACTCCAAAGAAGACGGACGCACCTGGGGCAACTTGTCACGTGATCTCCCACTCATTTACGGACGATGAAAAAACTCCTTGTACTGAGAAACTGGGGGCAGAGCCTGAGCCGGAATTCGTGTGGCCGTCAGACGAAATGATCGACGCTTTTCTAGACGAGATTCGTCTAAAAAGTAAAGTTGATCGGGAGCGCGAGATGGCCATATTTGAAAAGGCCAAACGCCGGCGACTGGACAAAAGGGTCGAAACACTCCCACCATATCAAAGTACATCCGCCGCAAATGAAAGCAGGATCAAGATAAGGAAACGATTCGCCAAAGCCATATCAATGGGGATGAGGCCGCTCTCTTTCAGAGAAAATTCTCCTGGTGGTATACATCTTGATGAAGCGGACGTGCATCCTAACTTCTGCTTATATCATCAGAAGATCGCACATCCTACTGAGGACTACAACTCGTTTAAGTGTTGGTGGGAAGGGTATGTCGCTCACAGGCAACACTTCAACAGGACAAAGCATGAAGCTCGTAGACAGCAGAAAAATGCGACAGATGAGCGTAAAAGAATTACCGGCAATTGTCATAGGGTTGATCCTGAGGGACCGCGAGTTCTCACATTCGGGAGCAATTCCGACGAAAAAGTAGCCCTCGGCCCTCTTTTCAAGGAGTCCATCTCTAAAATGAAAGAGTTGAGGAGTTGCGAGAACATTCAGCCGTGTAATCGCACACTACCCGGAAAGAATCTCGGACCCGCAAACAAGGGATCAAACAAAAAGGATAAAGGGAAAGAAAAAACGGCCTTCGTCGCCAACGCTCAATAACAATCGAGTGGCCCTAGACCGGTTGTTCGCCAAAGCGACAAGCGGCAGCCCCTCAATGAAAAGTTGAAACGTCCTTACTCATTTCCCCGGGATGAAACAAGGAGGCTGTTTGAACTAGTAGTGCGCGACGGGCTTATCACTCTACCGGAGCCGAAATGCCAGCTACAACTGAATGATGTCAACAATTCTAATTACTGCCCTTACCACCAAGTATTGGGCCATCTGATCGATAACTGCTACGTCTTCAAAAACTGGGCTGAAGACCAGTACCAACAGGGCAAGTTCAAGCTGTCCGAAAAATGGAAGGTGAACCCACCACAACCACATGCTCCGAAAAAGATGGATATGCCGGGGGCATCATGCTCATTCATAGAGAAAGCTCAACGGACCACTACGTCCTAAAACTGGATAATAGACCGAAACGTCGTTAAACTAACAACGGACCACTATGTCCTAAAACTGGATATGGACCGAAACGTTCTTAAACTAACGGCGGACCGCAATGTCCTAAAACTTGCAAATTACCGAAACGTCGTTAAATTACTCCCAACCCGCAGCATCTTCAGGCTGACGTGGTAAAAAAAAACGATACGTCCACAAGGAAAATGGGCACGGATGAAAACCCGAAAGGGCTCCGTGAGTAAAAACAGCAGGGCTACCGGCGAGTGTTCGTGAAAACCTGAAAGGGCGCGACCTCGTTAAAAAAAAGAATAAAAAAAATAAAAAATAAAAAGAACGGTATGTCTATAAGCAAAGTGGGCACGGATGAAAACCCGAAAGGGCTCCGTAAGTAAAAACAGCAGGGCTACCGGCGAGTGTTTGTGAAAACCCAAAAGGGCGCAAGCTCGTTAAAAGACACTTATAGGGTCCTCTCGACCTTGTAAGGAGAAACCACCCGCATGAGATCCTTGTTTCCCCCAATCGGAGCAAGGCTCTACTGAATTTTGAAAATTCAAAATTTGAAGCAACGCTTCGGTTTCCGTGCGCAACGCGCAATTTGCCACGTGGCAGAAGGTGATTCGGCGGCGTAACGCCCGAGACAGTGCGTCCCATCAGAGCAAGGCTCTTCAGAAAACAAAATTAAGGCTTAAACTGCGCAAATGCATGGCAGCGCGACACGTGGCTGCGCAAGCGCACAGATGCGTGACACGTGTCTGCGCAGTTGCGCAATCGCAACTGCGCAAGCGCACAGATGCGTGACACGTGTCTGCGCAAGCGCACAGATGCGTGACACGTGTCTGCGCAGTTGCGCAATCGCAACTGCGCAAGCGCACAGATACATGACACGTGTCTGCGCAAGCGCACAGATGCGTGCACGTGTCTGCGCAGTTGCGCAATCGCAACTGCGCAAGCGCACCGATGCGTGACACGTGTCTGCGCAGTTGCGCAATCTCAACCGCGCAAGCGCTCGGATGCACGACACGTGTCTGCGCAGTTGCGCAACCGCAACTGCGCAAGTGCACAGATGCGTGACACGTGTCACGCACTGGTGAGTTGCGCAGCAACTAAATGAAAATTTATGTGGATCTTTTCTGTTCTCCTGTAAAACAGGGACCCTTGGATCTCTGATCCAATGGTGGGAAAATTCCCAAAATAATTCAGGAAAGATTTTGTTAACAAATCCAACAAACTTGGGAGCACTATAAATAAGACCCCAGGCCTCATTCAAAAGGAGGAGCTCGGAGAAAAAGAAAAGAGAGAGCTCTTGAAAATTACTCAAGAAGAAGAAAAGAAAAAGAAAAAAAGGTAAAATTTCTGAAGAACAGAAAATAAATAGTGCCTTGCACTTGATATGAACCCTTGGTTTTAAAAAAATAATAAATAGTGCCTTGCACTTGATATGAACCCTCGGTTCTATATGATCAGAAAAAAAAACAAGAACTTGTTTTTCCTTTGATCCAAATTTAAATCAAAAGTGCCATGCACTTGTGTTCTTCAATTTGAAGATTTCTAGGGTTTCTGCAACCCCTTGTTTTGGGCCAGGCCCAAATTAAATTGAAATAATAAAAGGGCAAAGCCCTGTTTGGAAAAATTCCTGAGCTTCTGCAAACTAGTTATTCAAATGGGCCTGGCCCAAACTAAATTGCAGAGCAATAAAAGGGCAAAGCCCTGTTTGTAAAAACCTCTTGAGTTCCTGCAACTCATTATCTAAAAGGGCCTAGCCCAATTGCAAAAAAAAAAAATAAAAATAAAAATAAAAAAAAAAAAAAAAAAAGGCAAGGCCCTGTTTGGAGAATTCCTGAGTTCTTGTAACTCATTAATTAGAAGGGCCTGGCCCAAATCAGACTTGCAAAATAACGGAAGGGGCAAAGCCCTGTTTAGACTGATTCTTCTAATCAGGCAAAGCAAAAAAAAAAAATAAAAGTTGGACTTAACCCAATCCTGGCTGTAAGTCCTTAAATTAAATGCCTCTCATAAACCAAGCCATGATCGGTTTGAGGGTACATCTCCGAACTCCTTTGACATCAGTCGTTGTAATTTCTCAGCGACGTCAAAGAGGCGACGAGTCCCGACGACCACTCATCTAATGATGGACCGAAACGTCCCTAAACTAACATCGGACCGAAACGTCCCTAAACTAATAATGGACCACTACGTCCTTAAACTGGCGACGGACCGAAACGTCCCTAAACTAATAATGGACCGAAACGTCCCTAAACTAACATTGGACCGAAACGTCCCTAAACTAACATCGGACCACCACGTCCCTAAACTGGCGATGGACCACCACGTCCCTAAACTGGAATATGGACCACTACGTCCCTAAACTGGCATTGGACCGAAACGTCCCTAAACTAACATCGGACCACCACGTCCCTAAACTGGCGATGGACCACCACGTCCCTAAACTAGAATATGGACCACTACGTCCCTAAACTGGCATCGGACCGAAACGTCCCTAAACTAATAATGGACCGAGACGTCCTTAAACTAATATCGGACCGAGACGTCCTTAAACTAATATCGGACCGAAACGTCCCTAAACTAATAATGGACCACTACGTCCTTAAACTGGCGACGGACCGAAACGTCCCTAAACTAATAATGGACCACCACGTCCCTAAACTGGAATATGGACCGCCACGTCCCTAAACTGACACAATAGGGCCCAAACGCTCTTTTGTCGGATCTAAACGGTCCCGTCTAAGTTGATCTT
Source organism: Agapanthus africanus (assembly GCA_030015575.1). Classification (NCBI taxonomy): domain Eukaryota; kingdom Viridiplantae; phylum Streptophyta; class Magnoliopsida; order Asparagales; family Amaryllidaceae; genus Agapanthus; species Agapanthus africanus. The sequence continues at coordinate 96,965,395 of CM057337.1, forward strand.
AGCCCCAAATACGGTTAATGTGTCCTTAGATATTCAAATAAGTAATAAAATCCCAAACCAACTTTGGTTCAAGGGTACATCTCTGAACTCCTCAGACGCCTGTCGTTGTAATCCCTCAACGACGTCAGAGAGGTGACGAGTCCCGACAGCCGGATAATTAAATCAATCACTACGTCAAGTCGATCTTAGCCCAAAACAGGACTAATGTATCCTTGACGAACGTTTAAGTTGATCTTAGTCGCAACGCGACTAATGCATCCTTAAACTAAAAACACCAAACCCAAATCTAAGCAAATACGGATTTGGACTAATCCACGTCCTACGGGCGACGGCATTACTCAGTCTCCGTATACAATCCACGGGCAACCACAAATAAAACAAACACACACGACACGAAGTGAAATTCTGGAGAAGGAGAAAGTTGTTACCGCAAAGCGGTAGCGTAATTAACTGCAGGGGCTTGCGCCTGCAGGGAAGAGCGTCCCCACAATCAAAAACCCCTCAAGCGAGGGGGAATCTGACAAAGTCTGCTACATCGGCCGCATCCGTCTAAACCTTCGATACACGGTGCCATAAATCAACTTGGTATCTTCGAAGAGGTGGACGGATAAAAACCAAATAGCATCTGCCCCGAACCTCAGGCACGTGACGTCCTAACGTCGCAGGCCGCCGTTCGGAAGGGAACAGATTCTGGCACGCCCGGTGGGACCTTTTCCTCTTTCCACTCCACACTTCGTGTGTCGTCTTCGCGAATCAATCGCGGTTTATTAAATGGTTGTCTTCGGATTTCAAGTTGCTAAGATTTGGTCTTTTATCTGGCGCAGAGAGAACTCAAGCATCCATGGATTCCCACTGCACCAAATGCGCGAAGCACCACTGCAACGGACGCTCCACCTCACCGAGAGGTGTAACATATGGGCCCCAAGCGTCCTCTTTCCTTACTCTGCCGGTAGAGCAGGTGACCCAGGCCACCACCGGCCTATTTTTCGGGACCATGGTCCCCCCTGCAAGCTTCTCTATGCCGATATCCGCACCAGAAGCGAACAAGAAGTCGGTATTCGACCGGCTCGCTGCTGCTACGACCCCTGTCAACGGGTCGCCCGCTACTAAGCTGACAGCCTCTGTTTTCACCAGGCTAGGTCAGGATCATAAAGTGGCTGTCCCAAAGAGGGCAACGGCCACAGCTTCGGAAGTCGTTGAAGCAGTTTCTCCTATCAGGAAGTCAGTCTTCACAAGATTGACGGTTCCTACTCCTCCTTCAGCTGATCAAAAAGCATCAGTCTTTGATAGGCTGACACCGGCAGTTGCCCCACTCCCAAACAAGGGGCAACAAGAAACTGTCCCGATATCTGAGCCAGTCCCAATGGCTCGTCGTGCGCGACGTCGCCATTGGCAGCGATTAAGGAAAGCAGGAGGCAACTCCCCTTCAGGGTTAACCCCGCCTGCTCCAGTGGCGGAGGTCAACGCTGCTGTTCCAACTGGGAACAGCTTTGAATTGCTAAGGAAGGTGAGAAAGAACTCCCCGGTTGCTACATTGAAAAGGTCTCCTCCACCCATGGAAAAAGCTCCGAAGACGAAACAGGAACAGCCCCCTCAACGGCTGTCATCAAAAGTTTATAAAGTATGGCGCAGGGTTCAAAACTCTGTGATCGATCCGGACCACCTGCGTCACCAGAAGAAGGCGAAGGTGGAGAATAACAAAAGCTGCCCCATTAAACAGCAGGGGGCAACAAATGCTAGAATGCCCGCTTCGACGGCTCCTTCAACCTCAAAGGTCTACAAAAGAAGGAGGCCAGAGAAAGCTCCCGCAACGGCAGCAAGAGTTAACAATGGTGAACCTAAACGCCCCAAGTCAGGGGGCATAACAGTTCATACAATCTATATGGCCTCAGGAAAAGAGGAAAGTCGTACTTCTACAGGTCACCGACCGCTTACCCGGTCAGTGACCAGGTCTCAGGAGCAGCAACAAAAGCTCCAGGAGATGATGACTACAATGGCTGCACTCACAGGGCCAAAAGAGAATCCTGAGACGTCCTTAGATGAACGTCAAGAGGAGGAGACCGACGCTGAGTTCCTCCGCCGAATACTGGAAAAAAGAGACAAAGAGGCTGCAGAACAGGCGGCCAACATAAAGAAAATGGCCCTCCTGTTCCAGGACGTGGTGGGTATGATGATTCAACCAGATCCACCTGCTGGAGATTCCCCAATCATTCTTGAAGATGATAGGGGAGAGACATCGAATCCTCCACCGGCTCTATCCGCAGCTAAAGAGGATACCATATCAAAAGCTGATTTGGATGAATATATTGCTCAACAAATACGCGCGCATCAAGCGGTTGAAGCAGCCGGTCAGATCGTGAAAACGGGGCGGCCATATCCGGGCTGGTACGACCAAATCAAGTACCCGCCAAGTTACACAATTCCTAAGTTTCATGTCTACAAGGGGACCGGCAACCCCCATCAACATGTTGCCCAGTTCAGGGCACTGTGTGGTAACACTGGAGGCGACGACAAACTTTTGCTGCGCCAATTCGTTGGAAGCTTATCAGACACGGCTTTCGAGTGGTATTCCGAGCTCCCCAACGACTCTATTAAAACCTTTGCGGAGATGGAGCTGCTCTTCACCCAACGTTTTGCAAGCGCCAGCGAGCGTACTCCGATGACGGCGCTGATTAACGCCAGGGTAAAGCCCGGCGAGACGTGGGTTCAATACGCTATACGGTGGCGTAATCTATGGTCTAAGTGTGAACAACGCATAGAAGAAGCGCCGGCAGTGGGGATGTTTGTTGGAACGCTTGATCCGCAGGCAACCATCTCACAGTTCATGATGTTCTTCAAACCGACTTCCTTCCAGGCTTTGATCGACAAATTAGCGCAGATGGACCAGATGGGCCATAAACCCCCTCTCCCGAAGCCGGACCCCCGAAACGATAAAGGAAAGGGAAAAGCGATCATCGTCGCCAATGCCCAACAACAACCGAGCGACTCGAAGCCGGCTGCTCGTCCAAACAATACACGCCCATACGTACCCCTTGAGGACAGGATGGGACGTGCTTACTCCTTCCCCCGTGATAAAATAAGGAGGCTATTCGAGCTGGCGTTGCGCAACAGGCTTATAAATCTGCCAGATCCAAAACGTCCGTCACAACCGAATGACGTCAACGATCCTAGTTACTGCCCTTATCACAGAGTGTTGGGACATCCAATCGAAGACTGTTACGTTTTCAAAAATTGGCTTGAGAATCAATACCGTCAGGGCAAATTTGCGCTGTCTGACAAATGGAAGGTGAACCCTCCGCAGCCCCACACCTATAAGGGGACGAATACGCCGGGGGCAACATGCTCCGTTATTGAAGAGGCTCCCTGGGAGGTTGTATTATCGGCCAAAACGAAAAGAATGCTAAATGATCTTCAAACCTGCCCAGCGGTCAAGTGGAAGAACCCCTTGGAACCGCAGGTTATTGAGGGAATGTTGAAGCCACGACCGACCCCGAAGACCGATGGTGGTAGTTCAAGCGTTCATAGCCAACCGTCAAAATCTTCGAAAAAGAAGAAGAAGAAATCTAAGAAGCCCGTGAAGCCTGGCGACAAGCGCACGGACTTACAAAAGCAAATCGATGCGCTGGATGAATATAACCAAAAGGCGCGAACTCCCATCACGCTCCAAGATTTCCTTGATCACGTCTTCCAAAAAGAAGATGAAGGAGAAAGTTCATCGGATGGATCTGACGAATATGTGGCAAGCTGTCATATGATCTCCCATTCGACCACGAACGATGAAGGAACTTCTGGCACTGAAACGCTGGAAGCAAATGCCGAATCAGGAACCCCAGGGTTACCGGTTGAAATGATTAATGCGTTTCTTAATGAAGCTCGGTTGAAAAGCAAGGCTGATCGAGAACGCGAGATGGCTATATTCGAAAGGGCTAAGCGTCAGCGACTTGAGGAAGGAGCTGAAATGATCCCGTTGGAGCAAAATGCCTCCACCACTGACAAAAGCCAATTCAAGATAAAAAAGAAATTTGCTAAGGCCATATCGAGGGGCATGAAGCTACCATCCTCTGAAGAAAAAGTTACTAGCGCGGTAGAAATGCACCCCTCTTATTGCTTATACCATCAGAAGGTCTCGCATTCCACCCAAGATTGCAAAGCTTTCAATGGATGGTGGCAAGGATACGTCGCTAATCGACAACGATTTAAACGGGAAAAACGTAAAATTCGCCGAGGCCAAAGAAATACGACTAAAGAACTTGAAAGAACTGCCGGCAATTGTCACATGGTTAGCACTACCGGGTCACAAGTGCCTACATTTGGGAGCGACTCCGATGAAGAGCTAGAGCTTGGCCCTCTCTTCGAAGAATCCACTTCAGGAAAAGAAAAAGAACTAAAGGCCTGCGAGAATATACAGCTGCGCAATCGAACATTACCCGAAAAGAACCTCGGACCCTTGAATAAGAAAAACAAAGGGAAAGAGAAAGTCTCTGAAGACATCGCTTTGGATGGCCAAGTTGCGGAAGAGTTAACCGCCAAGAATCCCCCAAAAAGGAATAAAGTAGATTACAATGTCTTGGCGCATCTGAGAAAGCTACCCTCACAACTCAGCATTCTCGATGCCCTATTGCTATCGAAAGAAGCGAGGGATTCTCTGATTAAGGCCCTACAAGATCCGGACCAGTTCCAGGCTTTCCTAGCCGAACAAAAGATGAAGGATGAATTGGAAGAGGTGCACACAGCCGACGTTGCTTTTGGTGATGAAGACCTTCTCCTCGGAACATGTGAGCACAATCGCCCACTTTATGTTTCAGGATACTGCCATGACATAAAGATAGGAAAAATCTTGGTCGATAACGGATCGTCTGTCAATTTACTCAATGTGCGAGTGTTAAAGGAGATTTGCATGAGTGTCCAACACCTCGCCCGGGACAAAATCACCATCTCCGGTTTCGACTCTCAATCCTCAAAGACTCTCGGATCTGTGATATTGACGCTACGCTTCGGGGTGCTCGTCACAGACATCAAATTCCATGTTATAGACGCCAAGACGTGCTACAATGCTCTGCTAGGCCGACCATGGCTACACGAATACAATATCATCCCTTCTACACAGCATCAGTGCATGAAGTATTCTAGGGACGGCCTCGAGTACACAGTGGCAGGAGAGTTGAATCCATTTTCCGTGAACGAAGTTCGCAAGTATGAAGATGCCAAATACTTCTTACCGAATTTCGAAGACGCGGAAAGGTGTCACAAACCGGAGAACAAAACTAACGCAACCATCCCTATCTTCGGCAGTGACACCGAGGAGGAGGAGGATATAATTTATTCAGGTCCGTCCCGGTCCACCAGGCCAGGACCATCTGGTCCTTCATTGATCTTCGGTAGTGACTCAGAGGATGAAGTTCATGCTGTATTCCCTGCTCGGCCTTCGATACGGGCTTCCGCTGATGAAGAGCAAAGTCTGCAGATAGCCATGGTGCCGCTTGAACATTACAAAGAACTGGATGCATTCGACATCAACAGCGTGGAAGAATTGCGGACATTCTATATCCCTCCCGGACGAAAAGGTGAGAAAGCAATCCTATTCTACCGTTCTGAAGAAAACAAGGTGGAAAAGGAAATTTGGCACGGCGCGGATCCCACGCTCGACAGGCTCCAGCCTATCCGTCTTCCCAGGTATTATACCGAAGGTTTGAAGAAGCTGCTGAAACGCCAAGGGATGTCCTTCACACAGACCGTCAGAAAGGCCAAATTCTATGACAAGGTCTGGAACGTTCCCGGAACTCAATGCAAACTGCCTAACGGGAGAACGGAAACGAAAGGGCTCGGGTATATTCGCTCAAAGAAACGTGAGCTAATAAACAGCTGTTATGTCATGTATGACTTTGATGAAGAAGCAGACGCTCACTGGGAAGAAACTAATCCGGAATCAGTGAAAATTCCCTATGCAAGACCTCCTAACCCATCGTCTGAAGGCCAAATGAGCAAACCTACAAGGGATGCCAGTCGAGAATCCCGAGATGATCATGATCGTGAAATGGCAATCTATGAGAAGGCCAAGACACGGCGCCTCCTTCAGCGGGCGATGAAAGACGAAAACGCCGCCCCTTGTCAACCTACTATGAAGAAAGTTCGACTCGAAGGCGGAAATAAGTTGAAAGGCAAGAGAAGCGCTCGACAACCGCAAAGCAAAGCTAAGAAGCCACGCATCCGAGAGTCAAGCGTTGTTTACCAAGCCATCATGAAGAAAATGGGTCGAGCATACTCATTTCCTCAGAACAAAACAAGGAGAATACTTGAGCTTGCTCTGAAACATCAAATGCTTACTCTGCCAGAGTCTAAACATCCTGAGCAGGCGGGCGAAGTCTCCAACCCAAAATATTGCTTTTACCATCGAGTAATAGGGCATCCACTCGAAGATTGCTTCACCTTTAAGAATTGGGCGGAGGATCAATATCAGCTTGGCAAGTTCGCATTGTCTGACAGTTGGAAGGTAGCGCCGCCGCAAAAGCACGAACCCAAAAACACAAGAACAAGACCAACCTCGCATTGGGATCAGCAGGAAACTCGCACCTGCCATGTGATAACAATATTAAAAGAAGGGTTCGAGGACATGAACAACCTCCCTTGGTGCTTTGAAAGCGGCAGCGATGAGGTAATCTCAGAATTTCCCCCAGCTCCGAAAGAACTGGAGGATGGAATCCATACCACTGCAGATAATCTCAAGAAAATTGAGTTGGGGACGGAAAATGACCCGCGACCGACATTCATCAGCGAACTGCTATCTGAAGAAAGGGTGGCTGCGTTAAAAGACGTCCTTGTGCAGCATAAAGATTGCTTCGCATGGAACTATTCCGAGATGCCGGGATTAGATCCAGAAGTTGCTGTACATAGACTAGCAATATCCCCAGACGTCAAGCCAATCAAACAGGCGCCGAGAAGAATGCGACTCGAGCTTGAGATGAGCATAAACACCGAAGTCAAAAAGTTAATCGACTCTGGCTTCATTCAGGAAGTTCAGTACCCTGAATGGATTGCCAACATCGTCCCAGTAATGAAGAAAAATGGGACAGTACGCATATGCGTAGACTTTCGGGATCTTAATAAAGCCTGCCCAAAAGATGATTTCCCAGTGCCAGTCACTGAACTTATGATAGACAACACATCCACTCATGAGGTTTTCTCCTTCATGGACGGCTCGTCGGGGTATAACCAGATAAAAATGCATCCCGAAGACCAGAAGCACACAGCCTTCAGGACTCCTCTTGGTATATTTTGTTACAAAGTGATGCCCTTCGGTTTGAAGAACGCCGGTGCTACTTATCAGAGGGCCATGACAAAGATCTTCGACGACCTCATACATGAAATCGTTGAATGCTATATCGACGATCTTGTGGTTAAAAGCAAATCATACGAAGAACATCTCGAGCACTTAAAGATCGTGTTTCAACGCCTTCGGCAATACAACTTGAAGATGAACCCTCTTAAATGTGCGTTTGGGGTTTCCTCGGGCAAATTCCTAGGATTCGTCGTTCGACACCGGGGTATTGAAATAGATCCGTCGAAGATTAAAGCGATCATGGAAATGCCTCCACCGAGGACTCTCAAACAGCTGCGGTCTCTCCAAGGGAGGCTCGCGTATATAAGGCGATTTATAGCTAACCTTTCAGGAAAGTGCCGTCCTTATAGTCACCTGATGAAGAAGGGAACCCCATTCGTTTGGGATCAAAAATGCCAAGGCGCGCTAGATGAGATCAAGCAATACCTGCAAAACCCGCCGGTGCTGGCTGCTCCGGTTAAAGGGAAGCCTCTCATTCTTTATACAACCGCCCTCGAAGGTTCCTTAGGCGCATTATGGGCACAAGAGAACGACCAAGGGAAAGAAAGAGCACTCTACTACCTAAGTCGAGTTCTGCTGGGGGCAGAAAGCAATTACTCTCCCATTGAAAAACACTGCCTGGCGTTGATCTTCGCACTAACAAAGCTTAGGCACTATGCGTTAGCGCACGAGGTCCGTCTGATTTCAAAAGTGGACCCTCTCAAATATTTAATGTCAAAAGCCATATTGACAGGGCGTCTCGCTAAATGGGCCCTACTCTTGATGGAATTTTCGATAACATATCAACCTCTCAGGGCAGTAAAAGGCCAGGCCATCGCCGACTTCCTTGCTGAGCATCCCATACCTGCCGATTCTCCTTTAAACTGCGATTTGCCAGACAGACATGCGTTTGACACAATCGACAGTGGTGATACCCGTTGGGAACTTTATTTCGACGGAGCATCTTCCATGAAAAAGCACAAACAAAGTACGCCAATGATCAAATCGGGGGTGGGACTCATCTTCGTGACTCCACAAGGAGGGATAATGCGCTTCGCCTTCTCCTTGACAGAACCGAGAACGAATAATGAAGCTGAATATGAGGCTCTGATAGCAGGCCTCGAGATCGCCATCGATATGGGAATTGAGAACCTCCTCATATACGGGGACTCCCAATTGGTCGTCAGTCAAGTGAACGGCGATTACCAAACATGTAAACCGGAATTAATAAAATACGGTGAAAAAGTGCAGCAACTGCTAACCCAAATTCCCTCCTACACGTTGGAAAGCATACCGCGTGCGGAAAACAGCAAAGCAGACGCACTAGCCAAACTTGCTAAAGAACTGGCTGACGAGAACCTCGACGACGTTAAAATCATAGTACAAAGCCGTCGAGTGCTCGCCCCAACAGAAATATCTCCAAAATCGTCTGAAGAAAAAGAAGCGGAAGAGGAGACAACCCTACAAACAAAAGACAGGGAAAATACCGAGGACTGGAGAGAAGTCTTCATAGATTACTTCAAGTTCCACCGAATACCTGAAGAAGCGTCCACAAGACATCAGCTCACGAAACGGGCTCTGTCTTTCGCCTTCGTCAATGATACTTTGTATAAAAGGTCATTCGACTCTCTGTGGCTAAGATGCTTAGGACCTGACGAGGCGAGAAGGGTCGTCCAAGAGGTTCACGACGGACTCTGTGGTTCCCACCAAGCAGGCCCTAAAATGAAATTAAAGATAAAGCGGATGGGCTACTACTGGCCTACGATGATGCAGGATTGCCTAGAATACGCCAGACAATGTCACTCATGCCAAATTCATGGGGACTTTATCCATCAGCATCCTAATCCACTGCACCCAACAGTGGCTAGTTGGCCGTTCGAAATGTGGGGAACTGACATAGTCGGTCCCATCGAACCAGCATCGTCAAAAGGACATCGTTTCATCTTGGCGACGACTGATTACTTCTCCAAATGGGCGGAGGCGGTACCGTTGAGGGAAGTGAAGACGGAGAACATTCTCCATTTCTTCAAAACGCACGTCATATACCGGTTCGGAACCCCGAGAAGGATCATCTCTGACAATGGGCCAGCCTACCGAAGTCATAAGATTAGCCGTTTCGCACAGCAGCACAATATAGACTGGAGATATTCATCAGTTTATAATCCGCGAGCTAACGGTCTAGCTGAGGCCTTCAACAAGACCTTGACGAAGATCATAAAGAAAACAGTATCCCGAAATAAAAAAGACTGGCACGAGAGGCTGCAAGAAGCTCTTTGGGCGTATCGAACTACGTTCAAGACAGCCACAAAAACAACGCCATACGCGTTGGTATTTGGGACGGAAGCAATACTCCCCCTCGAGATAGAGTTACCCTCTCTACGAGTAGCAGTCCACCACGAGCTGACGAACGTAGAAAATGCTCACCTTCGGCTTGAGGAGCTTGACGCCCTTGAAGGAACACGGCTCATAGCGCAACAAAATCTAGAGGCTTATAAAGCAAAGATGACGCGCTCATACGAAAGATTGACCCGACCGAGAACGTTCCATCAAGGCGAACTAGTGCTAGTGGTCAAAAGGCCCATGATCCCCAATCGCGCCAAGCGGGGAAAGTTTGAGCCAAACTATGAAGGACCCTACATCATCGATAAGGTCTACCAGGGCGGGGCCTATCTACTCATGGACATGCACGGTGAAAGACCCTTCAGACCAATAAACGGTCGCTTCTTAAAGAAATACTACGCTTAATGGGCCACAGCCTAGGTCAATAGCAGATGACGACGACTATGTCCGCTCGCTGTCTTCCTAAGCCCAAGCTTTATAAGCAGTAGTCAGCCCTCTCCACATTGGACCGAAATGTCCTTAAACTAATAGCGGACCGAGATGTCCTTAAACTAATAACAGACCGAAACGTCTTTAAACTACTACCACAGCATCTTTAGGCTGACGAGATAAAAAAAAAAAAAAAAATAAAAATAAAAAATAAAAAATAAAAAATAAAAAAAAAAAACGGTAAGTCCATAAGCAAAATGGGCACGGATGAAAACCCGAAAGGGCTCCGTGAGTAAAAACAACAGGACTACCGGCGAGTGTTTGTGAAAACCTGAAAGGGCGCAACCTCGTTGAAGACACTTATAGGGTCCTCACGACCTTATAAGGAGAAACCACCCGCGTGAGATCCTTACGACTCAAGGGAGCAACACACTTAGGAATCCCCACGACTCCTAAGGAGAAAATACACTTGCGAGATCCTCACGACTCGTAAGGAGAACTCTCTTATGGGACCCTCACGGCTCATAAGATTTGAAAGTCTTAAGTCACAGAGACCTAAACCTGTGCTTAAGCAAACCCCCACAAACTTCCAATGCTGCCCTACAAGCGGCTCATGTTGACCCTTGTATACAATCCACGGGCACAAATAAATATTTCCCTAACAAAGTCCCATCCATGACTAGGGATGTGCTTGTACAGCAAACAACACTTGTAAGTCCTCTCGACTTATAAGGAGAAAACCTTCCTGTATGATCCTTACGACTTACAGCGGAACAATACACTTAGGAATCCTCACGATCCCTAAGGAGAAAATGCACCTATAAGATCCTCACGACTTGTAGGGAGAAATAACTTTGTGAGACCCTTACGGCTCATGAAGTCAAAAGCCTTAGTCGACGGGACCTTAACCCTGGTCGCTAAGCCTCCTTTGTTTGACAACGACAGAGGCAAATGATGATCCGCTCCTGGCAATATCCCAGTTGTAGCGGTGCTGATGCCGAAATCGGTGTCCAATTTCAGGTTTATGGCGAAAGCCAGTAGGCCGCTCATGCATACAAAATAGCCGAAATGATAGGGCAACTTGCAATAAAAAGCAGCAAGTAAAATGTATGCATGCAAAATAGCCGAAATGATTGGGCAACTCGTAATAAAAAGCAACGAGTAAAGATAAAATAAAAAAAAAGCCGAAATGATTGGGCACCGCGAAAAATAGCCGAAATGATTGGGCAATCGCGACCTTCGCGATATAAAAGCTGAAATGATAGAGCATCGCGGAAATAAAATAAAATAAAAGAAGAAATGATAAAACTTTGGCCCTACAGTAGAGGTCACATCGATCCCTGTATACAATCCAAGGGCGTAAACAAAGAAGAAACCATACTTCCCCAGCGGATTCTGTCAAACGACGAAGCCAAACCTCAACGGCTCATTTCAACCGAAGAAGCCAGTGACTTTAACAAAATCCTTGACTCACGGATACAAACACTCCTTGACGAGAGCCTTTTGATCCGCGTCGACCTATAGAGCCACCAGAGCCTCCGTGGGAATCATCGACTCGTTTCAAACCCTAAGGACACAAATAATCCTTGGCGCTTGGGACACAAATAATCCCTAGCAAAATTTCTCGACTCACGGATACAAACACTCCTTGACGAGAGCCTTCTGATCCGTGTCGACCTATAGAGCCACCAGAGCCTCCGTGGGAACCATCGACTCGTTTCAAACCCCAAGGACACAAATAATCCTTGGCGCTTGGGAAACAAATAATCCCTCGCAAAACTGCTCAACTCACGGATACAAACACTCCTTGACGAGAGCCTTCTGATCCGCGTCGACTCGCAGAGCCACCAGCGCCTCCGTGGGAACCATCGACTCGTTTCAAACCCCAAGGACACAAATAATCCTTGGCGCTTGGGAAACAAATAATCCCTCGCAAAACTTCTCAACTCACGGATACAAACACTCCTTGACGAGAGCCTTCTGATCCGCGTCGACTCGCAGAGCCACCAGCGCCTCCGTGGGAACCATCGACTCGTTTCAAACCCCAAGGATACAAATAATCCTTGGCGCTTGGGAAACAAATAATCCCTCGCAAAACTTCTCAACTCACGGATACAAACACTCCGTGACGAGAGCTTTTCTGACTCATATCTCGGGCAGTAAGGATTCAAAAACTTGCTTCCTGAACAATGGGATCCTGCAAGTCAATCCTAAATGGTCTCTTGCATACTATCCACGGATCTCACTCTCTGAAGTCGATTCTCGACAAAGAGGGAAACAACCGCTTACGAGCCTTTGCGACTCGTAAGAGGGGCAATGGGATCCTGCAAGTCAATCCTAAATGGTCTCTTGCATACTATCCACGGATTTCACTCTCTGAAATCGATTCTCGGCAAAGAGGGAAACAACCGCTTGCGAGCCCTCTCGACTCGCAAGAGGGAGAAATTCTCTTATAGGATCCTTTCGACTTATGAGAGAAAACCACACTTGGGAATCCTCACGATTCCTAAGGAGAAAATTCACCTGCGAGATCCTCTCGATCCGTAGGGAGAAAAGTCTCTATGAGACCCTCACGGCCTATAGAGTTGAAAAGTCTTAGATAGCAGACCTGAACCTGCGGCCTAAGCCATCGCTATCTCTTAGAAAAAACTAAGTTATCTGCCAATTATGTTTATCAAAGACAACATGCTGATAATAAGAGAACGCAGAAAGAAAAAGTGCATACAAGACATTGAAAAAGAAAATGTGTATCTTTATTCATTGACTTCAATCAAATACAAGACGAATCGTACAAAAGAATAAAGAATAGATACATATTATTTTTTAAAAAAAAAAAATTTACAAATACATTGATACAAAAACAGCTACTGGGAAGGAAGCGTCTTAAGTAGCTTTATCAGTTGCTCGCATACCTCCTTCCACGCCCTCTCCTGCTCGGCTACCGCCGTCAACTCTGCCTCCACTTGGGCCCGCTGCCGCAAGACCACTGCAAGCTGCTCCCTCACGCCCTGATAAGCAGCCTCTCGACTTGGGATATGGCGCTCAGCCACGTCAAGCTTCCTCTTTAAATTTAGCCCATGGGAGATGCGCTCCAAGAGACCCTCAAAGATAGTCTTCACTTGGGCGGCATTTGCCTCAACCTCAGCGCGCAGATGGGCCATTTCGTTTGAGGTCTTTTGGCATTCCTTTAGTCTCCGAGCTGCTTCTTGCTCCAAGTGGCGGGAGTGCGAAGTGCTTTGCTCGAGCCAAGTTGTGCGTTGAGCGCTCAGAGCTAAAACTTCGGGAACGGGTCGCGTCAACTCCAGCCGGTACAAGCAGGCCTCGATCTCCCTGCAGTGGTTAACCCAAGATTCGACGACGCCTTCGCTGTGAAAAGTTACGAGCGCCGCTAACATGGGGTTAACATCCACAGCGAAATCTGCAGCGGAAGGGAGAGCGTCCATGCTGAGCTCTTCGATATATCCGCTCAGCATGCCTAGACTCATCGCAGCACCCTTTGAAGACGGACGTCTCAAAAAGGGGCCTGCCGGTGAAAAGACGCGAGCTTCGAAGGGGACCGGAACCGGAACAATAGCTGCAAAACAAACAGGGTTAAGCGATGGTTCAAAAGATGTTAAAGGATTACCAAAAAGGAGATCTACTATACCAGCAACAACGGACGGCAGAGCCGGAAGGGCCGGTAGCACGACGGGGCTTACATCCCCTCCTTCGATTTGTGGAACTACAATAAAGAAAAGGAAAAGTCAGAAATCATCCCATTGCTAGAAAAAAGAAGTAAATAAAGATATTACCGGCGCCACTAGAAGGAGAAGCGAGTTCGGATGGGAAAGAGAAGTGTGGGAGCAACACTTGATATAAATGGTCGAAAAGCACTCCTGCAAAGGCACAATGGTGTAACGTTAGTACAAAAGCTGCATTTTTGAAAGATTAATGCATGAGTCGTAAATCCATACCTCCCAACATCCGTGACGGCACAAGGGAAGACGGAGAGGTGACTACTGCCAAAGCAGTAGTTGACGGTGCCCCCTCGAGCAGTGGAGCATCGGTACTGGCCGCACCTGCAAGAACAAATTCGTTAGAAGAGATCACAAGATATATACAAAAAAAAGGGGGGGAATGCTGGTGATAAAATTTTTACCTGACGAGCTGCCAGCAGAAACTGAGGCGGTCCCCTCCTCCACTGACGGAAGACCACCGCCTGTAGCTTCATCACCTGACTCAAGGGGAACCGTTGTTATGCTCTCAAGTTCTGCAGGCGGTGGGGAACCATAGACAGGGAGGGCCAAGACAGGAACATTGCCAGATTCCTGAGAAGGAGCGCCTAGCTCGTCCTCAGGAATCATGGCCGCCTCACCTGCTGCTCCCTCAGGATCAGCGATTACAGCTGCCCCGTCCACCGACACCATGAGGTCCCCAGCCTCAAGTACCTCGCCCTCTACCGCCTGCGGCTCGGTCGAGACAATCATATCATCTGCCACCGCTTCGGGTACGGCATCAATGATTTTCTCCGCGGTAGGTTCCTTAATCTCGGCTCCAGTCCCCACGGCCCCGATAAAGTTGTCCACTGTCGGTTCGGGTTCGGCGAGTACCGCTTCTTCCGCTCCCTTGGGTTCGACGGTCGTCTCCGCCTCCCCCTCAGTTGGACTTGACCCTGCAAGATGAGATATGTATAAGCCAATAGTTTTACAAGTCATACAACAAGGCTCTGAAAGGAGTACTACCTGAAGCGGATTTATCATTGGCGTTCCGAACCGCGCGCGCAACTTGCCGACGAGCGGTAGACAGGGCCACAGGAGGCTCTTCAGAAGGAGTACTAGCGCGAGGAACAGTGCTGGGGCCCGCTCCTGCGGCCAGAGCAGCTCTGCGCGCCTTAGCTTCGCGTCTGGACCGCTTCCGTTCCTCTTGAGCCGATGAGACAGATGCCATCAAAGCCTCCTTAAGCGAAGCCTCCTCATCCGTGTAGAGGGATGCCTCCAGATTTTTCAGAGCATCCCTCGTCGTTGCATCGAGCTGAGGCTCCCGCGGCAACTTCGCCGGAGCTGGGACTTCGATGACGGGCTTAGGAAGGGCTCTTGCGCCGATTAATACAACCCCTGTAAAGAAACGAGAGAAGGTCAGGTCGATTATCATAAAAAGACAACAAACTCTCCTTATAAAAGAGAACGGGGTAAAACATACCGACGCTTTCTAGGGCGCGCTTCTTCTCCTCCGCCTGGAAGGTCTTCAGAGAGGCATCGATGGCCTTTTCAGTAGATTCACCTGCAGGAAATGAGGCAAATATTAGCTAAAGGCAGTAATAAAAAGCGGGATAAAATGACAAATAAGGAGGCTGATGATTACCTGACTCGGCGAGCCTGCTTAACATTGCCTCGAGCCTCGCTGATCGCTCCGAAGCGGCGATGGCAGCGGCCAGATCGGTGTCCTCAGGGTCCACCACGAAACCCTCGTTGCTGCCGTATTCACATATAGTCTCGACGGGATGAGCCGCGGGCTCTAAGTTAAGAATTGCGTCGAGAGACAAGGTGGACTTCTTCTTCTTCTTTTCACCAGCCTTGGATCCACCCGGAGCATCTTTGCGCTTGCCAGTTTTGGCAATCACTTTCGGGCGGCGAGTCCCGACATCCGCTCCTACACCCGACTCCGGCGATGCCGCTTTAGCCGTCTTTGTCGAAGCACGGGGTGCCGTTGGGGCATCCACCGTAGTAGGCAGTGGCAACCCACGCGGAGGGGCCAACACGCGTGGCCGATCAGCTCCGGCCTCTTTCGTCGGAGGGATGACCTGAGCCCTAGGCTGCAATGGAGCCTTGCGATTGCCGCCGGGAGGCGCAGCTCTACGATCGACCAGTAGGCGTTTCTCCATCAAGATGATCGGGCCCATCGCGTGCGCGTACCAGGCTACATACGGATTAAGTATCTTAGGGGTACAGCTGGGCTCACTGATGAAAAAGTAGGAGCCCGTATTCAGTCGGATGAAGTGATGCATCGCATTTCGTACCCCCTCTAGGCCGACTGCAGGTGTCCCCAAGAAGGCTTCCAACGGGACCCCTTGGTTGTAACTCGATTGTCGGGCAAATCGATGCGGGTTATACCTCATGAAGAGGGCCGTTTCATTTTGCCTGAATACCAAGTAGCCCGGCCGAATGGAATAGAGGTGGAGGATTTCTCGAGCCTTCAACACGGAAACACCGCCTTTAAAGTCATCGCGCAGCGACACCACCGACTTAGTGGTCTCGGAACCTATAGTGATGACCTTATCCACAAAAGAGGTCTTCGCCCCGACTAAATGCGAACGCAGAAGCAGTCCCCTGGACTCCCGCGGAGGTGCAAACACGATGGAGGCCCCGACCAATCGCATGATTCTTGGAAGTTTGAATCTCTCAAAGAACTGAGGAGTTTTATGGGCACCAAACACTCCCCGAACATGCAGCTCCATCCAAGAAGTGAAGTAGTGCATCGGAAAGTTGGCAGGCTGTACCCCAGGTTCGTTAGCGTCCGCCGCTATGCTAAGTCCGTTGTAGAGGTAAGCCAACCCGGCGATCCCCACTGATAACTGCAGACCGGCCACCATTCGATGCGCCGGGTAAAATACAGAAGGCCGCATGAGGCGTGGGTGCATGGGAAGCGCAAAGCTGCATAGCCACAGACCTAAGAACCCTATGAAGAAGGTCTCCTCATCCATGCCAGGAACGGCAATCTCTGAGAAAGGGACGATAGCAGTGCCGGGAAGGTAGAAATTCCGCTGATCGATTTCTGATGAAGGCTGGCGGTCCAAGCCGAGACCAAAAGGGTCAGCGAGTTGGGCAAACTTATCACCTCGCTCTGATAAAAGTTCCGGGCGAATAAAGCGAGCAATGAAGTCCGCAAAACTAACGCCTCGGTCGCCCAATTCCAAATGAAGCTCCTCGTAAATCTCCAATACCCTCACCAGGCCCGGATGCTGATGCTGGATAGCATTTTCCGGAGTTAAGTCGAGTACCACCTGCTTGGTGGCAAAGACGTATTCATCAGGAGGAAGCAGCTCCTCATAATGCTCCCCCCTCGCCGGTAGACCCGAAAGCTCAACGAACTCCTCTAGAGAGATAGAAACTTCCCTATCCGCCGTCAGGAAAGTATGCGTGGGGATATTCCATTGTTCAATGAAAGCCCTTGTCCACCACGTTGGAGGAGTAGGATATTCGAAAAGCGAGACATAGACGGCGGAGTATAAACCGATCTTCGTCAGATGAGCTCTTTTCGCCGCTAAGATGTACCGGGCCCATGGCAGGTATCCAGCAAGCGGCCGCGGATTCAATCCAATATTATAGGCCTGTCCCCAAGGGCGTGCTTCACCCTGACAGATTCGCCTTCCCAATATATCTATGGCTGGCGGCGGCTGCACTGGAATAGCACCGATCGCGGGCTGGAGGAGGTCATCGGAATTCCAATTTTTAACCTCCACGGCATACTCCACCGGGGGTTTGTCCGCATAGGAAAGCGTGACTATGGGCTCAGAAGGCACGGCGGAACTAAAACTGCGACGGCCTTGAATAATCTGGTTATACCACCTTCCCCATAGGTGGAGATGTTTGCACTCAGGATCACGATCTTTAATCAGAGCGAACACTACCCGGTCCACTGGTGCATGGGGGAACCCTCCTTCCGAGCGAACGAAGGGAAAAGACAAGTCGTCAGACATATTCTGTGGAAAGACAAAGAAAGATACGTCGTTAGTGGCTTAACGCTTGGCATATAAAAGAAAGATATGTCTCGATTCACACTGTGGTGCAGTGGGTAGGGGACCAAAGGGGGACCACAAAATCTGAATGATGTGCATCATTTGATAAGACAATCCCATCATTAGATGTGACTGTCAATTCATAAAAAAATTCCCAATGGGATACACCCATTGGTTGGGGATCCCCAAGGAAAAGGAGAAAATCTCCTCTTTTCAGAGCAAAGCTCTGTCACAGAGTGACATTTGTCAAACTCCTGTTTCAGAAGAATAAAACTTCCAAAAAAAAAGAGCCTAGCTCTATAGCAATAATAAAAATTTATAACTCCTAAGAATTAAAATTTTGGGGTCTTAAAGATCCGTGGAAACCTTTAAAAAGTTTTCTAGTTGATCTGTGAGCAGGGCTCTGTTCATGGGTTAAAACCTAAGAACAGAGTCTCTGCAAATTTTTGAGAGCAAGGCTCTGTGAATAGAAACCCCAAAGGGGTTTCCTTTAGATCAAAGATCTATAAGAGCAAGGCTCTGTTGAAGAAACCCCAAAGGGGTTTCCTTTAGATCAGAGATCTATAAGAGCAAGGCTCTGATTATTTAAATTTGATTTAAATTAAATTAATTTACCTAAAATGGTTCTGAAATTAGAACTTAGAAGTTCTTAAGGAAATCACAGGAGCAAGGCTCTAAAGTTTTAAACAAGAGCAAGGCTCTGGGTAAAAATTCTTGAGAATGGTAAAAATTACCAAGGACCAAGGGTCCTATTTATAGGCGCCTGCGCCTGTTCACCTGACCCGTCGATCCGATGGTCAGGATCTTGCCACCGCTGCACTCACGTGCGCGCCACGTGAGCGCAACGGTGGGGGGGCATCTGTTTCCCCCAATCGGAGCAAGGCTCTACTGAATTTTGAAAATTCAAAATTTGAAGCAACGCTTCGGTTTCCGTGCGCAACGCGCAATTTGCCACGTGGCAGAAGGTGATTCGGCGGCGTAACGCCCAAGACAGTGCGTCCCATCAGAGCAAGGCTCTTCAGAAAACAAAATTAAGGCTTAAACTGCGCAAATGCATGGCAGCGCGACACGTGGCTGCGCAAGCGCACAGATGCGTGACACGTGGCTGCGCAAGCGCACAGATGCGTGACACGTGTCTGCGCAGTTGCGCAATCGCAACTGCGCAAGCGCACAGATGCGTGACACGTGTCTGCGCAAGCGCACAGATGCGTGACACGTGTCTGCGCAGTTGCGCAATCGCAACTGCGCAAGCGCACAGATACA
Organism: Agapanthus africanus; assembly: GCA_030015575.1. Classification (NCBI taxonomy): domain Eukaryota; kingdom Viridiplantae; phylum Streptophyta; class Magnoliopsida; order Asparagales; family Amaryllidaceae; genus Agapanthus; species Agapanthus africanus. The sequence continues at coordinate 96,984,456 of CM057337.1, forward strand.
TGACACGTGTCTGCGCAAGCACACAGATGCGTGCACGTGTCTGCGCAGTTGCGCAATCGCAACTGCGCAAGCGCACCGATGCGTGACACGTGTCTGCGCAGTTGCGCAATCTCAACCGCGCAAGCGCTCGGATGCACGACACGTGTCTGCGCAGTTGCGCAACCGTAACTGCGCAAGTGCACAGATGCGTGACACGTGTCACGCACTGGTGAGTTGCGCAGCAACTAAATGAAAATTTATGTGGATCTTTTCTGTTCTCCTGTAAAACAGGGACCCTTGGATCTCTGATCCAATGGTGGGAAAATTCCCAAAATAATTCAGGAAAGATTTTGTTAACAAATCCAACAAACTTGGGAGCACTATAAATAAGACCCCAGGCCTCATTCAAAAGGAGGAGCTCGGAGAAAAAGAAAAGAGAGAGCTCTTGAAAATTACTCAAGAAGAAGAAAAGAAAAAAAAAAAAAGGTAAAATTTCTGAAGAACAGAAAATAAATAGTGCCTTGCACTTGATATGAACCCTTGGTTTTAAAAAAATAATAAATAGTGCCTTGCACTTGATATGAACCCTCGGTTCTATATGATCAGAAAAAAAAACAAGAACTTGTTTTTCCTTTGATCCAAATTTAAATCAAAAGTGCCATGCACTTGTGTTCTTCAATTTGAAGATTTCTAGGGTTTCTGCAACCCCTTGTTTTGGGCCAGGCCCAAATTAAATTGAAATAATAAAAGGGCAAGGCCCTGTTTGGAAAAATTCCTGAGCTTCTGCAAACTAGTTATTCAAATGGGCCTGGCCCAAACTAAATTGCAGAGCAATAAAAGGGCAAAGCCCTGTTTGTAAAAACCTCTTGAGTTCCTGCAACTCATTATCTAAAAGGGCCTAGCCCAATTGCAAAAATAAAAAAATAAAAAAAAAATAAAAATAAAAAAAAAAAGGCAAGGCCCTGTTTGGAGAATTCCTGAGTTCTTGTAACTCATTAATTAGAAGGGCCTGGCCCAAATCAGACTTGCAAAATAACGGAAGGGGCAAAGCCCTGTTTAGACTGATTCTTCTAATCAGGCAAAGCAAAAAAAAAAAATAAAAGTTGGACTTAACCCAATCCTGGCTGTAAGTCCTTAAATTAAATGCCTCTCATAAACCAAGCCATGATCGGTTTGAGGGTACATCTCCGAACTCCTTTGACATCAGTCGTTGTAATTTCTCAGCGACGTCAAAGAGGCGACGAGTCCCGACGACCACTCATCTAATGATGGACCGAAACGTCCCTAAACTAACATCGGACCGAAACGTCCCTAAACTAATAATGGACCACTACGTCCTTAAACTGGCGACGGACCGAAACGTCCCTAAACTAATAATGGACCGAAACGTCCCTAAACTAACATTGGACCGAAACGTCCCTAAACTAACATCGGACCACCACGTCCCTAAACTGGCGATGGACCACCACGTCCCTAAACTGGAATATGGACCACTACGTCCCTAAACTGGCATTGGACCGAAACGTCCCTAAACTAACATTGGACCGAAACGTCCCTAAACTAACATCGGACCACCACGTCCCTAAACTGGCGATGGACCACCACGTCCCTAAACTAGAATATGGACCACTACGTCCCTAAACTGGCATCGGACCGAAACGTCCCTAAACTAATAATGGACCGAGACGTCCTTAAACTAATATCGGACCGAGACGTCCTTAAACTAATATCGGACCGAAACGTCCCTAAACTAATAATGGACCACTACGTCCTTAAACTGGCGACGGACCGAAACGTCCCTAAACTAATAATGGACCACCACGTCCCTAAACTGGAATATGGACCGCCACGTCCCTAAACTGACACAATAGGGCCCAAACGCTCTTTTGTCGGATCTAAACGGTCCCGTCTAAGTTGATCTTAGCCCCAAATACGGTTAATGTGTCCTTAGATATTCAAATAAGTAATAAAATCCCAAACCAACTTTGGTTCAAGGGTACATCTCTGAACTCCTCAGACGCCTGTCGTTGTAATCCCTCAACGACGTCAGAGAGGTGACGAGTCCCGACAGCCGGATAATTAAATCAATCACTACGTCAAGTCGATCTTAGCCCAAAACAGGACTAATGTATCCTTGACGAACGTTTAAGTTGATCTTAGTCGCAACGCGACTAATGCATCCTTAAACTAAAAACACCAAACCCAAATCTAAGCAAATACGGATTTGGACTAATCCACGTCCTACGGGCGACGGCATTACTCAGTCTCCGTATACAATCCACGGGCAACCACAAATAAAACAAACACACACGACACGAAGTGAAATTCTGGAGAAGGAGAAAGTTGTTACCGCAAAGCGGTAGCGTAATTAACTGCAGGGGCTTGCGCCTGCAGGGAAGAGCGTCCCCACAATCAAAAACCCCTCAAGCGAGGGGGAATCTGACAAAGTCTGCTACATCGGCCGCATCCGTCTAAACCTTCGATACACGGTGCCATAAATCAACTTGGTATCTTCGAAGAGGTGGACGGATAAAAACCAAATAGCATCTGCCCCGAACCTCAGGCACGTGACGTCCTAACGTCGCAGGCCGCCGTTCGGAGGGGAACAATCCTTACGACTCACAAAGGAAGCAACACACTTAGGGATCCTCACGATTCCTAAGGAGAAATTACATTTGCGAGATCCTCACGACTCGTAAGGAGAACTCTCTTATGGGACCCTCAGGGCTCATAAGATTTGAAAGTCTTAAGTTACAGAGACCTGAACCTGTTCTTAAGCAACCCCCATAACCTTCGATATGGCCCTACAAGTGGCTCAGTATTGACCCTTGTATACAATCCACGGGCACAAATAAACTTTTCCCTAACCAAGTCCCACCCGTGACTGGGGATATGTCCATACGGTGAACAACCCTTATAAGTCCTCTCGACTTGTAAGGAGAAAACCCTTTTGTAAGATCCTTACGACTTACAGGGGAACATACACTTAGGAATCCTCACGATTTCTAAGGAGAAAACACACCTATGAGATCCTCACGACTCGTAGGGAGAAATACCTTTGTGAGACCCTTACGGCTCATGAAGTCAAAAGCCTTAGTCGACAGGATCCTAACCCTGTTTACTAAGCCACCTTTGTTCAACATCGACAGAGGCAAATGATGATTCGCTCCTGGCAATATCCCAGTTGTAGCGATGCTGATGCCTAAACCAGTATCAAATTCCAAGTCCTGTCATGGCAAATGATGATTCGCTCCTGGCAATATCCCAGTTGTAGCGATGCTGATGCCTAAACCGGTATCAAATTCCAAGTCCTTTCATGGCAAATGATGATTCGCTCCTGGCAATATTCCAGTCGTAGCGATGCTGATGCTAAGATTGGCATCAGATTCCAAGTTACACACTCGCGATAAAAAAAAAATCAGCGAGCCAAAAATGCATATGAAATAGCCGAAATGATGGGGTAACTTGCAACAAAATCAGCAAGTAAAAATGTATGCATACAAAAACAGCCGAAATGATTGGGCAACTCACAATAAAAAGCAGCGAGTAAAATAGAAAAAAATAGCCGAAATGATTGGGCACCGCGAAAAACAGCCGAAATGATTGGGCAATCGCGATTTTCGCGATATAAAAACCTGAAATGATAGAGCATCGCAGAAGGAATAAAAAAAATGATGAAAAAATGAAACTTTTTTCCCTACAGGTGAGATCACATCGATCCCTGTATACAATCCAGGGGCACAAACAAAGAGGGAACCATACCTTCCCGACAGGCTCCAACAGAAAGCAAAGCGGAATCTCGACGGTTCATAGACAACCTAGAGACAATCTCGACATTTGTCGCAATATTGCAGACATAATGCTAACAAATGAAGTAAAGGAAGATCCTTAACTTCAGGGTCTCGATGTCAACATCGACAACTTAGAGATCACCAACGGTGTTTCTCCTCACTCCAACTAGATGCAGACATGACGTCAACAACCGACCTCAGAATCGCAACGAAACGGAACCATGGAAAAGTCCCTAGTTCCAAATCTCAATGGCCACATCTGCAGTCTGGAGACCAACAACGGTGTGCCTCCTCATTCCAGCAGGACACAGATGTTACACCATCAAGCGGAGCGCCGGCAAAATCCCAACTCCACCTTAGCATTCGTCTCGTTACAGCTGACGCAATGCCAACAACGGCGTTCCTTCGCAGTCCAGCAGAATGTAGATGCAACGTCAACAAAAGACCCCATGGTCAGTAAAGCGGAGTGACGGCAAAATCCCAGCTCCATCTCAGCATTCGTCTCGATACAGCAGACGAGATGTCAACGGCAGCGTTCCTTTGCAGTCCAGCAGAATGTAGATGCAACGTCAACAAAAGACCCCATGGTCAGCTAAGCGGAGTGACGACAAAATCCCAACTCCACCTCGGCATTCATCTCGTTACAGCAGACGCAATGTCAACAACGGAGTTCCTTCGCAGCCCAGCAGGATGCAGAAACAACGTCAATAAAAGACCTCATGGTCGAAATAAAGCAGAGTGACGGAAAAATCCCAACTCCACCTCGACATTCGTCTCGTTACAGCAGACGCAATGCCAGCAAATGAAGAAAAGGCCAAATTCTTAGCTTTAGGGTCTTGACGGCAAGTCATATAAAGCCTGAAAGACAATCGGAGATCATCTCGCACCAATGCGGAGTGGTCACCACCTCGACGTTCGTCTCAATAGAGTAAACGCGATGTCACCACGGAATCCTTCCTCCAACAGGATCCGGACACGCCAAAGCAAACGAAGCAAAGGCCAAATTCCTAGCTTCAAGGTCTTAACGACAAGTCATATAAAGCCTGAAAGACAACCGGAGATCATCTCACACCAGTGCGGAATGATCACCACCTCGACGTTCGTCTCGACACAGCAGATGCAACATCATCAAACAGCGGAGCCACGGCCAAGTCCCTAGTTCCAAACCTCTAAGGTTCACCAACAACCTCGAGACAACCGCGACATTCGTCTCGATACAGCAGACGCGATGCCAGCAAATGAAGCAAATGCCAAATTCCTAGCTTCAAGGTCTTAACGGCAAGTCATATAAAGCCTAAAGGACAACCGGAGATCGTCTCACACCAATGCGGAGTGGTCACCATCTTGACGTTCGTCTCGATACAGCAGATGTGATGTCACCCCAGCGTTCTTCCTCCAACAGGTTTCGGACGTGACAAAGCAAACGAAGCAAAGGCCAAATTCCTAGCTTCAAGGTCTTAACGGCAAGTCATATAAAGCCTGAAGGACAACCGGAGATCGTCTCACACCAGTGCGGAGTGGTCACCATCTTGACGTTCGTCTCGATACAGCAGACGTGATGTCACCCCAGCGTTCTTCCTCCAACAGGATTCGGACGTGACAAAGGAAACGAAGCAAAGGCCAAATTCCTAGCCTCAACGTCTTAACGGCAAGTCATATAAAGCCTGAAAGACCGTCGGAGATTATCTTGCACCAGTGCGGAGTGGTCACCACCTCGACGTTCGTCTCGAAACAGCAGACGAGATGTCACTGCAGCTTTCTTCCTCCAACAGGATTCGGACGTGACAAAGCAAACGAAGCGAAGGCCAAATTCCTAGCTTCAGGGTCTTAACGGCAAGTCATATAAAGCCTGAAAGACCGTCGGGGATCATCTTGCACCAGTGCAAAGTGGTCACCACCTCGACGTTCGTCTCGATACAGCAGATGAGATGTCACCCCAGCGTTCTTCCTCATACAGGATTCGGACGTGACAAAACAAACGAAGCAAAGGCCAAATTCCTAGCTTCAACGTCTTAACAGCAAGTCATATAAAGCCTGAAAGACCGTCGGAGATCATCTTGCACCAGTGCGGAGTGGTCACCACCTCGACGTTCATCTCGATACAGCAGATGAGATGCTACCCCAGCGTTCTTCCTCCGACAGGATTGGGACGCGCCAAAGCAAATGGAGTAAAACCCAAATTCCTAGCTTCAGGGTCTTGACGGCAAGTCATATAAAGCCTGAAAGATAATCGGAGATCATCTCGCACCAGCGCGGAGTGGTCACCACCTCGACATTCGTCTCGATACCGCAGACGAGATATCACTACAGCGTCCTTCCTCCAACAGGATCCGGACACACCAAAGCAGACGAAGCAGAGGCCAAATTCCTAGCTTCAAGGTCTTAACGGCAAGTCATATAAAGCCTGAAAGATAATCGGAGACCATCTCGAACCAGTGCGGAGTGGTCACCACCTCGACGTTCGTCTCGACACAGCAGACACAACATCACCAAAAGGAGCCACGGCAATATCCCTAGTACCAAATCTCGACGGTTCACCAGCAACCTAGAGACAACCGCGACATTCGTCTCGATACAGCAGACGCGACGCCAGCAAACGAAGCAAAGGCCAAATTCCTAGCTTCAGGGTCTTAACGGCAAGTCATATAAAGCCTAAAAGACAATCGGAGATTATCTCGCACCAGTGCAGAGTGGTCACCACCTCGACGTTCGTCTCAACACAGCAGATGCAACATCACCAAAAGGAGTCACGGCAAAATCCCTGGTTCCAAATCTCGACGGTTCACCAGCAACCTAGAGACAACCGCGACATTCGTCTCGATACAGAGGACGCATTGCCAGCAAACGAAGCAAAGGCCAAATTCCTAGCTTCGGGGTCTTAACGGCAAGTCATATAAAGCCTGAAAGACTATCGGAGATCATCCCACACCAGCGCGGAGTAGTTATGACTCATCGGGGCTCTCCAAAATGAGCCTAACCTCAAGTAAAAAGCGGCATGGCAAATTCCTAACGCTTGCTCTTCCGACGGTCAAACTGCCAAGGAGGATTGCTTGAAGACGTCTTGTCCAGCCCCCGAAGGGATCAGAGACATGGCAGTCGTAGGGCTACTCGAACAGCATGATTGCCTATCGAGGAATATATCAGCTCATGCGACGGTACGACGGCCAAAACCCTAAGTACCACAGACCCTAACGGACTTCTGTCGTAAAGAGCAGAGGTTAACTGTGACGTTAGGATATTCTTGAGAGATCTGCTCGATCCGTTTCGACTCGTGAGGAAATTGATGTCTTTGCGAGAACTTGTCGATTCGTCTCGACTCGTGAGATAAAGCCTTAGGCAGTAGGGATTAAAAAAACCTGTTTCCTAAGCACTGGTACCCTGCAAGTCGGCCCAAAACGGTCTCTTGCATACTATCCACGGGTCACACTCTCCAAAGTCGAATCTCGACAAGGAGGGAAACAACCGCTTACGGGTCCTCTCGACTCGTAAGAGGGAAAACTCTCTTATAGGATCCTTACGACTTATAAGAGAAAACACACTTAGGAATCCTCACGACTCCTAAGGAGAAAATACACCTACGAGATCCTCACGACTCGTAGGGAGAAAAGTCTTTATGATACCCTCACGGCTCATAAAGTTGAAAAGTCTTAGGTGGCAGATCCTAACCCTGTCTCCTAAGCCATCACCGTCCTGCAAAGAGGTCAAGATGGACCATCTATGAGCCACACTTGCCAAAGCTACATGCCACTGAAATGGAGAAGTTACTCATGAGCGTATAAACTACTTCACGCCAGAGTAAGACATAAAGAAATAAAAGGGTGTGGCTCATGGAGTTGAGAGTTTGGAACTATATCTCTTAAGAGTCGAGATTTGAGTCAATGATAAATGACGACGCTTGTGTCCGCTCGTTATCTTCTCAGATCAAGATTCTGAAAGATGTATACCAACCCGAAACTGGTCATACGCTATGCATAACTCTGCACTACTTCACCCACGTACATACTTACGTGGGAAAAGTAGTGGGGGGCATTTGTTCCCGCCAAAAATTTCTGCGCAAAGGAGTCCAAGGATCAAATGGCAGCGATACGCGGAAATGCGAACCAGTATCTTCCGGCTTGTATTTTGATAAACTTCCGAAAGAGAAACTATTAAATTATGATGGTATTGGAAGTATCTCGAAAAACCCTTCGATTTGATATATTATGGGCCTCATAATTCATCCGGGATCAAAAGTTATGAGGCATCACGTGTCCACACTTGATGGACTTTTAAGAACCCGCTGGAGGAGTTAAAAGATATAATAAAAACTCAAAAAAAAAAAGACCCCAATGGGGCATCATGTGCTCACACGTGACCATGGGTCACGTGCAGACACGTGATGGGCTCTTAAGGCCTCTAAAATAATGAATAGAATTAAATTCTAAAATCTGTTCCCTGATTAAAAATCAGAAGTTACCTCAATGAGGTATCACGTGCTCACACGTGATCAATGGTCACGTGTTGACACGTGATGGTTAAAACTGAAGCATAAACAAGCGGCCGTTAAAGAACTCAATTGGGGGTCACGTGCTCACACGTGACCAAGGGTCACGTGTCAGCACGTGACTGGTTTCGAAAGCCTTACAGTTAATAGAATTAAATTCTAAAAGCTTCTAAATCTTTCCAAATGGAAAAGGATTATGGGAACCGTTGGATTAAAGATCCAAGGGTGATTAAATGTCACCAATTTATGGAAAAATCCTAGACAAGGAAAGATTTCCCCAAATCTCACCGAAATAACAAACAGAATATCTTTTGGATTTAAAATCCAACGGTGAATAAAATTCACTGAATGATCTAAAGGCTCATATTAAATATGAAAACAAATCAAATCTTTCAATGAGAGATTTGCTAAACAAATTGATTCTTTTCCTTCTCCTATAAATAGGAGCCAAGAAAAGAAGAGTGGGGGATCTACTTTTTTAGGAGAAGAAACAGAGGGAGGAGAATTTAATTCTCAAGAGAAAAAAGAAAAGAGAGGAGAATTTAATTCTCTGCAAAAGAAAAACCCTAGGTAAGAAAAGAGAGGCTTCAAAAGAGAATTTAATTCTCAAAAGAGTTTAACTCTTATATAAAAAAAAAAAAGAACTTAGTTCTTCTTCTGGTTGAAGATCTGCACAGAGCACATCTCCCCATAAGTTGAGAATTTAATTCTCATCGGGTCGAGATCCTGCCATGCAGATCCTAAACTTAGAAGGGGAATTGAGTTTTGAGAATTTAATTCTCCCAGACTCACAGGAATTTAATTCCTCCTAAAATGAAACTGGGGTTTAACCCTAATCAAGAATTTAATTCTTTTACATATCTGGGAATTTAATTCCTTTAAAAAGAAATTGGGGTTTTGCCCTAAATAAGAATTTAATTCTTTCACAATAGGAATTTAATTCCTCCAAAACAAAATTAGGGTTTAACCCTACAGAGAATTCAATTCTTAAAAGATCTCTGTTCATGAAAAGAACTAAGGTCACGTGTCCCCACGTGACCCCTAAAAAGATCCCCAAAAATAAAGAGGAAGAAACTTTGAGGCAATGCCTCACGTGCTCCCACGTGACTCCCAAAACGCAGAAAGAAAAAGCAAAGGAAATGAAAGCTTTGGGCGCTCTCACGTGTTATCACGTGACCCCTCAGCAAATGCTTTAACAATCGGCGCACAGATCCTCATCACGTGCCAACACGTGATACCCTAAAATAAAAATAAAAGTGTTTAACACTTATTCGCAGATTTGAGGATAAAACAAAAGGAGATCTGGCTCCACATTTAGGGCGCCCTCACGTGTCTCCACGTGACCCCTAACAAACCCCTTTAATATCCAATGGATGGATGTCTATCACGTGCCCGCACGTGATAGCCAGAGAGTCAAAAAGTGTTTAACACTTATTTGCAGAACAAAGTAAAAGGAAATCTGGCCCCATCTTCAGATGCCTCACGTGCTCACACGTGATGGCCTGAAAGCTAAGTGTTTAACACTTATTTCCAGCGTTTAGGGTAAAATAAAGGAGTTTCGGCCCAATCTCAGGCACCTCACGTGACCCCACGTGACCACCCCATTTTTAGTGTTTAACACTATTTTTTAAAGCGCATCATGTGGGAACACGTGATCGTCAAATACCTTCTAGTGTTAACACTATTTCAAAACCAACCTAGCCCAAAATGGCTAAGTTTTTCCTGAGGCAGGATTCCCCTTTGACTGAACTTCAAATATACCCTTGTTTTCCAAACTTGATCATTTCACATGACATTCAAAGTAAACTCCAGAGCCATGATGAATGGTCAGTGCCTAATAAAAGATAAAATGTTGTCAGAGCCCCCAAACCTCTGTTTAGCACTGCTGAATGATGATGGGCTGAACCCAGACAAATGTCTAATGGTCCAAAGGGCCAATATTTCAAACATAATTGGACTTAGCCCAAACTGGCCATAAGTCCTCAAATCATCTTGAACTGAGCACATCTGCTCTTTCAACCAACTCATTCGTTCAAGGGTACATCTCTGAACTCCTCTGATATTTGTCGTTGTAATCCTTCAACGTCTTCAGAGAGGTGACAGGTCCCGACAACCATACATAGTACGGACTTTGGGGTCCTTAAACTCATGCGTCCTTAAACCGGTATCCTTCCCCAAAATGGGAATGATGGACCACCATGTCCTTAAACTGGCAATGGACCACCATGTTCCTAAACTGGAACTTGGACCACCATGTCCCTAAACTTGCAATGGACTACCATGTCCTTAAACTGGCAATGGACCACTATGTCCCTAAATTGGAACAATAGAGCCCAAATGCTCTTTTCTCGGATCTAAACGATCCCGTTTAAGTTGATCTTAGCCTCAAATATGGCTAACGTGTCCTTAAATCTTCAAACAGACTTTAGTCCCAAATTGGACTCTAGATCCCCCAATCAACTTTGGCTCAAGGGTACATCTATGAACTCCTCTGACATCTGTCGTTGTAATCCTTCAACGTCGTCAGAAAGGCGATGGGTCCCGACGGCCATACATGTAATGGACCACTATGTCCCTAAACTGGAACAATAGAGCCAATTGCTCTTTTGTCGGATCTAAACGATCCCGTTAAGTTGATCTTAGTCTCAAATTGGACTAACGTATCCTTAACAAACGTTTAAGTTGATCTTAGCCTCAAATATGGCTAACGTATCCTTAAACCAAAACCCCAAACCCAAATCTAAGAAAATACGGATTTGGACTAATCCACGTCCTACGGGCGACGACATAAATTAGTCTCCGTATACAATCCACGGGCAACCACAAACAAAACAAACACCCACGATACGAAGTGAAATTCTGGAGAAGGAGAAAGTTGTTACCGCGATGCGGTAGCGTAATTAACTGCAGGGGCTTGCGCCTGCAGGGAAGAGCGTCCGCACAATCAAAAACCCCTCAAACGAGGGGGAATCTGACGAAGTCTGCTATATCGGCCGCATCCGTTTAAATCTTCGATACATGGTGCCATAAATCAACTTGGAATCTTCGGAGAGGTGGACGGATAGCACCAATTAGCATCTGCCCCGAATCTCAGGCGAGATGCTAACGTCTCGGCCGACATTCGGAGGGAAACAACGCCATAGGAGGAAATCCCCTTCTATGGCCTCTTTCCTCCATTATTCTCTTAAAATAAACTACGGTTTCTAAACTAGATACCCAAATGAGCCCTAAGTCCCTAAGTATTCTTAGATTGGGGTTTCGCAATAACCTGATAATGATACGAATTCGACTAAAATCTAATACATCGTTCTTACTCGTTTATTACACACAAAATTTTACAGATACGGCAGACTATTTCGACTGCGGCTCCACATGCATCTCCTTCGGCTGCGGCTCCGTAAGTCACTACCTCGGCTGCGATTGCGCAGACTACTCCTGCAGCTCCACAGCCTACTCATTCCCCGCACAGTCCGCTCCTTCATTAGTCGAGTTTTTGGCAACTCATGGCTGCACCGAGAAGCAGATGCGCCAGATTACGACTTTTATCAGAGATGGAGGAGCTGGACTGAGCCAGGGTAGCTTTTCTTATATTTTTAAGGATGTATGTACTTATCTAATACATATTTAATATATTTCGGACGATATTGGTGGTTGTTTGCCTGTTCACGATAATTTAGATTGATACCATATTCTGTTTATTTATTTCTTTTATATATTATGCGTGAGATGTTGATTATGAATATTTCTGTATTTGGTTATATGATATATATATTATTGCGCAAAGGACGGGGAAAAAACATGAAGCCCATATTTAAAAAAAACTGATATTTTGTCCCTACGGATTAATCCGTAGGGCCATCTGTTGCAGCTACAGATTAATCCGTAGGTGCAATGTTTGCCCCTACACAGTTCGCCGTAGGGACAAAATATCAGGATACCGGATATTGTCCCTATGGACTCAGTAATAGGGGTAAAACTTGCCCCTACAAATTAATCCGTAGGAGCATTTATCAGGCCCTACAGATAAATCCGTAGGAATAAGTATCATGCTCAACGGATAAATCCGTAAGGGTAAGTATTTTATTTTATAAACCAATAAATTTAATAAAGATTATGTCCCTACGGAGTACTCCGTAGGGATAAATGTCCCTACGGAATAAGGCGTAGGGGCAATTATTACTCCGTAGGGATGTGTTCAGGGCGAAGACTTACACCTGCGGCCTTTACACCTACGGAGGAATTTTATGTCTCTATGGACATATCCGTAGGGGCAATCCATTATTGTAGCAGTGTTTATGATTCATCACATGACAAGCATATATCCCAGTTCTTCTATTTATTTTTTATGTTTTTCTATTAGCTTGGAGACAAATTGGTGATTAATTTATGATCCCATGTTTAATTTTGTGAACCTAGCTTTAGCTTGTTAGGTGTTCCATATAGTGATGGAATTATCTTCGATCAGACTTTAACCAACCTATATATGGTGAATCTAGGTAGCTCCGTGGTGCAATTAATAGATTAATTTTGATGTACTTTGGATATGACACAATGTAGGCCTAAGGTCTTAATTTGTATAGGTGTGAATTCACCATTAACAATGAATCTTTCTCAAAGTTACAAGTCATGTCATTAACTCATTATCTATATATATCATGCAACTTGGTTAAAGTTTGATTTTGTCACACTTCATTGTCTTGACTAATCCAGAAGATATATGCTAACAAGTCAAATTGATGGTGTCGTTATGTTTTTGTGAGTGAAGCCAATGAATTGGTAGTGTGTATACTGTGAGATGATTCAGACAACCATGATAAAATTTATCTTTTTGTTGATGGTTTTTTAATTTTTATAAAATTTCTGAATTTAATTATTCAAGGATTTATCTTAGCTTCTTTTTTTTTTTTTGGTTTTTTATATATATCCTTGCAATTTTAAAGATTTATACACCGGTAGAAAAAACTGCAATAGTGAGGAAAACATTTACGATGAACAAATTTTCCAATCTGTACGCTACCAAGCGATTTTCCCTCTTGCTAGTATTTTCTCGATAATGATATATTTCTAAGTGGGAAAGAAAACATTACCCAGGGAAAGTGTAAAAAGCATAAATTTAATTGTGCCTGCATCGTATTCTTTGATCAGCATAACTAAAAAATAGATGGGGAGACGACCTGCGGCCTCACCATCGACGCACGACCCTTCAATGATGCATAGTGCAGATAGAAAACCGGCCAATCGAGGGGGGCCTATATTGGAATTAGTCTAAGGTCGACCCATATAAACAATCTAGATGCCAGCCCTACGTTCGTATGACGGCGGGTTAGATCCGATCCCTGTCAAGACGAGGTAATCGGTTCCGCCCAGTAGGAATTTGTTAAGTCGAATATCTCAGACCTATGTTCGACTGGGTGACCCAAATGACCGGTCGTGCGCCCGGTCAGGCGACCTAGAAATCTAGTCCTGCATTTCAATTAGTGGATGCAGACCGAGCTAACCAAGCCGACAGGCCCTGATTCGGTTTAAGACTCGTGTTGCAGGCGATTCATATGTCCAACTTTATGTTTGCATACGGTTTTTAGACCAGGTCTCGGTCAGAGTTGGCGATATTTTAGATGTAGAAGGTTTTTATAATTGGTCATGGACTCCAACTTATTTGATAAGATTGTATGAATAGAATTTAATTTTGTAGTTTATTTATCATGTATTTTCTTTCATTCAATGCAATTTAAGAGGTTGAATCTATTTAGTAAACTTGTTCCCTCCTTTCGCAAAGGATGGTCCAAATATTTATCCAAAGGTTGTGATCGGTCAACTAATTTATTTGTCAATGCAGAAATTCTTGCGAACGCCTACTCTCTATATTGTATAGCGTGTAGTTTCTTGAATAAATTTAGGAGTGGCCACATCATTTTGCTTTGTGGTAGGATCATTCACCTCTTGAATTGGTTTAGCCGACAATTCAACTTTGGTGCGAATACGCTGTGAATCCGATAAAACAATTAAGTCGTGTCTGAACTTTGGTGTGAATACGTTGTGCATTCGAGGAATACTTATCACTCGCATTGTCGAGTCGACATCAATCCATCCATCACCACTCATCTTATCCTTCCCTGTGAAACAAAATATATATATATATATATATATATATATATATATATGGATAAATTAACAAGCTTCTATCTTTTAGTGGCCAACATTTCATTTTCATGGACCAAACGTTTGCATGCAGTTTAATTATCAATTACGTGACTAATTCCCTAAAGTCGTCATGCAAAACTTGTCAGTACATTTATTTTGACTAAATCGCAAAGAGAACGGGCAAAATTCAAGATGCATGGATGAACAATTAATTATTAGTAACAAACTAATTATCATACCAACAGTGATGTTGACTCAAGCAATAGTTAAATTCGTAAAGGCTCTTCTGCCCTTGACGAGAGTGCAGGTTCGAATCCAGGAGGGGAAGTAACCATAAATTTACGTCTTCGGAGCAAATTCATGGGTCCCCTGGATGCTTATGTGTTGTGTGCTTGTGTGGTTTACGTGGTGTATGCATAGGTTGGAGCTTAACGGCCAATGCCCAAAGAAAAAAATTGTTGTTAAATTTTTTTTATTTTTAAATTAATTTTTTTTGGGATTTGTGACGGAAAATTTGCATCGACTGAGTTAAGCCCAATTGATGTTGTTGACCTGTTTGGTCACTAGCAAGCAAGCATCTCTGTCACCAGTATATATCTTTACATAGGAATCGAATATGTCAAAATGTGTATTTATCAATTAAGTACGTAGTTGACTCAAGCTATTATAGTATTAATTATGTTAAGTGCGTCTCATCTTACATGAATGAAAGTCAAGAAAAAGTCAAAAACTGAATTAATAATATACCCTGATTAGTTGTCAATTAGAGCCGAAATCATGTGACCAAAATAGTTTAACCATCTATTTGTTTTAAGTATTTTTTTTCTCCTTGACATTGATATCATTAGCTCGGTGGTTTTATTAATATAAAGAATGATATTTATACAAGATAGCTGTTGGAGTTAAAAAAAATGAACTCCCAAAAAGGAATTTAAATACTTATACAGTATTTGGCCATAATATAGGTCAAATGATGAAGAATCTGATCGCCCAAAATTAAGGCATATAACCCAAAGAACAAGTTAAATGCTTGTTCATTTCAAATGGTACCCCAATACATATTGGACAACCCATTAATTAAACAATTCAAAAGTGAATTGATTACGCTATGCCACCCTCCCGATAGCGGGAGTCTCCTCTGCTATCAGGAAGCCTCAAATAGGGTGTCCGACACGCTCATTCTTAGAGCAATGCCATGACCTTTCTCTGAATAGACGTTTTGATCTATTCTTGAGGAGATAGTGGGGGATTTCCTTCCCCACTTCTGTTGATATATAGGGAATAGTTAAACATTATTCCCCACTCACAGAGAGTTATAAATACGCTCATATGAATAGATTAAATCATTTTGCTAAGAAATTGTAGATATAGAACGTTGATCAAAACTATCACAGAAGAAAAAGAAACATAGAAAGAAAAAGAAAAAGAAGAAAAGATATGAGAATGGAATACCATATTCTCTTCACCTTGTTAGATCCTCTCTCTCTCCCTCCCTCTTTTTGTCTACCCATCTTTTTCTCTGATCAAAGGATCAGAGGATCCAACCATGAAAATTTATAAAGTTTTCATCTTCCACAGGAGAGCTCGAAAGCCATGACACCATGGCTTTTCTTAAGAACCCAGAGATTTAGAACACAATGTGTTCTTGACCATCTTGAACCGATTCAAGAACATAGATCATCCCATGTTCTGCATATTTTGAAATAGACCATCCTATTTTTTCATAATAAACAGAAATAGAATTCTATTTCTTAAAGAACATAGACTAAAATCCTTATGATCTTTTATAAAAACATACATGAAAATGAAAATCCTATTTATTCTTGAGACATGAAAACATGTCTTTATAAAAACATGAAAAGGAAAATCCTATTCATTTTCAAAAACATGAAAACATAGTCTTCATAATACATGTGAATAGAAAAACTCTATTCATTCATAAGATATAAAAAATATATATTCACAAGGAATCCATTGCTAAAAGCACCACGTTCTCCATACGAAACATGACTAAAATTATATTTTATCTTTGAACACAAATCCATGTGTTCATTTTTGCACAAACTATTGGAAATAAAACATACATCATTTTCAGTATGTACAGA
Source organism: Agapanthus africanus (assembly GCA_030015575.1). Lineage (NCBI taxonomy): Eukaryota > Viridiplantae > Streptophyta > Magnoliopsida > Asparagales > Amaryllidaceae > Agapanthus > Agapanthus africanus. The sequence goes on from CM057337.1 coordinate 97,000,955, forward strand.
AAACTCAATCTAATGAATTTTCATGAGTAAACCCTTTTAAAAGAGTTTCGTTGATGGCCAAGACAATGCACCATCGGGAGGCCCAAAAACAGGCCTCCCGTTTGTGTAAGGACCCTATGCCACTGTCGGCAGGCCCCCAAAACAGGACGCTCGCAACAAGAGTTTCCTTGTTGCTTGTTTAGAATGTTGACCCCACTTTGGGTGCTCCACTTACACTTCAGAATGAAGTGATGTGGCTCCTACATATAGTAGTGTCCATCAACTTTTATCAAGTTGACACTAAAACACCCAGAGTACAGAAAAACAAACTCTTTAATCATGGTTTTCATGTAACTTTTGTATTCTTTATACTTTCATGATATCGATGTAATTTGCATTCATATTGTACTCAAATTGAATGAACGAAATACATATATTCTTCTGTTTACTTTTCTACTTGGAAGTAAAACACATCTGTACTACGATTTAAAGCAAACTAGTATGGTATCTCGTCTAGATACGTTCTGAGAAAATAGGGTGCAGTTAACGGCACACGCTTGCACCGCCGGAAGTCTTGAACCCAGGACGTTCTGATCAACTTTTAAATATAAATACTTGTTTTGTTTAATCACCCATCTATTTTAAATGTTTACTCGTTAGAGGTCCATACAGAGGGGTAAACAATAACTAAGGAATAATCGACTATTCCATACAAAATAAGATATAAATATTCGAAATAAGAAAACATAATCAACATATTTGACCATATATTTAAGATACAGAATTTCTCTAATAAACCAATCTAATAATCCAAATTATAAAAATAGAACCTGAACCTTCCGTAGATCTGCTGCAAGCGACAATGGACGGCTGAGATTGAGTTGGAGGTTGCCTCCTGAAGCGTGTGGATCTCAATGGGTTTGAGGTTGTTGTGGCCGAGCTATCTGCAAGGAAGTCCTGGGGTGGTTATTCCACCGAGGACCCTCCGACGATCAAGTTAGACCGGATATTTGAGCAGAGTAACGGTCTAGTGAGGAAATAATGGCTTACTTGAACCTTCTGAAAGAGGGGTTTATATAGCGGTAGCAATGGGCAGGCAGGTGCGAGAATCACGCCGGTCGTTACGCCCCCGGCGTCATGCCTGCGTGATAGGCGGGATCCCGCATTAATGATGAGGCAGGATCGTTAATGGGGGATCGTGATGGCGTGGAACGCGGGATCGTAGGCGACGGTTATCTCGCGCATGGCGAGATTCACGGAGCCGTGGCGGAAGCGCCTGCGACTGGTGCTGCTGGTCGGTCGATGGGACCGAAGAAGATGAGCTCGGCGGGAGGCTCGGGAATGAGCGGGAGGCCGAGGTGTCTTGGTTTTACGGTAGCCCGGAGACGAGCTAAGAACGCCGAGGAGGCCAATTGTGTAGGAGGCTCAGAAGCGAGCCAACGGTTGTTTGTAAGGCGGGCACAGGAATCCATGGGTCGCAGACCCGGGGTATTTTACCGATGTACGGTTCCTGGCCCTTTCTTGCTAGCTTCGGGACATATCATCTGCTACGTTCACGATCTGGTAGATCACCGATATCGAGCTTCATCATTAGCCCCCCACTCTCGTCCCGACCTGTTCGCGGGTCGGGTTGAGAGTGGTCTGCCGGGTCACCCGAGTTGATCTCCGTTTCGTAGATATCGTAAGCGTGCATTCCCGGGCAATCAGCTGTATTTTCTTGATGACGTCAGCGGATCAGGGACCAGATCTTGCATTAAAGAGGATGCGCCGGATCGTGCGTACGTTCACCGAAGCGACAGCCCATGTGTCTGGCGCTGGTTGGCTGACGTGACGGGCCGCAGATTTCCGGCGTCCGATGGGGTATGAGCAATGCGCGTGCGACAGGTGGAGCGATGGTGGCCGTTGAATGCAATGAGTCGTTTTGGCGGGAGATGACTATCACCGTTGGATGTGTACGCCGACAGTTATAAATAGAGGTGGGGTCCCCATCAGGGCCCATCCCTCTTCATAATTTTCTCGTCCTGGGTCTCGTTAGCTCGACGCTCTCCTTTTTAGGTCGGGATATCTGCATTTTCTCTTCTGAGGACTCATCCCCTTCATCAGGTTAGACGTTTTTTTGTGAAGAGTTTGTAGAAATAGTTCGGGTTGAGTCTAGGGAGCCCCCTATAGATTCTTCCTCTTCATCTTCTGCTTCTTCTTCTTCTGAGTCGAGCTTGTTTCCCCCCTTGGCAGAACAAATGGACCAATTCAGGATTCTTGCTGCCCTCGGTTTCCTGTCCCAGAAAAGAGCCGAGGGCGTGGCCGTGCCTCGGGCTGACCCGAGTTCCGCACCAAGGGAGTCGCCGGCGACGAGACCATCCGCCTCGACCCAAGCCCCCGATGATTGCCGTGGCGGAGGACAGAGGCATCCGCGGGTTCCCGAACCCCGGAAGAGGGAAGCGAAAGAGGAAGAAGACGAGGTTCCTCTTAAGAGGAAGAAGACGGTTTCTCACGCGCCACCGACTGATATTCCCGAGGGGATTCCTGTGCAGGAGGGGGACGCCTGTTTCGTAGTCCCGTCCGGGCTTTCCGTTGCTGCCAGCCTGTTCGCTGATATGGAAGAGTCGGCCGGAGGCAAGATTCCGCGGAGGACCCTGAAGGCCCAAGTGGCAGGTATAGCTCAGGAGGCGGTGCAGGTACGTACTCCCTTATGTGTTTGAGCACCCTTTTCTCAGTTCGTGCGTCTCTAAGTCTCTCTGCTGTTTTTCCTCAGGTCCTTCAGCACTGCGCCCTCGTTGCTCACATGGAGGCCGAGGAGACTGCCCATGCTATGAGGTTGGCGGGGGAGTCTTCTTCGGAGGCCGAGGACCTGCGACTCGAGCTGCGTCTGGAGAGCAGGAGGATGGCTGACCTCGAAGCCCAATTGGCCACCGGGGAGTTCACCGTCTCAAAGTGCCGGGAGTCCTATCACCGGCTAAGTGAGTCCCACCGAGCCATCGAGGCTAAGTTGGCGGAGCTGGCCGATCGCTATGCAGCGGTGAAGAGGGGGAAGGATGCCAGCAGACGGGATGCCGAGGCTGCGCTTCAGGTGGCGAAGGTTGCTGAGGTTCGAGCTCGAAAGGCGGTGGCCGATTACAAGGGGTCGGACTAGTTTCACGCCAACCTCGGCAAAGCCTCTGCCATTGTATGGCACGAAGCTCTTGATATCGTCAAGGCGCAGTTTCCGGAGTTTGCCGACGGTGAACTCCACGCTCGGGTCCCAGTTTCGATGGTCGTGCCTCCGGCAGATGGCGACGAGGTGGGGCTGCTGCTGAAGCGAAAGCCCCGGCTCCTGGGGATGGTACCGAGGAAGGTGAGGTCTAGGCGGGGATTGCGGCCTGAACTTTTTGGCTTTTCCTTTTTCTCTCTCTTTTTGTATGCCTCCGGGCAATTTGGTAAGGCTGGGGAGCTCAGAGTACCTTGTAAAAGATTTTAGAAGTTTGAATGAAGCTTAGTCTTTTTCTTCTGCATGACAATGCTTTTCTTGCGTGAGTACTTGAGCTTGTCCGTTCTGACCTCGATCAAGCGTTAGGCCGCAGGTCGGTGGCCCATGTTTTAGATAACGATCACCCTTTGAGTGCTTGTCAGTTAATCGCTGTGAAAGAAGGTCGGTGGTCGGTGTCCTCCAGCCTCCGGAGTCGAGGTGGTGATCGTTTACTTGAACGATTTAGAACAACCTTCGTTGCAAGAAGGTTGGCACTTTCTAAAGAATTGGCCGAGCGTTGTTGCTGCTCGGGGCCTCTCCAGAGGGCAGCCTCTGACCCATCAGACGCTGAGGGTCTGAAGCCCTCCTTATGAGGCCGCCGGGCTTCTTCCTGCTCGGCGCATCCCCAGCGGGCATCATCCTGCCCATCAACGTTGTGGGTCCAAAACCCTCCTCGCGAGGCCGCTGAGTAGTTTCATGCTTGGCACATCCGCAGCGGGTAGCTTCCTACCCTACAAAGACACGGATCCAAGACCCGCCGAATAAACTCATACTCAACGCGTGATCAGCGCCTCAACTCCGGCAAAGGGAGGATACCGACCTTCCCACACTCATCCTTCGTTCGACTCATACTCAATGCGCGGCAACAAGAATGCTGTGTCGTCCCCGAACAATCCACCACGAGGAATTACCAGTGCCAAGCCAAACAGAAAGAACCGAGCAGTCCACTCTCGACCCGAACCACAAATAGATCGGAACGAGAGTGGGGGGCTAATGATGATGCTCAATAACGGTAATTCCTTATATCATGACACGTGGCGGATGACGTGTCAGATGCGTAAGCCAGTTAGGCCCCTGAGGGCCACGGAGGGGGAACCAGTATGCTACGGTGGGGGCTTCCATCAAACCTTGTCTCCAAGATTGCACCCCACTCCTTTCCCCCGAGCACTTCAGCACCCAAGCCAACTGTCCCTTGCTCTACTCTGAGCTATTACAGGCCCGAGCTTCCTCGGCCATCCGGCTCGCCTCCGAGCCTTCCTTTGGGCTGAGCTTCCTCGCCCTCCCGGCTCGCCTCTGAACTATCACAGAACTAAGATGCCTCGGCCGCCCGCTCGTGCCCGAGCCTCCAGCCGATCTCATCTTCCTCAGTCTCAACCGGACCGACCAGCGACACCAATCGCAGGCGCAACCGCCTCACCTCCACGAATCTCGCTATGCGCGAGATATCCGCCGGCCACGTCCCGCGTTCCACGCCATCACGATCCCCCATTAACGAGCCTGTCTCATCATTAATGCGGGATCCCGACTACCACGCGGGCGTGATGCCGGGAGCGTAACGGACGGCATGATTCTCGCGCCTACCTGCCTGTTGCCACCATTATATAAACCCATCTTTCATACGGTTCAAGTAAGTCATTTTCTCCCCACTAGGCCGTTACTCTGCTCAAATATCCGATCTAACTTGATCGTCGGAGGGTCCTCGGTGGAACAACCATACCGGGACTTCCTTGCAGGTAGCTTGGCCACAACAATCTCAAACTCATTGAGATCTACACGCTTCAGGAGGCAACCTCCAACTCAATCTCAGCCGTCCATCGTCGCTTGCAGCAGATCTACGGAAGGTAACATCTTGACGGGATCCGACATCCGTCAGCTGACGTTGTGGCAACAGGCAGGCAGGCGCGAGAATCACACCGGCCGTTACGCTCCCGGCGTCACGCCCGCGTGGTAGACGGGATTGTTCATATCATAATTTTGCATTATTATATTCCCCATTCTTATTCATTTTACAAATAAATAGATGTTTTTGATCTATGTCTGCTATATAGTTGGAGGTTACAAGTTCTCGGAACAAAACAGTGGAAATGATGAAAAGATGATACAAAAGTGAGACTACGACCAACAAATGGAAGAATCTTGATCAAGCCTACAGTTTGGAGAATAAATGTAGATCAATGAACAAGTTCACAAAGTACAAAGGCAGCGCAAGATTCAAGACTTCGACACGAAGCAAAGGGTAAAAGTCCACGACGTTATGCACTGTGGAAATCAGGAAGAAAACTAGAAGACAATCTGAGAAACCAAGTGAAGAAACAAGTAGGAAAATGCAACAGGAAGATTACCAAAGAAGCAGAGCCAACAAGCCCCTATATGGCCGCGGATCCGCGGCCAAACATGGGTTTTGGCCATGGTTCCGCGGCCGTGCGTCGCCCGTGTCGGTGCATTTTCGTGTCGGTGGGTCGGTGCTTTAACTAGTCTTCTTAGGGGCATATTTGTAAATGCAGATGTGAATCGAATATAACCCTAGGGTTTTTATGTTCTATAAATAGAAACCCTAAAACCACTTTTAGGTTATGCCTCTTTTCATTGATCAAAAATTCAGAATTCTATGTATGAAGAGAGCATCAAATAAAGTAAGTAGTTTTTTATTTCCATGCCCTAGGTAATTTCTTTTCAGCCATAGTATAGAATTTTTATTATCTGCCCTAGTTAATTAGTTTAGGACTTTTAATTATTTGCCGTAGATAAAAAATGTTTCTTTTAATAAATTCTCTAATGAGTGAGTAGTTCCTCACTTGTTAGGGTTACGAATAGGAGAGGTTTGAGAGATGAAAATCTCTCACCCCTTTCTTGCCCATCACATATTTTTATAGGACTCCATGCATACATATACACACTGCTCACTACGGCACCCTATCCCACAAGGTAGCGGTGATACCGTAGTATAAAAGACCAGTTGTATATGTTTTCCATGGAGGTTAGGGTAAGAATTAAGAAAGGAAGGACAAGAATCTAGAGAAAGAAACCTAGTTTCTTCCCGATGGTACTAATCCACTTTATTAATTATTACCATAACACCTAATAGATCTTAATTAGGGTATAGAAAGCGGTGAGGAATATTGACTTTCCAAACTTAAGCTAAACCTAACCCTAGCAAGATTTTAATCCTAGTCTAAATCAAGCTTAGTTTTTAGTGATAATAAATCCAACACCAATTGGAATTAACTCGTTTGAACAAATTGAGAATACATAAAATCCATGTGGACCGACCCGTATTCACCGGCTAGCTACCAAGCGACGCCGTTCTTGATTGCGGTAAAATTATTCTTTGATTCATCCTTTAAATGCACAAGCACGCAAAATAAATCATTCAATCAAATGGCACCGTTGCCGGGGATGGCGTAGTATTTTCTTTTTGCAATTTTGGGTTAATATAAAATTGAAAAATCATAAAAATTGAAAAATAAAAAAAATATATAATTTTTTTATCATCTTGTATTGTTTGAAGGGTGTTTCGTTCGAATTTTGCAGGACCGACGAACGAGTTCAGATCTGGAAAAATCCAGAGAGCGAAACAGAAAATACTAAATTTGAACAATAGGGGAAAATCAAAACAGAGGAACAGAAAAAAATCTCGGGAACCGAACAGTCTAGAAGACCGTGGAACCGCGGAAATAGCACTACGTTGGCGGCGGAATTGCGGTGGGGAAGTGTCATCATCATCTGAAAAATCCTCTGTAAGCCTTCTCTTCTTCTTCTCTGCAACCCCAATATCTCCTCTGTAAAAATTTCCTGCAGGATTCTTTACGCCAAAAATTTCTCCCCCTTCCAATAATTGATCTTGTGCAGGATTCTTTGCGCCGCGCTAAAAAAAATTGTTTGCAATTGATTGTGTTACTGCTTTGCATATTTTTAATTAACTTTAAGGGGCTTGAACACCAATCCAGATTGGGTGGGGATTTCATCACCCTTCCCAGGACCCCAAAAATCACATAAGACATATTGCATTGTCCATCAATTAATTAAAAAAGATTAGACTCAGCTCTAAGGATTTCGCGCACAATAGGACAAAGGAATAGTTGTAGGCATCGACCGTTGATCCTAACATGATTTTGTGGTGCCTAGGTTAGACAGGTAGTGAAAGGTAGCTTTAAAAGGTCCGTCTCACGGTGATTCGTGAGCGAATCCCTTCTTTCTCTACTTGTGCTTACCTGGCCACAATTGGCGGTGAAGATGCGGTTTGAGATCCTACTTCTTGCCCTTTGGAACAGTTAGGAGCTGTCTAGCTGACCTAGGTGACCCTAAATCTAGGCCTGATTGTGCATTTGTGAGTGATTGAACGTGTGTCTAAGTTTTTTATTGAAAATCATTTTGTAAAATGCTCCATAAAAAAAAACACAAAAAGAAAAAAAAATTTACAAAAACTTGCAACTTGTCGCTAAGAAATCCGTGCACCCCACATTCTTTTTCTTCTCCTTTCTTACATCATGGGTACCCCACCTCACAAATCTCTTGCCAAACTTTGGTACCCTAAACCAAACTTTGCTTCCTACGCGAATTGTTTTGGTCGAATTACGGACGACCTCTCCATACCCAAAATATCTTTGAAAGATCGAATAGAAGCGTCTAGAAGAAACAGTTCGACTCCGCTATCCACTTTGTATCAACCATTTCAACCTTCACCACCTTCTTACGTTGATACTCCTCTTTCGAGTCCTGTTGTAACTCCTAAACCCATATCTATTGCTGAACATATTGAACAATCTCGTAACCGATCTTTCATTCCGTTCAACACTTCTAGTTCTTGGGATCAACAAGTCCATTCACCTTTTTATCCAAATTTTTATCCTACTACTGTCCAACCATTCAATTCCTACCAGTCCTACCCGACTTTCGCACCTTCCCTAGACATTGCTTCTACACAGCCATTTGGGAGTCTCCAAAATCCAAGCAACTTTGAATCTTTTACTGAAACCCCTTCACAACCCATGTCTAGTCTGGAACAGTCGTTGGAAGCCTATATGGTAGCGACAAACCAAATGATGAGGAATGTGGATGTGCCCATGGCCGCCCTTATGCAACCTAGTGACCCGATAGCTAGTTTCCAACTAGCTCCAAAAATTCCAATGTATGATGAGGCGGTTGGACAGATCGAGAATTTGAGTGGAGAAAGTGAGCAAAACACCCTTCCAAATCAAGCCTACCCATCACCAATTGAATCCCACAACTCTGGTTTTGAATGTCTATCAAGTGTCCCAAATGATTCACCAATTGAAAATAAAACGTTTAATGAGTTGTGCGACTTTGTAGTGCTTGATTTGCCAGATTGTGAAGGGTCCCTTTCGAGTGAAACCATCACCAATCCTTTCGACCTCTACACCTCCAATCTAGAACCTGAATTGATAAATATCCATGCTTTTGATGAGGTGTCCGAAAAAATTTATTTTCACTTGATTAAGGATATTGACGCAGGGAATATTTTGGATGATGAACTCTTAGATTTGACTGAAATTTTATCTCCAATTCATCATCCCGAGTCATTAAATGTTTCTCCCGAACCTCATATGCGTCTTAATTTTGATGATAATTGCATGGATGGGATAACTTTTGAGGAGAATTATGAAGAGAGTATTGAGGATAGTATTGAGAATGAACCATTTTTGTTTGATGAATCGGATTTTCCAATTCATTCTCCTGAACCTTTAACTGTTATACTTCCTAAATCACCCCCCCCCTCATCCTTCCAATCGTTCCGACCACGCAAAAGATCACGCAGGAGGACTGTGAGCTTGAAAAATTTCTGTTCGATCAAAGCAGTTTTGACGCTACTAGTGCGTTCCTCCTTGAATCTGACACAGTTTTCACAACCGACATCGATTACAAGTGTTTCACTTTTGCGGACGATTTTGAAGACTCACCGCCCGAGTTTGAGTCCTTTGAATTTTCAGATGAGTTAGTTGAACCATCAGACTCGGTTGCTTATAGTCATTTCGAACCATTGATGGAATCCTTCAAGTTCGAGACAGATTACTTAGGTGAGAATAAGACTATCCCTAAATCTTTCCCCTTCGTCCTTTCCATCGCTTTGACCGCGCAAGAATCCGTCACGCTTCCATTTTCAATGTTTGGTTTACCAAGTTCAACGTACCCATGTTTTCTTATGAATCTTGAGGGATTTGACCCCATTTCTCGACGGGTTGACAGATTAGTACAATCGCTTTTAACACATCGGTCATCACAAATTATGCTAATTTATTCACTCAATTTACACCCTCAAGTTCGTGCTACACTTCTTTCTCTCTTCCGCCATTCTTCTCCGAATATACCGAGATCTTATTCCACCCTTCTTCCCATACGGTCTCGTGTGTTTCTCAACTCCTTTCTCTACACTCCATTCTTTCACCAACCCTACCATTATCACGATAGAATTTTTGAATGGTTGGTGCTAACCTTTGGTCTGTGTAAGGCTTTGTATAGTTTGATTTTTCTCCTCCCTAACTCGGAACTTTAACGTTTAAACAGTGGAAACACTGTTTCACTTAAGTTTGGGGGGACCTTGTTGTATATATATTTTGTTTTTTTAACAATAAAATATATATATATATATATATATATATATATAAACAGGGAAGTGCCGACATTTTGACCCTCTTGGTGTGGCATGACAGTGAGGACACTGTCAAGTTTAAGTTTAGGGGTATGATCGGTAAGCTTTCTTCCTTCGCATTCATGTGTATATTCTTGCATTTGCATACTTATTTTAAAATCCATAAAAACTGAAAATTTTGAAAAATTATAAAAATTAAAACATTCAATTTTGGTCATAATTAACTTGAGTTTGACAAAAAGGTTAACTAGCTAGGAACAACTAGATCTTAGACTTAGGAAATTAAAAATCCTAAAAATAACCTTTCTTAAAATTTAACGGTAGAAAGTATATGTCTTTGTATTTTATTTAGAAATAGGCAAATTTCGAGTTGACTTCTTGGGATAAGTTAAAACAAGGGAAAGGTATTGATATTTTTATTAAAGTATAAGTTTGAAAAATAATTCCTAGCTTAAGTCTAAATTCTGAAAATATATACCCTACAAATTGCACAAACACGAACCTTGAAACTTGGAATAGTAGAAGAGACCTTGAAATGCTCTTGTCTAAAGTCCTTAGTACGAAGAAAAATAAAATAAATACAAGTGTGAATAAAGAGAAGAAAAAATGAACACTGGTTTTTGTAATTACTTAAGGCTGCATTAATAGAAGAAAAAAAATTTAGTAAGGGTGCTTCATCACCTAGTGCCTTAGACCAACTGGTTTGGTAGTCACTGCTAAAAGCCTTAGCGATTACAAGACTAGGAATTACGCTTTAATGTGCGAATACATTTTGTAATCTGTCGTTGGTACCTCAAGAAGTATTAACGGTCGCATGAAGAATGTGTGAGCAATTTCATCTAAAAATTCACCAATTGAAAAGTACTTTGGTCGATGGACAAGAGTATAATAGCTTGATTTGAATTTCCAAGTGTAAGGGTGATATTTACACACACGTAGGGGTATGTGATTGGGGTTTAGATAAGAGATAGGAATGAAGAATATGACTTATATTTTTAATAGAGATGATAAAAATTCCTAAGTTGAGATAGAACCCTAGAAGGAAAACATAAAAGATGCCAAAAGCTAAGTAAATTCACAAGAATATATATAATCTTAAGTTAAATGATAAGGAAGCGTGAAAAATACTGGTGGATAATTTATGAGTCGAAAGTAATAGAATTCCTTGTTGGAAAACCTAATTGGAGAATAAAAGTTAATAGGCCGCATTGATAGGATTTTGTGGGTAGTATCCGCTCAAAACCCTTAGGAGACAACACTCCTACTACTAGGGATACCTAGAGGTTTAACGGCTTGCTGCACGAGCTCAGTGCAATCGTGTTTCCCTGCGAAAATGAGGTTAGGTCTTTTTCAAGAATAAAACTAGGTTTGCTCGAGGACGAGCAAAAGATAAGTTTGGGGGTATTTGTTCATATCATAATTTTGCATTATTATATTCCCCATTCTTATTCATTTTACAAATAAACATGTGCTTTTGATCCATGTCTGCTATATAGTTGCAGTTTACAGGTTCTCGGAACAAAACAGTGAAAATGATGAAAAGATGATACAAAAATGAGACTACGACCAACAAATGGAAGAATCTTGATCAAGCCTACAGTTTGGAGAATAAATGTAGATCAATGAACAAGTTCATAAAGTACAAAGGCAGCACAAGATTCAAGACTTCGACACGAAGCAAAGAGTAAAAGTGTCACGCCCCGCTTCCCAGAGTACGCAAGATTGGGCATGTGACATAGCCAACCATGCTACCTGTGGGTAGGAAGTATCCATCCACAGTCACATTACGGTTGTAGAGATATCAAGAACAAGATAAATAAACTAATCTAACACATTTCCAAATCCATAATAACAAGAGTCAATAAACAATAAGTGCGGAAGCAAATGATCCAATACAATAAATAAACAGTACGTCCCATAATGCGGGCTCACATCTGGAAATGAAATGAAATAAATAAACTAAACACTATGGAACTCACAGATCAGCCTGCTGGCTGAAGTACTCCTGCTCGGTCGTCGACAGTGGTAAGGAATCTGGGCCATGCAAAACCCAGACGTCAGCGCGTCATGTCAACCGATAATATAATATAAACATGGTAATAAGCAATGCAGGGATGAACATGAATAAAGCAGTACTATGAAATAACAGTGCAGGGTAATGTGTAGTGGTAACTAAACTGTCCTATCAGGTTTCTACTCTAAAGTCTTTGAAATCAATTGATGACTCGTCGATGTAACTCAATAGTATCCCGTGCATGCCCGGGACCACGGTCAAGACCCTCGGGGCTGAATCCGAGACGTGCCGCTAGGCAGTAAATAGGTAGCAGGATGGACGAGTGATGTCAGCATCATCACTCCCGGACTGGCCAAGCCCGTAAGACTGATCAGAACAGGTATCGAACTGTTGAGTTACAAGTCGGTTTCACCTTTGATTTCCCCATACCCCTAAGTTATGTATGTCAGGTCAGGTATTCAATAATCAAGGACTAATGCCGACACAGGATCAGGTAACAGGTCAGGTTTGTCTGGATAGACAACAGGAGTGGTCCATGAGGACCCCAAGTCAGGTTTGTCGGCATTAGGCATGAGATCATGTAACAAGTCAGGTCGTGGTACAACAGGTTGAGTCGGTATGTACAGGGTATCATGTCCGGTGCATCAGTATGTAAATATATGTCATATGTAGCAAGGTCCGGTCAATATGTAGTGCAATCGAGTACGTGCTCACAACAGGTATACAATCGAACAATAAACAGCAGCAAGAATTTAACGTAAACGGCAATAATAGTCACTTAATCACAATGGTGCTTTGTATTATCTTTATTAACCGGTTCAAGCACCCTTGGGGTGCAATAGTCACAGGGTAAAGCAATATCAATAACGTAAAGCAATGAAGCTATATGAAATTAAAACTAAAGCATAGATAATAGTCACATGGATGATCTAACAAATTAAGCAAGGACGTTCTACTTGGTTTAGTTAGTTAAAGCATGGATTAATAGCAGACCAATTAATTACACGAAGCTACTTTACTGATTCAATATTAAAGATAATTGCAACCATCAATTCTAAGCTATACTATACTATCGATATCACCATCACTGTGTTGTTATATATATTCAATAATATGATATTCAATGCCTAGCAAGACTCGATCATGTATAATAGCATGTTAGAGCAAGTATTCGGATACTTGCCTCGACGGTTTCGCAAACCGGAAAACACGAATGCAACGTCGGCGGAAAACACGAGACGGATGCACGGGCCACGGATCGAGTTCAAACAGCGAACAGCGGGACCACACGGACCAGAGTACTTCGAGGGAAGAACCAGGGGCAACCACGACGGGTTCGACGGCGATGGGGCGCCGGCGAGGCAGCGACGGCGGCAGCGAAGGCTGGAAAATTTCTGGGTTCGCTGGAAAGGGGTGGTGCGGTGAGTAGAGGGGGTGCTGGCCTGCTCTGGTGTTCAGGGGGAGAAGGAGGTGGTCGGAGGTGGCTCTGGCAACGACGGCGAGGATCGACGGCAAGTTTCCCGGCGACTAGGGTTGGTGTTAGGGTCGGCTCTGTTGCAGTTGCAACGCCGGCGAGGGAAGGAGGAGGAAGACGAGGAGGTCGGGACGAGGGTGAAGAGAGGAAGTCTCTGGCGTCGTCGGCGATGGGAGGCGGCGGCGACGGCGGGCTCCGTGTGCAGGAGGTGGCGTCGGGGTTGGGTTGCAGGCGCTGAAGGAGGGAGGAGAGGAGGTAGGGGTGCGGTTAGGCTGTGGAGACGAGGACGGTGACGGCGAGGTCGCGGGGAGGTCGACGGCGAGGGCACGAGGAAGCTAAGGTTAGGGTTCGGTGAGGTTCGCGATGGGTTCTGTGAAGACGAGGACGTGGGTTATAAAAGATAGAGAGAGAGAGGGATTGTTAGAGAGAGAGAGAGAAAAAAGATTAGAGAGAGAAAGAGAGAGGCGGAGAGAGATGGGGCCCACGAGGGATTTATTCCCTCGTGATTGGCTGGGAAGGGTACGGAGGTTTTAAAAAGGAAAATTTTTAAAGATTTTAAAAGATTTTAACGTTATATATATAACAGAATATATATTTTATAGTTTTAAATATATTAAATTAAAATGGGTATTTCGGCGCTAAATGAAACATTTCCAAATCGCGCCCGGGTTGCGCCCAAATGTTTCAAATTCAAATTATAGGATTTTAAGCGAGTTCCAAATTTTAAAATGAGATGTTTTATGATTAAAATGCATGCCCCCAAGTTGGACACTTGCACGCGCGTGTAGTCGTCCAAACTTGCCCGTTTCATCGAACGGGACGAAGTCTCGACGCACGGACGCTACCACGCGACTAGTGGCAACGAGTAGGCCAACATGGATATTTTTAATTTCATTTTAGGTGTTAAAATTTGTTATATGCCAAAATGACCTAACCGGTTAAAATTTAGCAAAAAGCACCAAACAACCAGGATAATTGAAATGAGCAAAGTATAACACTCAACTAGAACCAGAGATAGTATTATTGGGCTCGGGTGTTACAAAAAGTCCACGACATTATGCACTGTGGAAATCTGGAAGAAAACTAGAAGACAATCTGAGAAACCAAGTGAAGAAACAAGTAGGAAAATGCAACAGGAAGATTACCAAAGAAGCAGAGCCAACAAGCCCCCTATATGGCCGTGGATCCGCGGCCAAACATGGGTTTTGGCCGCGGTTCCGCGGCCGTGCGTCGCCCGTGTCGGTGCATTTTCGTGTCGGTGCGTCGGTGCTTTGACTAGTCTTCTTAGGGGCATATTTGTAAATGCAGATGTGAATCGAATGTAACCCTAGGGTTTCTATGTTCTATAAATAGAAACCCTAAAACCACTTTTAGGTTATACCTCTTTTCATTGATCAAAAATTCAGAATTCTATGTATGAAGAGAGTATCAAATAAAGTAAGTAGTTTTTCATTTCCATACCCTAGGTAATTTCTTTTCTGCCATAGTATAGAATTTTTATTATCTGCCTTAGTTAATTAGTTTAGGACTTTTAATTATTTGACGTAGATAAAAAATGTTTCTTTTAATAAATTCCCTAATGAGTGAGTAGTTCCTCACTTGTTAGGGTTAGGAATAGGAAATGTTTGAGAGATGAAAATCTCTTACCCCTTTCTTACCAATCACACATTTTTATAGGACTCCATGCATACATACACACACCGCTCACTACGGCACCCTATCCTACGAGGTAGCGGTGATACCGTAGTATAAAAGACCAGTTGTATATGTTTTCCATGGAGGTTAAGCTAAGAATTAAGAAAGGAAGGACACAAACCTAGAGGAAGAAACCTAGTTTCTTTCCGATGGTATTAATCCACTTTATTAATTATTACCATAACACCTAATAGATCTTAATTATGGTATAGAAAGCGGTGAGGAATATTGACTTTCCAAACTTAACCTAAACCTAAGCCTAACAAGGTTTTAATCCTAGTCTAGATCAACCTTAGTTTTTAGTGATAATAAATCCAACACCAATTGGAATTAACTCGTTAGAACAAATTGAGAATACACAAAATTCCTGTGGACCGACCCGTATTCACCGGCTAGCTACCAAGCGACGCCGTTCTTGATTGCGGTAAAATTATTCTTTGATTCATCTTTTGAAAGCACATACGCAAAATAACCTCAAAACAACAATCAGGGATCCCGCATTAATGACGAGACAGGCTCGTTAATAGGGGATCGTGATGGCGTGGAACGCGGGACGTGGCCGGCGGATATCTCGCGCATAGTGAGATTCACAGAGGTGAGGCGGTTGCGCCTGCGATTGGTTCCGCTGGTCGGTCTGGTTGAGACCGAGGAAGATAGGCTCGGCGGAGGGCTCGGGCACGAGCGAGAGGCCGAGGCATCTTGGTTCTGTGATAGTTCGGAGGCGAGCCGGGAGGGCAAGGAAGCTCAGCCCGAAGGAAGGCTCGGAGGCGAGCCGGATGGCCGAGGAAGCTCGGTCCTGTGATAGCTCGGAGTAGAGCAAAGGGACGGTTGGCTTAGGTGCTGAAGTCCTCGGGGGCAAGGAGTGGGGTGCAACCTCGGAGACAGGGTTTGATGGAAGCCCCCACTGTAGCACATTGGTTCCCCCTCCGTAGCCCTCAGGGGCCTAACTGACTTACGTATGTGACACGTCATCCGCCACGTGTCATGATATAAGGAATTACCGTTATTGAGCATCATCATTAGCCCCCCACTCTTGTTCCGATCTATTTGTGGATCGGGTCGAGAGTGGACTGCTCGGTTCTTTTTGTTTGGCTTGGCGCTGGTAATTCCTTGTGGTGGATTGTTCGGGGATGATACGGCGTTCTTGTTGTCGCACATCGAGTACGAGTCGAATGAAAGACGAGTGTGGGAAGGTCGGTATCCTCCCTTTGTCGGAGTTGAGGCGCTGATCTCGCGTTGAGTATGAGTTTATTCGGAGGGTCTTAGATCCGTGTCTTTGTAGGGTAGGAAGCTACCCGGTGCGGATATGCCAAGTAGGAAGCAACTCAGCAGCCTCGCGAGGAGGGCTTTGGACCCACAACATTGATGGGCAGGAGGATGCCCGCTGGGGATGCGCTGAACAGGAAGAAGCTCGGCGGCCTCGTGGGGAGGGCTTCAGACTCTCAGCGTCTAATGGGCCGGAGGCTGCCCGCTGGGATGCGCCGAGCAGGAAGAAACTCGGCGGCTTCGTGAGGAGGGCTTCAGATCCTCAGCGTCGGTAGGTAGTGAACTACCAGCCATGGATAACCGATCAAGGGCGAGCCCGGTTGCCACTTGGCGAGGGTTTTGATCCTTGGCGTTGCGGGGTAGGGAACTACTAGCCAGGGATAACCGAGCAAGGGCGAGCCCGGCTGCCTCTTGGTGAGGGCTTCGATCCCTGGCGTTGCGGGGTAGGGAACTACCAGCCGGGAATAACCGAGCAAGGGCGAGCCCGGTTGCCTCTTGGTGAGGACTTCGATCCCTGGCGTTGTGGGGTAGGGAACTACCATCCAGGGATAACCGAGCAAGGGCGAGCCCGGTTGCCTTTTGGTGAGGGCTTTGATCGTTGGCGTCGGTGGGTAGTGAACTACCAGCTATGGTTGACCGAGCAAGGGCAAGTCCAATTGCCTCTTGATGAGGGCTTTGATCCTTAGCGCGGGAGGGGCCGTAAGGGGCCTGCTAAGGACGGGTCGAGCAAGGTTTCTTCTCGGTGCCTCTTAGCGAGGGCTTTGATCCTTAAGGACGGGCCGAGCAGGGTTACTGCCCGATGCCTTTTGGCGAGGGCTTTGATCTCTGGCGTTGTGGGGTAGGGAACTACCGGCCAGGGATAACCGAGCAAGGGCGAGCCCGGTTGCCTCTTGGTGAAGGCTTTGATCCCTAGCGTTGCGGGGTAGGGAACTACCAGCCAGGGATAACCGAGTAAGGGCGAGCCCGGTTGCCTCTTGGTGAAGGCTTCGATCCCTAGCGTTGCGGGGTAGGGAACTACCAGCCAGGGATAACCGAGTAAGGGCGAGCCCGGTTTTCTCTTGGTGAGGGCTTCGATCCTTAGCGCGGGAGGGACCGTAAGGGGTCTGATAAGGACGGGTCGAGCAGGGTTGCTGCCCGGTGCCTCTTGGCGAGGGCTTTGATCCTTAAGGACGGGCCGAGCAGGGTTGCTGCCCGTTGCCTCTTGGCGAGGGCTTTGATCTCTGGCGGTGTGGGGTAGGGAACTACCAGCCAGGGATAACCGAGCAAGGACGAGCCTGATTGCCTCTTGATGAGGGTTTTGATCCTTAGCGCGGGAGGGGCCGTAAGGGGCCTGCTAAGGACGGGCCGAGCAGGGTTGCTGCGGGGTGCCTCTTGGCGAGGGTTTTGATCCTTAAGGACGGGCCGAGCAGGGTTACTGTCCGGTGCCTCTTGGCGAGGGTTTTGATCTCTGACGTTGTAGGGTAGGGAACTACCAGCCAGGGATAACCGAGTAAGGACGAGCCCGATTGCCCTTGATGAGGGCTTTGATCCTTAGCGTGGGAGGGGCCATAAGGGGCCTGCTAAGGACGGGCCGAGCAGGGTTGCTGCCCGGTGCCTCTTGGCGAGGGCTTTGATCCTTAAGGATGGGTCGAGCAGGGTTACTGCCTGATGCTTCTTGGCGAGGGCTTTGATCTCTGGCGTTGTGGGGTAGGGAACTACCAGTCAGGGATAACCGAGCCAGGGCGAGCCCAATTCTCTCTTGATGATGGCTTTGATCCTTAGCGTGGAAGGGGCCGTAAGGGGCCTGCTAAGGACGGGCCGAGCAGGGTTGCTGCCCGGTGCCTCTTGGCGAGGGCTTTGATCCTTAAGGACAGGCCGAACAGGGTTACTGCCCGGTGCCTCTTGGCGAGGGCTTTGATCTCTGGCGTTGTGGGGTAGGGAACTACCAGCCAGGGATAACCGAGCAAGGGCGAGCCCGATTGCCTCTTGATGAGGGCTTTGATCCTTAGCGTGGGAGGGGCCGTTAGAGGCCTGCTAAGGACGGGCCGAGCAGGATTGCTGCCCGGTGCCTCTTGGCAAGGGCTTTGATCCTTAAGGACGGGCCGAGCAGGGTTACTGCCCGGTGCCTCTTGGCGAGGGCTTTGATCTCTGGCGTTGTGGGGTAGGGAACTATCAGCTAGGGATAACCGAGTAAGGGAGAGCTCGATTGCCTCTTGATGAGGGCTTTGATCCTTAGCACGGGAGGGGCCGCAAGAGGCCTGCTAAGGATGGACCGAGCAGTGAAGCTGCTCAGTTGCCTCTTGGCGAGGGCTTCAATCCCTGGCGTTGCGGGGTAGGGAACTACCAGCCAGGGATAACCGAGCAAGGGCGAGCCCGACTGCCTCTTGGTGAGGGCTTCGATCCCTGGCGTTGCGGGGTAGGGAACTACCAGCCAGGGATAACCGAGCAAGGGCGAGCCCGGCTGCCTCTTGGCGAGGGCTTTGATCCTTGGCGTCGGTGGGTAGTGAACTACCAGCCATGGATGACCGAGCAGGGTAGCTGCTCGGTCGCCTCCTGGTGAGGGCTTTGATCCTTAGCGCGGGAGGGGTCGTAAGAGGCCTGCTAAGTAACTGCTCGGTCTTCTTCTTCTCTTCGCTGCCCCTTTTCTTCTGATCGGCTTGCTCTGTTCGGGGCAAGTTGGCGTTCATCTCAGACTCAAGCTGGATCTTACGTTCAGTCCGGGACTTTACCTCGGTCATGGTCTCAGGTTGTGCTAATGCAAAGGAGCGTAGCCACTCCTTGTGCCTATGACCTGACCCGAGTGCCGTAATGACCGTCTCGTCCTGGTGTTCTGGGACTTCGAGGAGTGCGTTGTAGAAGCGGGTTACGTACCCTTTGATGATTTCCTTGTCTCCGCTTTTTGTTATGAAGAGGTGGTCGACGGTCCGCTTCTGCCGCCTGTTCCCGACGAAGTGGCTGAGGAATTGGGTGGCCAGCTCATTGAAGGTTGAGATCGAGCATGGCGTGAGTCCTCGGAACCAATCTCGCCCGGAGCGGATGAGAGTGGTCAGGAAAGCGCGGGAGTGGGTGGCGTCAGAATAGTCTTGGAAACTCATCCCGGCCGTGAATGCGTCCAAATGGTCCTTCGGGTCGGACTTACCGTCGAAGAGCGAGATCTACGGGGGCTTGTTCCGGGAGGAGACATGGACGGCGAGTAGCTTCTCGATGAAGGGTTTGGTGAGCGAGTCGGCGGCGTACTTAGCTCCGCCGCTCGAATGATGACCTTCCCGATGCATACCTTCGATCTTCTTTTCGAGGGCGTCGAATCGGCCATGGTATACCGACGATTCGGCACATTCTAATCTTTAGCCTCTGGTGTTGGAGACCTGTGTCTGGCCGTGGCCGCGGTTCCTTTCGATAAGGTTCCTTAGGTCCCCTGGCGAGATAGTCTTTGGGCTGCCGTGACGAGTCCCGTCCGCACGACCCCATTGAGGGAGGGGGTGTCGGTCATGCCTGGATGCAGCGAGCTGACCGACACCTCCTCGGGAGGGACAGGAGCGCGTTGGGGCTCGGGGCGAGACGCTCTGGCGACGGACCTCGGTATTGAACTATGGGACGCCCAGCGGGTCATAGAATACGTTGGACCGGAGGATCTGCGGCCGTAGGAGGCAGCGAGGCGGTGGTCCGCAATGCCAACGCGTGAAGAGTCTTTTCTCCCTCTGTAGGGGTCCCGGTCCCGAGGTGGGGGAGCCTGCCCTGCCGTTTGGACACCGACGAGCGAATCCACAACGGACGCGAGTCGATCAATCCGGGCGGTTTGGGCGTTGATGGCGTTCGGGGGAGGAGATTCGTCCGTGCCTCCGTTGTGAGGGAGGCGGTGGCTAGTACTTGGATCGTCGCGGTGATCGCTCACCGTTGAGTTTCGATCGGAAGATGAACTTTGTTGAGTGGAATCAAGAAGTTCCCACAGATGGCGCTAGCTGATGGATGTCGAATCTCGTCAAGATGTTACCTTCCGTAAATCTGCTGCAAGCGACGATGGACGGCTGAGATTGAGTTGGAGGTTGCCTCCTGAAGCGTGTGGATCTCAATGGGTTTGAGGTTGTTGTGGCCGAGCTACCTGCAAGGAAGTCCCGGGATGGTTGTGCCACCGAGGACCCTCAGACGATCAAGTTAGACCGGATATTTGAGCAGAGTAACGGCCTAGTGAGTAAAGAATGACTTACTTGAACCGTCTGAAAGAGGGGTTTATATAGCGGCAGCAATAGACAAGCAGGCGCGAGAATCACGCCGGCCGTTACGCCCCCGGCGTCACGCCCGCGTGATAGACAGGATCCCACATTAATGACGAGGTAGGCTCGTTAATAGGGGATCGTGATGGCGTGGAACGCGGGATCGTGGACGACGGATATCTCGCGCATTGCGAGATTCGCGGAGCCGTGGCGGAAACGCCTGCGACTGGTGCTGCTGGTCGGTTGATGGGACCGAGGAAGATGAGCTTGGCGGGAGGCTCGGGAATGAGCGGGAGGCCGAGGTATCTTGGTTCTGCGGTAGCCCGGAGACGAGCTGAGAACGCCGAGGAGGCCAATTGTGCAGGAGGCTCAGCGGCAAGCCAACGGTTGTTTGTAAGGCGGGCACAGGAAAGGTGTGGACGGTCACAGAAGGTCGGCTACGTCCATGGGTCACAAACGCGTGGTATTTTACCGACGTACGGTTCCTGGCCCTTTCTTGCTAGTTTCGGGACACGTCATCTGCCACGTGTCACGATCTGGGAGATCACCGATACCGAGCTTCATCAGAACCCGTCGTAATATTCTTTAACCGACATAACTTTAGATCCAAATCAGAAAACATGATGAGTCATGATATACTTTAACAGAGGTAACTTAACGTGACCCCCTTGGTACTAGAAAGGAAATCTATAACGGGGATATTCACAAATTGTTGGGAATATAATGCTAAGATGTTGAATTCTGAGGAATGCTGCACTAATTAATATGCTTGGTATATTTTAATCATTAATTCCCGTTAATATATATGTACAGCGAAGTTGGATATTGATGGTTGTGATGGCGGTGGTGGCACGGTGTGGGCGATTGGTGATTTGCAACGGAGGACGTGGTCAGCGACGACCTAGCGGTGGCCACAAGGCAGCTGCAGGGGCCGATGGTGGCCTGGGGCGGTCGGTTGTCTGCTACCGGCGGCGACCAACGTTCTATGGTGACAGATGTTGACGGCAGTCGGCGGTGACTAAGGATGGTCTGCAGAGAGCTGGCGTACGGTCAGCATTATGCGCGAGACCTTGCTGGTTGATCAATAAAGAGCAATACTTCAACACTCAACATTTTCTATGTGCATCAAATCCCACATGTTGAATTTTAAATTTATATGGTTTAAAGAAGATAAGCTTTTAAAATCAAATCTTTCTGGAACCATAAATCATATCATTTCTTTAATAACTGCCTTCATAACTTATACAACTGAAATCCTCATAAAATTAACATTAAAAAAACTATATTGTCAATCATAGACCAGAGATTAATCAAAATATATATATATATATATATATATATATATATATATATATATATCATTTAAAAAGAGAAGCATTCAGTTTTGCTAAGTTAATTCGAAGGTGAAATGAGTGGACATGTTACCAACCACATTGACTCCCCTACAAATTACACAAAGAATACTAATTAATACAATATGGTATCTTACATTTATACCTTTAGGCCCCACCAAATTTCCACGTGGGACTCGCACGTGGCACCTACTGTTGACACGTTGCTTCTAAATGAGCGATACAGGTGTAAATACAGCAATTATATTGACGAGGAGAGCTCAGTTTGAAATTGAGAACTTTGGAAAATTAATGCATAGATAAATAAAACAAGCAAAAAAACATACAAGAGTTTGGGGCCGAACACGTACGCAGGTTTTGATGCAATCATGCAATGACAATGTCAGGACATGCAAATGTTGTTACGTTAACGGATTGACACATGTCGTAGCTTGTGTGGGTTGAGAACGACCAGTGATTCCATACCTGATCTCATAAAAGATAGCTCTTGTGTGTGCCTTTACGTAGCTCAAAAATATTTATTTTTCCAGTATTAATATTGTCGGGAATAGACATTAACTAGTCTTTTACACGTATAATTGGTGTACCTGCACGTGGCAACACGTAGCAATAATAAATTGAAGCTGTGTATAGCAAATGAATTGAGGATGCAGAATGTTCTCGGTATGCTGTGGGTTTTTGATCAAGAAGTTTCCAGTCAGGTACCTGGCTGACTTGGTTCGGTTAATATTCGATTATTTTTCTGTCAACCTCCACGGTTTCAATTTGGTTAGATCACTACTTGGATGTTTGGGTAAAGGAAAATTTTATAAATTTGGATAGCATAAACAGAGGCACGAGCATGGAGCATGGAGCATGGAGATTAAATAAAGCTAAATAAAGTTCAAAAATTAATTGTCATGGTATATATTTGGGTAAATTGTCAAAAAGCTCCGGCCCCCGATTCCGGAGCTGTCTAAAAAGCCATTGTATTTTATATAAATTGTTGAGAAGGCTCTACCGTTCAAAATCTTTGTGAAAAACGTCCTGAGCCGTATTTTATTTTAGGTCTTGTATTCTCTCAACTGCTTGGGTATTACATGCAACCGTTTAGATATTACAGGGCAACTTCTTAGAAATTACATGCAACAATTTAGATATTACAAACAGCCGCTTAGATATTACGGATAACTGGTATAATAGGTTTTGATTGGACCCAGATTTTTTTTAAAGAGGCCCAGGTTTTTAAAACAGTTTAAAGAGGGCCGGGGACTTTTTGACAATTTACCCTATACATTTACTCACGACCACTGTTTTGTAAGGAAGTGGGCCTATTTTTGTAAAGAGAGAAGCAAAGTGCAGTCCGGAAGGCCCATTAAGTCTTAGCCCACTGGCATGAGGCCTATCAAAATCTAGGGGACTTGATTCATGTTTAAAGTGTGGCCCACAATTGTTAAAGGCGGGACGTTTTTGGATTCGGGTTGGATCGCATAAACCACCCGTTTGGTTTCGATCAAAGAAAGAAGAGCCGTAGGATCTAGGGTTTTAGTTTTGGGAGATAGCCGCTTATATCCTTATTAATCTCGCGCCTCCTCCTTGGTCTTCTTCCTCATTTTGTGTGTGAGAGAGAGAGAATCTGATCTGAAAATGGTGCAGCGATTGACATACCGCAAGAGGCACAGCTATGCCACGAAGTCCAATCAGACACGCGTCGTCAAAACCCCTGGTAACTCTCTCTCTCTCTCTCAATTAGGGTTTATCATCGCTTATGCTTTGTGTTGCATTTCTTCTTCTTCTTTCTTTTGTTTGTGATTTAATTTGATCGTAGAACTGTCAGATTCTGTTAGTGTAAGATCAATCGCAAGCCATACTTGATGAGCATGTTAAAAGCTGTAGCTTTATTGATCTGAATGCAAATGAATGCTGCATTGAGATATTTTGTAGCTCGGTATTAATCTGGGTTTGATTCAAAGGTAGGATTTTTCTTGCTTAGGTCTAGTGACACGAGGGCTGATCGTCTGGATTAGCTAGCATCAAGCCTGCTAATTGAGTGGAACGAGTTCCATTTGGATATCGTCGAACAAAATTGCTCGCATTATCCCACTTATCTTGAACAGAGATTAAATAGTTCTCACTAAGAACAATGTTTCAAATTAAATGACTAGGTGCAGGGGCGGAGACAAGGCGGGC
Source organism: Agapanthus africanus (assembly GCA_030015575.1). Lineage (NCBI taxonomy): Eukaryota > Viridiplantae > Streptophyta > Magnoliopsida > Asparagales > Amaryllidaceae > Agapanthus > Agapanthus africanus. The sequence continues at coordinate 97,024,924 of CM057337.1, forward strand.
TAGCTAGGGCCGGGCCACACCAAGCCGTGCATCATATCTGTATAGGTTAATATGGAGCTTGCAGTTAAATTCTTATTCTATACTATATTTGCCTTGATGGGGGTATTTTGAAAGAAAATTATGTAAATCAATTCTATAAAGAGAACGATGTAATATTATGTACTAATTTGTCCTTTTAAAACAGGATTATTAGGTGTTTATTCTAATTCCTAAACTAATGGCATACCAAAAATTATAGTCCTCATCAAGATCTTTAATATGACATATGCATGCTTAATGTTATCAAAATGAATTTTATCTCATCGCAACAAAACCAGCAAACAAAGTTAAACTACTTATAAAATAAATGGTTAAATATCAATTTCAATTACTATACATTTTGGCTCGATTAAAACACTCCTGGAATTCAATTCTTCTTTTAATGTATAATAAAATGAGGATTGGCTTTCTGATAGATTTTTATCATATAGACGTTTTTATATAATTAAATTCAATTCATTTTTACTTGTACAAGTAGTGAACATACTTATGGATGTATTAATGGATTTTTCTTTTAAATAAACACTTTATATCATTTTAAATTTATAGCTAGCATTACTTTTGATACAAAAAATATTGTTTTCATGGGTTTACATTCCCCCTCTAAAAAGCAAAAAATTAAAAAACTAAGAATCCACCTGTGTCTAGGTGCCTAAGTCGTCTCCCTCGACATGTTTAGTGTGTTGACCGATTCACTTTATCAAACACTTGGCCACCCATTTATTCTCATCCTTTTATTTAATTAATTAAATAATCCGACACTTCGTTTTCTTTGTTAAGTACGAATATATAAATACTGTACAAGTAATGTGTTAAAGTTCATTCTAATACCTAATATTTCATTATCACCCACCATGATAGTTTTATGAAAACCGCGATTGGATCTATGTTACCACAAATCGCTAAACCGATCGCAATTTGCGATTGGAACAATCGTTTCTATTCGGTAAATGCTAGCGTTTTGGATCGGATGAATCACCATTCTGATCTAGGTTGAAAAAGACAAATTAACCCATTAAGTACTTAAGTTAAATGGGCATACAGTTGGGTTTGTGTTCAATTATACTAAAAATTATTTACATTTTCCAAGAATCTAAATATGGACGGCAAAAGAAATTAAATTATACACCCACACAAGCACGCAACAATACTAATGTTCCAAAAACACTCCATGTTCTAGAGTTACATTTTCCGCTGTGTATCAGCATATAGAAGAAGTCTACACCTAACATGCCACATTCCATAACAAGTGGCGTTTCGCATTCTGTTTTCATTCCCCCCATGTTCTTGGTAACATCGGATTACATTATGATGTGAGTGAAAATTTGATTCATTGTTTATGTAGTCTCTAACGTGACAATCCATTGGTCAATCGCGAAACTAGCACACAACTTGAGGGTTTGCAATTTGCATGAAGGCCGTCCATTTCTGTCAATTGCGAAACTAGCACAAAACTTGTGGGTTTGCAATTTGCATGAAGGTCGTCCATTTCTGCTGGAGAGACTGCACCTGACTTAAATGAAACCATTCTATCTGCAACTACCATTATCTCACACATACACTGTTTCTTAATTTCCTTCAGAGGGTTCTCATTGTCTTCATCGTTTCATTTTTTCTCTCTTGACTTTCTTTTTTACACTTCATGTTTTCTCTCTTTTCTTATTTTTCTCTTCTCTTGTTCCTTTATTTTATGCAAATTGAATACTTGAACACATCGGACCTTATATGTTATTTAATATAACCTAATTTTCTCATGAATAATCATTCTATTGAATAAACCCCTTTCGATTCCTTAGCGACCTTCTAAGAGCTTAGGCGACTGCATTAGTGGCTGGCTAGCTTCTTTTCATAACTTTTAAAACTTTGACATGCAAGACAAATGACTGTTCTGTTGCAAGATGTAGCTGTTGACTTGTTTTTAATACAACTTCTTGAAGAACTCTTGTATAGTTATATAAGGTCATGGATTTCCGTCTATATCTATCCATGAATTTTTTTGATGGCATCTGTAATTGTAGGCGGGAAGCTTACATACCAGACTGCCAAGAAGAGGGCAAAGGGACCAAGGTGCCCTGTGACAGGAAAGAGAATCCAAGGGGTAACGCTTTCCTTCTCATACCACATACTTTTTTCTGTAAAATTTATAGATATTGATTATCATTGCTGAATGCTGTTGATAAGTGTTTTCATTTTTGTTGGAGCCTGAATGGTTTCTTTAGATTCTTTTTTCCCTTCAGAATACCTTTCTGCTCCTCAATTTAGTTATTATATATGCATCCTTTTTTTGATGTGGATTCACCTTGCTAGTTTATCCTGTTCTCTATGCTTGTCACCTTATTTAAGGGAAGATTGAGAACATGGAATAGAACTCTTAGAAAAATTAGCAAGCACATATACATCTATGATCTATTTAACCATGAACCACGGCTTATTTTGTAATGTTGGACCTGTCATATCTTTTTAGACACACAGAACTTTACTCTTTCGCTTTCTATTTCCGGAAACTCTTTTTCATTTTTGGTTATCCTATAAACTGTATGTACCCTATACATCTGACAATAATGAGTGGAATTATTCAATGCACGGATTCTCAGTAAATGTGCATCCATGCTTTGTCTATATGACGGAGTAAGAAAGGATGCGATCATCTATGCTGGTTATTATTTTTAGAGAGATACTATGGATTCGCCCTTATATTGGATCACCGAATGGAATATCTCATTTCCTGCATACAACAACTGAGCCTTTTATCCTAAGCATATGAGGTAGGCTACATGAACCAACATAAGGAACATGCCAGGTCCAGCACATGAATCCTCCGTCTTCACTCACTCTTATCGAACAATATACTTTCATTGAGGCCTTTGGCAACCATATCTTTTCGTATCACCTCCATCCATGTTTTTTTCGATCTTCCTTTCCCCCTTTTGTCATTGCCTATCGAGAGTATCCATTCGTCGAACCAGTGCTTCTAAACGTCTGCGTTGCACATGACCAAACCATCTTAACCGGTTTTCCTGCATCTTCTCCTCCACAGGTGCTACACCAACTTTTGCACGAATATTCTCATTTCGCACCTTATCTTTTCTAGTGTTACCACACATCCAACGAAGCATGCGCATCTCCGCTACGTGCATCATCTGTGTATGATGCTTCTTAGGAGCCCAGTATTCTGTACCATATAATAAGGTAGGCCGAATAGCGCTCCGATAAAATTTCCCTTTTAACCTTAACGAAAAGTTACGATCGCACAAAATCCATGTTGCACTCCTCCATTTCAACCAACCAGGTTTGATTTTTTGATTAACATCGCTATTGATCTCTCCATTCTTTTTTATGGTGGGACCTATATATCTAAATTGATCGCTCGATGATATCTCTTGCTCTTCCAGTGTTATACCAATATGATCTCGACTTCTCTGTTTGCTAAATTTGCAATGCATATATGTTGTCTTGAACCTGCTCAATTTGAACCCCCGAGATTCCAATGTTTGCCTTCATAATTCCAATTTGGCATTAACCCCTGCTTTCGTCTCATTTACTAAAACAATATCATCAACAAATAGCATACACCAAGGTATCTTATCTTGGATAGTTCTAGTAAGTCCATCCATCACAATGGTAAACAGGAATGGACTTAATGCAAATCTTGATGTAAACTAATTGTAATCGGAAAATCACTCGTCAGGCCTCCACAAGTTCTGACACTTGCCACTACTCCATCGTACATGTTTTTGATTATGTCAATATATTTGACGGAGACCCCTTTCTTCATCATTGTGCCCCATAATACCTCTCTAGGTATCTTATCGTACGTTTTCTCTAAATCAATAAATATCATATGCAAATCTCTTCTCCTTTCTCGAAAACGCTCGACAAGTTGGCGAAGCAAATGAATAGCTTCTGCCGTCGATCGCCCAGGCATGAACCTAAACTGGTTTTCTGTTATCTTAACATCTTTTCTTAGCCTGTGGTCAATAACTCTCTCCCAAAGGTTCATGGTGTGACACATAAGTTTTATTCCACGGTAGCTTAAGCAATTTTGAATGTCACCCTTATTTTTATAGATAGGTATAAGGACACTTTTCCTTCATTCATTCGGCATCTTTTTGGTCTGCCAAATCTTATTAAACAGACCTGTCAACCATTTAACACCTATTTCTCCTAAGCATCGCCGAACTTCAATAGGAATTCCGTCTGGACCAACCGTTTTTCTTGATCTCATTCTCTTCAAAACCTATTTACTCAGGTATTCTTATTTTACGCATGAAATCACGGTTTATATCCTGAGATTGAATGACAAGTCTATATAAATTCTTAGTAAATCTCTTATTGAACAATTTATCAAAATAATCTCTCCACCATTTCTTGATATACTCATCTCGAACTAAAACCTTCTGATCTTCATCTTTGACACACTTCACCGCACATAAGTCTCTAGTCTTCCTTTCCCGCATCCGAGCAATCCGGTATATATCATTTTCAGCCTTCTTAGTGTCCAACTTCTCGTACACCTTCTTATAGACCTTAGTTTTAGCTTCCCGAATAGCTTTCTTAACTTCCCTTTTAGCCATTTTATACTTCTCAAATCTCTCTGCATCGCTATTTTTCTTCAAATCTTTATAAGAATCTCTCTTTATTTTAATAGCAGCCTTTACTTTTTCGTTCCACCATGATATGTCCTTAGATGGTGGAACACAACCTCTCGACTCACCAAGTAGATCTCTACCTACCCTCTTGATACAACTAGCCATTTTGTTTCATATTCTGTCTGAATCATTTTCAGACTGCCAATCTGCCTCTTGAATCACACGATCTATAAAAACCTTTTGGTTGCCTTCCTTCAGTCGCCACCACTTAATTTTAGGCTCTACCTTACGTCTAATCTTTTTAGGTCTTCTAAATCTAAAATCTAGAACTAAAAGTTTATGTTGAGTGGTTACACTCTCGTCTGGCACCACCTTACAGTCGATACAATAACCTCTATCTATCCTTCTCGTCAGAAAAAAGTCTATTTGACTTGCACTTGATCCGTTCTTAAACCAAGGGTTTGCTAAGATCAAGTCCTTTTACGGTAGCTTGATAAATTTAAAAACTCCCAGTAGCAGTTTATTCTCTTGTGTAATGTACAGTTTGTCATCTCCATTTGTTCAGTTGGTGATCTCTTTATATGGCATATCGCTTCTTCCATGCGCAATAATTATTAGAATACTCACATGCCTTTAGTTGTCATCGCAACACTAATTAATTCCTTAATAAGTATAGAGTTCTGTCCTAACTAAATGCTGGGGTCGAATATCGAGAAATGCTTGCACATATGTTCTTTTTTCCCCTTTGCCCCCTTGTCATTGCAAAGCTAATTTTGGAATTGACGTTTAGTTTTTTCTACGTACTCAACTATACTCGAAGAATAACATTCATGTCGGGTTAGGTTAAATTGGTAGCATATGGATATCAACAAAACCATGTCACGTCCCGCTTCCCAAAATACGAAATACGGGAGACGACTATGCCAGCCATGCTCCTTCGGTCAAGGATAATCCCGCCGTAGTCACACTTCGGCTTCTAGTATTGCATGGTAATCAGTAATTACAACACAGAAGTAAAGGAAACACATTACTAGTTTATTACATCAATTTTCATTGTTCACAGTTTACAATAGATTGAAATAAAAGAAACTACTATCCAAGTGCGAATACAAGGTTGATTTATGGAAAGCGGTAAAAGTGCTGAAGGCACGACCGTCTAGATCTCTGCGAGCTCGAATGGTAGGTCTGACTCCTGAATCCGGTCCTCTTCAAACTCTGAGCATGCATACTTAGGTCATCGGGGCGACACAATAGCAATATTATAATAATCATGATAGACAAGAAAATAAAAGTAATAACGGTGGAGATAGTAAAGCAGGCAATCAATATGTCACTCAATATGTCACTAACTGATGTAATGTATGATCTGTATCCCTATCGGTCTCTAAGTCATTTTGAAATCGAGTTGTGGAGAAGGGTGATCATGTTTAACGAGGGTCTCGTACGTACCCGAGACTACGGCCTACTGTCGCCCTGGACATAACCCTGTCAGCCGGACCGCTAGGTCCAAACCTAATATATGAGAGTCGCTGTTCGAATGATCATCCTCTAAATCACCGACCTCGCTAAATACGATTTCCTTTCCACTTCGATTTCCCTTTTTTTCCCCAGGTTTCACTATCTATGAGTATGAGCTAGTCGTGTACAAGTACGCATTAATAACACGGTATTATTCGCTATTCACTTTATTGCCACTATCACGAATCACTCACTTTTCTCTGGCGTACTTGACACTCCTAAACCGATACCATTCACGCTCGACAATGCATTGTACACTAAAACTTAATAATGACACGCACTATTGCTAGAGGTATTACGGTCGGGTATAATATATACATTTATGCCGCTAAACAATCATGTGCAATGCAAGTTATTATGCGTCTTATGATCTTACAAAAATCGCATTAAATCATACGTTCAGAATTTAGTAAAATGACATAAAAGCGATAGCAAGTAAACTCAGTCGGCAGTTCAACGAAATTGGTTTCAAGTCAATCGGGTTTCGGGTTTGCAAATTACAGTCGTTTCATTGTTAGTGTTCGCTGCTGGAAATTCAGTTTCTGAGCTGAAAATCTATTTCGTAACACAGTTTTCATCCTGTTGGGATCAAAATTAGGCGACACTATAGTTGAACAATATTTAGGGTTATCAGTTAGGTTTCCAACGCAATCGGCGGATCTGTAATATCTTATATCAACAGGGAGTTATGGTCAGGTTAAGGTTGATGTGTAAAATCTGTCACTGTAGAATTCAGCTGGACACATCGACATTATAAAATGTGTTAAAAATATCATACAGAAAAGGAATCCAGTGAAACCAGTGTGGTAAGAAAGCTAACTCAATTTTTTACATAACGATATAGGGTTCTGCACATTTTCGCATTTGAGCAAGGATATACAGTGATTTAAAAACAAGGATTAACTGGGATTTCTATTCTGGACTGCAGTCCAGAATCGTAATTCTCCTCAGTTTTCTCTATCATAACTTGTATAAATTCAGAGATCAGCTATAGAGTACTGTAGGTTAATCTGTTAGCTTCGATACAAGCCATGGAACGCTAAAATCCGATTTGTAAAAGATTTAATATGAATTTAACGGTCTAGCGTGTTTAGAAAAATTCTGATTTCGCAATGGTTATCGGGGGTACATTTTATGGGTGAAATGATATAAGTTTTCAACCAGATTTCTATAGTACCTCTATGAACAGTAAAAGGGTTTAACGATCATAAGTTCCGCCATTTAAAGATGGGTTTTCACTTAAAGTTTAGCATCGAATACTTGTTTATACGTATGGTAATCGAAGTTTTGGTTTCGTTCAATCTGTCAAGGTAAGATTTAGTTCATATGAATTCTTAACGTCATTAGAGCCCGATAAAAGATCTGATTTATATACTATGTCAAGCTATATACATTAACAGGGATTGTAAAACTTATCTAGAATCCATGATTTCCTAATTAATTTGGTGGTTATATAAAATATATATGACTATGTGTATAAAACTAATAGCATGTAAAGCAAGTGGAAATCACTTGCCTGAAGACGACTCGACGATACGGCAGTGAGCGAAGGTAGCGGCAGCGATATAGTGGCGCGGACGCGACGAGGCACGTGCTTGGGCTCTGCCGGTCGTGTCGGTTTGGGTTCTCGGTTGGGTGATGCAGGTGTTCGGGTGTAGGGAGGAAGGAGGTGATGGAGGTCGGAGTTCCGGCGAGGGTTCAGGCGATGTGCACGGTGAAGATCGGTTCTAGGATTGAGGTCGGGTCGGTGGTGGTCGTGGATTGCCGGGGTTGGAGAGAGGAGAGAGGAAAGGCGGAGATGCTGTCGGAGCGATGGGGATGAGGGAAGGCCGACGATGTGGTCGGCGGCGATGGCGACGACGACGAGGTGATGAGTTCATCGGGTTGCAACCGGGGTGAGTTGCAGGTGGTGGTGGTGGTGGTGAAGGGAAGTGGAGAAGAAGGTGGTGGTGAGGGTGTAGAGCCGACGAAGAGGTGGTCGGAGTCGGCGGTGGGTTTGGGTGATCGGCACTTGGCGAAGGCGAGGGAAACTCGAGCGGAGAGGCAGAAAAGAAGAGGGAGGGGGTGGAAATAGAGAGGAGGGGGTGAGAATAGAGGTGAGAGAAAGAGAGAACGTAGGTGACGGTGAGAGAGAGAAACGTGTGATTTTAATTAATAAAAATTTTTAAAGAAGAGAGAGAGAGGCAACGGGAATTAAAATTAATAGCTTTTTAATGAATTTTAATTGTGTAAGATTTGGGTTTAAATGAGGGTATAAAATTTTGAATTTTGAAAAGAGAAGAGAAGGTAAGTAATTTGAATATAATTTGTTGTTTTAAAATAAGGGCTTGGGTTGTTGGGTTTGGGCTCAAGAAAATTTTGAAGGAAAATGTGTGGGATTTAAATATGGACTTGGGCTTGGGGTTGGGTTCATAGGAAAGCAAAATAATTAGAAATTAATATAAAATGTAAAATGGATACAAATATTTTATTTGAATACAGGTATTGGCGTAGATGAAGACCGGGTATTACATCATAAAGTAATATTTGCTAATGGCTGCTTGCCTTACCTGATAAATAATAATATAGAATTGCATATTTGAACTCAAATGCTTATAGGTTAATTCAATCTGTCCATGACCTTGTCCACATGAAAGTTGGATAGTGATTTGTAACCTACCAGTTGTGTTTCTGAAGTAATATTTAGTCTTATTTAACGATTATGTGCTTATATAGATTAACAATACAAAGTCGGTTTTGGCTTAGTGTCCAAATGAAGAAAGATACGGAAGAAGAGGATTGTTGAACAAGGGAATCAATTAAAGCTCGTAAAACTGAAAAGCCACCTACTTATAATCAAAGAAAGTAGAATGGCCCTCGTTATTGGCTGAAAAAAGGCTAAATTACCAAAATTCCATTAACTATTGTTGATCACTAAACTTTTTATTTTTTTTAAATTACAGTAAACTCCGTTAAACTTTCAGTTTAGCCGGTAATAAAAGAGGGAAAAAGGGTTTGCAAGATAATATTTAATTAAATCAGTTATGTAAAATAAGGTTTAAAAGGCCGATTAATTGATGTAAAAAGTTTTCGGCTAGCAACCACCAATGGCATGGAATAATATTAAAAGGCCGAATGACCGCATAATTGCTTTTGCGCTAGATATGTTGTAATTTGGCCTATGCAGATTACCTATCCGCACTCAAACTAAATTCTCACTTGATAAAGGCTGGATTCTGTTTTGTTTCTCTACGTTGTCCTATTTTTCCCTATCTTTTTTGACTTTTTCACTGTATATATATTGAAAAATATATGTTTGTAGAGCTGCACATAATCCGATTATATGGGGGATAATATTTTGTTTATGCGTTATGCGCTGGCTGATCGAATAGAGAACGAATATGTATATTACAACATTGAATCGATTAATATCTGTTACTTCGTTTAAGAGATTACATGCCAAAAAGCTAATTCAATTACCGCTAATGTTATCCAGATAAGTAACCGCTATTCTATCCTTTGGCAGCTATGCCAATAAGCAACTTTCATGTCTTGATTATCTGAATGCTATATTGAACCCTGTTGCTCAACATATGAAAATCCTTTTTACGATAGCACATCTTGTACTCTTTATACTTTCAGATTCCTCACCTCAGACCTACTGAGTACAAGAGGTCGAGGTTGGCAAGGAACCGCAGGACAGTGAATCGTGCTTATGGTGGCGTCCTTTCCGGTAGCGCTGTCAAAGAGAGGTGAGTTGCTTTGATCTTTATTTTACTTGCGACATTTGTGGATTTCTCATTTTGGTTCTCTTCCTTTTGAATCTGATCTTGAATCCTTCCTCGCTCAATGTTGTAGGATCGTCCGTGCTTTTTTGGTAGAAGAGCAGAAGATTGTTAAGAAAGTTTTGAAGATCCAGAAGGCTAAAGAAAAGCTAGCTGGCAAGAGTTGAAGAGACTTGAGTTCAACTAAGAAGCAAAAAGTTTTGAGGGTGTTGTCTACTTAAAGAATGAAAATTTTGAATTCATGATGATATGTATGATTGATGCATACCCTCGTTCTTTAGTTGGAGTCGACCTGCATTTATTTTGACTTCGAGACTTGGTTTTTTTGGTATTTTTTGGTTAGCTTTTGTACGTGGAGAATACACTTGTTGATTTAGTGATCTATCTGGTTGCTAGTTTTGAACTTGCCTTGAATCTTTTCTTATCATCTTTTTTTCCCTTTTATTTTACTACTACTTCAAAATGTTGACTTCATAAAAATTGTGTATGATATTATAAAAATTTATGTCTGATGCATGCTTATTTGTATCTCTGTTATGATGAAGGTATAAATTGTTGTTTTCCATCTCGGTCTTTCTGTGATTTGAATAAATATTATTAAGCTGTTATGTATCACAGTACGCTTCCGATTATATTAACACTCAAATAATATGATTTTTTAATAGAATGCTGAATTTTCGTTTGTGTTTTATAGTATGACTTGTTTCTATTAATAATTCTAATCAGTGTTTATGAGCTTTTCTGATCATTCTAGAACTCACCACACATTGTGTGGGTTTTACCCCTAGTTTATTCTACAATTGGTGCCTTGTCCATTTACATGTTGAACTTGAGAGTAGGACCTATTAATTTTAAATTTTGAGGACAGAAATTTTTCTGCTAGATTAAGCGACCCTAAAGCAAATATTTTGGAGTAATATTTTCTTACCAGCCTACAGGGCCGACAAGAAAAGGGCCCTTTTTTTGGGCCTATTCTCCTATAGAAGGCCTAAAAGTATGCTTGGAATTTCTGAATATTTTTTTTGTACACTATTTCCATCCATTAAAACAAAACCAAAAAACAAAAAATGAAGATATTATTTACAAATACGGCTTTTTGATCCCCTAACATTAATTTCTGCCATATGCCTGCATGTTGCTAGTTAATGATATTGTAACAATCGAAAAATTACAAATTCATGGAAAAATTATGTGAAAAAATTGGGTGTTAAAGCTTGTGTTTGTGTCGGTAAAAAAAATAAATTCTGCATGATTGACGGTTAACAGCGTGGGGAAAAGACGGTATTGGCATGAATAAGATGAAGATGTAATAAATGGCTTGTTTGATTACAAGAGACTTATATAATTGTTACCATATAAAACTCACCATTCCACTTCTAATTGCAATTTATCCGGTGAAACTTGTCTCTTATATTTAAACGATTGTGCTGTTTTTAATATAGGAAAGATATATAATTGGTTCATTTCATCTTAAAAGGAGGGGAAAAGTGAAGGGAAAAAAAAGGTTCATTGGTTCAGTTCTTGTAAGTAAACATGAGTATACTTCAAAATAGTACTAAATTAGCGACGGAATCTGATAATTATGCGAGTGGGATAACAGATATTATGAAGCAAGTGTTTTTTAGCAAAAAAATAGACCACAAGTCAGTTTTTGCAGAAATGTAAAAACACATGGTGGATTTTTGTAAATATTCCAATATTTAATTATATGGTGTTTTGTTCTAAGTAATTCACTACGGTTTCTTTTGATGTCTTATATCGACATATCTAGCTAATGGTATATCTCGGCTTCAATAATTTATTGAAATTTTATATTAGTGATGGAGGTACTTTTCGGGTCTCCGTCAGATGTTGTCTTCCGCTGATCTCCTGATGGACTTAGGTGGTTACCTTCCATTGCGTGTGGGTCTCAATGGGTTTTGGTGGAAGAGGTGATATAAGGAGTTCGGTGCCGAGTACCTGCAAAGAAGTCCCGGGGTGGTTTGGTACCACCAAGGACCCTCCGACGATCAAGTTAGTGATGAGATCCGAGCAGAGTAACAGCTTAAAAGAGTAAAGAATGGCTTACTTGACCCCTCTGTGACGGAGGTTTATATAGCAGTGGTGGCATGCAGCAGCAAGTGCAAGAATCTTGCCAGCAGTTACGCTCCCGACGCCACGCCTGCGTAAAGAGCGGATCGCCCATTAATGGGGATCGTGATGGCGTGGAACATGGGATGTTGCTGGCGGAGAATCTGCGCATGACGAGATTTGCGGAGCGGCGGTTACGCCTGTGAGTGGTGGAGTTGGTTGGTCGGAGGGACCGAGGAAGATGGTCTCGACGGGAGAGCTCGGGAACGAGCGAGAGGGTCGAGGTATTTTGGTTCTGCGGTAGCTCGGAGGCGAGCTGAGAAGCCGAGGAGGCCAATTTGCAGGGGGGCCTGAGGTGAGCCAGCTTTGTGCTTGTAGGTCGGGTACAGGAGTGGCCTGATCGGCCCCTGTGGGCCCTCTCTTCTGAGTTCTGGGACACGTCATCTGCCACGTGTCCTGATCTGGAAGGTCGCCAATATAGAGCATCATCAATTAGGGATATCCTACAAAGAATTGTAAGGAACAGTGAGAACTATAGTATAATATGTGGATTATTTCTAGACAATTATTCTTCTCTACTTTTTGTGTATTGATTTTTGGCGAAAATAATGGTTTAAAATCATTACTTTGATTCATATCGCTCAGCTTGTTAAACCTTTAACGCTTGAGCATATTATAATTTCATGTATAAATTTTATTTTAATTTTATTTTTAAATGCCTTGATTCATATCTTTGTTTCTAGTGCACGTGTTATTTACATGATCTCTACCACTGGATCCCTTCAAATCTATATTCAATTGTATAATTAAGATGATGCATTCTCTTTCAATTAAAAAGTCATAAGAAAACAAGAAAAAATCTTAATAATGCAGAGCACTCTCACTGACTAATGCCAACTTTTCCTTGTTTTTACCACCGTCTGTGCGTAGATCAGTCGGTACCAATTTTCTCTCTAATATGAGATCGCAAGTTCATTGATTTCAAAAAAAAAAAAAAAATTCCTTGTTTTAAAATATAATCTAAAACAATATTCTGTTTTTTCGAGAAAAAGCTTTTCTCCAAATAATTTCTCTCTTGTACAATAAAATATCTTTCCCACGTTTGTTTTTATTTTGAAATCCAATGCACATGCATACTAGTTTACTATATATTGGCAGTTAAGTTTTTTTTATATACAACCCTTAAAGAGGAGGGATTTTGAAAAAACACCCCTAAAGATCAAAATTTTTAAAAATAACCCTTAAAGATTCTAAGTTAACTAAAAAGAACCGTCGAGTTAACTTCGGTTATTAAGGGTGTTAGAACTAGCTGTAGAGTTTGTAAAAAGACATGTTTACACTTCCTTTCTATTAACAATCCTATTCCCAAATTACATATCTCACCACCAACAAAAAAATAGGAACATCTTTGTGCAAAAAAAAAAATAGCATCATCTATAATAACATAAGCAATACCTCTTTATTTGCTTCAGTTTTAAAATACGCCGTAACCTTTTTTTCTTTATTTAGCGATCTCCTTATTTTCCTCATTATTCTCCTCAACATATCCGAGACGAGAGAATTCTTCTTTAGTACATTAAGTCAAATATATGTTGGTTTTTTGATATGGCGGTGGATCGACAGAGGAGTTTAGAGGGAATGGAGAGTGTCTTGTGACAGAGAGAAAGGGGATGAGAAAGTGGAGGAAAACAATGCGGTGGATGGAGGAGTTGAGGATGAGGAGATTCCAAAAGAGAGAAGAAGATGGAGGAGGTTATTTAAATATTGTTTAAGATTGAGGATTTGAGTTGGAAGATGAGTGATGGCTTGCTTTCAAGAGATGGAAGCGAGAGGTGGAGCTAGGGTTTTTTCATGATGGGATGAGAGGATACATGATTTTTGTGGACGAATGAGATCTTAGGGATTGAGGGTAAATTGGAAATTTAATATATCTGAAAATATTTCAAATAACCATGGTTAATCATAAACCAGGGTCCAAAGTGTAACAAAGAGTTGTATTTAGTTAACGGCCAATCTTTGGGGGTTGTTTTTAAATTTTTAATCTTTAGGGGTGTTTTTTCAAAATTTCTCATCTTTTTAAGGGTTGTATATAAAAAAACAGATAACTACTCAATATTTTCATAAGAATTATTATTCATTTCAATATTTATGGTAATTAATTGATATACCATAAGTTATCCTATCATCCCTGAAGTCAAAAATAGTCGACCAATTACACCAAATTTCATATGGTCTAATTTTACACCCACAGGATTAATGAGTAATACTTTATATCCATTGATCCAATGGCTTACACCAAATCACTTGAAATTTGATATATCCAAATCAAGTGGTTTCTACTTGAAATAAACCATTTTAATATATAAAATTTGGGTTTTATGCTCTCGCCTTTGGCAAAAATAATAAAAATAAAAAGCAAGTACTTCAAAGAAACCACATGTATATATGTGGGCTTCTTTTTTTTTTTTCCATTCCTTTCTTGGAGGTTTTTTTCCCCTTTTTTTTTTGGGTTTGGGGGTAGGTTTTTTTTGTGGGGGTTGAGGGGGGGGGGGGTGTTCAGGGGGCAGGATGGTGACGAGAAGAATATGGAACCATTATCAATTGCCCAAGTGGCAAATGAGCATCCCATCGTTATTTATACACAAAAGTTACTCATTTAAATTAATACGGAAAGAGTAATAATTATAATTAAGTAAACTAAAGAGTCCAATGAGCGTGGTAATGCCGCAAGAATAAAAAGAAATCAACAGGAATGCCGCAAGAAGAAGAGAAACACGAGAAAAACAATATAGCCATGTAACATATGCTGATTCATAAAATCAAACCAACAAGTTGTAATGTACTGAAAGGATTTGTTGCCACTCTTCAGGTGTCAAACAAAACTCATCGGTGACCGATATTTACCGCGTATAACAAGATATCAACAATCTTTTACACTAAATACACATCGAATAGGCTCTTCCATTATATATTGCATTAACTAAATACAACATGAAAAAGGGCTTTAGAAGCTCCTCTCCTCCCGAGCATCTCCGTGGAAGAACTTAAGATTACAAAAGAATTGAATAAATTATTACAACAATGATACAGACGAAGACCTATTTCTCTCTACCCTGTAAAAGTAGCTAATGCCCTCCCAAAACGCCAAAACAAAAAATTATCAACTGACACGCGTGACAATGTATCGCCCCTTCTCCAAGTCATACACAGTCTTGACCTGAGGTCTCCTCCATCTCAATATCAACCATGTTGCTAAAATAAGCAGAGCAGAGATGATGAGAAGAGAGAGAACCACCGCTGAATTATTGCGGATAAGAGAGATCCAATATGAGGGCTCTTCGGTTATGTTTGATACTCTGTGCATGATGAAGGCTCCCAAGGCCCAGTCGAGTTGGAAGCTTCCTATGTTATTCGTATACGAAATTCTGAAGATAGAGATCAAAAGATACGTCAAGGGTTTGAAGACTATAGAAAGTGGCTATGTTGCAAAATGCACATAAGGCAAAATAATTTATCATCGTAAGCAGTAAATAACAAATGCACTCATTTGATAACAAATGCCCTTTATGATCGCATGTTAATTTTGTGATCATCATAAGTAGTAAATGTACTCATATGACAACATATGCCATATATAATTACATGTTTATTTTGGGGATGTGATACCATAGTATAATTCGTGGATATTAGCCAAAGAGAATACCTGTCATCGTCCAAGGAAATACCAAGGCTATCATGCAATAGGGCCACAATATATGCCGATGAAAAGCAATATCGGGGCAAGTCTTCATCATCCATATCATGATATTTCTTTTTGAGCTTTAACCAATCTGTCCCACAAAATTGTTGCCCAGCCAACATCAAATTAGATAGCTTTGGTGTGGGCCCCAGCTCAAGGAACTGCCAAACAGTAGAGAGGCCGATTAACAATAACAACCAACATAAGCAAAATAGTTTATTCAGATAATAACTGCCAGTATATTCATGAGAAAAAGCTGATATGAGAATATACTAATATGAAAAGGGAAGGATTTGTAAAACCTTGGATGTAAAGAAGAAATTCTCAGTTGCTAAGAACTTCCCTTGCAGCTTAGGTACAAAAACCGAACCCAGGTGGCACTGCTGATACGCGCATTGATCTGTATGTGAAACAGATAAGGTAAAGATACTTATTTGATTAAGTATTCGGAGAGATCTATTCTGTAAAATTAAATAAAATCTTAGACAACTTAACCCCTATCAAGCATGTAGACAATTGATTGCTTATTACGTTAACAGTCAAAGATTAGGAGTATTATCATAAAGGGGGTCACAGAAGTTCTGCAACAACTGGTTTGCATCAAAATACTGTGATATGAAAGGTTGCCACATTGGGATAATATTACCTGCGCGAAATTACAATGAGTTGCCCAAAATGGTATTGATATCATATAAACCTTTTTCCATCAAATTGTGGTTAGCTATGACGCAACACTCCATGAAAGACTCAACCGTCTCCTAATCAACACCAAATTCCTTGCCAACAAAACTATGGAAAAAAGAGGGGCTTGCCATTACTGTAAAGAGTAACCGCTAAAGGTCATAAAAATTCATATCATGTTTGCTTGTTTTCCCTTATACACTGCATCTTGCTATAAAATTATCTCTATTTCATTATCAAATGTCAATGCTTCATCTACTTTTTCAGTATCCTGAAAAATATAATATGTTCGAGGTTTGAAGTTTAATGATTCAAAATCATGCAAGAAAGTGCCATCAAATTAGCAAAAGGAGACCTAATCCCTAAAGGTTTGGATATATTAGTAAAGATGGTGCACATGAACGTTGTGGCAACTATGCCAGTGCTAGGCCTAAAAACCCTATTTTCCTCATCGTTATATGTGTACAAACCCTATTTGGACAAATTTGTAAAGACGGCACACATGAATGACGTGGCAACTCCGCCAGTGCTAGGCCTAAAACACTATTGTTTGTTGTTAGCCCAGATCCCTATGAAAGAATGTATCTTTTACAAGTACGTTTTGCGGCTCAAAAAAGTAACATGTAGATCATGATGCAATGTCAACTTGCTGAATGAACATAGGAAATGGACCTTGCAGAGCTGTTTTTTTTTGTTTTTCTGTGTGTGCACGCGCGTTCGCGTGGAGCGGGGTCAGGGTGGGTTAAATTCATGTAGTTAACCACTTAACCCCAAAAGTTTGAAGGGAGGGGTACCGGAAGTGGTGGTGGTGCGTTTGAATGTTGTGTTAGTGATAACTTAATTATGAATACTTATCTGCTGCAGCATGTCTTATTGCTGTCCCAACAAACAACAACTGAGCCTTTTATCCCAAGCATATGGGGTAGGCTACATGAACCAACATGAGAATCACGCCGGGTCCAACACATGAATCCTCCGCCTCCACTCACTCCTATCGAACAATATACTTTCATCGAGTCCTTTGGCAACCATATCATTTCGTATCACCTCCATCCATGTTTTCTTCGGTCTCCTTTTTGCCTTTTTGCCATTGCCCATATCGAGAGTATCTATTCGTCGAACCGGTGCTTTCATAGGTCTGCATCGCACATGACCAAACCATCTTAGCCGACTTTCCCGCATCTTCTCCTCCACAGGTGCTACACCAACTTTTGCACGAATATTCTCATTTTGCACCTTATCTTTTCTAGTGTTATCGCACATCCAACGAAGCATGCGCATCTCCGCTACATGCATCTTCTATGTATGATGCTTCTTAGGAGCCCAGCATTCTGTACCATATAATAAGGCATGCCGAATAGCGCTCCGATAAAACTTCCCTTTCAATTTTAACGGAAAGTTATGATCACACAAAATCCATGTTGCACTCCTCCATTTCAACCAACCAGCTTGGATCCTTTGATTAGCATCACTATCGATCTCCCCATTCTTTTGGATGATGGAACCTAAATATCTAAACCGGTCGCTCGGTGATATCTCTTGCTCTTCCAATGTTATACCAATATGGTTTTGACTTCTCTGGTTACTAAATTTGCAATGCATATATGCTGCCTTGGACCTGCTCAATCTGAATTCCCGAGATTCCAATGTTTGCCTCCATATTCCAATTTGGCATTAACCCCTGCTTTCGTCTCATTTACTAGAACAATATCATCAGCGGATAGCATACACCAAGGTATCTCATCTTGGATAGTTGTAGTAAGTTCATCCATCACGAAGGTAAACAGGAATGGACTTAATGCAGATCCTTGATGTAAACCAATTATAATCGGAAAATCAATTGTTAAGCCGCCGCAGGTTCTGACATTTGCCACTACTCCATCGTACATATCCTTGATTATGTCAATATACTTGACGGGGACCCCCTTCTTCATCATTGTCCCCCATAATACCTCTTTAGGTACATTGTCGTACGCTTTTTCTACATCAATGCAAATATTTTCTTCTCTCTCGAAAACGCTCGACAAGTTGACGAAGCAAATGAATAGCCTCTGTCGTCGATCGTCCAGGCATGAACCCAAACTGGTTCTTTGTTATCTTAATATCCTTTCTTAGCCTGTGTTCAATCTCTCCCCCAAAGTTTCATAGTGTGACACATAAATTTTATTCCACAGTAGTTTGAGCAACTTTGAATGTCACTCTTGTTCTTGTAGATAGGTACAAGGATACTTTTGCATCATTCATTCGGCATCTTTTTTATCTGCCAAATCTTATTAAACAGATCTGTCAGCCATTTAACGCCTATTTCTCCTAAGCATCTCCAAATCTCGATATGAATCCCGTCAGGACCAACCGCTTTTCTTAAACTCATTCTGTTCAAAACTTCTTTAATCTCAGGTAGTCTTACTTTACGCATGAAATCACGGTTTATATCTTGAGATTGAATGACAACTCCATCTAAATTCTTAGTAAAGCTCTCATTGAACAATTTGTCAAAATAATCTCTCCATCTTTCCTTGATATCCTCATCTCGAACTAAAACCTTCTGATTTTCATTTTTGACACACTTCACCGCACATAACTCTCTAGTCTTTCTTTCCCGCATCCGAGCAATCCGGTATATATCATTTTCAGCCTCTTTAGTGTCTAATTTCTCGTACACCTCCTTATAGACCTTAGATTTAGCTTCCCGAACAGCTTTCTTAACTTCCTTTTTAGCCATTTTATACTTCTCAAATCTCTCCACATCTCTACTTTTCTTCAAATCTTTATAAGAATCCTTTCTAATTTTAATAGCAACTTTTACTTCTTCATTCCACCATGATGTGTCCTTAGATGGTAGAGCACCACCTCTCGACTCACCAAGTAGATCTCTAGCTACCTTTTTGATACAACTAGTCATTTTGTTTCATGTTCTGTCTGAATCATCTTCCGACTGCCAATCCGCTTCTTGAACTACACGATCTATAAAAGCCTTTTGGTTACCTTCTTTCAATCGCCACCATTTAATTTTAGGCTCTACCTTACATCTAATCTTCCTAAGTCCTCTTCTAAATCGAAAGTCTAGAACTAAAAGTCTATGTTGAGTGGTTACACTCTCACCTGGCACTACCTTACAGTCGATACAACAACCTCCATCTATTCTTCTCGTCAGAAAAAAGTCTATTTGACTAGCACTTGATCCACTCCTAAAAGTGATAAGGTGGGACTCTCTTTTCCTAAACCAGGTGTTTACTAAGATCAAGTCATAAGATAAGGTAAAATCTAGAATCGAGTCACCTGCTTCATTCCTTTGTCCAAAACCAAAACCTCCATGGATAGTATCAAACCCACTATGACTAGTACCTACATGTCCATTAAGATCATCACCAATAAATAACTTCTCTTCACTAGGTATACTTTGCACCATCTCGTCTAAATCCTCCCAGAATAGACGCTTACTAGCGTCATCAAGACTTATCTGTGGTGCATAAGCACTAATAACATTAAAGATCTCTCCACCTAAAATAAGCTTAACCAGTAAAATTCTATCACCTTTTCTCCTAATCTCAACTATATCCTCAAGCAACCGTCTATCTATGATTATGCCTACCCCATTACGATTTTATCTTTACCCGTATACCAAAACTTATAACCCCAAGGCTCTATGACTCTACTCTTTTCACCTACCCACTTAGTTTCTTGCAAACACATAATATCAACTCTCCTCCTAATTATCACCTCCACTAATTCTATTAGTCTACCAGTAAGGGAACCTATGTTCCGGGAAGCTAGACGGATCCTATGAAACCCTTGCTTATTTGTCACTACACCCCAGGTCCGATGTAGCGCGCCGTTTCTGGACGACGACCTAGAAGCCCTTGCATACTTAACACTACACCCGGGATCCGATGTAGGGCTTCGCTGAGTAGGGGACGCCCCAACGATATTCTTATTATGGTTCATGTCATAGAATGTGAAAGTTTTACGTTGGCTGTCACAAGCCTACCACAACCCTCACCCTTGCTCATCCAGACTTGGGACCGGCAACGGTGGGTTTCTTATTGCCGTCCTAACCATAATAATTTTTACAGTTTCACATACAATTCCTATAAGACATGGCTGAGCCTAATTATATAGTATTCTTCTACTCATATATTAATTTCTCCCCTGTGCATCAGAACCCTAAAAAATGAAAGTAGTAGGAATAATGTACAAAAAAAATCAATACAATACCAGCACCAATAGTATCTTATCCAAAAACAAAAAGCTAATAGCATACATTGACTCATTAAATAGCTGTTATTGAAAAAAGAGCATCTTGTGGGATTAGAAGAGACTTTAGTTATGAAAATCTTAAAATGGAAATGCATAATCTTTATATGAAACGCAAATGACCATGCCAGATGCATAATTATTATGCTACTCTTATTAATTATCACCACATCAACTGTCAGACGGAAGCATTTTTGGGAGTTTCAGAGAGAGAGAGAGAGAGAGTGTGTATTATGTGTAAAAAAGTTCATTTCAGCTGAGTCTGCATGCTTACTGAATCATAACGCCTTCAAATGGGATATGTCACAGTTTCAATCATTTCGAACAAGTTAACAAAACAAAGAAATAAAAGTAATGCTGGGTATCCATAATAAAAGGCAAAATTTCAGTACAGAATAATATAAATTATATTGAAGAAACAATGCATATTTTGTAAGGAGTTGTAGCTTAAGCAATAAAACATTCTAATTAGTCTAACCATCATTTAAAGAATTAAAGGTCAACCGTCGCAAACACACACTCAGAAATTAATATAGCAAGAGTCTGCAAATGTTTTGCAACTTAAGTGGGAAATATAGAAATAGAATATTATTAATGAAGTTCGAAGATTCACATAAAAGAAAAAAGATGTTTCACATATTCGTGAGAATAGTCAATACCTTTCTCCTTTTGTAGAAATGAAAATGCTGTGGACCTACATTCCGAGAAGTTGCCGCTTGCATGAGCAACGAAGTGGTTATCCGATTTTGAGTTGTTCACATCATGCGAATAGCCTTTAGGGGAGCAAGGGTCAATAAATTCTCCCTTGGATAGTTCCGCAGCTGCAGTGCAAGAAACCAATTCCAAAATTAGATGATCACAGTATAGCCTTTTTCAGCAGTAGCATCACAACCTCCAGCTGGCTAATGTCAGAATAATTTTTTTTATGTTCTTAATTCACTAAACCTGCATTCTTATCCAGGTCTGTATATAGACAATAACACCTGTTGTTCATTGGACAGTGCTAATTGTGATGAATTGATTTCTATGTAACCATTTAATCCAAGAGAAAAATCTTATTAGAAAAGACACAGTAAATCAACATTAGAGTTTCCATATGTGTGCATTATCTTCATGCTACACTCCATTTAAGTTAATGCGCTACTTTGTTGTTATCAATAAAGCTTGACAAAGAGGACTAGATGCCACAATCATGTATTTTGCCAAAGTTGATTATATGCTAAATTACTGATAAAGGCATTCGGTGTTGTTTAGTGTTGATACACCACTGGCCTGGAGATATTTGTTTAGAACCATAGTTTTTTTTTTAGGGCACACTCCATCCACATGCAACCAGCTTATGTATTAATTTTGTCAAAGTTGATTATATGCTAAACTACTGATAAATCTCAAGGCTTCGGTGATGTTTACTGCTGATAAACCACGGTCCTGGACATATTTGTTTAGAACCATAGTTTTTTTTGGTACACTCTATGCACATGCAACCAATTTTTGATATTAATCATGTAAAAATTATTTTTCCAATGCATATATTATTTGAAGGGCTCATTAGTAAAACAGGAGATAAAAATGAAAAATGCGCTCAAGTTTCGGACAAAAAATGATGCAGATGGGTTAGGGAGAATCTTCCTTTTTTCGAAGACAAAAGAATAGGATGCCGGCTATTGGTCAATTAGCTCCAAGACAACCTCAAAACAGAAAATCCTTTAAAAGAAGGTTTGTGTTATAATAATAAAGATATAGGATAGGGATTATCAATGTAAGTTGCAAGATTATAGGTTTCCCTGATGACCTTTCCTATCACTTGTATCAGAATACAAATGCTACAACAACAAAGTCGACCAGGCTCTGCATACATAAATCTTTGATTTAGCAACAAGAGGATGCTATAGACTGGGCTTTCCCCTCTCAAGAAACTAGAGGAGAAACTATCAGATTATTGGTTGCCTGTATGAAGGAGCAACGTACATGAATTATGGCCTCCCAAGCTCAAGAATTCCTCTACCAACCAATACGCCACATTCTGCAAGTTCACATGCATTAGTTCCTCTTTGATGATAATTCCAGTGGAGATGAAAGAAAACAATTCAACAATCGATGCTTGTAAGTTTTAAGAGAAGAATTAGTTTCAAACAGATGCTTTATATAGGATTCTCTAACTAAAACTCAAGCTCATCGTCAGGCTAGCACATGAATTAATTCTGAAGGAAAGCATTATTACCTGTCCAAAATGAAGAAAACTGTTGCTATAGAGGCTATATGTTTTATCACCAAACTTAAGTACTTGTGCATATTCAGGTGGCATAGGTTCACTGGAAACAAATGTCATCTGCAACACAAATGAAAAAACTGGTTCCAGTTACAAGGAAACTCAATTATCAATATAGGAATTCAATGTTAAGGTCATAATGTTCATATTGAAAGTGATTGGCAAGTTACAACTCATAGCACATATTAAATAGATATTAAGTACAGATACAGCCATCAGCAGATTACCATCAACCGGCAACAAGCTATCAAATATAAAATCTTACTGGAAATTGAAAAAAATAAAATAAAATAAAAAACAATCACCAATCCACTTGGCATATTGATATCCATGATTACCTCCTTAATGGCCCTTGGAGCAGTTCCTGGCGTTTATCACCAAACCTAAGAATCAGCATTAAGAGCTTTAAAATGGTACTAATGGCTGCTTCCCAAAGGTGTCTACAAGGAGTTTGGGCAAGTTAGTTATTTTGCATAAGATCTCACGTTAGAGATGAGTTGAAATTGGGGATAGTTAGGAGTCTTAGGACTGGGCAAGTTAGTTATTTTGCATAAGATCTCACGTTAGAGATGAGTTGAAATTGGGGATAGTTAGGAGTCTTAGGACATCTAATTTGTTTGAAAATCCCTAATTAACCATGGTAGACCGTAACCTAGGGTCAAAGCTTGATTAATGTAACGGAGGGTTGTTTTTAGATAATGGCGAACCTTTGCGGTTGTTTTTGAAAGTAGCAAGCTTTGGTGCTTTAAAATAGCTAATGTTTTGGGGGTTGTATATAAAAAGGCTTAATTCCAAAAAACTACCAGATATTATGGTCTAATTATGAGAAATTATCAAATTCTTATTAAATATACAAGAAATTACCACAAAATTTCAAAAACTAAATGAAACCACCATCAATAAGGTGTCACGTCAGCAATAATTGCAAGCTACTACAACAAAACTTTCAAAACATGGTAGTTTCTCAAAATTTTGAGAGAATTTGGTAGTTTCTCATAACCGAGGTAAAGAATTTGGTACTAAGACTAAAACAAATGTTTATTATTTGGGTAGGCTCGCGTAAAAAGACAAAAAAACCTTCTCCAAAAAAAATCGGATGCTCTAGGATTTACATTTTGCTCATCTTTTTTCCTTCTTTAGTATTTTTTTAATACTCAAATCTCAATCTCAACAAAAAATTGAAAATGGTGGTTCTTGTTCTGTTGAAGTTACTATTTAAGCAAATGAACAAGCATTGGCTTCTCCTCTTCTCTCTCCCACCACGTTGCATCATGGTTCTTGCATGAAAATACTCGAGAGAGGCATTTTAAATTCCTAATAGAAAAAATAATATATAAATTTTGAAAAATAAAGAAAATTATGTAATGAACCATATACCCGTATTAGAGGCATCTTGTATCATCATAAGAAATTCAAAGATGATTTATAAAGGAAGTCTATTAGTAAGATTTAGCACTTATTTTAACAAAAGTAAATATGGCATTTGGTATGAAATTTAGGTGACACCTTAGACTTCTAAAAGACTAATGGGTTTCATTGGTGTAGGGTGATAACAACAAACATCTCCCCTCCCTCAATGGGTGTTGATAATAAAATTCATATGGTACAACAGGCGCAGCAACAAGCCTTCATCCCAAATTTTTAGGGTCTCTTTTACTTCCATTCCGCTCTATTAAGGACCGTCTCTTCGATCAAATTAAGTAATTAACAATTAACATAGCATTCTTAATTGTCTTTATCCATACTCGTTTAGATCTACCCCTACTCTCAGTTACGCTCGCTATTAACTAAAATTTTGTCACCTATTCTAACCGGGAAATTAATTGGTCTCCGTTGCATAAGTCCAAACCATCTCAATCGATTCTCATATTTTATCTTCTATAGGAGTTATCTCTATCTTGTTAGGAATACATTCATTTTTTATCCTATCTTTTAGTGTACCACCACTCATCCATCTTAACGTACTCACTACATGCATTTTTTTGGACATGTTTCATAATTTTCCAACATTTTGATCTATAAAAAAGTGCGGGTCTTACACCGTTTTATAATTTTTTCTAATTTAGTAATTATCTTTTTTTGGAATTCGTCAACTAAAACAATATCAGCAAACTACACCAAGACACGCCATACTGAATATGTCTTGTAAGTTCATCCAACTAACACGAGATATAGATTTAATGCCGATCCTAGGTATAAAACTACAGTGATAGCAAATGTAATGTCTCTTTTTTATTTTTCACAGAAAATGTCTCTTTGAATTTTCATAAAAAATGTCTCTTTCAAAATCAAATTAAAGTATAAATTTCCTTATTACTGATAATTCCATCCCAAAAAACATATACTATGTTAACCTCACATAAATAGTATTCTGGTGTGAGTCTACCGAAATTGGAAGATACTTCATTAATTCATTTTCAATGAATATTTTGGGGAAATAGGAAGATACTTCATTAATTCATTTTCAATGAATATTTTGGGAGCGTCATGGAACGAGCTCAAATTTAGGTTTAGTTCCTTCTTTGCTGCTTTATACCTACTATAGTTTTTATCAAGATTTGAAAGGAGGAATTTCCTATGTATGTCCGCCCTAAAAAGTGGGATAGAACTCGGCTTAATTTATGCAAGATCAAGCTCGGCTCGAATTCGTCTCGAACTGAACAGGTGTGGCTCATATTCAGCTCAGCTTACCGAGTCTTAAACGAGCCAAAGTCAAGCTCGAACGCATCTTCTCACAGGCGATCTCTAAAAGAAAAATGGCAAAGAAGCGTTTGGTGGAGGCTGAGAATAGGTCAATGGCCATTACAGGTATTTCAGAAGAAAACATGAAAGTATTTTGTAAGAGACTGGGCTGGGGACAATAATCATAGAGCCTAAGACCCAGGACTTTGAGATAGACAACAACTGAGCCTTTTATCCCAAGCATATGGGGTAAGCTACATGAACCAACATGAGAATCACGCCGGGTCCAGCACATGAATCCTCCGCCTCCACTCACTCCTATCGAACAATATACTTTCATTGAGTCCTTTGGCAATCATATTATTTCGTATCACCTCCATCCATGTTTTCTTCGGTCTCCCTTTTGCCCTTTTGCCATTAACCATATCGAGAGTATCTATTCGTCGAACCGGTGCTTTCATAGATCTGTGTCGCACATGACCAAACCATCTTAGCCGGTTTTCCCGCATCTTCTCCTCTACAGGTGCTACACCAACTTTTGCACGAATATCCTCATTTCGCACCTTATCTTTTCTAGTGTTACCGCACATCCAACGAAACATGCGCATCTCCGCTACGTGCATCTTCTGTGTATGATGCTTTTTAGGAGCCCAGCATTCTGTACCATATAATAAGACATGCCGAATAGCGCTCCGATAAAACTTCCCTTTCAATTTTAACGGAAAGTTACGATCACACAAAATCCCTGTTGCACTCCTCCATTTCAACCAACCAACTTGAATCCTTTGATTAACATCACTATCGATCTCCCCATTATTTTGGATGATGGAACCTAAATATCTAAACTGATCGCTCGGTGATATCTCCTGCCCTTCCAATGTTAGACCAATATGGTTTTGACTTCTCTGGTTACTGAATTTGCAATGCATATATGCTATCTTGGACCTGCTCAATCTGAATCCCCGAGATTCCAATGTTTGCCTCCATAATTCCAATTTGATATTAACCCCTGCTTTCGTCTCATTTACTAAAACAATATCATCAGCGAATAGCATACACCAAGGTACCTCATCTTGGATAGTTCTAGTAAGCTCATCCATCACGATGGTAAACAGGAATGGACTTAATGCAGAACCTTGATATAAACCAATTGTAATCGGAAAATCACTCATTAAGCCGCCGCAAGTTCTGACATTTGCCACTACTCCATCGTACATATCCTTGATTATGTAAATATACTTGACGGGGACTCCCTTCTTCATCATTGTCCCCCATAATACCTCTCTAGGTATCTTGTCGTATGCTTTTTCTAAATCAATAAATATCATATGCAAATCTCCTCCTCTCTCGAAAACGCTCGACAAGTTGACGAAGCAAATGAATAGACTCTATCGTCTATCGTCCAGGCATGAACCCAAACTGGTTCTCTGTTATCTTAATATCCTTCGTTAGCCTGTGTTCAATCACTCGCTCCTAAAGTTTCATGGTGATACATAAGTTTTATTCCACGATAGTTTGAGCAACTTTGAATGGCACCCTTGTTCTTGTAGATAGGACTTTGAGATATGCAAAGATTAAAAAAATTAACATCTAGAGTATGGAATGAGTCTAAGTGCTGAGTTTTATATTCTCCTCGGTTGCACTTTATATACTGTCCCTTAATTTAATTGAGTATCCTAAGAGTTGTATAGAATCTGCTCTATATTATATATTACTTTTTTTCCAAACCGTGTAACCGAGCCAAACTCGAGTCAATACCGAACGAGCCTGGTCGGGCTTGAGTTCAGCTCATTTAATAAACAATCCATGCTTTATGGCTCATGTTCGGCTCATTAATAAATGAAACGAGCTTGAACGAGCTAATACCGAACAGAACCCTAATCGAACCCGAGCTGGCTTGTTTAATTACCATCCCTAAATAGAACCTCGTTGTTGTAGTAGGATCTTTTAGTATTTGGTAGGCAATGATTTGATTAGGTTATATATTTTGTTTCTTTTGAAATTTTTATATCTCTACTCGTATAACGTAAACTTTTTTGGGTCCCCAAATTAATGTAGATGAATATGGCCACTATTTCTGTGGGAACAAAACTAAAAAAAGAAAATACTCAAAGTAATCACTTCTTAAGCTACAAATGTCATCAATCTTATGTAAATATCTCTCTTACAATCATTGAAGTCCAGGGATCTCACAACTAACACTAAGATCTCTCACCCACCACTCCACCTTTAGCACATGCATAAATAGATAAGGTTTCACACAATAATATTTTCAATCATTTCCTTAAACAATGATGGCAACTAGTTTTCACTTAATGTTGTTTAGCAGAGGAGCCTTGCACCAATCAAGGCACTAGTTCCTATATTGTATACACCCTTTATCATCGGTGTCCATTGAAAGGGGGTGAGAGACAAATGTGTGTTTACATCACATCTATGAAATCCATTAGTCTCTTTAAGCAAAAAAAAACAAAGTGATATCCATTGGTCTAAGGGCACACCTAAATTTCTTACCAAATGACAAATTTTACTTTAAAAAATAAATGTTAAATTTTACTGATAGACTTCCTTTAAAGATCATCTCTTAATCTCTAAGCATCTTATAAAGATAAAAAGATGTCTTTAATACGGATTTATGGTTCATTACATAACCCTCTTTATTTTTCAAATCTACATATTACTTTTTCCTATTAGGGATTTAAGATGACTCTCAAAATATTTCCGTGCAAGAACCGCGATGTGAAGTGGGGGCGAGAGAAGAGGAGAAGCCAATACTTCTTCATTTGTTGTAGTAGTTTCGAGAGAGAGAGAGAGAACCGCCAATTTTCAATTTTAGTTGAGATTGAAATTTGAATAAAAAGGGAAACCTTAGGTAAAGAGGAAGTGGGACAAACACAAGAAGTAAATCCTAAAGTACCTGATTATTTTAGGAGATAAGGTTTCCCCCCTCTTTTTACGGGATCCTACCTAAATAATAAACAATTGGAAATTTTTTATATACAGCCCTGAAAAGAGATTGGCTATTTTAAAACAACCCCAAAGTTCACTAATCTAAATTAACCCCGATGTTATCCAACAATAACAACAACGAGAGCCTTTTTACTCCAATCCCAATCTAATTGATGAAGCTATAGCTTGGTTTTTACTCTCTCTAAACTCACTTCGACCTTGGGTTCCAGATAACCATGGTTAATTAGGGATTTTTTGGATAAATTAAATGTCCTAACAACTCCCAATCTCAATTCATCTCTAACATACGATCTCATGCAATAGAGCTAACTTACTCAAACTTCTCGTAGCCATCCTTGTGAAGCAGCCACTGGTGAATGTATCATTTTACCCCTTCGTAACCATTTGCATTCTAAAATTAAGAAATTTATAGTAGCATTTCAAAATTCAATTATTCTAGTGATGATGAATTCCATATGAACCAGTGTTAAGAGCTCTAAGATGATGAATTCAACAAAAAGGTGTAGACCACATCTAATGCAGTGATGATTGGATTAAAAACTTATGAACAATTGATAGACAAAATTAACAAGAATATTGCCAAGAATAGAAAGATTCATTAGGTTAGAAAAAACCTGTGCAGAAGCCCCACCAAGTTCTATTATCCCATTGGTATCCGAAGGGTCTCCTCCTAGAGTTCCAAGGGCATAATTTGCAGCAACCCATGCAAATACGCCTTCATCAGAGCCTATGGCAACATAAATTGACTAATTAGAATTTCCCCACACATGCTGAAATGACAGGGGCATTCCATATATATTTTGAAGGTAGTCGACGGATACATCTCTCAACATGCAATTAGGTGCATGCAAAGACAGCAACATTTGATTCCCTATCCAAAACTAATGAGATACTGAGGTAAAGCACTAAAGTTACTCTGAGAAGGTAAGGAAGTGTATTCAGCTATAACACAAGAAGCTAACATATAACTGCATTCTTATTGACCTTCCTTTTCAAGTTATATATCTCTCTCCAAACAACTCAAATTTGAATGGGAATATTTCACACATTCATCTAACACATTACTTTCCCATAGACGATTTCCACCACATCAGTAAACAAAAATTTCCATTTGCAAACTTTGCAACTTGCAACAGTTGAAACACCAAAAGACAAGCATTAATCATATGGATTTCCGACATTCTACAAAACTAACCGAAGACTCTTACTAGCAGCAGTGGACATTACCCGATATGACACTGGCCCAATCGTCACGAAACCGAAACCCAGAGCTCCTCAAAACAACCCTACAGCTCTCCAGAATCATCTCCCTAACCCCAACATCATCCACCATCCTCAGCCCCGCCGTCGCCATCAGCCTCACCTCCGTCTCCCCCCAGCTCTCTCTCCCGACCCTCCTCTTCCCAAACTCCACCAGCTCCCTCAGCGACTCCCTAGCTCCCTCAGGATTCCCGACATAAGACGAGAGCCCAGGCCTCACCTTCATCTCCGCCGACGATTCGAGATCGATCTCGATAGGGATGGCGGATCCGAGTCGGTTCCTGGAGGCGAAGACGTGGATTCGGGTCCCAGTGCTGCCGGCGTCGATGACGATGGAGAACGTGGGGGGAGAGGTGGAGGGGAAGAGGAGGAGGAGGAGGAGGGCGATGGCGGAGGAGCAGGAGAGGAGAAGGATTAGGGTTTTCTTGGGGGATTTAGGGTTTGGGGCGAAGAGGCCCCCGCGGGGTTGGGGCTTGGAGAGGTCCATTGGAGGTTGGAGAGAGAGAGAGATCTAGGGTTTTGGGAGAAAGAGGAAGAAGATGGTGATGATGAGAGAGAGAGAGAGGAGAGAGAAATGGGATCTAGGGTTTTTCTCTCTCTCTCTCTCTTCTTCTTCTTCTTCTTCTTCTTCGCCTTCGTCTTCCTCCTCCTTTCACCGAGCGAGAGAGAGGAGAGAGAAAGGGAATGGGGAAAAAGCTTGAGCTTTTCTCCTCTTTATTTCCTCTTTATTATTACGTTGACAGTTATTGTGTTAAAAATACCCTCGCTTTTAAGTTTAACCCTATGCTTTTCTTTTTCTTATTTCGCCCCTCAAAACTTAGCTATTTTTATGTATAATATAACATCATCTAAACTTAATTTTTTTCTCCTTGTTATCGACCATCCGTTATCAATTTAACATCATTGATAAACCAGTCGTATCTTATTTCGGAAAGCAACCAAGACACACGAGCATCGGTATCCTTTTGATAGCCAATAAAGGCACAAATTACTAATTTTCGACAATTTAATAGATGAACGGCTGGTTTACCATGCAGATGTAAAGTCATATTTACTAATAATTTTGTTTTTGTAATTGGAGGGGCTGTAGAATAAGTTATCAATATGGGTGGTGTTGCATATAATTAAATTTGAAAGCTTCATAGACTAGTTGAGCCTTGATGTATGGACCCTATCTTTAAGTCCCAACTTAAAATTTCATCTTAAAAAAAAGGAGGATCCAGGAGCTCTTGCTCCCCCTCCCTTGTATCTCCCTTTTCAAAATTAATCCAGTTACCATGATAACAACCCCAACTGTAACTCCCCTCTCTCCCGCCAAAACCCCACCCACCCAACAAAACCCTAGCTCCCTCCACCACCTGAAGCAGCTCCACGCCTTGTCCATCAAATCCAACCCCCAACCACACCTCCCCTCCCTCACCCGCCTCATCACCCACCTCACCTCCAGCCCCTCCCCCTCCTCCCTCTCCTACGCCCACCACCTGTTCGACCGAATCCCCGACCCGCCCCTCCTCCTCTTCAACGCCTTGGCCCGCGGCTACTCTCGCTCCCACACCCCCTCCCGGGCCTTTTCTCTTTTAACCCGCATGCTTGACTCCGCTGTCACCCCCGATAACTACACCTTCCCTCCGGTCCTCAAAGCTTGTGCGGTCGCCAAGTCTTTAGAGCCCGGTAGGCAGAGTCACGCGCTCGCATTGAAGCTCGGGTTGGAAGATAACGGGTTTGTGCGGGCGAGCTTGATTCATATGTATGGGGAGTGCGGGGAGTTGAGGGCGGCTAGGGTTTTGTTTGAGAGAGGGGATGGGGATTGTGTGGTTTCGTATAATTCGATGATTACGGGTTGCGTGAGGGGGAGTAGGCCCGGGGAGGCGTTGGCGTTGTTTAGGGAGTTGCAAGGGAAGGGGATGCGGCCGACGGATGTTACGCTGCTTAGCGTGCTTGCGGCTTGTGCTTTGTTGGGGGCGCTTGAGTTGGGGAGATGGATTCATGAGTATGTGAAGAAGAATGGGTTTGGTTTTTTTGTCAAGGTGAGATTATTATTATTATTATTATTATTATTATTATTATTATTATTATTATTATTATTTTAAATTTATCTTTTTTCATTTCATATTTTCATCTTGAATGTCCTAGTTGCTGCACCCAAACTCTGAAGTTTTAGGTAGGGTTGAGGGATATAATTTTGTAGCGAAACGCGTTAATATTACTGCAAGTTCAGACCCTTTTTACAAGCCAAATCATGTGTTCTGCGCATACACACACACACACACACATATATATGAGAATAATGGAGGAAAAATGCCATAGGAAGGAATTTCCTCCTATGGTGTCGAAAAACACACCCTTCATCGTGTTTTCCGACGATCGGAATGCATCATCTTCATCGTTATCATCTAAGATATGGGTACACCAAATTTCATGTGATTCTACAACTTTTTCACCGTTGAATTAGTGGGTTCAAAATTAACGGTTTATCGACAATAGAACTTTTTACATCGCTAAATCAACGGTGAAAAAGCCGTAGAATCACATGAAATTTAGTGTACCCACATTTTAGATGATAATGATGAAGATAATACATTCCGATCGTCGGAAAACACGATGGAGAGTGTGTTTTTTCGACGCCATAGGAGGAAATTCCCTCCAATAGCCTCTTTCCTCCATTATTCTATATATATATATATATGCACGCACTTGTTTAGGATTTGAATCTGGATTATTCTAATACCAACTTAAATGTCCCTTTCTCCAGCAAAACTCTGAGTTTTAGTGAGGGTTGAAGGATATAATTTATACCCTAACATTATATTAAGTTTTAAATTTTGGGGTTGGTTTTTTGAACGTAATTGGAGCTCCATACAGTTCAAATAAATATAAAAGGTAAAAAACTATAAACAGGTGCTTTTGTTTCATGTAGTTTCTGTTTCCAACCTGCAGCTAGGAGCCGATTTGAGTTGCAAAATATAACTGGAACTTCTAACAGAATATTGTGACTGCAGGTGAACACTGCTTTAATCGACATGTACGCCAAATGTGGGAGCTTAATAGATGCAGTAAATGTGTTTGAGTCAATGAGTTCGAAAGATACACAAGCTTGGTCCGCCATGATCATAGCATACGCAATCCACGGACATGGGACCACAGCCATTTCCATGTTCGAAGACATGCTAAACGAAGGCATTAAGCCTGATGGCATAACTTTTCTCGGTGTCTTATATGCCTGCAGCCACTCTGGCATGGTCGAAAAAGGCTTAGACTACTTCAATTCTATGAAAAATACTTACCACATTATACCAGGGATCAAGCATTACGGATGCATTGTCGATTTGTTATCCCGAGCAGGAAAGCTCAACGAGGCCTACGAATTCATCGATAAGTTACCGATTAAGCCCACACCGATACTCTGGCGAACCTTGTTATCAGCTTGTGGCAGCCGTGGCAATGTCGATCTTGGAAAGCTTGTGTTTAATCGGATCTTGGAACTCGACGATTCTCATGGAGGCGACTATGTGATCCTATCCAATATGTGTGCAAACACGGGGAGATGGGATGATGTGAACAGAATCAGGTAGTGATGTTTTTTTGAATCAAAATCAGGTAGTAATGTTACATGGCAATCTTATTTGGTACAACTACATCCTACAAGTCTGATGTCATAAAATTATCCTGTACACAATCTGAATGGTTGGAATTGATCATATTTGTTACAACCATATTTTACATAATTTAGATACACTGTTGGAGCTGATCTTATCTGTTCCAATCACCAAATCTCATCTATATTTGTCAGGCTGATGATGAATGAGAGAGGGATTGTTAAGGTGCCTGGTGTCAGCTCGATCGAGCTGAACAACACGGTTCACGAGTTTTTCTCGGGGGATGGGAAGCACCCGAGGTCGAGAGAGGTGCACCGGATGGTAGATGAGGTTGTGGAGCAGTTGAAGGTTGAGGGTTACGTGCCTGATACATCGAAAGTCGTGCACTGGGGGTTGGATGAGGAGGAAAAGGAGATTAGTGTTCGGTATTATCAAGAACCACCCTACCCAAAAGTTTAAGCTGTCGATAATCTTAACAACCCAAAAGTTTAAGCTAACATAATCTTCACAGGTATCATAGTGAGAAGTTGGCGATTGCGTTTGGGCTAATGAGTAGCGCGCCAGGGACCACGCTCCGGGTGGCAAAGAACCTCAGGGTTTGCGGGGATTGCCACTCGATGGCGAAGATGGTGTCGATGGTCTTCGGGAGGAGGATAGTGTTGAGGGATCTGAACAGGTTTCATCATTTCGAAAACGGTGTGTGTTCTTGTGGAGATTACTGGTGACAGTGTGTTGGTGATCTGTTTGTTGTTGTTTGAGATGTTTCACTTGAAGATGTATTGCTCCTGAAATTCAATGTTGATGTTACTCACATTTTCTTTGGCAAGACGCCTTATATTGTGAACTATTTATTCATTTGTAAAATAGTAATTCTTCTATCATTTATACATGGACTTTATTTGCATATGTCTACTCCAGTTTTGATGCTTTGAACATGGACTTTATGGATCAAATCCATGAAAAAATTTGACGGGGCAAAAAGAGTTGCTTGCTTAACTTAGACATATGAGATAACACCAAATTTTATTTTATACATTATGGATTGGAGACAAATAGAAAAGGTCGATTACAAGAAAATTTTGAAAATGTTCATGTAATACAACAAAAAATTCCATGTGTTTAATAATATATAAGAGTGCAAATACATCTATTGCGAACTCCATTTTAGGTTCCTAGATCTTTATATCTTACTCACAGACCCTAGCAATCAATCCTTTTTCATGTCAAGTCTGGTGCGCTCCTTCATGTTTCATATCAACTCCAGTTTCCTGTTGAGAACTAGAGTTGGATGAAATCGGAGCCCGAGGTTCCGACATATCGCTCAGCATGGGATAGAAAAATAAGTTGTTACTGGTGAAAAAAGAATGCAAGAGATGCAATGTTCTAACATATGGTATGCTTGTTCTATTCATCTCAGGGGATTAAACATCTCTTTTGAGAAAATTGTTTCCTAATTTCTGATTTCATAAGTGAGTAAAACTCATCCAATTTATTCATTCATATTAACCATTCTCAATCCATCAAGTTTACTTTTCTAGTTGGGTTAACTTTCGAGATAGTTTGTGTCACCACTCACCTACCGAGTAAAGCATGTAAATGTGTGCGCGTTGCGCACGCTTTTACAAATGAAGATCCAAAATTATAATCTAGGTGATAAGTGATAATTATGTCATAATTAAATAACATATGATAGGAAGCTAATTTTCCTAGAAAACATGCATGTTTTAAGAAAATTGAAAATTCAAATAATATAAGTCCGTATGCAGAATTTTTCATTGAAGAGCGTTAGTTAATTTTTCTTTTATAATGTTTTCCCTAACATTTATTAGAAGTGCAGGATGTCTATTAAATCGATGCCTGCTTATGTATTTGTTGAATCAGAAGCAAATATTCCTTTTTACCTTTATTCTAAAAGAAATAGATTGTTACTCCCTGTCCATGCCAGTAATTTTGCACGTACGATGCACGCGGTTTGAAAATAAAATATATAAATGATACCCTTGTACATATTAGAATGTGTGGGAGATAGTTTTAAAATAATTAAGCACTAAAAGTTTCTTAATTTTTAAATTATATGATTGGTTTTAGAGATAAAAGATAGTTACCCAAAAAAAAGTGAAGGTAGTTTATGTCATGGAAAATTTAGTCATAAGGTATTTTTTCCTTTTTAAAGATTTAATGCGGTAGTTTAATAATATTTTGATACATAAGCAAATCTTATATAACATAAAATTGGAGGCTCAATTTTAAGAGAAGTAACTAACCTCTCTTTGTTTGGTATTATAAAAGCAGAGATTTGCTAAAGACAAGCAAACTAAATCAATTTATATTTATTTCCATGAATCGGTGACAACGTCTCAATAACTGTGAAAAAATATTTAAGAATTGAAAAGTATAAATGATATACAGAAAATTATGATGTTTTAAAAAGGAAGTCCCCTTAGGAATAATGTAACTTTTATGCCAACTGTTAAATTGATCTTTTTAAAATGTCAGTGAGAGTGATATTTGCCAATTGCTCCAATTATTTCTGCAATGTTTAAGCACTTGATAATAATAGAGCACTTCATCCGCTATCTATCTATCAATCCATGTACGGAAAAAAATCATATGGGAATCTATCTATAAAATTTTCTATAAGAAAGAGGATCTACCGTACACGCGGCAGATTGGGTGTGAATCTACCGTACATGTGGCAGACTGGATGTGAATCTCAAAAATAAAGAAGCGCGCTATTGTTTTATACGGTAGATCCACACCCAATCTGCCACGTGTACGTTAGATTCTATTTCCTATAAAAGGTTTTATAGATAGATTCTCATTTTGGCAAGAATCAATGATTATATTCAATAAATTTCACCAAAACAATGAAGTTTCGACCCAAAAATATAGCCCAAAAGGTAATGGGTCCGATGTTGGCTGATGTATCATGTGGTATGACTGGGAACAGGTGTCTCAACTAATTAGTGTATTTATTTACATGCATCAGTAAAAGCACATCTCATATTTTGAAAAGGAAGTCCAAAAATACCCTCCTGCTTTAATTTGCTTGTCAATCCAGCCAAGGGCAAATCAGGAAGATGACTAAAAATCGTGCATGTGCCCTTTTGCACGTACATAGAGGAAAAAAATCATAGGCGATAAAAATTTTTATAGGGATGAAGATCTACCATACATGTAGCAGATTGGGTGTGAATCTGCCGTATAAAACAATAGCGCGCTTCTTTATTTTTGAGATTCACACCCAATCTACCACATGTACGGTAGATCCACACTCAATCTGCCACGTGTACGGTAGATCCTCCTTCCTATAAAAAATTCTATAGATAGGTTCCCATATGATTTTTTTTCCGGCCTTAGGGATGCTATATGCTAATAAATAGGTTGTGGGGAGATAACTGCCAGATTATATATATATATATATATATATATATATATATATATATATATATATATATATATGAAGCTGATCATACGAGGTCCGGGTTTATTTCTTATTTTGAAGTCAAATTTTCAAACACCCAACTCTTCATGTTTTTCACCGATTCATGCCGGCCACCGTGATCTACATATGTTACTACATATGTTAGATAGGCTATATATCAAATTTTATGAGATTTGGAGATATCTAACACACCCATCAAGCGATCTTGTTTTTCATGCATCGTAAAGCCGTCGGTTTTTAGTCATTTGATGGATTAGTTAGAGCTCTCCAAATCTCGTAAAATTTGATACATAACCTATCTAACATGTGTAGATCACGGTGGCAGAAGCGGATCGATAAAAAACACGGGGTTTTGGGTGTTTGAAAATTGGACCTCAAAATAAGAAATGAAACCGGACCTCATATGATCATATATATGGCTAATTTACTCTCAGAGTATAACCGGCTTAGTTATGTCATGTGAATAATTACTTCATTTATCCTTCATTCATTAGATAAAGTAGGGACGGATTTTGTCATTTACAAAGAGAAATAAGAGAATCTTGTAAAAATCCTATGAATTTTCCTCGCGTTTTATCAATCAATTGCCTTGTTGATCGCAAGATTCTTTACTTTATCTCTCCTTGTTAATGACAAAAACAATCCTAGCATCACCCATGAATGAAAACTAAATTGAGTAATTATTCACGGGGCATACCTAGCTGGTTATGGGTCGAGTGGCCCTAAGGTGACCCCTTAGGGTGCAACCTAACGAGTCATCCATTTTGCACCTTATGTATGTCCTTAACTCATAAATACTCGGGTTTTCATTAATTGCATTAGCATTTATTTATGAGGTAGGGCCTCTCGTGAATTGCCACGAAGACGACTCCTTAGGTAGCATCATAAGATGTCGCCTTAAGAACATTTTTCGTATATAAGATTTTATATGCATTAAGGCCATTTTCTAAATCAATGGCATTCATGTGTAAGGATAGCTTGTTCTTCGAAGTACTAGAACATAACCTTGTGCTGGCATAGGATGGTTAGCTATACATACTATTTTGAGATTAAAATAACATTTTAAAGTTAGTATCAAATAAGGTATTTGAAAAAAATTACCATGTCATCACCTTTAGCTTTACGAAATTCCAGCAACAAATTAGAAAATGTAAAATATTGTTTTGAGATTAAAATAATATTTATATCATTTTACATAAAAAAATACTTTTCGAAAATTATATGATATTTTACGAAATTCCACAGAATAAAATTCACATGTGTTCAGTATTGTTTCTATTCCAAATCATTTATTAATTTAAAACAAATATAAAAAAAACTTATCATTTTGTGAACAAAATTTATTGCATGGAAAGTGTAGGATTTCCTATGAAATTTGTTTTAATATGAGAATTGTTGAACATTGATGATGATGATTAATTAACAATAAATTTGAACGCACTCAAGTGATGTATGAATACCGGTATGTGTATTAAAATGCGAATATAAGTAGGTGTATTAAGATGCACGGTGTCGAGGTCCTATTTTTTCTTCTTTGGATATGCAGAAAAACAAATTTTAAAGAGCAACTTATATTGGAAACTTTATATTTTCTAATAATACTATGCAAAGTGCATCAATATACATTGCATGATTACAGTAAAAAATTCATATGCAAAACAAATTTATTGAGGGGTACCAAAAGCTCTACTTAATAATAATTTTCTAAGTCATCGGCTTGTTGAAAATGAGGTCGTAATCTCCACTTTAGTAATATACAGAAAGACCAGTTTGATATTCTGATTTAACAAAAATTATATAAAAATAATATTAAATGTATGCTAACTACATGAAATGTCTCCTTATAATAAACTAATATTAAATGAGAACTGTAGGGTGGATACATAAAAGTTTCGTGACGGTGTCCACCTTATTAAACGTTGTGCCAAAATCTCAATTTGATAGGAGAAGGATTGTAGTCACGTGACCATTAATGGACACAATTGCCCTTTTAAGTATTATCTTGAGATGATGAGCTACAGCTTTAAGTAAGATATAGTTGGAAATTCATTACAAGTTCATTTTCATTGAAAAACCCGTTCGGTGAAAACCGGGTCCAGACTTTACAAAACCCGACCAACCCATTTGCGTCAGCCTAATTAGAAACAACCAAAATGTTCACATTTCATATATTCACATGACTTAGTTTGAAAATATAAATTTTAAAAAAATAGGTATTTGGTAGCGAATTTTTTTTGTTTTCATCTTCATCCTCTGGAAGAGAAGAATTGGAATGCAGTAATATAGATGCGGGGTCCACATAATTTTGGATGAAAATAGATCAATATATTGAGGTATGGGCCCCACCTAAAGATCATGTGGCTGGAGTTAATTGTGATGACAAATCAAAGTAGGACATAGGAGGAATTACTTGAAAAGTTCACTTCATTTTTTCTAACCCTACCTCAACTTTAGTATATAAGTACACAAATCAAAGTAGGACATAGGAGGAATTACTTGAAAAGTTCACTTTTTTTTCTAACCCTATAGTATATGGAAAAGATATCGATAGATAGATAGATAGATTAAAAGCTGATTCAATTCATATCCATACATCATGGTGACTACTCTTTCAAACTGTTGTATGTCTCGTGGCACGCTCCATGTGGTGGTAGCTGCCATGGAGATGGGAATCTCGTGTTCATTGTAACTGATTGGCACACTGCACTGTTACCTGTTTATCTCAAGGCATATCATCAGGACCATGGCTTTGATGAAATATGCTCGATGTGTTCTTGTTATACATAACACAGCACATCAGGTTTGCTCTCGAAGTACCACCATTCATTTTGCCGTTTATTTGGTTTCTTTTGCTCTTTGTAAGCTTTCATTTAAAAATGGGTTCTTTCTCGTAATTGTTTTGATCCCTCCGAACTTGATATTTTTACATATCAAGTTTAGAACCCTACCTTTATTTACCAATTTAACGCGACGTGATGAATAAACTAATACGTCTGGTTATAACTAATTGCTACTAGAACAATCGAGACTCGTAGATGTCAAGCTGCTCTCGGTTTCTTCTAGTACATAGAGTTATAAATTGTTAAATTTTTGTCCGACGGTAAAGTTAAAATGCTCATTTACCATCCTGTTCAGGTGTTGTTAACAGTTGCAATGCAACTATTACAGAATATTCTTAAATCTGTTTGGTTTGCAAAATTGGAGAGTGGGTTTTGAATAACAAACAGGTCTTAAAATGATTTATGAACAATAAGAATTTTATGGGGGTGATACATGGAAAGGTTTTTTTTTGAAATATATATCTTTTAAAAATATATTATTAAAACAGGGGGGTATTTTTTAAAATTAGGAGAATAGGGTGGTTTGGCACCCCATCCCACCCCACCCCATTCCCGAGCGCATAATAAGGGGGCGGGTTTTTGTATAGGGGGCGGGTTCCCAGAACCCGCCCCCAATTTTTTTTTATTAATTTTTTTAATTATTAATTATATAATTTAAATTTTAATTATATAATTATAAATATAGTTTTAATTATAATATGATTATTATTATAATTATAATTATAATTATAATTCTTAAAAATAAAATAAATGTAAATAAACGAAAAAATTATTTAAATTAAATAATAAAATTTCACTATATCAATGTGTTTTACAGAATGAATCCGTCAAAATTCACAATACAAAAAAATCCTATCCGATTTCTATCTCGACGGTCAAATTTATAATATCAAAATGAATCCGTCAAATTTCCAATGTTTAAAAATCCTATCTGTATGTAAAATTTAAATACTATCTTTTTCCTTTTCCTTTTCCCTTATGAAATCGGAGGAGGCTTGACATAAGCCTATGCCTCCTGGGATGACTGGAGGAACCACCTGTTTCTTGGGTAGATGGCGGCGGCGGCGTCGGCGTCTGCTCTTCTGCTTCGGGTTCGGGTTCTGCTTCAGCTTCGTCTTCAGCAGCGTTTTGGACAGGCTGTTGATCCGCAAATCCTGAACCTGAATGTGGGACAGGTGTCGGATGTGTGCTGCCTCCCAACAACTCTGCGTAGGACGCTAAATCCGTGTCCCAACTGGGCAGTTGCAGCGAAAAACCTGTCCCGGTTTCATGCGGCTGATGTTGCACAAAACCTTGGCCCCATGGCTGCGCAAATCCCGACCCCTAAGGGTGCTGTTGTTGCGCAAAACCTGACCCCCAAGACGGCTGTTCTGCAAAACCTGACCCCCAAGACTGGTGTTGTTGCGCCTGTCCGGTATGCCAGGGTTGCTGCTGACGGTATGGTGATCCAAACCACCGATCCTGCTGCGCTGGATCTCCGTGATGCTGCGGCTCTGGTGCCGGGTCATACTGTGGCTGCGGTGCCGGTTCATACTGCGGCTCCGGTGCCGGCTGATACTGCGGCTCCGGTGTCGGCGATAAATGTTGAGAAATACCGTATGAACCGAATACACCACCAATTAAATTGTCTACATTTGAAAATCGAGCCTGAGATGCCGGACCAGCATCAGTCGGGTATGGTTTCTGCACCATTGTTTGTACGATATGCAACCCACGAGCCTGTCGTTACATTAGAAATAAGAAATAAGTATTGACTCATACCGCCGGATGTTAAAAAGTAATATGATATAAAGAATTCAACTTACCAAATCTCGTTCCATGTGGCCTCTAGGCTCGTACCACGAGATGTTTGGGAAGTTCTTGGGGGGAGCAGAAAGATATCGTATGGTGACACGCTTATACCACTGTAGATATGTTTTGGTAGCGTCGGTGGCTGTGTGGTCACCTATTTGCTGTAAGACAATACTACGCTGCTTATCCTCCCATCTCAGCAAATATTGATGATGATGCTCCCTCCAATCACGCTCCGTCTTTCCTCCTCGCATGTCTCCCTCTATTGTCATAGGCGAAGGCGGCGGGACAGGAATATGCTGCGATCTATCAAACTGTCGCAACACCCTATTCGGGAGGTGCATGACAACCACATTAATGCAGAGGAGTGGGCATCGAGCCCGCCAAACCGGCTCTCCTTCGAGACAGATGCCGGGTAAGCGTTGTAGACGATCTGCTGTATAAGGCATCCACAGGAACTGCGCAAATAACATAGTAAAAAAATTATGATTAAGGTATTTCAAAATTGTAAAACAAATTTAATTACCTAAGTTATGGTTACCTGAGCCGCCTCCATGCGATCCAACTCATCTCTATAGTACTTAAGTACTCGACGAGGAGCCTTATACGCTTTCTTCCCATTCCACCAACAGCCGAGCGGCTTTCCGGGGATATCCAATCCAGTTATTTTTACATTCTCCGGTCTTCCTATATACATATGCTCCCATGACCAGATCTATAAATAAAGTTTCAGATTATAAGAGAGAAAACCAATATTGCAATTTTGCAAAATTCTAGCTGTGAAAAATAAAGAATTTACCTGAAGCAATGTAATGCATTCACAAATTTTATTCTTCATAGGAGCACATGCCTTATCGAGCTCCTTATAAAGAAAGGCCAGGACCCCTGCTCCCCAAGCATATTGGCCACACACGTCAAAATCCATTAGGAAGCCAAGGTATAAGAGATGAACATGCGTTGCTGATTGGTCCGGCATCAACCAAGAACCGACCATGTACAGAATGTAGGCACGTGCATGTCTATCTAAGACTTCATCAGGGATATTACTAAATGTATCTTTTAGCCATTTAAACTGATCTTATACCCCTTATTGTAGCCTCCTGGTGCCTGATATTGGCATTTTTTTTTGAAATATTAAAGCTAGAAATAATGTACAACATAAAATAGGTACACTAAAGAGGGGAATCAGAATGAAATTGTTACCTGTCCGAGAACAGACTCGGCATATGTATCCCAGTATGGGTGGTCGGTATCTGGACCAACAATTTTTCCTCCGACCAACCCAAACCCATTGACCCGTAAACCGAGTGAGAGGCCAATATCCTGGAGTGTGATTGTGGCCTCACCCCATCTAAGATGAAAGGTGTGGGTCTCTTTTCTCCAGCGCTCAACCAGAGAGATGATGAGGGCGTGGTCGATTTGGATATGACGAATTAACGACGCTTCATAAAATCCGGCCCGTCTAAGCCGCTGGTTTATTCGTTGGTCGCTAACTATCCATTTATCTGAGCTATGGGTGACGACGGTGAGATTATCTCCATCCTGCAAAATTAAATAATGTTATTTTCAACTATTAGAATTAAATGAAAGGTGTAATTAAAAAAAATTAACTAAGTTTAGAATATTTCCTCCCCGTGTAATATATTAAACGATCTGTGTTCGTTTTGATGCACAAGCAGAGATTTGTCGAGTGGTTGATTCTCCATTGAAATGCACTGGAGCAGAGATTTGTCGAGAGTTTTATCAAGTAGAGATTAGAAAGTGTGGTTGATTCTCACTGATTTGTCAAGGGTTTTATAGAGGGTGGGCGGGTTCCAGGAACCCGCTACAGTCTCTGTTGTCAAAGAGGGCGGGTTCCAGGAACCCGCCCTCTTTAATAATTACCAGAGAGGTGTCAAATCAGTTCCTATTCACAAAGGAAGAGGGCGGGTTTCAGAAAACTGCCCTCTTCATTAATTACCAGAGAGGTGTCAAATCAGTTCCTGGGGTTTCCTATTCACAAAGGAAGAGGGCGGGTTCCTGGAACCCGCCCTCTTCATTAATTTTGTTTTTTTATATACTTTTGTAAAGTTGTCTTGTCAAATCAGTTTATTTTAATATATTTATTTATTAAAACGTGAGTTTGTGTAAGTGGAAGTGTCACATCAGTTTTTTGTGTAAGTGTCAGAAGGACATCATATTGAAGAGGGTGGGTTATTAAAACCCGCCCTCTTCAATAATTATTTGTACCAGCATGCCAGTGTTGTCCCAGTCTATCAGGTCAATTAAGGGGGCGGGTACTTAGAACCCGTCCTCTTCAATATCTTGCCGGCCCTCATATCCTATAAATATGTCTCCGCTATACATTTCACTACCCATTTCATTTCTGTCAAATTTTCATCCTACACCGGTCACTATCCATTTACTTCGATCAATTCTTCTCCGCTATCAATTTTGTGTAAGTGTGGAGTTTTAGAAGAAGGTCAAGTTCAGTACCATAGTCTGCGAGTAAGCAATCTTCGAGCAGTGGAACAGTTCATAAAGTATTGGAAGTAAGCAATCTTCGAGTTTGAAAGTTTTTTGCAATTTCAACACAACATAAAAAATATAACTGTTTTTTGTGCAGGATTATGG
The DNA here is from genome assembly GCA_030015575.1 of Agapanthus africanus. Classification (NCBI taxonomy): domain Eukaryota; kingdom Viridiplantae; phylum Streptophyta; class Magnoliopsida; order Asparagales; family Amaryllidaceae; genus Agapanthus; species Agapanthus africanus. The sequence goes on from CM057337.1 coordinate 97,069,044, forward strand.
CCTCCCCAAGTATATTTGTTGTATATAAATACGATGGCCAGGTTATCACAAGTGCACAAGGTCCCGAGTATATGGGCGGGTCTGCACGAATCATGCGATTGGAAGCATCAACGACTTATGATGAACTAGAGATTAAAGTGTTCAAGATTACGAAATACGATCCCCGTGAAAGTAGGGTTAAGTTAAGTTGTATATGGCCTATGTTCAGTGGAAATGCATTGGTTGAAATTATAGACGATGCATCAATATCTTCGATGATAGATTTCGGTTTCTCAAGCACCCAGCATTCTTTTGAATTTTTGGTTCAGAAGGAGCAATTGGAAGTATCAGATGCCCCTCCAACGGGTAATTTTGATGGTAATGCTGGAGATAGTTCCTGGGGGTACGGTCACATGGTCAACGATGATACCGTCAGTGCCGGTGGATATGACTATACACAACATTATTCAAACCTTCAAACTCATGGGTAAACATTTTATAAACTCATATTTAAACATTTTAGTAATACCTATATACTAATATTCAAACATTTAATAAAATCCATAAATCCAGGTTCTCCCAGTCGACTGCTGCAGTTACATGCACCCCAGAAGAACAACAAGGATTACCATACACAGCCTTCCACAGGTAAATAAATCTGAAACAAGTGATGATTTAGTTACGAAAATATTAAGGAATAATATTATAATAACAATTTATATACTAAACGCAGATTTCCCCACACCTCCGCATCATTCCAACACGATCCAAGTAGCGCATTCCAAGCATATCCGTCCACATCTTTCCGGTCTTCTCACCCCGAACCATCCACATTACACCGACTACAACCATCATATATTTCACCCGAGCCTTATGTTGCTACGGGTGATATTGATATGTGTGGCAGTGATGATGATGAAATCGGTGAAGGTCATCAGGGGGAGGATAGCATGGAATATGCTGCTGGATTGAATGAGGTAGCATTCTTTGATGGTATGGTTGCGAATAACGATTTTGTCGAACTAGAAGATCCCGACCTCGATCCGCTGGAAGATGATGGTTGGGTAGATTTAGCCGTGGCAGAAGTAAATACGGCACCCTATTTGGACGCGATAGCAGCAAGCGAAGATTGCATCAGCGTCGGGGATTTGTTTCAGGAAAAAGGAGATCTTATTTGTAAGCTGAAGTCGTGGTCCATTCAGCAAAACGTTACATTTAAAACCGAAGAGTCAAATAAGACGTATTATACTGTGGTATATACGAAAGCTCCTGAATGTCAGTGGAGATTGCATGCATGTTGTTCCAAAAGAGCCAAGGCTTGGAAGGTCACGAAATACAACCAATAACACACTTGCATCAATTCTATTATGTTACAGGATCACCGGAATTGCACTTCATCTTACATTTGCTCGCTAATCATGCCACTGATCCGTATAGATGTGGCGATGACTCCCCGAGAGATACGGCTCTTGATTAGCGGAGAGCATAAAATTCAGATTTCGTATGTGAAGGCATGGGATGCTCGTAGAAAGGCTTTGTGCAAGATATTCGGGGACTGGGAAAGCTCGTACAACTCACTAGTCCCTTTTATGAAAGCCATGAAAGCATCAAATCCGGGGACCGTATACCGGTTAAAAACCACAGAAACAGACGTCGAGGGCTCTGTCAGGTTTCAAAGAATTTTCTGGTGCTTTGGTCCATGTGCGGCTGGTTTCACACACTGTCGGCCGGTATTGTGCGTTGATGGTACGTATCTATACGGTAAGTACAGAGGCTGCATGTTAATTGCTACATGTGTTGATGCTAATAACGGTATATTTCCGTTGGGATTTTCTATTGTCGAGGGTGAAAATACATCATCCTGGTCATGGTTTTTCCGTCACCTCAAAAATATCCTATCTGTTCTTCATAGAACGGATTTATGCAGCATATCTGACAGACATCCGGGAATACTAGCTGTAATGAGATCTGTATTTCCGACGACCCCACATAGGTTTTGCCTACGACACTTCAGGCAAAATTTTGATCGAAAATTAAAAAATTCGGATCTACATAAACTTATGTACAGAGCCGGTGAAACGCCTGACCCTAATGTTCACGACATATACATGACGAAAATTGGGGAGATGAGTCAAGCCGCGAAAGCGTGGTTAGATGAGTATCCAGTACGCATGTGGTCACAAGCACATGATGATGGGTGCAGATATCTCCTAATGACGACTAATATGTCTGAAAGCTTCAACGGGGTTCTTAAAGGGGTTAGAGGCTTACCGATACAGGGGTTGACTGTTCGAACCTTTTTCCGGATGAATACTTATTTTGTGCACAGAAGAGAAAAGTCCTTGGCGATGGACACTCCGCTCACCGCGTATTGCGAAGATATCTTTCAGAAAAGAGAGCGCAGAGCACAATACTACAGATCCGAAAGGTTTGACACGGCGGAGTTTCAGGTAAGGGGCGGTAATCGGAATCAATATACCGTGAACTTTAGAGATGAAGGGCTCTCTTCGTGTACATGCGGTCTTTTTCAGCAACAACATTTACCTTGTGCCCACGCAATTGCTGCTGCGAGCAGTATGCATACCTCACATTACAATTTTGCTTCCCATTACTATACAGTTTCCAATTACCAAGGCGCATACGATCCAAAATTTCATCCTATACCGGACAGTCGCTATTGGCACTATTATACTGCCAACAGACAAACACCGACTGTATTACCGCCGGAAAAAAATATAAGGCCCGGAAGACCTAAGGTGCGTCGAGATCGAATGACAATGGATGCTGATCCTCAGCAAAGGCAAGCCAGATGTAGCCTATGCAAACAACCAGGCCATTATAAGACCAGATGTCCAGGACATGCATCAGGGGCGGGATCTTCAGGATCGTGACAAGTGCACTCAGATTTTTTTGTATTATAAATTTGACGGATTCATTTTGTTATTATAAATTTGACCGTCGATATAGTATTTACATTTTACAAACAGATAGGATTTTTTTACATTGTAAATTTGACGGATTCATTCTGTAAAAAACATTGATATAATGAAATTTTAATATTTTTTCCAAATTTATTTTCGTTTATTTATTTTAAAACAATTTTTAAAATAATTATAATTATCATTATATAATTTTAATTATAATTAAAATCAGAATTAAAATTATATTTAAAATTATTATTATATAATTAATAATTAATAATTAATAATCTAAAAATAATTTAAAAAATGGGGCGGGTTCCCAGAACCCGCCCCCTATTCTGGGGGTGGGGGTGGGGTAGGAGGTGGGGTGGCAAACCACCCTATTTTGATAATTTTAATTTCAACCCCCCTATTTTAATAATATATTTTTAAAATAATATTATTTCAAAAAAAAAAACCTACATGGAAACAGTTAAGTTTTGGGGGTGATATATTAAAAATGATGATGCTCGATATTGGCAATCTCCAAGATCAGGACACGTGGCAGATGACGTAACCCAGAACTCGGAAGAAAGGGCCGACCAGGCCACCCCTGTACTCGACCCGCGAGCACAAGCTGGCCCCCCTCGGAGCCCCCTGCAAGTCGGCCTCCTCGGCCCCTCAACTCGTCCCGAGCTGCCACAGGACCAGGACTCCTCGGCCCTCCTGCTCGTCTCCGAGCTTCCCAACCGAGGCCATCTCCCTCGGTCCCTCCGACCGACCAACTCTACCACTCACAGGCGTAACCGCCGCTCCGCAAATCTCGCCATGCGCGGATTCTCCGCAGGCAACATCCCACGTTCCACGCCATCACGATCTCCATTAACGGGCGATCCGCTCATTACGCGGACGTGACGTCGTGAGCGTAACTGCCGGCGAGATTCTGGCGCCTGCTGCTGCGTACCGCCGTCACTATATAAACCCCCATCACAGAGGGGTCAAGTAAGCCATTTTTTATTCCACTTAGTCGTTATTCTGTTCGGATCTAGTGCTAACTTGATCGTCGGAGGGCCCTCGGTGGTACCAAACCATCCCGGGACTTCTTTGCAGGTACTCGGTGTCAAACTCCTCAAAACACCAATCTCCTCAAAACCCATTGATACCCACACGCAACAGGAGACCACCTTCAAAATCCACTGGGAGATTGACGGAAGACAACATCTGACGGATACCCGAAAAGGACCTCCATAAGTTGGCGCCGTCTGTGGGAACGCAAACTCCACAAGAACAAAGTTGGCCTTCCGATCTCCATCCACATAGCGTGCGATCACCCTGAAGACCCAGGTACCACCCGCCACCTCCCCCTCATCGGAGGCGCGGATGGACCTCCTCCGGCGACCGTCATCAACGCCCACACCGGCCGAATAGGTCGACTAAAGTCCAAACGGCCAGGCCAGGGCCCCCGATCGCCGCTCCTCTGCCTCCAGAAGACTCTGCCCTCGTCGGCACGGCTGACCACCGACAGGCTACGCCCCATGGCCACAGATCTCACGGGCCGATGCTCGTCCGCTGGGCGATCATTGGGCCTCCTCTGGCGGAATCGAAACGACGCGACCCTGGCGCATCGCTTCCCCGCGCAATCGATGCGCGTGCTACACGCACGTTCCCCGCGGCCATCCCTGTTCCCCATACCTGCAACTGGATGGTCGGGCGAAACCTCATGAAGAATAAGCCGAGCAGCTACCCTACTCGGTTATCCCTGGCCAGTAGCTTCCCTACCGCAATGCCAGGGATCAGAAAGCCCTCCCAGAGGCAGTCGAGCCCGAGGATCTCTCGCTCGGCTATCCCTGGCGGGTAGCTTCCCTACCGCAACGCCAGGGATCAGAAAGTCCTCCCAGAGGCAGTCAATCCCGAGGATCCCTCGCTCGGCTATCCCTGGCGGGTAGCATCCCTACCGCAACGCCAGGGATCAGAAAGTCCTCCCAGAGGCAGTCAAGCCCGAGGATCCCTCGCTCGGCTATCCCTGGCGGGTAGCATCCCTACTGCAACGCCAGGGATCAGAAAGTCCTCCCAGAGGCAGTCGAGCCTGAGGATCCCTCGCTCGGCTATCCCTGGCGGGTAGCTTCCCTGCCGCAACGCCAGGGATCAGAAAGCCCTCCCAGAGGCAGTCGAGCCCAAGGATCCCTCGCTCGGCCATCCTTCAGGACAAAAGCCCTCGCCAAGAGGCACCGAGCAGCTACCTTGCCCGGCCATCCTTCGCAGGCCTCTTACGGCCCCTCCGGCGTCAAGGATCAAAGCCCTCGCCAGGAGGCGCCGAGCAGCTACCCTGCTCGGCCATCCTTCGCAGGCCTCTCACGGCCCCTCCAGTGTCAAGGATCAAAGCCCTCGCCAAGAGGCACCGAGCAGCTACCCTGCTCGGCCATCCTTCGCAGACCTCAAACGGCCCCTCAAGTGCTGCTCGGCCATCCTTCACAGGCCTCTCACGGCCCCTCCGGCGTCAAGGATCAAAGCCCTCTCCAGGAGGCGCCGAGCAGCTACCCTGCTCAGCCATCCTTCGCAGGCCTCTCACGGCCCCTCCAGCGTCAAGGATCAAAGCCTTTGCTAAGAGGCACCGAGCAGCTACCCTGCACGGCCATCCTTCGCAGACCTCAAACGGCCCCTCCAGTGCTGCTCGGCCATCCTTCACAGGCCTCTCACGGCCCCTCGGGCGTCAAAGATCCAAGCCCTCGCCGGGAGGCGTCGAGCAGCTACCCTGCTCGGCCATCCTTCGCAGGCCTCTCATGGCCCCTCCAGCGTCAAGGATCAAAGCCCTCGCCAAGAGGCACCGAGCAGCTACCCTGCTCGGCCATCCTTTGCAGGCCTCTCACGGCCCCTCCAAGTGCCAAGGATCAAAGCCCTCATGAAGAGGCAGCCCTGCAGCTACCCTGCTCGACTTTTCCTGGCTGGTAGCTCCCTTACCCCACAACGCCAGGGATCAAGCCCTCATCGCGAGGCCGCCGAATTCCTTCCTGCTCGGCGCATCCCCAGTGGGCATCCTCATGCCCATCAGTCGCTGATGGTCTGAAGCCCCCATCGCGAGGCCGCCAAGTTCCTTCCTGCTCGGCGCATCCCCAGCGGGCATCCTCCTGCCCATCAGACGCTGAGGGTCTGAAGCCCTCATCGCGAGGTTGTTCCCCTCCGAAAGATGGCGCGACAGAGACGTCTTGCCTGAGATTCGGGGTAGATGCTATTTGGTTTTATCCGTCCACCTCTCCGAAGATGCCAAGTTAATTTATGGCACCGTATATCGGAGGTTTGGATGGATGCGGCCGATGTAGCAGACTTCGTCAGATTCCCCCTCGTTCGAGGGGTTTTTGATTGTGGGGACGCTCTTCCCTGCAGGCGCAAGCCCCTGTAGTTAATTACGCTACCGCATCGCGGTAACAACTTTCTCCTTCTCCAGATGGTCACTTCGTGTCGTGGGTGTTTGTTTTGTTTGTGGTTGCCCGTGGATTGTATACGAAGACTAATTTATGTCGTCGTCCGTAGGACGTAGATTAGTCCAAATCCGTATTTTCTTAGATTTGGGTTTGGGGTTTTGGTTTAAGGATACGTTAGCCATATTTGAGGCTAAGATCAACTTAAACATTTGTTAAGGATACGTTAGTCTAATTTGAGACTAAGATCAGCTTAACAGGATCGTTTAGATCCGACAAAAGAGCATTTGGGCTCTATTGTTCTAGTTTAGGGACATAGTGGTCCATTGCCAGTTCAGGGACATGGTGGTCCATGTAATGTATGGCCGTCGGGACCCGTCACCTCTCTGACGACGTTGAAGGATTACAACGACAGATATCATAGGAGTTCAGAGATGTACCCTTGAACCAAAGTTGGTTGGGAGATTTATAGTCCAATTTGGTACTAAAGTCTGTTTGAAGGTTTGTGAGCATATGGGCTCGGCTGATATAAATTGAACATTTTGTTGTTCTGGCTGTTTGAGCCTTTATTTGGGGCTCAGCCCTTTTATAATGCATGGCATTGGGCTCTGTAGTTAAATACATAGCATTTCAATTGGTCTGTTTAGACTTTTTAATTGGGCTCTGCCCTTTTAATAATGCACAACATTTAATGGTCTGACACTGCGCCACGTGGTCTGTCAGGCGCTTTGCGCTAATTAAAGAGCGCAAGGCGCTAGCGCATGTGGAGATGACACGTGTCACGCTCTGCTGAGCGCAAGCCTGTTAGCGCAGTGCGCTACGCCAGTGCGCTGCTCTAGTGCGCTGCTGACACGTGGCGCACTCTGGTGCAGTGCGCCAATCCAAAAGCGCAGCGCTCTATTTTTAGGAGCGCAAGGTGCATATTTGTTATGTGATTGACACGTGGCGCTCTCTGGTGACTTGCGCCAATCCAAGGAGCGCAACAGCGCAAATTAAGAGTGCAGGGCACTGTTCAATAGCGCAGAGCGCATTTTGATCAAATTTAGATCAAAGAAAAGAGGTTCTACCTCAAGTTTTTAAGAACCAATGGTTCATCAAAAGGCTGTGCCTTTATATAGATCAAAAGATCTAATAATGAAGTAAATTACTTCTTTTTTTTATGATTGGATCTTTTTTTTGATCTTTTTCTTTTTATTGAAGATGTTGATCTTGTTCTTAGATCATTGATCTTTTTAGAAGAAATTCTTCTTTTTTTCAAAAGTTTACCTTTTTTTCTCTTTGAGTTTTTTTCTCAAAGTTTTTAAAGGAGCTCTGTATATCTGAGACTTGGAGTCTAGGGGCCTTTATATACGGCCAATTAGTTTGTTAGCTTAGTTACAGAGATCTTTCTCTGATTGATCTGGGGATATTTCCCCACCGTTGGATCTTTGATCCTAAGGCCTCTGTTTTACAGAAGACAATCTTCCTGTTTTGGAAAGATCTTTCCAGAATTTTAATTCTGATTAATTAAATAATTTATTATTTAAATGTTGGCACAGTTGGCGCAAGCGCACCTGCGCTTGACACGTGTCGCGCAGCGCACAGCGCAACTGCGCTGACACTTGTCGCGCAGCGCAATTGCGCTAGCGCACCTGCGCTGACACGTGTCGCGCAGCGCAGAGCGCAGGTTATCTGAAGCGTTGCTTCCTTTATTATTATTTGAATTTTTAAAACAGAGCCTTGCTCTGATTGGGTGCGCTGCTTTGGGCGCAATGCTCCTTGCGCTGGTGTGTCTGTTTTTGACACGTGGCGCTCTGCGCGCAGCGCAAGCGATCTGAAGCGTTGCTTCACCTGAGGTGTCTTTTCATCTTCCCTTTTTTTAAAATCAAACTTGTATTCCCCAGAATTTTCATTTCACAAGTCTTGGAAATAGTTCCACTGTGCACAGAATTTTCTGTGCTTGGTCTTTATAACTCAAAGCCAAGCCTTTTTCTTTTCTCATCTCCAAAGAACCTTTTCAATCATGGCTTGCAACCACCCTCATGCCCGTCGACAACCATGGGAAGTGCCCATTCAGGATATTGTTCCTCGTTTTGCTGCGCGCTTGGTGGATTCTTCTCTTACGGATGAGCAATGCGATACTACACTGTACGAGCTTTTGACTTGTGTGGGATCTCCTCTCCCTCCACACTCTATTTGGCTTCGGATGATCCTTGCATCGGTGCTCGCCGATCTTCCCCCTCCTCCAGCAGAGATGTCCTCGGCAATGCTTGATGCTGCCGAGGATAAGATCGAGTGTTTCTTCGAGACGCACTTGATCACTAAAGCCCTGAGGGACTGCTCTTTCTACTTGCTGAGCCAGATACGGGCTCGTTGGGTTGTCATCACCACCTTTTCTGGTGAATGTGGCGTCGATCGTTGGATGTCTACTTCTCGGGAGGACCGCCGTTTTGACGTGGTGGAGAAGACGGAAAGGGAACTGGAGAATCTTCTTCTTAATTTTGTGAACCCCTGTCCTCTCGATCCCATATTTGGTGATCTTTTTTCGATGTAATAATAATAATGATGAACAAATATTTTAATTGAGTATTTTATTATCCGTTAAGGGTTCCTTTTATTTTAGCTCTCTGTTATGCTTGGGCATTGCATAATTTAATTTGCTATTATTAGGTGCAGGTGATTCTTGCAAGGATAAAGTGCTTTTGGCGCTTAGCCTTTTTTTATGAAGCATTGCTTTGCTTTTCAGTCTTAAAAATAGAGCTTTGCTCTAATTGGGGAAACAGAGGCCGCCGAGTTCCTTCCTGCTCGGCGCATCCCCAGCGGGCGTCCTCCTGCCCATCAGACGCCGAGGATCTGAAGCCCTTTTCGCGAGTCCGCCGAGCCCCTTTCTACTCGGCGCATTCCAGCGGGTAGCTTCCTACCCAATAAGGACAAGGATCAAAGTCCTTCCAGACTCGGCTATCCCTGGCCAGTAGCTTCCCTACTCGCAACGCCAGGGATCAAGGCCTTCGCCAAGATCGAGCAGCTTCCCTGCTCGGTCATCCCCAGCAGGCATCCTCCTGCCCATCGGACGCTGATGGTCTGAAGCCCTCATCGTGAGGCCGCCGAGTTCCTTCCTGCTCGGCGCATCCCCAGCGGGCATTCTCCTGCTCATCAGACGCTGAGGGTCTGAAGCCCTCATCACGAGGCCGTCGAGTTCCTTCCTGCTCGGCGTATCCCCAGCGGGCGTCCTCCTGTCCATCAGACGCTGAGGATCTGAAGCTCTCTTTGCGAGGCCACCGAGCCCCTTTCTACTCGGCGCATTCCAGCGGGTAGCTTCCTACCCAATAAAGACAAGGATCAAAGTCCTTCCAGACTCGGCTATCCCTGGCCGATAGCTTCCCTACTCGCAACGCCAGGGATCAAGGCCCTCGCCAAGATCGAGCAGCTTCCCTGCTCGGTCATCCTCAACTGGCATCCTCCTGCCCAACGAACGCTGGGAGTTTGTAGCCCTCCTAGCGAGGCCACTGAGCCCATCATATGCAGCGGATCCGAAGCCCCAACAAGAGACATCGGGTCTATCCAAGTCTGAGTAATCCCCCCTCGACTTCGGGGCCATGGAGATTCTTCCTTCTCAGCAGCGCTTGTCACACTCGGCAGGTGATCGAAATCAACCCGACGACCGATCACTCCGCTTGTCGTTCCCGCACTGGGCCGCATCCCATTAGATGTCGTAAGTCTGCACACGTCGCGTCGGTCAACCGACGCTTAACACGCAAACCATCGCTTCAGTGACAGGATGCATGAACTGGCACACCTTCCTTAAATACAGAGGTTTCGCCCTGATTCGCTGGCAGAAAAGGCAGCTGACAGCCCGGGAACGCGTCCCGATAAAATCTTAGGAGGGAGCTCGCCCCGGGCGGCCCGGCAGCCCACTCTTGACTCGACCCGCCAGCCGGTCGGGACAAGAGTGGGGGACTAATGATGATGCTGTATATTGGCGACCTCCCTGATCAGGACATGTGGCAGATGACGTGTCCCAGAACTCAGAAAAAAGGGTCCACAGGGGCTGACCAGGCCACCCCTGTACCCGACCTACGAGCACAAGCTGGCTGGCCTCAGAGCTCTCCCGCAGAGATAATGATGATGCTCTATATTGGCGACCTCTCTGATCAGGACACGTGGCAGATGACGTGTCCCAGAACTCAGAAGAAAGGGTCCACAGGGGCCGACCAGGCCACCCCTGTACCCGACCCACGAGCACAAGCTGGCTCACCTCAGTGCTCTCCCTCAGAGATCTTGCCCTGATTCGCTGGCAGAAAAGACAGCTGACAACCCAAGGATGCGTCCTGACGAAACCTTAGGAAGGAGCTTACCCCGGGCGGCCCGGCAGTCCACTCCTGACCTGACCCACTAGCTGGACGGGACAAGAGTAGGGGGCTAATAATGATGTTCGATATTGGCGATCTCCAAGATCAGGACACGTGGCAGATGACGTAACCCAGAACTCGGAAGAAAGGGCCCACAGGGGCCGACCAGGCCACCCCTGTACCCGACCCGCGAGCACAAGCTGGCCCCCCTCGAAGCCCCCTGCAAATCGGCCTCCTCGGCCCCTCGGCTTGTCCCGAGCTTCCACAGGACCAGGACTCCTCGGCCCTCCTGCTCGTCTCCGAGCTTCCCAACCGAGGCCATCTTCCTCGGTCCCTCCGACCGATCAACACCACCACTCACAGGCGTAACCGCTGCTCTGCAAATCTCGCCATGCGCGGATTCTCCGCCGGCAACATCCCACGTTCCACGCCATCATGATCCCCATTAATGGGCGATCCGCTCATTACGCGGACGTGACGTCGGGAGCGTAACTGCCGGCGAGATTCTGGCGCCTGCTGCGTGTTGCCGCCACTATATAAACCCCCATTACAGAGGGGTCAAGTAAGCCATTTTTTATTCCACTTAGCCATTACTCTGCTCAGATCTAGTGCTAACTTGATCGTCAGAGGGTCCTCGGTGGTACCAAACCACCCCGGGACTTCTTTGCAGGTACTCGGTGTCAAACTCCTCAAATCACCAATCTCCTCAAAACCCATTGAGACCCACACGCAACAGGAGACCACCTTCAAAATCCACCGGGAGATCGATGGAAGACAACATCTGACGGAGACCCGAAAAGGAGCTCCATCAAAAAATAAATTTAAAAAAAAAACTTTGAAAATCGGTGCATGTGGTTCCCCTTGCATATTAAGCCAGTAAAATAGCTCCTTAATTATTTTCTTACTTGCTCATAAAGATCAGGTTATCCATTTGTGATGGAGCTCTCCGTCAGATGTTGTCTTCCGTTGATCTCGTGGTGGACTTGGTTGATTATCTTCCTTCGCGTGCGGGTTTCAATGGGTTTTTTGAGGAAGAGATGAGGTGGGGGAGTTGTTGCCGAGTACCTGCAAAGAAGTCCCGGGGTGTTTTGGTACCACCGAGGACCCTCCGACGCTCAAGTTATTGATGAGATCCGAGCAGAGTAACGGCGTAAAAGTGTAAAGAATCGCTTACTTGACCCCTCTGTGATGGGGGTTTATATAGTGATAGAGCACGCAGCAGCGGGCGTGAGAATCTCGCCGGCAGTTACACTCCCGACGTCAAGCCCGCGTAGAGAGCGAATCGCCCAGTAATGGGGATCGTGATGGCGTAGAACGTGGGACGTTGCTGGCACGAAATCCACGCATGGCGAGATTCGCGGAGCGGCGGTTGCGCCTGGGAGTAGGTCGGAGGGCCGAGGAAGACGTCCTCGGCAGGAGCTCAGGGACGAGCAAGGAGGCCGAGGAGTCTTGGTTCTGTGGTAGCTCGGGGGTGAGCTGAGAGGCCGAGGAGGTCAATTCGCAGGGGGTCCGAGGGGAGCCAGTTTGTGCTCGCAGGTCGGGTACAGGGCGGCCTGGTCGGCCCCTGCGGACCCTTCCTTCCGAGTTCTGGGACACGTCATCTGCCATGTGCCATGATCTTGTGGATCGCCACTATCGAGCACTATCATTAGCCCCCCACTCTTGTCCCGACCAGCTAGTGGTCGGGTCAGGAGTGGACTGCTGGGCCTTTCGAGGTGAGATCCTCTCTATGGTTTCGTCGGGACGAGTCCTCGGGCCGTCGGTCGTATTTTCCGCTAGCGAATCAGGGCGAGATCTTTGCATTTAAAGAAGGTGTGCCAGTTCGTGCGCTCGGCGGTTGAAGCGACGGCCCACGTGTCGAGTGTCGATTAGCCGATGCGACGTGCGCAGGTCTGCGGAGTCTGATGGGACGCAGTCCAGCATTGGGCTGCCACGTGGAACGATCGGAGCCGCTGGGCGCGAGGAGCCATTTCGGCAGGAGACAATGGGCGCCATTGGATGAGGCCGTATGCGGCAATAAATACGGGTGGGGCCCGCCCTAGGGCCCTTACTCTTTCATATTTTCCTCTCTCAAGCCTCAGCTGCTCGGCGCTCGTCTCCCCTCTTTCGTTTCCAACCTTTGAAGGATTTCTTTCCCAGGTTAGATATCTTCCCCTGTAGAATCAGTAGACGTTGTAGGAGTAGATGCTAGGGTTCCTTTAGATGTGTCTGAGTCTCCTCGGGGAGCAGGGGCTGAGCCCTCTCCCCGGGGCCGTGAGGCGGGGGCCGCCTCCAGGGAGGAGGCAGTAGATGTAGCCCCCAGCACCTCGTGCTGGGTGAGGCATGAGGATGAGCTCGCCAACGTTCGAGCTCGCTTCCACATTCCCCCGCGCTACACGCTTCGTCTGGCCGAGGAGGGAGAGAGGGCAGACCAGGTACGGGGCAGGGAGATTGCCCTGTATTTGGAAGCTTTTTGGGACGCAATGCGCCTGCCCTTCTCTCCTGAGGTCATCGCCGCTCTGAATTTCTTCGGTTTGGCCCCCGGCCAGTTAGTGCTAAACGCGTGGAGGATCCTCCTTGGGTTCCTGATCCGCCTAAGGCTGCAGGCGGTTCCTTTCAGCCTTTCCCTTCTCGATTCCTCCCTTGCTTTCAAGAGTCACCTTGGCGGTCAAGCCGGCGACCCGAGGTGGGTTTACTTTACTTTTAGGAAGCGGCCCGGGGTCGCTGCTGGGACCGGGGTCGTGGCCTTGCCCTTCTCCATTCACGACTGGAAGAAGAAATTTTTCTTCGTTTCCCCTCCCGAGGGCGAGGACTGGCCGGTGCCCACCAAGTGGTCGAGGGAGAAGTGTCTGCCAGGGAACCTGTCCAATGACCCCGCCGCGGTGAGAGAGGCATCGTGGGAACCCATCCCTCGACACGACGTGCTGCTGTCTGAGAGGGTTTTGAGCTGGGTCAGGCTTAGCCCCGTCGAGTTCGTCGGTAAGTCAGGCTTGATCTTTGGGTTTACACTTTACTCGTGTTGCTGATCTATTGGGTGTTTGTTTCATGCAGGATCAATAGACTTCGGCGTTCTCCGAGATGCTATGCGCCAGCTGAGGCAGCCCACCAGGGCCGGGGGCGCCAGCTCTTCTCAGGCGCAGCCCGGCCCCTACTGCCCCGGTGGCGGCGCCTCGAGGACGCTCGGTGGCGGATCCAGCCTCGGGCCCCAGCAGAGCATCGGGGCGGAAGCGGGCCCTGATTCTGGAGGACGCGGCTTCGGAAGAGGAGACCGGCTCTCCCTCGGAGCCGCTTAAGAGGAGTTCCCGGAGACCCTCCCGGGGCCGGTTCTCGCCGACCGTAGTGGAGGAAGGGGGCACCGGTTCGCGATGCCGTCGGGGCTGTCGGTCGTGGACAGCCTCCTGCACGAGATAGAGACCTCGGCCAGAGGTCGAGTCCCTAGAGGGACCCTCAGGGCCCAGCTGACGTCAATCGCCCAGGAGTCCGTGTAGGTAAGCCCTTAGTTCATCGTGAGATTTGGCTCCCTTCTCATTTTTCTGATCTTTTTGTGTCTTCCCAGGTTCTCCAGCACATGGCCCTCGCCCTTCGCATGGAGACTGAGGTGGTAGCCCCGGCGTTGGAGGCCGCGGGTCGGCTCGCCTCGTTACAAGAGAGCTCCAGGCGAGAGCATGAGGCGATGTCGCGTGAGGATCGCTGCCCTGGAGGGAGAGGTGGACGCCGGGAAAAGGGAGGTCGCCCGGTATCGCAAGGCCCCCGTGATCGCCGAGGGCAAGCTCGAGGACTCCCAGATCCTCGCCGGCAACCTGAAGAGGACGGTGAAGGCCCTCTGAAGGAGCTAGGGGCGGCGCCCGAGGCGTTTAAGTCGGCTGAATCGAGGGCGGTGGTGAGCTACAAGGGGTCGAGGGATTTTTATGACGACCTGGCCATGGCCACGATCCGCATTTGGCACGACGCCTTCGATGCCGTTAAGTCTCGGATGCCGGGGTTCGACAACACGGATCTCTGGGCTGAGTTCTCCCTCGTGGGCGCCGACGAGCAAGGGGGTGAAGCTCCCGGCGAGGAGGTGGCCGAGGACCCGGCGCGCCAAGTGGTGGAGGTCGAGGACCTCGAGGTCATGCCTGGCCCCGAGGCGTAGGGCCCCCGCTTTCCCATCTCTATTTTGTTTTTCTTTTGAATTTTGTAAGGCTCGGGAGCCCAAAAAAAACTGCTCTTTGTAAAAAAAAAACTTTTGTCTTTGGCAGTAGTAATAAAGTTTTTCTTCAGCTCCATAGAATTGCGTTTTGTCGTCTGTTTGTGAAGAATGCTCATGGAATATTTTTTCCTGTACCGTTGTGCTTTTATGTCAGGTTGGCCATTTGTCTTGCGATCGTCCGTTGAGCGCTTCTGAGGAGGTATCTCCCTGGGCCCCGGAGTCGAGGGAAGATTGTTTAGACTTGGACAGACTTGATGCCCCTCACAGGGATCTCGGGTCCTCCACTACCACTTAGCATCTCTGATTCTGAGCATTGGTCACCATCCGGGGTTGACCGGGTAGGGTAGCTGCCCCGCCATCTCTTGCAGGGGCTTTTTGCTTCCTGGCGTGATGGTAAGGGAGTTGCCTACCAAGGATAGCCGAGCAGGGTAGGTGCTCGGTTGCCTCTTGCGAGGGCTTGGGCCTTCAGCGTTTGGGGGGCTGTAAGAAGCCCTCTAAGGATATCCAGGCAGCGGAGCTGCGCGGCAGCCTCTTGGCGAGGGCTTTGACCTCTGGCGTCGTGGGTAGGCAACTACCAGCCTAGGATGAACGAGCGGGGCAGTCGCTTCTATCCCGGCGTCGCGGGTAGGGAGCCACCAGCCGGAGTTTTTTCCGAGCAGGGTAGCTGCTCGGTTGCCTCTTGCGAGGGCTTTGATCCTTCAGGACGGGGACCGAGCAGGGTTAATGCTCAGTGCCTCTTGGCAAGGACTTTGATCACCGTTGGTTATGGTAGGAGGCTACCAGCCGGGGATAGCCGAGCGAGGACCCGACTGCCTCTGGGAGGACTTTGGTCCTTGGCGTGGGAAGGGCTATAAGGCTGTAAGAAGTCTACCAAGGACCCTTGGCCGGGCAGGGTTACTGCCCGGTGCCTCTTGGCAAGGGCTTTTGTCCTGAAGGATAGCCGAGCAAGGGAACCTCGGGCTTGACTGCCTCTGGGAGGGCTTTTTGATCCTTGGCGTTGTGGCAGGGAAGCTGCCCGCTGGGGATAGCCGAGCGAGGGAACCTCGGGCTCGACCGCCTCTGGGAGGGCTTTTTGATCCTTGGCGTTGTGGCAGGGAAGCTGCCTGCTGGGGATAGCCGAGCGAGGGAACCTCAGGCTCGACTGCCTCTGGGAGGGCTTTTTGGTCCCCGGCGTTATGGCAGGGAAGCTGCCCGCTGGGGATAGCTGAGAGAGGGAACCTCGGGCTCGACCGCCTCTGGGAGAGATTTTTGATCCCCGGCGTTGCGGCAGGGAAGCTGCTCGCTGGGGGCGACCGAGCAGGGTAGCTGCTGGGTTGAACCTTGATGAGTTGTAGCCCGGCCGTTCAGCTGTAGGTGCGGGGGATGGGAACGGTCGGGGCAACGGCGCGTGCAACTAGTGCATTGAATGCGGGGGAGGCGAAGCAACAGGAGCGCGTCGCTTCCTTCCTACCGGATAACGCTCGATGGACTCCGCGTGGCGGTGACTCCCTAGGCGAAAGCGGGCGGCTGTTGGGCAGCACAGCGGGCCATATAAGGAGTACTGGTTCTTCCCCCTTCGCAGACAGGCCATCGAGAATGGAGGATTTCCCGTTCACCATCCCTGACATCGTCAGCTTTGAAGATGTGTACCTTTACGACCCCTACTACACCGAGGACACGGTGCGGTTGGTTTACGGGTGCATTGAGGACCATTTTGGCCGGCTGCTCCCCAGACGCTCCTCTCTGCTGCAGCTACTGATGTACTCCATCTGGAGGGCATCGCCAGGGCTTTACAACCCCCTGTCGGAGCTGCTCTTCGATGAGGCCGTGGGCAAGCTGCGGTCTTTGAAGCATTTTGGCTTGATCTCCGCGAACCGGCTGGCCCGCTCAGAGACGCTCGTCCGCGAATGCTATGAGCTGAGGCTCGGGGTTGATGCGCACGGGGGGAACTGGGGACAGAGGCTGGAACTTGCGAGGCCCCGGTTGGTGGATATTTTTACCGAATACCATGAGCAGTGCTCGTTGCACCCCGTTCCCCCACTATTGTAATTTTCTTTTCTTTTTGCATGTATGGCTGAGGAGCCCATAATACCCTTTAAATAAACAAAGCTTTTCTTCCCTTTTCGCAATGCTCCATTGATCTTTATTAGATTAACAATAGATCCTAGGAAGAATTTATATTGCTTTAAAAGAAAGGTACATGCTAGTAGATGACTTTATTGGCCTGAGCCGAGCACCCTGAAGGGCTGTCGACCCCCGCGCTTGGCTCTGGGCATGGGGCTCCCCGAGCTCCGGGCTGGCCGTCCGCTGAGACAAGCATGATCTGACCGATGGTCAGGTCGGCGGGAGGGCGGGGCTGCTCCTGCTCGCAGTCGGTCTGCCGTTTGTCCCTCAGGTAGGCGGCGAGGTGCCCAGACCGGATGAGCTCTTCGATGTAGTCCCTCAGTTGTTTGCAGTCCTCCGTGGAGTAGCCCAGTACCCGGTGGAAAGCGCATATGGCCCCGGGTTCGCTTTGTGGCCTGACGCGGGACCGGAGGGAAATTGAAGAACACCTCATTCTGGGCATGCTCCAGCAACACCGTGAGGGAGACATTGAGGGGGGTATACTCATGGAATTTCGGGTGGTAGGGCTGCTGACGCTCCGGCCCCTCCTCCCGAGCCCTCTTCTTCTGGTCGATCCATTCTGCCTGGGGAAGGTTAGCATTCACCTCGGACTCTAGCTGGACCTCGCGCTCGGTCCATGCCTTGACCTCTGCCATGGTCTTAGGTTGCGCCAGCGCGAAGGAGCGTAACCATTACTTGTGCCTCAGACCAGATCTGAGTGCCGTTATGACGGTTTCGTCTCGGTGCTCGGGCACCTCGAGAAGGGCGTTGTAGAAATGGGTAATATAGGCCTTGAACGTTTCCTTGTCCCCGCTCTTAACCGTGAAGAGGTAGTCGACCATGCGCTTCTGTCGACGGTTCCCCACGAAATGGCCAAGGAACTAAGTAGCCAGCTCGTCGAAGGTCGAAATCGAGCGGGGCTCGATCCCTCGGAACCAGTCCCGGCCTGCGCGGATGAGGGTGGCCGGGAAGGCTCTGCACTGGGCGGCATCGGAATGATCCTGGAAGCTCATCCTCACGGTGAAAGCGTCCAAGTGGTCCTTCGGATCGGTTTTCCCGTCAAACAGGGAGACCTTTGGGGGCTTGTTGCGCGAGGAGACGTGGACGGCGAACAGTTTCTCGGTGAACGGCTTCGTGAGCGAGTCGGAGGCGTACTTAGCTCCGTCGCTCGAGAGGTGAGTTTCTCGGCGCATGCCTTCAATCTTCTTCTCGAGGGCGTCGAGCTGACCGTGATACCCTGATGAATCGGCACCTCGGGAACCCTGGCCTCCGCTGCGGGTGACCTGTGTCTGGGAGCGGCCCTGGTTCTTCTCAATGAAGTGCTTAAGGTCCCGGGGTGAAGTAGCTCTTGAGTCGCCGGGGCGGACCCCTTCTGTGCGGCCCCGCCAATGGTGGTAGGGTCGATCACGCCCGTGGATAGGCGAGGTGACTGACACCTCCTCAGGGGGATAAGGGTCACGGGGAGGCTCGAGGCGAGGCGTCCGGGAGGCGGATCTCGGTGTGGAGCCTTGGGGCGCCCAGCGGGCCTCAGGGAGCACCGGTTCGAGAGATCGGCAGCCAGGGGACGCAGCCTGTTAGTGGTCGGCCGTCCAGTCAGGGACAAAGCCTTCGGGAGGTGGTGGAGCGGCGATCTGGGGCTCGAGCGCGGCCGTTTGGATGCGGACGAGGGCCTCCACGAGAGATTGCAGGCGATCTATCCGGCCTGCGAGGGCGTTGATGGCAATCATGGGGGAGGTTCATCCCCGCCTTCAGTGAGTGGAAGACGGCGGCTGGTACCGGGATTCCCAGGATGGTTGTCCTCCATGAGGGTGGAGATAGGAAGGCCAACTTTGTATTTTGCAGAGTAATTTTCCCACAGACGGCGCCAACTGATGGAGCTCTTTTTCAGGCCTCCGTCAGATGTTGTCTTCTGTTGATCTTGTGGTGGACTTGGTTGATTATCTTCCTTCGCGTGCGGGTCTCAATGGGTTTTTGGAGGAAGAGATGGGGTGGGGGAGTTGTTGCCGAGTACCTGCAAAGAAGTCCCGGGATGGTTTGGTACCACCAAGGACCCTCCGACGCTCAAGTTAGTGATGAGATCCGAGCAGAGTAACGGCGTAAAAGTGTAAAGAATCGCTTACTTGACCCCTCTGTGATGGGGGTTTATATAGTGGTGGAGCACGCAGCAGCGAGCGCGAGAATCTCGCCGACAGTTACGCTCCCGACGTCAAGCCCGCGTAGAGAGCGGATCGCCCATTAATGGGGATCGTGATGGCCTGGCGCATGGCGAGATTCACGAAGCGGCGGTTTCTCCTGGGAGTAGGTCGGAGGGCCGAGGAAGACATCCTTGGCGGGAGCTCAGGGACGAGCAAGGAGGCCGAGGAGTCTTGGTTCTGTGGTAGCTCGGGGGTGAGCTGAGAGGCCAAGGAGGCCAATTCGCAGGGGGTCCGAGGGGAGCCACTTTGTGCTCGCAGGTCGGGTACAGGGCGGCCTGGTCGGCCCCTGCGGGCCCTTCCTTCCGAGTTCTGGAACACGTCAACTGCCACGTGCCATGATCTTGGGGATCGGCACTATCGAGCACTATAAATTTGAGTCTGATGGAGGTCCTTTTCGGGTCTCCGTCAGATGTTGTCTTCCGTCGATCTCCCGGTGGATTTTGAAGGTGGTCTCCTGTTGCGTGTGGGTCTCAATGGGTTTTGAGTGTTGGATATAGTGCCCTCTAAGTCAATTATTGGATCGCAGGTACGTGATTGCAATGATTGAGGGAGGACCTATACCGATAGAACAGTCTTACTCGAGATGATAATATGCTATCTGGTTTGTCTTTATCATCATGTATATGTTGATAGAGCCCATAGGATTCTTGCTTGACTACCAACAGTATGATGGCGATCATATATGTGGGAGCTGGGGTCTATAAGCACATCCTTAAAGTGTCCCTAGTCGTAGGAGTTTCGAGACAGGGCATCGATACTCCAGAGTAGACTAATGTATACAGTCGAGACCCCGACGAGGGGCGGTGGCCGATCTCACAAGCCACTGGTGTCAGTTGGATCACCTAAGATGTATACAGGTGCTCATTAGGTTATGAGTACACCGGACAGGACTCGCCGGGAACTTGCTGGTTGGTATTATACCTAGCGTCAGATAGCAGTTCCCTGGTGACATGTGTACAGGTTAGTTCATCGACCTGAGGTCATCATTTGTCTCGTGTGAGTTCCCACTGTGCTTTGATTTATACCCTACCCCGCTCAAAGGAGACGTGCAAATAGGTATATTTTGGGTACAGTCCCGAGCCACATGGAGGCAGTGAGCAGATCATCGGGGATTCGTCTCTCCCGGTATTGGGGGTGAGATCGCGCTGTGTTTAGGAGAGCCATTACACGAAATCCCTGGCCAGGGTAATCGAGATTTACTTGAAGGTATTCCAGTAGTATCTCAGGGTGTTATGGGCTGCTCTTTGACACGACTTATGCAGCTATTGGGGGTCTGACGTTTACCGGCCCCCTAGGCCTAATATGCGATACTCATAAGACGAATGGACCGGACTGTACGGATATTCTCACTGTCAGGCTCAGTAGGGTTTCTGGATGAGTTCGCTCGTCAGCTTCCCTTCTAATCAATACATAGGCAACCGTTACGTACAGCTTATACCTCTGACGTGCTAGTGGTTATACCCAGTGCCAGTGTGTTGATGAGTCATTAGAGTCCCCCACAGACACTTTTCCAAGTTCGGACGAAACGTTGTAGATGCCGTATGATATTATGGCAGGGTTCGGAAAATGCACGTGCGTTTTCGCGCGTGTCATTTTTCGGGCAGTTAATACCGGTAGGCTTTGGTTTAAGCCGGATCCCAGTATTATACCGTGTAGATATAATATCTTTGTCTCAGTTGCATTTGTATTCGGTCGTAATACAAATGCGGGTATGTTTATACTGATACGGGGTTATCCTGAAATCCGTTTCGGGATCGCTTTTGGAAGTTGCCAGTTTCCAGTTTTTTATCGGCCGTATTTAACATTCTGTTAAATGCGGATTTATCTTTTCTTCTTGGGTGAGTCATGAGGGTGAGTCATGCTTCTAGATGGTTCTAGAAATGGTGACTAGCTTCATGAGTCATTAGTTCCTTAATGGTGCATTTAATGATGGAGGATGACTAAGGTTGTGAGTCATTGTTTCCATTAATGCAATTTTGGAATATTAGGATATTTTCTCCTTGATCTTTTGCTTACACTTACCCTCCCCTCTCCTACACTCACCCTCCCTTTTCTATATAGTGGCCGGCCCTCATTGTGAGGGATGAGGGATTCATTCTTAGCAAAAAGATTATGATAGTTTAGTTCATGGAAATTTCATATAGCTCAATTTCCATTTACCCGATTCCAATTGGCAACTTCCATAACCGTTCGTCCATAGCCTTGGACGTAACGAGACAAAGTGTTCTACTCATTCTCTACATCAATCTTGGTCGTCTCTTTTAGCAAACTTGACGATCGAGTTGTCTCGGTTCAGAGGCGGGAGCCCGTTTAATGATCCGTCGACGTGGTGCCACCTGGACGACAAGACTGGAGTTTCAGAAGATCGAAGCCGCCGCAACAAAGCGTGGGATGATGGTTAAAGACCGAAGGACTCGGATCGTTCGGTATAACAATTCTATCCTCTTCACAATATGTTAGTTTAACTTTAATGGCAGATCCGGGTTATAGTACGCAATAGCGCCAGTCGTAAAAGTTTTTGTTCCGCATATTGGCGTCTGTTAGATGGCCGGGGCGCTACCGTGGACTTACAGTGGTATCAGAGCCTCACCATTAAGCTTTACTAACATGTGCTAACGCGTTTAAAATATCGATCGAACGGAGTTTCGCGAAATTACAATTTTCTGTTCAAAGTTTCTTTCGATTTTTAATCCGGTCTAAAAATTATTTGACATATCACAGAAAACTAAGCAGGCTATTCTTAGCACATTGGTGAAATTTGGTCACATGATCCCACAAAACGGCCACGGATCCACGGCCCAAACTAGGGTTTGGCCACTGATCCGCCGCGCTTTTGTGGGAACAGTGCGCCAAATTTTTCCAGTGAGTTTACCATGGGAAATTGTGGTTTTTAGTATATGTCTTTTGGGCCCAAACTTTGTTACTATACAACAGATGTTTGCAGGGCCCACTTCGGGAAATTTAGTCGATCGAAATTTTAAACATGTTAGTTTTGCAGTACTTACTCTATATCTCCGACCGGGAATGTCATTTGATCGGTAAACCGCGTCTGACTGCTATAGTTCTTATAGACGGGTTTGCGAACGTGACATTCGTGTTGATGTTCTGTGTTGTGCTGTGAGGTTGCGGATTTGTCATGGTGGATAGCAGTGTGCAATGGTAGTGCTGTTTGGATTTATTTGTACATTTGATATTGCGGGACGAGCGTCTAACATGTGGACTGCCGTCGCTGCCTATTTGTATAATATTCTTTTAGGGCACGACCGGGCTGAGGTCGATGTACCCGTTGTATATATTTATTTCTGTACTAGGTTTACCCCGCGAAGGAGTGAACGGATAGCCGGGTTCTGAAGGGCAACGGGTCCGTATCTCATGGCTTTGAGAAGCAAATGGACCTCACTCTAGAATTGGCAGACTATTCGCCGCACTCGAAACGGGTACAGGTTGACCCAAGGAGGGGTGCTCAATTTACCGGATTCCGTGAAGTGCCGGGTGTTCCATTCACTATGTTGTGGGGACTACCTCGCTTCAGGTTTTGGCGGGTAACTTGCCGCGCCCGTAGGGGTCTAGGTTTCGTTGCACAGGCTATCCACACGACCAGGAGAACGTCGGGTTTCAGTAGCGGCTCTGTGAATCCCGGGGATCCTAGATTATCTGTATTGTTCTGTGATGCTTATTACTTTTCTGTATTGTTGCATATTATCACGCCTGGAGCGATTATTGTATATTAGTCTATATACTATTAGATATTGTATATGTTTTACACCCGCGCTAGTCCAGCCCCCGCTCTGTCGTTAGTTAAGTAACCTAACGGGTGATGACGGGACCCAGTGACGAATGCGGATGGCATATACGTACATTTTATTTTCGTTCTTTTCTGGTGTGATTGATTGATGGGACTGCATTGATTCTTATCAATGCAAGGATAAAACAAACATATATTTGATGTTGTTGGAACAAATTTTAAAAGGAGTTTTTACAAAGACGTTTCCTTTTGTTTTGCATAGTGATATTCAGTTAGAATATCCTACACCTCATTCGACGAGGCAAGGGCCGAGATCCCTTCACCGGGAGTGACCCCTTGGGCAGAAGTTTGCATCAGGGTAATAACTTCTATATAATCGATTACAAGTTGCTTTGCATCGCGGTATTCAGTTGGAATATCCTGCACCTCATTCTACGAGGAAAGAGCCGAGATCCCTTCACCGGGAGTGACTTCTTTAGCAAAAGGTTTTCGCTACTATATTTTTTATAAAATTCTATCAGATTCCTTCAACGAGATCAAGTTCATTACGTTAAAGGTTTTTCGCCAAAAACCAGACGTAATCCTCCGTCGTTTTTTATGGATGGTCAGTAGTATTCAAGCTATGTTTGTTGGCCTACGTCAAGGCGTAGTGTTTGGTAGCTGCTGGGTATTCATTTGTTACACAGATAGATGCATTAGTTTAGGACAGACGTACAGCCTTGTTGGCCTACGTCAAGGGCATGTACGATGACCTAAATTAATCAGGACAACGACGGGTAGAACTTGACATGTGGCTTATGATTTGTTAGCCTACGTCAAGGTCATAAGTGCATGGGATAAAAATTATATCGGGAGTTTCAAACATACAGGAAACTTGCCAGACTTGCGCATACCTTCTGGAGTGTGTTAACTTGAGTGGCTTCCATCAAGTTATCATGCGATGATAGTTGGATCCCGATTCCCACTGATGAGTTGGTTTACTCTTCGGGTGATCCTGACTAATTCTTCTTTCAGGTTTGGAGGAGAATTTGAGATTACAGTGGGAGGTTTCCAGATTAAATAAAGTGATAACCATTCTGATCTAGGTTAGAGTGCACGCAGAGTGTTTCTTTTCTCTCTCTCTTTGGCAGCGACTTTTGACCGACCCTAGACTATAACTCAGTGACCAAGTTGACCGAACCCTCTTAAAATACTGACTTTTGGATTGTCTAAAGTTGCATAAGTCATTGCCGCTCCTTCTTTTACCCTTTGTATTTCTCAGAACACCCCGTATTACTACGGACATCCACTTCCATTGGATAGATCCATCGTATGGTTATATACGAACTCGGAGGGATTTCTTCGAGGATGGATCCAGGTTCAGGAGAAATAGAATTGGTTTATTCAGTTGTTTTTTATTATCACCTTCTCTCAGGTTGCGAGGGCTCCTTAGTTTAGGAGAGTACACCTATTACGCTTATTGGATAGTCTTCTTCCAAACCATAGGCAAGTGCCGAAAGGTAGGGAATGAAGAAAACCAATTAGCCTAAGTAGTGTGTACAGAAGGTAATAACTAAAGACAAAATAAAGGGATTAGAAAGAGGGCAAAGTAAATTGCGACTGTTATCATTCACGACCAAACCACGTACCTCATCGCCACTCCTACTTCATCTTTTTATTTCTCCAGAATAACCCGTATCACTGCGAACATCCAATTCCATTGGATAAATCCATCGTATGGTTATATACGAACTCGAAGGATATTTTTTCGAGGATGGATTCTGGTTCAGGAGAAATGGGAATAAGATTTATTCAGTTGTCTTTTATCATCATCTTCTCTCAAGTTGCGAGTACTCCTAGGTTAAGGAGGGTACACCTATTATGCTTACTGGATATTCTTCTTCCAAATCATAGGCTGGTGCCGAACGGTAGGGAAGGAAGAAAACCACTTAGCCTAACAATGGTGTACCGAAGGTAATGACTAAAGACAAATAAAGGGATTTGGAGAGATGGTAAAGAAATATACAGTTACAGTCATGAATTGGATTATGGAAGGGGCATTACTAAGAATACCAGGATACCCCTACGAAACATATTTATGTTTCATATTCACTGTGCATTGTTAATAGAAAACTGATTTCCCGATTGGATACTTACTCCAGGGTATGTATTTACCAGGTATGATTCTCACATCTGTATAGTTTTACAGATAATGAGTGGGAGCAAGTTATTGGGAATTAGGTGATCATCCTCATTATATCGGAATTCGTTGTAATTGGTGATATTTGAGGAAATCGCCTAGGCACAGTTTTCAACCTACGATGCACAAGTTTTGAGTTATTCAACTCAGCGGACTTATACAGAGTATTGTATGTTGTCCAGTGTCCATCAGGACAAAGGGGTTGGTCCTCGTACTATATTCTGTTTACTTGTAATTTCTCTAGTTTTTAGACAAGTGTTTCGTAGAAATACAATGTCTAAGTATTGAGAAGTTGCGGGTATAAGAATAAAGTAGAGAACCAGGTGTCGCAAGTATCGGGATTCTTCAAAGAAATCAAAGATGTAGATACTTATGATTGGTATTCAGTTGATAGTAATAGTTTTGAGAAACTTGTTTCTCTTTCAGGTTACTCATAAATGGATGGATTCCTAAGTTGAGTAATGCTGATTAGCCTCTCTCCATTAAGATGATATGCACTGGAGATAGCTGCATGATTTGAATCTGGTTCCAATTAAACAAGTGCCAAAGTTTCTATATTGGATATAGAATGGTTAATATCTTAACGATGTTAAGGTATGGGGAGTTGTCCAGCTTATGCTTAAAACCAGACACTGGATAACTCAAGGCACGTTTCAATAATGGCAGTTTGCGGGTTGACCCTAGCTTTGACGAGGTTTGATTTTCTACCATCTGGGAGATCAATAGTGATATTGTTCTCGACTCGCCACAGTTTTAATAAAATGGATTTTTTCAGAAAACAATAGTGGGAGTATGGTAGAACTGGAAGTGATTCCAGAACCACAAACGATTACGGAAAGTTTAATACGACCTATATATTCAATCAGGCTTGACATTCCAATAGCCACTCCGCAGATATGGTGGGTAACCTCAGGCACCGGAGAGGTACTCCGGTAGCCTCAATGACGGTGACAGGGAGGTTCTTGTTTAACCCAAACTTGACACTACTGTTTTTCCAGACTATGAGACCCGGCATGAGGATAAGTATAGCGTCGTTCTAAACTAGTTTTAGAAGTTCACGTAAATATTATTCTGCCAGAGGGTTGTCGTAGTCAGTGGGAGCAGCGGAAGCATAGTGGGCAAGTAGCTAGTATCTATAGGCTTGAGCAAATATAGCGGAGATAGATCATCTAATTTTGATATGACAGTCATAGGTTTGACTTCATCAGAATAGGGGATGGATCTATTAAGAAGGTAATAGGGTGTAATGTCCTGGTATTTGATGACATACACAGAGTAGGAAGTGAAATTCCTATACTACAATCGGTTGTACTTTGGTCGTCACACAATTGTTTCTCCATAAAGGACATGGATATAATATTTGACATTCTGGTTTCTAGATCTATGGTTTTAGATCTAGATTTGGGTAGTTTCCCAATGTGGGTACTTTGACAGTATTCTAATAGTATTTTAGAATAGATGACTTGGCATGGTGGTGTACCTGCAGGTGATGGAGTCACCCTCTCTAAAGGTGTCTTACAGACTAAAGGGGAGAGGGACATACATGATTGGAAGATCACTTGCTTAAGCAATTGGGTCAATCGTGAGATGTCAAGTACCACACCAGATGTCGTTGTTGCACTAGATGCGATAAGTTTATATTAATCCAATCCTGAAGAAACATACAGAAGCAGTTATAGAACATAAGTACATGTTCTACGGATTTGATGACGACAGCCTCCTTCGGGAGACGGTTATTATTCCAGGCTTCACAGGTGACCTGGATAACATGGTGATTGTCTGAGTTATAGTTTTCCCTCAGACAAGGGACAGTATTATGGACAGATAGTCCAAGAGGATACTGTGGGAGGCATAGTGCTGGAAACTGATTAGTTTCAGTTATCGATACAGTCTAAGAAGTTTGGATTTGGAGTTCATTTATGAACTAAGTCCCATCAGATATCCAGACATATTCTAAGACAGGTATTACTCGATTCGGGAGATGGTTTTCTCCGTGAACTTGATTATAAGAGAGACATAGAAAGAAACATCAGGGCGGATCCACTCACTGAGGCTATTTCTCGAACACAATAGTTTTGCAAATGAGCTTTGTGAAACTGATTAGTAGAGGAGTTGGATGCTCGGTATCACACGAGCTGTGAGTACGCGACATCACAATAATTAGCCTTAAGTGCAAGTGGGAGATTGTTGGATATAGTGCCCTCTAAGTCAATTATTGGATCGTAGGTACGTGATTGCAATGATTGAGGGAGGACTTATACCGATAGAACAGTTTTACTCGAGATGATAGTATGCTATCTGGTTTGTCTTTATCATCATGCATATGTTGATAGAGCCCATAGGATTCTTGCTTGACTACCAGCAGTATGATGGCGATCATATATGTGGGAGCTGGGGTCTATAAGCACATCCTTAAAGTGTCCCTAGTCGTGGGAGTTTCGAGACAGGGCATCGATACTCCAGAGTAGACTAGTGTATACAGTCGAGACCCCGACGAGGGGCGGTGGCCGGTCTCACAAGCCACTGGTGTCAGTTGGATCACCTAAGATGTATACAGGTGCTCATTAGGTTATGAGTATACCGGACAGGACTCGCCGGGAACTTGCTGGTTGGTATTATACCTAGCGTCAGATAGCAGTTCCCTGGTGACATGTGTACAGGTTAGTTCATCGACCTGAGGTCGTCATTTGTCTCGTGTGAGTTCCCACTGTGCTTTGATTTATACCCTACCACGCTTAAAGGAGATGTGCAAACAGGTATATTTTGGGTACAGTCCCGAGCCACATGGAGGCAGTGAGCAGATCATCGGGGATTCATCTCTCCCGGTATTAGGGGTAAGATCGCGCTGTGTTTAGGAGAGCCATTACATGAAATCCCTGGCCAGGGTAATCGAGATTTACTGGAAGGTATTCCAGTAGTATCTCAGGGTGTTATGGGCTACTCTCTGACACGACTTATGCAGCTTTTGGGGGTCTGACGTTTATCGGCCCCCTAGGCCTAATATGCGATACTCATAAGACGAATGGACCGGACTGTACGGATATTGTCACTGTCAGGCTTAGTAGGGTTTCTGGATGAGTTCGCTCGTCAGCTTCCCTTCTAATCAATACATAGGCAACCGTTACGTACAGCTTGTACCTCTGACGTGCTAGTGGTTATACCCAGTGCCAGTGTGTTGATGAGTCCTTAGAGTCCCCCACAGACACTTTCCCAAGTTCGGGCGAAATGTTGTAGATGCCGTATGATATTATGGCAGGGTTCGGAAAATGCACGTGCGTTTTCGCACGTGTCATTTTTCGGGCAGTTAATACCCATAGGCTTTGGTTTAAGCCGGATCCCAGTATTATACCGTGTAGATATAATATCTTTGTCTCAGTTGCATTTGTATTCGGTCGTAATACAAATGCAGGTATGTTTATACTGATATGTGGTTATCCTGAAATCCGTTTCGGGATCGCTTTTGGAAGTTGCCAGTTTCCAGTTTTCTATCGGCCGTATTTAACATTCGGTTAAATGCGGATTTATCTTTTCTTCTTGGGTGAGTCATGAGGGTGAGTCATGCTTCTAGATGGTTTTAGAAATGGTGACTAGCTTCATGAGTCATTAGTTCCTTAATGGTGCATTTAATGATGGAGGATGACTAAGGTTGTGAGTCATTGTTTCCATTAATGCAATTTTGGAATACTTAGAATATTTTCTCCTTGATCTTTTGCTTACACTTACCCTCCCCTCTCCTACACTCACCCTCCCTCTTCTATATAGTGGCCGGCCCTCATTGTGAGGGATGAGGGATTCATTCTTGGCAAAAAGATTATGATAGTTTAGTTCATGGAAATTTCATATAGCTCAATTTCCATTTATCCGATTCCAATTGACAACTTCCATAACCGTTCGTCCATAGCCTTGGACGTAACGAGACAAAGTGTTCTACTCATTCTCTACATCAATCTTGGTCGTCTCTTTTAGCAAACTTGACGATCGAGTTGTTTCGGTTCAGAGGCGGGAGCCCGTTTAATGATCCGTCGACGTGGTGCCACCTGGACGACGAGACTGGAGTTTCAGAAGATCGAAGCCGCTGCAACAAAGCGTGGGATGATGGTTAAAGACCGAAGGACTCAGATCGTTCGGTATAACAATTCTACCTTTTTCACAATATGTTAGTTTAGCTTTAATGGCAGATCCGGATTATAGTATGCGATAGCGCCAGTCGTAAAAGTTTTTGTTCCGCATATTGGCGTCTGTTAGACGTCCGGGGCGCTACCGTGGACTTACATTGAGGAGATTGGTGATTTGAGGTGTTTGACACCGAGTACCTGCAAGGAAGTCCCGGGGTGGTTTGGTACCACCGAGGACCCTCCGACGATCAAGTTAGCACTAGATCCGAGCAGAGCAACGGCTAAGTGGAATAAAAATGGCTTACTTGACCCCTCTGTGATGGGGGTTTATATAGTGGCGGCGGCACGCAGCAGCAGGCGCCAGAATCTCGCCGGCAGTTACGCTCATGACGTCACGTCTGCGTAATGAGTGGATCGCCCATTAATGGGGATCGTGATGGCGTGGAACGTGGGATGTTGCCGGTGGAGAATTCGCGCATGGCGAGATTTGCGGAGCGGCGGTTACGCCTGTGAGTGGTGGAGTCGGTCGGTCGGAGGGACCGAGGAAGATGGCCTCGGTTAGGAAGCTCGGAGACGAGCAGGAGGGCCGAGGAGTCCTGGTCCTGTTGCAGCTCGGGACAAGCTGAGGGGCCGAGGAGGCCGATTTGCAGGGGGCTCCGAGGGGTCCAGCTTGTG
The DNA here is from genome assembly GCA_030015575.1 of Agapanthus africanus. Lineage (NCBI taxonomy): Eukaryota > Viridiplantae > Streptophyta > Magnoliopsida > Asparagales > Amaryllidaceae > Agapanthus > Agapanthus africanus. The sequence continues at coordinate 97,098,826 of CM057337.1, forward strand.
CTCGTGGGTCGGGTACAGGGGTGGCTTGGTCGGCCCCTGTGGGCCTTTTCTTCCGAGTTCTGGGTTACGTCATCTGCCACGTGTCCTGATCTTGGACATCGCCAATATCGAGCATCATCATTAGCCCCCCACTCTTGTCCCGTCCAGCTAGTGGGTCGGGTCAAGAGTGGACTACCGGGCCGCCCGGGGTAAGCTCCCTCCTAAGGTTTCGTCGGGACGCATCCTTAGGCTGTCAGCTGTCTTTTCTGCCAGAGAATCAGGGCGAGATATCTGCGGGAGAGCTCTGAGGCGAGCCAGCTTGTCCTCGTAGGTCGAGTACAGGGGTGGCCTGGTCGGCCCTGTAGGGTATTTTTCGTCACCTCATTGAGATGGGAATACGCGCGCGCTTGTCAGGCGTACTACAGATTCCCCCTGCCTAGGGTAGGGCGGAGTTTAATGATTGTGGGGATCCGAATCTCCGACAGCCGCGGACTAAGCTGTCGTTAATTACCCCTCGCCTTTGGAGCGGGGGAATCTCCGATTAACAGGTTAAACTGGTCATGCGAACTCAATGTGCAGTGTACGTATGTGTTGTTTTGGAAGGGGGTTTGGATATATCGGGAGCCACACAGAGTTTTTACGGGGGTCCCGTTACCCGGATAGCGGGCTGGGAGTCAAGAGGGCTAGCAGCCCCCTTGCGGGGTGCGGGGCAGCGCCCCGGCCTAAAATTTTTTGGGAGGGAGAGTGTTGTAGAGTATGTGTATGTGTACATATGTATACATATGTATATATATACATGTATGTATATATATATAAAAAGAGGGGGAAAAGGCATCCAAGGGATGCGTGGGGCCAGCGCCTTGAGCGCTGTGCGCTTAGGCGCAAGCGCGTCACGTGTCGGCGCGTGGACGCTTTGCGCTCGAGCGCTGGACGCTTGAGCTCAAGCGCGCCACGTGTCGGCACATGGGCGCTCTGCGCTCGAGCGTTGGGCGCTTGAGCGCAAGCGTGCCACGTGGGCGCTCTGCGCTCGAGCGCGGGGCGCTTGAGCGCAAGCGCGCCACGTGTCGGCACATGGGCACTCTGCGCTCGAGCGCTGGGCGCTTGAGTGCAAGCGCGCCACATGTCGGCACGTGGGCGCCTGCGCTTGAGCGCAAGGCGCTGGCGAGAAAAAGGGGCTTTTAGTCCCAGAAATAGGGTTTAGGGTGGAGTTAAACTCCTAAAAATGTTTTGGTTGAGGAAATGGGTTCTTCTTCTTCCTCCTCTGTTGGCTGGATCAAGAGATGTGAGATCTAAATTTTTTTTCTTTTTGAGATCTAATGACAGATCCAAGTTCCTCTTTGTGGGTTTTGTGGTGAAAAACTATTTAGTTTTGGAAAAGGGAGAGTAAAACTCTTGATTTAATTCAAGAAAAAAAGAAGAAGGTTTGAAACCTTCAGAGAGGGGAAAGAGGTACAAACCCTAGGTTTTGAGAGAATGAAAAAGTATATCTTTATTCATCATCATGTTGCCTTTTATAGACTTACATATTTACATATAGCCCCTTGGGCTTCACAAAATGGCATTTTGCCTATCCTATGGCTCATGTGCCATTTCATTTTTGCACATAAGTCATGGGCTTACAAAATATTGGCTTTATGCCCATTTTGCATACATTCATGTTTAAAAAAATTACATAAAAATTATTTATTACATGATTTTGTTGTTGGCATGGGGAGGCTGGCCGCGGGCTCGACTTGGGCATGGGCCCGCTTGACCTGGGCTTGGGCCCACCTAGCTTGGGGGTTGACCTTGACTTTGACTCGGTCAACCGGGATGCAAATTTTTACCCCAACAAATTGCCCCCCATCAATAAATGCACACCGCACATTTGAGTTGTGTGCATGAAATTGATGGATCTTGAAGCTGGACTTCGAGGTGGAACATCATTCCGGGGGCGGAGCATCATCCCGGGGAGCATGATTTCCGGGAATCGGAGCATCATTCTGATTCGCGGAGCATAATTCCAAGGTCGGAGTATCCCTCGGGGATCGTGATTCCCGGGGATCGGAGCATCATTCCGATTTGCGGGGCATGATTCCAAGGATCGGAGCATCATTTCGAAGCGCGGAGCATGATTCCAGGGATCGGAGGAGATCGGAGCATCATTTCGAAGCTCGGAGCATAATTCCAAGATCGGAGCATCATTCCAAAGCGCGGAGCATAATTCCAAGGATCGGAGCATCATTCCGAAGAGCGGAGCATGATTCCAGGGGATCGGAGCATCATTCCGATTCGCAGAGCATAATTCCAGGGATCGGAGCATCATTCCGAAGGGTGGAGCATCATTCCGAAGGGTGGAGCATCATTCCAGGGATCGGAGCATCATTCCGAAGGGTGGAGCATAATTCCAGAGATCGGAGCATCATTCCGAAAAGCGGAGCATGATTCCATGGATCGGAGCATCATTCCGAAGAGTGGAGCATGATTCCACGGATCGGAGCATCATTCCGATGAGCGGAGCATGATTCCCAGAGATCGGAGCATTATTCCGAAGGGCGGAGCATAATTCCAGAGATCGGAGCATCATTCCGAAAAGCGGAGCATGATTCCAAAGATCGGAGCATCATTCCGAAGAGCGGAGCATGATTCCAGGGATCGGAGCATCATTCCGATGAGCGGAGCATGATTCCTAAGGGTCGGAGCATAATTTCGAGGATCGGAGCATTATTCCGGGGGGGTCGGAGTATCATTCTGAAAAGCGGAGCATGATTCCAAGGATCGGAGCATCATTCCGAAGAGCGGCATACATTCTGACCGAAGCATAATTTCGATGCAGAGGTTGATCCCCAGGCGAAGCATAATTCCGATGGGGAAAGAAGATAATCCGAGGCGAAGCTTGATTTCGACACGGGGTGCACATTCTGAGATGAAGCATGATTCCGACGCAGAGCTGGCTGGTTGACTTGATTCCGAGGCGAAGAATAATTCCGACGAGGAGGTCGTTTGTTGATTCCGAGCCGAAGCATAATTCCGACATGGAAGGCAGATACACCGAGGCGAAGCTTGATTTCGATGCGGGGTACACTCTGAGACGGAGCATGACTTCGACGCAGAGCTGGTTGGTTGATTTGATTTCGAGGCGGAACATAATTCCGGCAGGGAAGGTAGATATCCCGAGGCGAAGCATGATTTCGACACGGGTGAATTCTGGGACGGAGCATGATTCCACCGCAGAGGTTGTTGATTTGATTTGATTTGGGTTGACATCAGCATCGCTGCACTGGAATATGGTACCAGGAGCGAATCATCATTTGTCATGAGAGGATTTGGGAATTGTTTTTTTTTTGTTTGGCATCAGCATCGCTACACTGGAATATGGTACCAGGAGCGAGTCATCATTTGCCATGAGTGGATTTGAGGATTTCTGTTTTGGTTTGGCATCTGCATTGCTGTACTGGAATGATGCCAGGAGCAACTCATCATTTGCTCCGGGAGGACTTGGGAGAGATTGGGATCGTTTTACGCCCGTGGATTGTATACGGTTTTGCTGGATGTATGATCCAGATCGTAGGGCCATAAAAATTTTGGGACCTTGTTGGCGTCTGCATCGCTGCACAGGAATATGGTACCAGGAGCGACTCATCATTCGCCGTTTGGGGTATGGGGTGTGGAATTTGGTTGGCGTCTGCATCGCTGCACTGGAATATGATACCAGGAGCGACTCATCATCCGCCATTTGGGATTTGAGTTTGGAATTTGGTTGGCGTCTGCATCGCTGCACTGGAATATGGTACCAGGAGCGACTCATCATTCGCCATTGGGGTATGGGATTTGGAATTTGGTTGGCGTCTGCATCGCTGCATTGGAATATGGTACCAGGAGCGACTCATCATTCGCCATTGGGGTATGAGATTTGGAATTTGGTTGGCGTCTGCATCGCTGCACTGGAATATGGTACCAGGAGCAACTCATCATTCGCCATTGGGGTATGGGATTTGGAATTTGGTTGGCGTCTGCATCGCTGCACTGGAATATGGTACCAGGAGCGACTCATCATTCGCCATTTAGGGATTGGAATTTGGAATTTGGTTGGCGTCTGCATCGCTGCACTGGAATATGGTACCAGGAGCGACTCATCATTCGTTACTTGGGGATTGGGGAGCGATGGCTTAGGAGACAGGTTTAGATCCCTATCGCCTAAGGCTTTTCAATTTTATGGGCCGTGAGGGTCCCATAAAAGCATTTTCTCCCTACTAGTCGTAAGAATCCCGTAGGTGTATTTTCTCCTTAGGAGTCGTGAGGACTCCTAAGTGTGTTTTTCCTTTATGAGTCGTAAGGATCCCACAAAGGTTTGTTCTCCTCATGTATCGTGAGGACACATAAGTGGGTCTTCTCAATAGAGCATAATTCCAAAGGCGGAGACCAGCCGCGTAACAGGTGATTACGGTGGGGCATGAGGGTGATGAGAATTATTTGAGCCCGTGGATTGTATACGGTAGTCAATTTGGGGACTAACCGTAAGGCCGGAAGAATTTTGGGAAACTGGATTTTGGTTGGCGTCTGCATCGCTGCACTGGAATATGGTACCAGGAGCGACTCATCATTCGCCGCTTTTTTTTGTTTATTTTTTTATTTACCGCGATTGCTCTATCATTTCAGCTTTTCTTATCGCGAAGGTCGCGATTGCCCTATCATTTCGGCTTTTTATTCGCGGTTGCTGATTGAAATGTCAAAAACTATCTATTACCGCAATCAAGAACGGCGTCGCTTTGCAGCTAGCCGGTGAATACGGGTCGGTCTACAGGGATGTTGTGAATCTCCTAATCGCGCTAACGAGTTAATTCCGAAGGGTGTTCGGATTGATTATTAAATCTAAAATCTAAATCTATCTATCTAAGATTATCTAGATCTAGTCTTGCTAGGGTTAGGTTTAGGGATGGTTTGGAAATGCAAGCAAATCTCAACGCTTTCTATACCCGAATGAAGATCTATGAGGAGTTATGGTAATTATCAATAAAGGGGATTAGATCCATTCGGGAAGGTGTTCCTTCCTCTAGGTTCTTGTCCTTCCTTTAGAGATCCTTACCCTAACCTCCATGGAAAACGCGCGCAACCGGGCCTTTATACTACGGTGTCATCGTTACCTCGAGGGGTAGGATGCCGTAGGGCACGGTGTGTGCGTGTATGTAAGGAGTCCTATTGTAAATATTTGATGGGTAAGAAAGGGATGAGAGATCTCATCTCTCAAAAGACTTCCCCAAAGCTAACTCTAAACAATTTCCTAGGGCAAGGAATTAAATCTACCTAGGACAAAGAATTAAAATCTAAACTAGAGCAGTTAATTAAATCTACTTACAGACGGCTCTCTCCAATCATCAAAGCAGGTTTGTCAGATCTGAATTTCTGAATTGAAAAGAGGCACCGATGCTCTCCATAAAGAATTCTGAATTTATTATTAAAAGGAGGCATGAAAAAGAATACAAGCTTTAGAGTTCCTATTTATAGAGAATAGGAAACCCTAGGTTACATTTTTATCCGCATGTCTAAATTTACAAAAATAGCCCTAGGTTGACCGGTAAGTGCAGCCACATATTTTGGTAAAAAACTCTCTGAGTAAGGGCACAAGCTGGCCGCGGAACCGCGGCATGGGTAGGGCTAAGGCCGCGGTTCCGCGGCCCATTGATGAGATCGGTGGATTATATTTTGTGGGCTTCTTCTTGGTTCTTTGGGCTTTGTATTTCTTTAGTTCTTTTCTCTGTTTGGCTTCTGGTCTTCTCCAGATCTTTCAGTGAACAATTTGCAGTGGAATTTTAACCGTTCGCTTTGTAATTTTAGACCTTGCGTTGCTTTGTTGATTGTGAACTGTTCTTTGTCTAGGCTTGACTAGAATCCTTCTATTTGTTGGTCAAAAGTCCCTCTTTTGTATCGTCCTTTGTCTTTTTCACTGTTTTCACTCCAAGAACCTGTAACCTGTAATATGTAGCAGACATGCGTCAAAAGCACCTGTTTATTATAAAACGAATAAGAATGGGGAATATAATAATGCAATATTATGGTATGAACAAATACCCCCAAACTTATCTTTTGCTCGTCCTCGAGCAAACTTATTTTTTTTTTATTCTCTACAAAAACCTAACCGCACTTTCGCAGGGAAACGCGATTGCACTGAGCACATGCAACAAGCCGTTAAACCTCTAGGTGTCCTTAGTAGGAGGAGTGTTGTCTACTGAGGGTTTTCAGCGGATACTACCCACAAAATCCTATCAATTCGGCTTTTCGACTTTTGTTCTCCAATCAGGTTTTCTAACAAGGAATTCTATTATCTTCGACTCGTAAATTATCCACCCATATTCTTCACACTTTCTCATCATCTAACTTAAGATTATATATATTCTATAGAGTTACTTAGCTTTCGGCATCTCTTAAGTTTTCCTTCTAGGGTTCCATCTCCACTTAGGAATTTTTATCAACTCTATTAAAGATACAAGTTCTATTCTTCACTCCTTTCTTTCATCTAAACTCCAATCACATACCCCCCACGTGTGTGTATATATCACCCCTACACTTGGAAATTCAAATCAAGCAATCATACTCTTGTCCGTTGTCCAAAGCACTTTTTAATTAGCGAATTTTTAAATGAATTTTGCTTACACATCCTTCTTGCGACCGTTAATACTTCTTGAGCTACCAACAACCGATTACAAGATGTGTTTGCACATTAAGGCGTAATTCCTAGTTTTGTAACACCTAAGACTTTAGCAGTGACTCCCAAACCAGTTGGTCTAAGGCACTAGGTGACACCCTCGCTAAATATTTTTCTATTTTTGCAGCCTTAAGTAATCACAAAAACCAGTGTTCATTTTTTTTCTTTTCTTTTTTCACTTTTTTCTTTTATTTTCTTCATACTAAGGATTTTAGACAAGAGCATTTCAAGGTCTCCTCTACTATTCCAAGTTTCAAGGTGCGTGATTGTGCAAATTGTAGGGTATACATTTTCAGAATCTAGACTTAAGTTAGGAATTAATTTTCAAACTTATACTCTGATAAAAATATCAATACTTTTCCTTCGTTTCGACTTAGCCCAAGAAGTGAACTCAAAATTTGCCTATTTCTAAATAAACTACAAAGCCATATACTTTCTACCATTAAACTTTAAGGAAGGTTATTTTTAGGGTTTTTAATTTACTAAGTCTAAGATCTAGTTGTTCCTAGCCAGTTAACCTATTTGTCAAACTCAAGTCAATTAACCAAAATTGAATACATAAATTTTTATAATTTTTGAAAATTTTCAATTTTTATGGGTTTTCAAATAAGTATGCAAATGCAAAAATATGTACAAATGAATGCGAAGGAAGAAGACGCACCGAGCATACCCCCAAACTTAAACTTGACAGTGTCCTCACTGTCATTCTACACCAAGAGGGTCAAAATGTCGGCACTCCCATGTTTATTTATTTACATTTTTTTTGAATTTTTTTTGAATTTTTTTAAAATTTTTTTATAGAAAAAGAAAACAAAAAATATATGTACATATATACAACAAGGTTCCCTCCAAACTTAAGCTTGGTCTTACACAAGCCAAAAGTTAGTACCAACCATTCAAAAATCTTATCGTGGTAATGGTCAAGTTGGTGAAAGAATGGAGTGGAAAGAAAAGAAATGAGAAGCACACAAGACCGTGTGGAAAGAAATGTAGAATATGGTCTCGGTGGGGGAGAAGAATGGGGGAAAAGAGAAAGAAGGGTAGCACGATCTTGAGGGTGTAAATCGAGTGAATAAATTAGCGCAATATATGATGACCGAAGTGTGAAAACTGATTGTGCTAATCAATCAACTCGTCGTGAAATGGGATCAAATCCCTCAAGATTCGCAAGAAAACATAGGTATGCCGAACTTGGTATTGGAGATGAAAGCGTAACGGTCTCTTGTACGGTCGGAACAATAGTAAGGACGAAAGGAAGTGAATTAGGGATAGTCTCATTCTCACCATAGTAAATTGTCTCGAACTTAAAATATTCCATTAATGGTTCGAAACCACTGTAAGTAACCGAGTCTGATGGTTCAGCTAACTCATCTGAAAATGTAAAGGACTCAAACTCGGGAGGTGAGTCATCAACATCGTCCGAAAAGGTGAAACACTCGTAAGTGTGAACTGTGTCAGATTCAAAGAGAAAATTTTCAAGCTCACAGTCTTCAAGCGTGATATTAGGCATGGTCGAAACGATGGAAAGGAGGGAGGGTGATATAACAGTTAAATGTGCGGGAGGATGAAATGGAAAATCAGACATATCAAAAAAAAATGGTTCAACCTCAATATGATCCTCAAAACTCTCCTCAATACTATCCTTATAATTCTCCTCAAAATTCAACTCATCCATGCCATTATCATCAAAATCAAGACGCATATGAAGTTCGGGAGAAGCATTTAATGACTCGGGATGATGAATTGGACATAAAATTTCAAACAAATCGACAGGTTCATCATCCGAAATATTCCCGGCGTCTATATCCTTAATCAAGTGAAAATTAATTTCTTTAGACACCTCATCAAAAGCATGGATATTTATCAATTTAGGTTCTAGAGTGGAGGTGTAAAGGTCAAACGGATTAGGTGCGGTTTCACTCGAAAGGGGTTCTTCACAATTTGGCAAATCAAGCACTACAAAATTACACAACTCGTTTTTATTTTCAACTGGTGAATCATTTGGGACAATCGATGGAAAACCGGAGTTGTGGGCTTCAATTGGGTAAGGGTAGGTTTGATTTGGAAATTCTCTCACATTCTCACTCTGTCCAACCGCCTCCTTATACATTGAAAAATTTGAAGCTAGTGGGAAACTAGCTACCGGTTCACTAGGTTGCATAAGGCGGTCACGGACGCTTCCACATTCCTAGTCATTTTGTTTGTTGCTAAGATATAAGCCTCCAACGACTCTTCCAAACTAGACTTGGGTGGTGAAGGGGTTTCGGGAGAAGATTCGAATTTGTTTGGATACGTGAAACTCCCAAAAGGCTGTGTAAAAGCAGTGTCTAGTGAAGTGGGAAGGTCGGGTAAGACTGGTAGGAAGTGGGTGGTTGGGCAGGGGTAGGGTCAACATGTGGATAAAAAGGTGAATAATCGTGCGGATCCCTAGAACTAGATGAGTGGAGATGGGTGAAAGATCGGCTGCGAGATTGAGCAATATGCTCAGCAATGGACATCGGCTTAGGAGTGACAGAAGGACTTGAAAAAGTGGTATCAACATATGGAGGTGGTAAAAGTTGACTTGGTTGACACAAACTGGGTTGAAAAGTCAAACTGTTTCTCCTAGACGCCTCCATTTGATCTTTCAAAGATATTTTAGGCAAGGAAGGATCGTCTTTAAATTGACCGAACTAATTGACGTACGACTCAAAATTAGGTTCGGGATACCAAAGTTCGGCAAGTGATTTATTATGTGGGGTACCCATGTTATAAGGAGAAAGGGTGAAAGAAAGAAAGTTTGTTGTGGTGCAAGGATTTATTTACGGCAAAAGTTGGCAAGTTTTCTAATAAAAATTTTCCTTTTTTCCTTTTTCTTTATTTGAAAATTGTTGCAAAAAGATTTTTAATAAAAGATATGCAACAAAAAAATATTACTCGCAATCAATTATTTTAAGCAAAGCGCAACAAATCCTGCATGAGATTTGTTATATGGAAGGGAATATATTTTTAAAGCGCGAGGAATTCTGCAGGCAATTCACAGAAAATATCTCAAAATTTACAGAAGAGAAAGCAGAGGAGACTTACAGTGCAATTTTCAAGTGATGATGTCAGCATCTAGCCGCGTTTCCGCGGTATTAGGGTGTTTATGCCGCTGATACGCGGTCTTCAAGGGGAGTCAAGCCACCAGAAAAAATTGCAGAGGCTGACGTCACTTTTCCACCGCGTTTCTGCGGTAATATCGGGGTTTGAGCGGCGGAAGCGTGGTTGGGGTGTCGGTTCAAATCTCCAGAAAAATTCCACTGTTCTGTTGTTTAAAATCTCTTCTGTTCCGATATCCCGTTTTCTGTTTCGCTTTTCTGGAAATTTCCAGATCCGTCTCGATTGTTCCTGCAAGATTCAAACAATAAAGTATCCTTTCCAAAAATAACAGATGAAATATTTTTATATTTTTTTTTTGATTTTTTTTTGATTTTTTTGATTTTTTTTTAAATTTTGATTAACCCGAAATTGCAAAAAGGAAAGTTCTACGCCATCCCCGGCAACGGCGCCATTTGATTGAAATGTCAAAAACTATCTATTACCGCAATCAAGAACGGCGTCGCTTTGCAGCTAGCCGGTGAATACGGGTCGGTCCACAGGGATGTTGTGAATCTCCTAATCGCGCTAACGAGTTAATTCAGAAGGGTGTTCGGATTGATTATTAAATCTAAAATCTAAATCTATCTATCTAAGATTATCTAGATCTAGTCTTGCTAGGGTTAGGTTTAGGGATGATTTGGAAATGCAAGCAAATCTCAACGCTTTCTATACCCGAATGAAGATCTATGAGGAGTTATGGTAATTATCCATAAAGGGGATTAGATCCATTCGGAAAGGTGTTCCTTCCTCTAGGTTCTTGTCCTTCCTTTAGAGATCCTTACCCTAACCTCCATGGAAAACGCGCGCAACCGGGCTTTTATACTACGGTGTCATCGTTACCTCGAGGGGTAGGATGCCGTAGGGCGCGGTGTGTGCGTGTATGCATGGAGTCCTATTGTAAATATTTGATGGGTAAGAAAGGGATGAGAGATCTCATCTCTCAAAAGCCTTCCCCAAAGCTAACTCTAAACAATTTCCTAGGGCAAATAATTAAATCTACCTAGGGCAAAGAATTAAAATCTAAACTAGAGCAGTTAATTAAATCTACTTATATATGGCTCTCTCCAATCATCAAAGCAGGTTTGTCAGATCTGAATTTCTGAATCGAAAAGAGGCACCGATACTCTCTATAAAGAATTCTGAATTTATTATTAAAAGGAGGCATGAAAAAGAATACAAGCTTTAGAGTTCCTATTTATAGAGAATAGGAAACCCTAGGTTACATTTTTATCCGCATGTCTAAATTTACAAAAATAGCCCTAGGTTGACCGGTAAGTGCAGCCACATATTTTGGTAAAAAACTCTCTGAGTACGGGCACAAGCTGGCCGCGGAACCGCGGCATGGGTAGGGCCAGGGCCGCGGTTCCGCGGCCCATTGATGAGATCAGTGGATTATATTTTGTGGGCTTCTTCTTGGTTCTTTGGGCTTTGTATTTTTTTAGTTCTTTTCTCTGTTTGGCTTCTGGTCTTCTCCAGATCTTTCAGTGAATAATTTGCAGTGGACTTTTAACCGTTCGCTTTGTAATTTTGGACCTTGCGTTGCCTTGTTGATTGTGAACTGTTCTTTGTCTAGGCTTGACTAGGATCCTTCTATTTGTTGGTCAAAAGTCCCTCTTTTGTATCGTCCTTTGTCTTTTTCACTGTTTTCGCTCCAAGAACCTGTAACCTGTAATATGTAGCAGACATGCGTCAAAATCACCTGTTTATTTATAAAACGAATAAGAATGGGGAATATAATAATGCAATATTATGGTATGAACAGTTGCCCCATCATTTCGGCTTTATTTTCATCTTTATTTTTACTCGCTGATTTTTATTGCGAGTTGCCCCATCATTTCGGCTTTATTTTTCATCTTAATTTTACTCGCTGATTTTTATTGCGAGATGCTCCATCATTTCGGCTTTTCTTTATTTTTTCCTTTTATTTACACATTTTTTATTTATTTACATATATATTTTGTTTACATTCCCAGTTTAACGACTTAGATATCGACTGTTCCCAGTTTAATTACGTGGTGGTCGATTGTTTTCAGAGAAAGACAGATGTCTGAGAGAATCAGTTTCACGAAGAACTTCGGTCTCCATTTGTATGAAATTGGCGGTCGCTGCTGGACTGTTTGTTAACATGCCTTTAGACAGTTCTATCTCTCCTGCCTTGTATTGCTTTTCGACCCAATCTTTGAAAACGAAGCAGTCCTCAATGGCATGACCTATCACTCTGTGATAGGGGCAGTATTTGGGGTCGTCGATCATATTCGCTTCCTACGGTCTTTTTGACTCTGGCAGTTGTAGACCGTTCTTCAGGGCGTCTTTGAATATTTTACGGATTTTGTCCCTTCTGAAGAAATAGACCTTGTCCAGCTTCTCTTTCAGTGGAGATTCTCCTCCCTCTCCGAACACTGGCTTCCGAGGTAGGTTGGCACTAGGTCCGCTTGTCCCTCGTTTATTTCGGTTAGCCGAAGTGTTAAAAGATTCAGTATCGTCAGCACCACCGCCTTTGCGATTTTCGTCTTTTCGGTTTCTCCAGGACCTATTGTTATTTTGGGAGTCAGAGGAGGACTCCTGCTTTGAGCGTTCCAACAGCTGGACTTTTCTGGTCAGCTCTTGGAATATTTTGAGACCCGCGGTACATAGAAACGGGGCCATCCAATTATTGAGATTTCCGACAAGGAGACAGATTGGTCCTGCTCTATCGGCGGTTCACATTTGACGGAGAGATTGCGCCATCGGGTTATAAAATCCGTGCTGCTTTCGTTGTTCTTGGGCTTGGTCCTTACGAGCTCGGCAATGGTGATCTTATCGCTGACGCTCATGAACCTTTGTCGAAACAAAGATTCCATTTGGACGAAAGTAGTAACGGAGCCATCCGGTATGCTCGCGTACCAGTCGAAAGCAACATCGGTCGAGCTATTAACGAACTGGCGGAGGAGAAGCGCATCGTTGCCCCCAGTATTCCCGCATGAGGCTTTGAAGTGGGCGATGTGCTGATTCGCATTTCCCGTCCCATCAAATCTTCCGAATTTAGGGATGACATAGCCGCTAGAAAATTCTACCAGATCATACTGAGTAGGATATGGTCTCCCACTACTACTGATATCTTTTTGCGCTTCGGCTTCGGCTACCAAAGTTTTGACTTTGTTGGCAACTAAATCCATGATTTGATCTTGAGTTAGCAGGCTACTATCATCGGTAGCCAAGACATTTGCCGAGATAGGATGCGACTGACTTTCATGCGGTCCGCCCACTTTTGGATTTGAGGGAAAGGACGTCGGCTGTTTTGGGACACCGTTTCCCGGTTCATGAGAGCCCTGCGCCTGATTGGGCGGCTGAGAGGCAAGTTGGGCCGTGAGCTGTAAGACGACATTTGTCAAGTCGTCGATATTTGAGTAGAGCTTGGCCATCTCCTTGTCATTGCTTCTGAGCTGCTTTCGGAGCACTTGGAGAAGTTGCTGCTCTGTGGTCTTAGGACGGAAAGTTGGCTCATCTTCACTTTCCGAGCCTGACTCCTCATGAACTGAGGGCTCTCTTTGCCTATCAGCCTCACTAGGAGGATTTTCATCACCCTCCGGAGGACGCTGGTCTGGAGAAGTGAGAGCTATATTCACACCAGGTTGGATTTGAGATGTGGTAGCCCCATCCTTGCTTTTGCTGCGAAGGTTGTAGCTGGGATGCGTGCCCACCATGTAGACGGTGTGGATAGCACATTCAACCATCCCCTCATCTTTGGCGGGGTAACCCTGTTCCTCGAACCTCGTGAGGTTCAGCCTAGCAGGAGCCCTAGCCCTTTTGTTGGCTCTATATCTGAGCCTTTTCTGCCTTAGCTTCTCAATTTTAAGGGCTTGGCGGGCATCCATTCCCTGGGAAGCCACCGTGAGTCGGTCGACGGGGAGCTCAGAGAAGACACCCGATTAAGCAGTTGTCAGGGGCACCGCCGGAGCTTGCTCGAGACGCTTTGTTTCTTTGTTGGTGTTGATGGCCTTGCCCCCAGCTGGGGCCAAGAAGAGTCGTTCAAACATCGACTTGCGTTTGAGTTGGGACGCCTTCGAGACCACCACATTTGGCCTCTTGCCTCTCGAGACCGGCTTGTCCGTTAACGGAGCTTGAGGTGCAGGAATGGCGTTAGCTGACACGAACAGAATAGAGCCGAACTGTAGCAGCGACTCCTCCCACTGTCGCCCAAGACTGGCCGGAAGGACCATCCTGGAGTCTATCCTCATCGTGTAGGAGATGGGAGCCGTGCTGAGAGCTGAGTTCATCTTTGGAGACATTGTTGAAAATGATTGCTTGAAAACCTGCATGAAAGAGCATTATTTTAGTATAAATATAGGTATGTATATTAATTGAGTTCGTATGAACATTTAACCCGAAATATGGGAGGAGAGATAAGTCCCACCGGGCGTGCCAGAAATCTGTAGGGTATTTTTCGTCACCCCATTGAGATGGGAATACGCGCGCGCTTGTCAGGCGTACTACAGATTCCCCCTACCTAGGGTAGGCCGGGGTTTAATGATTGTGGGGATCCGAATCTCCAGCAGCCGCGGACTAAGCTGCCGTTAATTACCCCTCGCCTTTGGAGCGAGGGAACCTCCGATTAACGGGTTAAACTGGTCATGCGAACTCAATGTGCAGTGTACGTGTGTGTTGTTTTCGAGGGGGTTTGGATATATCGGGAGCCACGCAGAGTTTTTATGGGGGTCCCGCTACCCGGATAGCGGGCTGGGGGTCAAGGGGGCTAGCAGCCCCCTTGCCGGGTGCGGGACAGCGCCCCGGCCCAAAATTTTTTGGGAGGGGGAGTGTTGTAGAGTATGTGTATGTGTATATATGTATACATATGTATATATATACATGTATGTATACATACATATAAATAGAGGGGGGAAAGGCATCCAAGGGATGCGTGGGGCCAGCGCCTTGAGCGCTGTGCGCTTAGGTGTTGTGCGCTTAGGCGCAAGCGCGCCACGTGTCGGCACGTGGGCGCTTTGCGCTCGAGCGCTTGAGCGCAAGCGCGCCACGTGTCGGCGCGTGGGCGCTCTGCGCTCGAGCGCTGTGCGCTGGAGCGCAAGCGCGCCACGTGTCGGTGCGTGGGTGCTCTGCGCTCGAGCGCTGTGCGCTGGAGCGCAGGGCGCTGGCGAGAAAAAGGGGCTTTTAGTCCCAGATATAGGGTTTAGAGTGGAGTTAAACTCCTAAAAATGTTTTGGTTGAGGAAACGGGTTCTTTTTCCTCCTCCTCTGTTGGCTGGATCAAGAGATGTGAGATCTAAAAATCTTTTCTTTTTGAGATCTAATGACAGATCCAAGTTCCCCTTTGTGGGTTTTGTGGTGAAAAACTATTTAGTTTTGGAAAAGGGAGAGCAAAACTCTTGATTTAATTCAAGAAAGAAAGAAGAAGGTTTGAAACCTTCAGAGAGGGGAAAGAGGTACAAACCCTAGGTTTTGAGAGAATGAAAAAGTATATCTTTATTCATCATCATGTTGCCTTTTATAGGCTTACATATTTACATATAGCCCCTTGGGCTTCACAAAATGGCATTTTGTCTATCCCATGGCTCATGTGCCATTTCATTTTTGCACATAAGTCATGGGCTTACAAAATATTGGCTTTATGCCCATTTTGCAAACATTCATGTATAAAAAAATTACATAAAAATTATCTATTACATGATTTTGTTGTTGGCATGGGGAGGCTGGCCGCGGGCTCGACTTGGGCATGGGCCTGCTTGACCTGGGATTGGGCCCACCTAGCTTGGGGGTTGACCTTGATTTTGACTCGATCAACCGGGGCACAAATTTTTGCCCCAACAGGCCCCTGTGGACCCTTTCTTCTGAGTTCTGTGACACGTCATCTGCCATGTGTCCTGATCAGAGAGGTCGCCGATATCGAGCATCATCATTATCTCTGTGGGAGAGTTCTGAGGCCAGCCAGCTTATGCTCGCAAGTCGGGTGCAGGGGTGGCCTGGTCGGCCCCTGTGGACCCTTTCTTCTGAGTTCTGGGACACGTCATCTGCCACGTGTCCTGATCAGAGAGGTCGCCAATATAGAGCATCATCATTTTCTCTGCGGGAGAGCTCTGAGGCTAGCCAGCTTATGCTCACAGGTCGGATGCAGGGGTGGCCTGGTCGGCCCCTATGGACCCATTCTTCTGAGTTCTGGGACACGTCATCTGCCACATGTCCTGATCAGGGAAGTCGCCAATATACAACATCATCATTAGCCCTCCACACTTGTCCCGACCGGCTGGCGGGTCGGGTCAAGAGTGGGCTGACGGGTCACCCGGGGCGAGCTCCCTCCTAAGATTTCATCGGGACGAGTTCCCGGGCTGTCGGCTGCCTTTTCTGCCAGCGAATCAGGATGAAACCTCTGTATTTAAGGAAGGTGCGCTGGTTCATGCATCCTTGTTCCCCTCCGAAAGACGGCGCACAGGACTGCGAAGTCCTGACACTGAGATTCGGGGCAGATGCTTTTTGGTTTTATCCGTCTACCTCTCCGAAGATACCAAGTTGATTTATGGCATCGTGTATCGGAGGTTTAGACGGATGCGGCCGATTTAGCAGACTTCGTCAGATTCCCCCTCGCCTGAGGGGTTTTTGATTGTGGGGACGCTCTTCCCTGCAGGCGCAAGCCCCTGCAGTTAATTACGCTACCGCGTCGCGGTAACAACTTTCTCCTTCTCCAGAATTTCACCTCGTGTCGTATGTGTTTGTTTTATTTGTGGTTTCCCGTGGATTGTATACGGAGACTAAGTGATGTCGTCGCCCGTAAGACGTGGATTAGTCCAAATCTGTATTTACTTAGATTTGGGTTTGGTGTTTTAGTTTAAGGATACGTTAGCTCTATTTAAGGCTAAGATCAACTTAAACTTTTGTTAAGGATACGTTAGCCTAATTTTCAGACTAAGATCGACTTAACGGGATCGTTTGGATCCGACAAGAGAGCAATTGGCTCTATTGTTCCAGTTTAGGGACATGGTGGTCCAACATTCCCATTTGGGGACGAGGATTAGTTTAAGGACATTTCGGTCCAACATTCCCATTTTGGAACGAATATTAGTTTAGGGACGTTTCGGTCCAACATTAGTTTAGGGACGTTTCGGTCCACGAGTTTAAGGACCCCGCAGTCCGTATTAATATGTGGTTTTCGGGACCCGTCACCTCTCTGACGTCGTTGAGGGATTACAACGATAGGGGTCAGAGGAGTTCAGAGATGTACCCTTGAACCGGATGTAAATTGATTTAAGGGAGCAGCCATGCTCAGTCAATTTAATTTGAGGACTTACGGCCATGATTGAGCTAAGTCCAGTTAAAAAAAATGTTCAACATTTTTATTTGTCTTTGGCCTATTAGGCCTGTGCTAGGGCTTTGCCCCCTTTTTTAATAATGCACTGCATTTTGTTTTGTTTGGGCTCTGCCCTTTTATAAATGATGCAGAGCATCAATTTTATTTGGGCTCTGCCCTTTTATTGCATTGCAATTTATTTTGGCCTGCTAGGCCTTTTTAATTTGGGTTTGGCCCTTCAGTAAACAATGCAGTGCATTTGTCAGGCGCTTTGCGCCAATCATTGAGCGCAAGTGCTTGTGGTAGTGACACGTGTCACGCAAGCGCAGTGCGCTGCGCTTGCGCTGCTGACACGTGTCGCGCTCTGATGAGCACAAGCGCAGCAGCGCAGTGCGTTGTGTCAGTGCGCTGCGCCGCTGCGCTGCTGACACGTGGCGCTCCCTGGTGGCTTGCGCCAACGCAGGAGCGCAACAGTGCAGTTTTTGCAGGTGCAGGGCACTGTTTTATCTTTGGATCAATTTTAAATCAAAGAAAACAAGTTTTTTCTTGTTTTCAAAGAACCAGTGGTTCATAAAAAGTGCAAGGCACTGTTCTTGTTTCTTTTTCTTTTTTATTGAAGATCGTTGATCTTCTTCTTAGATCAATGATCTGTTCATAAGAGAATCTTCTCTTTTTCTAAAGGTTTTTTACCTTTTCTTTTTGTTTTTGAAGAGTTCTCTCAAATTCTTCAGAGTTCTTTTTTTCTTCTCGATCTTGATGATGATGTTGATTGATTGATCTTGATGATCTCTGAATTGGGGTTTGGGGGTCTTTATATAGTGTCCATTAATTAGTTAAATTTGTTAAAGAGATTTTTGTCTGAGTGATTTGGGGAATTTTCCCCACCGTTGGATCTTTGATCCAAGGGCTTCTATTTTACAGAAGACAATCTTCTTATTTTAACAAGAATAGAAAGATCTTATTAGAATTTTAATTCTGTTTGGAGCAAATGCACCAGCGCTTGACACGTGTCGCACAGCGCACAGCGAAGCGCAACTGTGCTTGCGCAACTGCGCTGACACATGTCGCGTAGCGCACAGCGCAGCGCTTGCGCAACTGCGCTTGCGCAACTGCGCTGACACGTGTCGCGCAGCGCAGCGCTTGCGCGACTGAAGCACTGCTTCTTTTAATTTTTGCTTTAAATAGAGCTTTGCTCTGATTGGGCGCGCTGCCTTGGGCGCTGCGCTGACGTATCAGCTTCTGACACGTGGCGCGTTGCGCGCACCGCACGGGATTTAAAGCGTTGCTTCAAATTTTGAATTTTGAAATTCAAACAGAGCTTTGCTCTGGTTGGGGGAAATAAATGCCCCCCACCGTTGCGCTCACGTGGCGTACACGTGAGTGCAGCGGTGGCAAGATCCTAGCCGTTGGATCAACTGATAAGTTGAAGGGGCGCAAGCGCCTATAAATAGGACCCTTGGTCCTTAGAAAATTCTTTACAACTTTCAAGAATCTTGATTTTTAGAGTCTTGCTCTTGCTTAAGAATTTTAGAGCCTTGCTCTTGTTTCTTTCTAAGAACTTCAAAGTTCAGACCCTAGAATCATCTTAGGTAAAAAAATTTTAAAATTGAATTAAATTAAATTTAATTAACAGAGCCTTGCTCTCATAGATCTTTGATCTAAAGGAAACCCCTTTGGGGTTTTATCAACAGAGCCTTGCTCTCAAAAGCTTACAGATCTACAGAGATCTCGTTCATAGGTTTTAACCCATGAATAGAGCTTTGCTCTTGGATCAAATGCAGATCTTTTAGTTCTGAAAATAAAGAACTTTTTATAAGTTTTCATGGATTTTTCAAGATCCCAAAATTTTAGTTCTTTCAAGTGTTAAAATTTTTTGATGGATCTTTCCATTATTACCACAGAGCTAGGCTCTTTTTAAGAAATTTTATTCCCTAAAGACCAGAATTTGACAAATGTTACTCTGTGACAGAGTTTTGCTCTGAAAGAGGAGATTTTCTCCTTGTCTCTAGGGATTTCCCATTAATGAGAACATTCTCTTGGGAATCTTTTCATTAATTGACAGTCTTACCCAATGGTGGGGCTGTCTTATTAAATGATGCACTGTCATCCAGATTTTGTGGGGTCTCCTTTTGGTCCCCTACCCATTGCATTGCAATGTGGTGAAAAAGAATTTTTTAAAACGCCAAGCGTTGGAAGTACAACATTGACGGTTAATTTTTGTCCCTTTGCAGGAAACATGTCTGCCAATTTGTCTTTTCCGTTTGTTCGCTCGAAGGGAGGGTTTCCCCAGGCACCGGTGGACCGAGTGGTGCTCGCTCTCATCAAGGATCATGACCCCGAGCACAAAAGCCTTCACTTGTGGGGTAGGTGGTACAATGAGATCATTCATGGTCGCCGAAGTTTCAGTTCCGCCACGCCGTCCGAGCCAACATCTTCACTCCTCTACGCAGATGAACCCCCGGTGAAGTATGCCGTGGAGGTCAAAAATTGGAATTCGGATGACATCCTCCAGCCTGCGATTGGTGCTATCCCCGTGCAGCCGCCGCCAGCAATAGATATTTTAGGGAGGCGAATCTGTCAGGGTGAAGCACGTCCTTGGGGACAGGCTTATAACATTGGATTGATCCCACGACCGTCTGCCGGATATTTGCAATGGGCCCGGTACGTCCTATCAGCGAAGATGACTCGTCTGATGAGGATTGGTTTGTATTCGGCCATTTACGTCTCGGTCTTTGAGTATCCTTCTCCTCCAACGTGGTGGATTAAGGCTTTTATCGAGCAATGGAACATTCCCACCCACACCTTCCTGATGACGGACAGGGAGGTCTCTATCTCCTTGGAGGAGTTTGCTGAAATCTCGGGTCTGCCGATGAGGGGGGAGCCTTACGAGGAGCTGCTTCCTCCTGATGAATACTTTTTTGCCACCAAGCCGCTGGTGTTTGACATGACGCCGGAGAACGCTATTCAACACCAGTTCCCGGGCTTAGTGAAGGTGTTGGAGATCTATGAAGGACTCTATCTGGAATCGGGCGTCTGGGGCGTCAGTTTTGCAGATTTTATTGCCCGTTTCATTCGACCGGAGTTCCTATCGGAGCGGAGCGAGAAGTTCGCCCAGCTCGATGACCCTTTTGGATTCGGTTTGGATCGCCGACCCACATCGGAGGATGACCATAAAGAATTTTATCTCCCCGGTGCCGCCGTCGTCCCCTTTTCAGAAATTGCCGTCCCAGGCATGGATGAGGAGACCTTTTTTGTAGGGTTCCTGGGCTTGTGGCTGTGCAGCTTTGCGCTGCCCATGCACCCGCGCCATATGCGGTCATCTGTTTTCTACCCAGCGCATCGGATGGTGGCTGGTTTGCAGTTGTCAGTAGGAATCGCCGGGCTGGCTTATCTTTATAATGGACTTAGCGTAGCGGCAGACGCTAGTGAGCCTGGGGTGCAACCCGCTAACTTCCCGATGCACTACTTCACCTCTTGGATGGAAATGCACGTACACGGGGTGTTTGGCGCCCATAAGATTCCTCCCTTTTTTGAGAAATGCAGACTCCCGAGGGTCATACGGTTGGTCGGAGCTTCGATCGTAGTTGCACCTCCGCGGGAGGCTAGGGGGCTTCTCTTTCATCCACACCTGGTCGGAGCGAAGGTTTCCTTCTTGGATAAGGTCATAACAATAGGCTCAGAGACCACCAAGTCGGTAGTGTCGCTACGCGATGATTTTAAAGACGGGGCTTCCATATTGAAGGCTCGGGAAATCCTCCATCTCTACTCCATTCGGCCGGGCTACCTGGTATTCAGGCAGAATGAGACAACACTCTTTATGAAGTATAACCCTCACCGGTTTGCTCAGCAATTGAGCTACAACCAAGGGATCCCGATGGAAGCTTTCTTGGAATAGCCCGTGGTCAGCCGAGAGGGGATAAAGAACGCAATGCACCATTTCATGCGGCTTAACACGGGTTCCTATTTCTTCATTAGCGAGCCGAGCTGCGTCCCCAAGGTCCTCAATGTGTACGTGGCTTGGTACGCGTATGCTATGGGTCCAGTCATCCAAATGGAAAAGCGCATGCTGGTCGACCGTAAGGGTGCGCCTCTCGGCGGCGATCGCAAGGCTTCCCTGAAGCCGAGGACCCCGGTCATTCCTCCATTGAAAGGTGCTGGAGTTGGACCTCCGCGCGTGTTGAGCCCTCCACGCGGATTGCCGCTTCGCGATACTGTGGATGCGCCACCAGCCCCTCGTGCTCCAGCTGAGGCGGTAAATATGGTATCGCCGGAGTCTGGCACAGGCGCGGATATCGGGACCCGCCGCCCCAAGGTGCCTGCCAAGCGTAAATCAGCCCCAGGTGCATCCAGAGCTGGCGGGCAAAAGAGGAAGAAGTCGCTCCTCTCCCTCGACGCGATCCTCGGTTTAAAGCTTGAAGCCCCTCTTACCGAAGGAATAAGCGAATATGGCAGCAATCAGGGCTTCTCGGTAGACCCCGCAGACACCGATTTGGCGGCCGCTATTGCAGCTTCTGAGCGATCAGCGAGGCTCGAAGCGATGTTGAATAAACTCGCTGAGTCAGGTAACTATTAGCTGCTTTCTTCGTCATTTTATCGCATTTTCTTATCATTATTTTTGACTAATACTTCCCCCCATTTTTCAACAGGTGTCACTACCGAAGAAGCCATTGCTGCCTCTTTAAAAACCTTCCAGGAAGAGGAGGAGAAGCGCACTTTAATGGGCGTTGGTACGTCTCACCTTTAAAAAATTTTGTTATCTTTTCTGATGGTCAAGCTAATCTTCTTCCATTGTTTCTTTGCAGGGGCTATACCAGTTGATGCGGGGACTCTCCCCGGGCCTGTTACTGAAATCCCAGTTTCGTCGGGACTGCTGCGAGAGCCTCGACTCGACAAGTCGACGAGGGATGCCTTGAAGAATTTGGAGGCATCCCTGTTCACGGACGAGGACGCCTCAATGAAAGAGGCTCTGGTGAGGTCTGTCTCAACTGCCCGGGAGGAGAGGAAGCGGCTGAGGCGCGAGGCGAAAGCGCGCAGGGCTGCTTTGGCCACGGGAGCGGGCCCAAGCACCATTATTCTCTCTGCTTCTCCTTCTGAAGAGCTCCCGGCCGGTCTATCTACCGCACGCAGACAGGTGGCGCGTGCAGTTCGGGAAGCTAATGATAAGTCCATTTCAGGTAATGTACCTTTCAAGATTTCGTTGTAAGAATTGTTAACCTATCGGTTCTTATATATCCTGTCTTGCAGGGCCAAGTCCAACCGAAGGGGAGGCGGAAACCGTCAAACCTAAGGGGACGGAGGGAGAGGCACCGGCCGAAGCCGAGCCGACGGTGGGCGACGTTGCCGAAGTTGCCGAACCCGAAGTAGGGGCCGAGGAAACTATACTGGAAAGGGTCGTTGATGCCGAGCCCGAGGTGGCGGCAAATGAGATGATCGCCATGATTGAGCCCGAGGCAGTGGCGGACAAGGCGCCTGAGACCGCCGACCCTATGGTGACGGCGGATGAGACAATAGCGACCGCCGAGCCCGAAAAAGTAGCGGGTGAGATGGGTACGACTCTTGGGGAAAAGCCAGCCGCTCTTTCTCAAGAGTCCGGCAATGCTTCCATCATTGCTCTCTCTGTCTACGGTCTTCCGCCGTCTCCTGGCCGGACGAGTACGACGACAACTCCTGTCGAGTCTGGTGATGAGGCCACAGGAGGTGGACTCGTATCGATGGAGGAGGGAGACGCCTCCGTTTCGGTCGGCGGATCATCAGGTAAATTTCGGATTACTGTCATTTTTTTATCTTGCAATCTTTCCTGACAGGTTTATCCTTGTTTCAACGCAGGTGCGGCCAGTGCCGATGCTCCATTACTCGAGGGAGCGCCGTCAAATACTGCCTTGGCGGTGGTCACCTCTCAGCCTTCCCTTATACCATCGAAGATGTTGGAAGGTATAGGTTTGCAACTTATTAGTCTTATCTTTCAGACGCATAATTTATGTACTAAAGTCGTACTGTTGTGTCTTTTCAGAAGTGCTTTTTGACCATCTTTATCAGGTGTTGCTCTCACACTTCTCCTTCCCATCTGAACCCGCTTCTTACTCCAGTGGCGCTGGTGAGTATAGTTTCCAACTGACGTCTTTCTTCTTCAGTAATGGAATTATTTCTAACTCTCCCTTGTCCTGATTGCAGTGCTACAAATCGAAGGAGGAGACGAACGATCGGTCACGCTACCGGCTCTTCGGGCCTTACCACCTGCTGCAGTTGGTATAGTAGACCATCTCATCAATGACTTTTTCATATTTCTTGAATTGTTATCTGATCGTATCTTGTTTTTTTTAGCTGTCGTTCCGGTCTCGGCGCCCTTCGAGCCTCGTGTTATAATGCCGGCGGGCCCTTTCCTGAGACGTCCGTCCTCGAAAGGCGCTGCGAATAGTCTGCGGATGTTGAGCGACTACATCGAGGAACTCGACGTCGAGACTCCTACGTCTGCTTCAGATTTCGCTACGGCGGTTAACCCTATATTGGAGATACTCGTAAATTTCCATGACGAGGGCATCGTTGCGCCTTGGGTTAACCACTGCAGAGAGATCGAGGCTCGTCTGCATCAACTGGAGTCGATGCGTCCTGCCCCTGAGGTTTTGGCCGTGAGCACTCAACGGGCAGCATGGCTCGAACAAAGCACTTCTCATTTCCGCCATTTGGAACAAGAAGCAGCTTTAAGGCTAAAGGAGTGTCAGTAGTCTTCAAGTGAAACTGCTCGCCTACGTGCCGAAGTTGAGGCGAACGCTGCCGAGGTGAAGGCTGTCTTCGAGGGCCTTCTGGAGCGTATCTCAAATGGGCTGAACTTGAAGCTGAAACTTGACGCTGCCGAGCGTAATGCCCAAGGCCGCGAAGTAGCTCAGCAGGCCATTAGGGAGCAGCTTGCATCTTTCTTGTAGCAAAGGGCTCAGGTGGAGGCAGAACTGGCAGTGGTGGCCATTCAGGAAAAGGCATGGAAGGAAGTGTGCGAACAACTGATGGAGTTATTTAAGACTCTCCCTTTCCAGTAGCTGCCTTTGTATCAATGCATTTGTAACATTTTTCTTTTTCACATAATATGTATCCATTCTTTATTCTTTTGTACGCTTCACCTTTGTACTTGATTAAATTAATAAATAAAGATACACATTTTTCTTTGCAATGTCTTGTACTATTTCTATGTTTTCTTCCTTCTCTTATTATCAGCATGCTGTCTTGATAAATACAATTGACAGATCATAGAGTGGGCATCTAGATTTCTCCAAGAGATAGCGATGGCTTAGGCCGCAGGTTCAGATCTGCTGCCTAAGACTTTTCAAATCTATGAACCGTGAGGATCTTATAGAGACTTTTCTCCCTACGGATCGAGAGGATCTCGGTGGATTTTCTCCTTAGGAATCGTGAGGATTCCTAAGTGTGTTTTCTTTTATAAGTCGTAAGGATCTTATAAGAGAATTTTCTCCTTTACAAGTCGAGAGGACTCGTAAGTGGTTGGTGAGTTGACTTGTTTCCGAGTCGAAGTATTGCTTCGACGGGGAGGTCGTTGGTTGACTTGTTTCCGAGACGGAGGTCATTGGCTGACTTGTTTCCGAGACGGAGGTCCTTGGCTGACTTGTTTCCGAGACGGAGGTCCTTGGCTGACTTATTTCCGAGACGGAGGTCCTTGGCTGACTTGTTTCCGAGACGGAGGTCATTGGCTGACTTGTTTCCGCAACGGAGGTCATTGGATGACTTGTTTCCTAGACGGAGGTCATTGGCTGACTTGTTTCCGCGACGGAGGTCATTTGCTGACTTGTTTCCACGATGGAGGTCATTGGCTGACTTGTTTCCGAGACGGAGATCATTGGCTGACTTGTTTCCACGACGAAGGTCATTTGCTGACTTGTTTCCGCGACGGAGGTCTTTGGCTGACTTGTTTCCGCGACGGAGGTCATTGGCGACTTGTTTCCGATACGGAGGTGATTGACCGACTTGTTTCCGAGACGGAGGTCATTGGATGACTTGTTTCCGCGACGGAGGTCATTGGCGACTTGTTTCCGAGACGGAGGTCATTGGCTGACTTGTTTCCGAGACGGAGGTCATTTGCTGACTTGTTGTCGCGATGGAGGTCATTGGCTGACTTGTTTCCGCGACGGAGGTCATTGGCGACTTGTTTCCGAGACGGAGGTCCTTGGCTGACTTGTTTCCGCGACGGAGGTCATTGGATGACTTGTTTCCGAGACGGAGGTCATTGGCTGACTTTTTTCCGCGACGGAGGTCATTGGATGACTTGTTTCCGAGACGGAGGTCATTGGCTGACTTGTTTCCGCGACGGAGGTCATTGGCTGACTCTGGGTTGTCTGTAAACCGTAGAGTCTTGGAACTGGGGAGTTTGACGTGGCTCTGATTGGTGATGTCACGTCTGTGTCCTGCTGGAATGAGGAGGAACGCCGCTGTTGGTCTCCAGGCTGTAGATGTGGTCGTCGAGATCTGACTTCCCTTTGACGCAGCCTGGTGGGGAAATGTAGTCCCCTTTATTTTTTTTGTTTATGCCCATGGATTGTATACAAGGGTCACTATGGACTTACCTGCAGGGCAAAAGTTTCATTCTTTCATTTTTTTTTATTTCTTTCTGCGATGCTCTATCATTTCAGCTTTTTACATCGCGAAAGTCGCGATTGCCCAATCATTTCGGCTATTTTTCACGGTGCCCAATCGTTTTGGCTATTTATTTTATTTTTACTCACTGCTTTTTATTGCGAGTTGCCCAATCATTTCGGCTATTTCGTATGCATGTGCGGCCTATCGGCTTTTCGCCGTAAACCTGAAATTAGACACCGATTTCGGCATCAGCACCGCTACAACTGGGAAGTTGCCAGGAGCGAATCATCATTTGCCTCTATCGATGTCGAACAAAGGTGGCTTAGCGAACAGGGTTAAGGTCCTGTCGACTAAGGCTTTTAACTTCATGAGCCGTAAGGGTCTCGCAAAGGTATTTCTCCCTACAAGTCGTGAGGATCTCGTAGGTGTGTTTTCTCCTTAGGCACCGTGAGGATTCCTAAGTGTATGTTCCTCTGTAAGTCGTAAGGATCCTACAAGAGGGTTTTCTCCTTGTAAGTCGAGAGGACTTATAAGGGTTGTTCATCATGCGTACATATCCCCAGTCACGGATGGGACTTGGTTAGGGAAATGTTTATTCGCGCCCGTGGATTGTATACAAGGGTCAGTATTGAGCCACTTGTAGGGCAATATCGAAAGTTATGGGGTTTTCTTAAGCACAGATTTAGGTCTCTGTAACTTAAGACTTTCAAATCCTATGAGCCGTGAGGGTCCCATAAGAGAGTTCTCCTTACGAGTCGTGAGGATCTCGCAAGTGTATTTTCTCCTTAGGAATCGTGAGGATCCTTAAGTGTATTTCTCCCTTGTGAGTCGTAAGGATTTCACGCGGGTGGTTTCTCCTTACAAAGTCGAGAGGACCCTGTAAGTGTCCTTTAACGAGGTTGCGCCCTACCAGGTTTTCACAAACACTCGCCGGTAGTCCTACTGTTTTTACTCACGGAGTCCTTTCGGGTTTTTATCCGTGCCCATTTTGCTTATGGACATACCGTTTTTTATCCTTTTTATTTTCTTTTTTTTACGAGGTCGCGCCCCTTCGGGTTTTCACGAACACCCGCCGGTAGCCCTGCTGTTTTTACTCACGAAGCCCTTTCGGGTTTTCATCCGTGTCCTTTTTGCTTATGGACATACCGTTTTTATTATTATTTTTTATTATTATATTCATATTTTTTTTCTCTTTTTTTTTATTCATCTCATCAGCCTAAGGATGCTGCGGTAGTAGTTTAAAGACGTTTCGGTCTTTCATTAGTTTAAGGACGTTTCGGTCCGCCATTAGTTTAAGGACGTTCCGGTCCGTCCAGGAGAAGGCTGGCTACTGCTTATAAAGTTTGAGCTTAGGAAGATAGCGAGCGGACATAGTCGTCGTCATCTATCATTGACCTAGACAGTAACTCGCTAAGCGTAGTATTTCTTTAGGAATCGACCATTTATTGGCCTGTAAGGCCTTTCACCGTGCATATCCATGAGTAGATAAGCTCCATCCTGGTAAACCTTGTCTATGATATACGGGCCTTCATAGTTTGGCTCGAATTTTCCCCGCTTGGCGCGATTGGGGATCATAGGCCTTTTGACCACTAGCACGAGTTCGCCTTGGCGGAATATCCTCGGCCGGGTCAATCTTTCATATGAGCGCGTCATCTTTGCTTTATAGGCCTCCAGATTTTGTTGTGCTATGAGCCGGGTTTCATCAAGGGCATCAAGTTCCTCAAGTCAAAGGTGAGCATTTTCCTCGTCTGTCGGCTCATAATGGACTGCCGCTCGTAGAGAGGGTAATTCTATCTCGAGGGGGTGTACTGCTTCTGTACCGAACACCAACGCGTATAGCGTTGTGTTCGTAGCTGTCTTGAACGTAGTTCGGTACGCCCAGAGAGCTTCTTGCAGTCTCTCGTGCCAATCCTTCTTATTTCGGGACACTGTCTTCTTCATGATCTTTTTCAAGGTCTTGTTGAAGGCCTCAGCTAGACCGTTAGCTCGCGGATTATAAACCGAGGAATATCTCCAGTCTATATTGTGTTGTTGCGCGAAGCGACTAATCTTGTGACTTCTGTAAGCTGGCTCGTTATCGGAGATGATCCGTCGCGGAGTTCCAAACCGATATATGATGTGCGTCTTGAAGAAATGGAAGATATTCTCCGTCTTCACTTCCCTCAGCGGTACCGCTTCTGCCCATTTGGAGAAGTAATCAGTCGTTGCCAGGATGAAACGATGCCCTCTAGACAATGCTGGTTCGATAGGGCCGACTATGTCAGTTTCCCACATCTCGAACGGCCAGCTAGCCACCGTTGGATGGAGTGGGTTTGGATGTTGGTGGATGAAGTCCCCATGAATTTGGCATGAGTGGCACTGCTTCGCATACTCAAGGCAGTCTTGAATCATCGTGGGCCAGTAGTAGCCCATCCGTTTGATCTTCAACTTCATCTTTGGGCCTGCTTGGTGCGAACCGCAGAGTCCATCATGAACTTCCTGAACGACTCTTTTCGCTTCGTCAGGTTCTAGACATCTCAACCACAGAGAATCAAACGACCTCTTGTACAAAGTATCATTAACGAAGGCGAAAGACATAGCTCGTTTCATAAGCTGATGTCTCGAGGACGCATCTTCGGGCATTCAATGGGACTTAAAATAGTCTATGAAGACTTCCCTCCAATCCTCAGCCTTTTCTTGTTCTTTTATTTGCAAGGTCGTCTGTTCAGTCGCTCCCTTTTCTTCGGATGATTCCAGAGATATCTCTGCTAGGGCAAGCACCCGACGGCTTTGTACCACAATTCTGACGTCATCGAGATTCTCATCAGCCAGTTCTTTAGCAAGCTTGGCTAATGCGTCCGCTTTGCTGTTTTCCGCACGCGGTATGTTTTCCAAAGTGTAAGAAGGGATTTGGGTCAACAGTTGTTGCACCTTTTCACCGTACTTCACCAACTCTGGTTTGCACGTTTGGTAATCACTGTTTACTTGACTGACGACCAGTTGGGAGTCTCCATATATGAGGAGGTTTTCAATTCCCATGTCGATGGCGATCTCGAGGCCCGCGATCAAAGCCTCGTATTCGGCTTCATTGTTTGTCCTCGGCTCTGTTAGGGAGAAAGCAAAGCGCATTATCCCTCCTTGTGGAGTTATGAAGATGAGGCCTACCCCTGATTTGATTATAGAGGTGTTTTGTTTGCGCTTCTTCATGGAAGACGCTCCATCAAAATAAAGCTCCCACCAGGTATCACCACCGTCGATTGCGTCAAACGCATGTTGGTCTGGCAGATTACAATTCAGAGGAGAATCGGCAGGTATCGGATGCTCAGCGAGGAAGTCGGCAATGGCCTGACCTTTCACTGCCTTGAGAGGCTTATAGGTAATCGAAAACTCTATCAAGAGCAGGGCCCATTTAGCGAGTCGCCCCGTCAATATGGCCTTCGACATTAAATATTTAAGGGGTCCCACCCTCGAAATGAGACGGACTTCATGCGCCAACGCATAGTGCCTGAGCTTTGTTATCGCGAAGACCAACGCCAGGCAGTGTTTTTCAATGGGGGAGTAGTTGCTTTCTGCCCCCAGTAGAACTCGACTTAAGTAGTAGAGTGCTCTTTCCTTCCCTTGGTCGTTCTCTTGCGCCCATAATGCGCCTAAGGAACCTTCGAGGGCGGTTGTATAAAGAATGAGGGGCTTTCCCTTGACCGGAGCAGCCAACACTGGCGGGTTTTGCAAGTACTGCTTGATTTCGTCTAGCGCGCTTTGGCATTTGTGATCCTAGACGAACGGGGCTCCCTTCTTCATCAGGTGGCTGTAAGGACGGCACTTGCCTGAAAGGTTGGCTATAAATCGCCGTATGTATGCGAGCTTTCCTTGGAGAGACCGCAACTGCTTGAGAGTTCTCGGCGGAGGCATTTCCATGATCGCCTTGATCATTGACGGATCTATTTCAATACCTTGGTGTCGGACGATGAATCCCAGGAATTTGCCCGAGGAAACTCCGAATGCACACTTGAGCGGGTTCATCTTCAAGTTGTATTGTCGAACGCGTTGAAATACGGTCTTCAGATGCTTGAGATGTCCCTCGTATGATTTGCTTTTAACCACGAGATCGTCGATATAGCATTCGACGATTTCGTGTATAAGGTCATCAAAGATCTTCGTCATGGCCCTTTGATAGGTGGCACCGGTGTTCTTTAGACCGAAAGGCATCACCTTGTAGCAGAATATGCCTAAAGGAGTCCTGAAGGCGGTGTGCTTCTGGTCTTCGGAATGTATCTTTATCTGATTATACCCTGATGAGCCGTCCATGAAGGAGAAAACCTCGTGAGTGGACGTATTGTCTATCATCAGTTCGGTGACTGGCACTGGGAAATCGTCCTTCGGGCAGGCTTTATTGAGATCCTGGAAGTCCACGCATATGCGCACTGTCCCATTTTTCTTCATCACCGGGACGATGTTGGCGATCCATTCAGGATATTGAACCTCCTGGATAAAGCCGGAGCCGATCAGCTTCTTGACCTCAGTATTGATGCTCATCTCAAGCTCGAGCCACATTCTTCTTGGTGCCTACTTGACCGGCTTGACGTTCAGAGATATCGCCAATTTATGCACAGCAATTTCTGGATCCAGTCCCGGCATTTCGGAATAGTTCCATGCGAAGCAATCTCTATACTGTACAAGCAAGTCTTTTAACGTAGCCACCCTTTCCTAGGATAGCAGCTCGCTGACGAATGTCGGTCGCGGGTCGTCTGCCGTCCCCAACTCAATTTTCTTAAGGTTATCCGCGGTGGTATGGATTCCATCTTCCAGCTCTTTCGGTGCTGGCGGAAATTCTGAGATCACCTCATCGCTGCTGTTTTCGAAGCACCAGGAAAGGTCATCCATGTTCTTGGGCCCTTCTTTTGATATCGTTATCATATGACAGGTACGAATTCGTTTCCAAGCCCAATATGGAACTGGTTCTTCTTTCGTGGCCTTGGGTTCGTGCTTCTGTGGCGGCATTACCTTCCAGTTGTCAGACAGAGCGAACCTGCCAAGTTGATATTGATCTTCAACCCAATTCTTGAAGGTGAAGCAGTCCTCAAGAGGGTGCCCTATTACTTGGTGATAAGAGCAATAGTTTGGGTGCGAGACTTCGCTTGCTTGTTCTGGGTGTTTAGACTCTGGCAGTGTAAGCATCTGATGTTTTAGAGCGAGGTCAAGTATTTTCCTCGTCTTGTCCCGAGGAAAAGAGTACGCTCGACCCATTTTCTTATGAGGGATAGATCGGAACCGCTCGATTCCTGCTTGCGTGGCTTCTTGGTCCCGCTTTGTTGCTGTTGAGCGTCTTTTTCGCGTTTCGACTTGTTTTTGCCTTTGCGTCGAGCCTTCTTCATAACAGGTTGACAGGGAACGGTATTTTCATCTTTCACAGCCTGTTGGAGGAGGCGTTGTGTTTTGGCTTTCTCGTAGATTGCCATTTCGCGGTTGTGGTCGTCTCGGACTTTTTGACCAGCTTCCCTTATAAGCTTGTCCATTTGCTCTTCGAACGACGGACTGGGCACTTTTGCATCAAGAACTTTTACTGGTTCAGGATTAGCATCTTCCCATTGAGCATCCGCTTCTTCATCAAAATCATGCACGACGTAGCAACCATGGAGTAGCCCTCGTTTCTTGGACCGAATGTATCCAAGCCCGATTGTTTCCATTCTCCCATTAGGCAGCTTGTGTTGAGTCCCGGGAACGTTCCAGACCCTGTCATAGAATTTGGCTTTTCGAGCGGTCTATTTAAAGGATATCCCCTGGCGCTTCAACAGCCTTTTCAAGCCTTTTGTATAATATCTGGGCAGACGGATGGGTTGAAGCCTGTCAAGCGTAGGATCTCCACCATGCCAGATCTCTTTCTCCACTTTGGTTTCCTCAGAGCGGTAAAATAGAATTGCTTTTTCGCCTTTTCGCCTGGGAGGGACGTAGAACGTCCGCAATTCCTCTACACTGTAGATATCGAGCGCATCCAATTCTTTATGGTGTTTAGTTGGCACCATGGTGACTTGCAGACTTTGCTCTTCATCGGCGGAGGTTTGTATTGAAGGTCGAGCAGAGAATACAGCATGGACCTCTTCTTCTGAGTCGCTACCAAAGATCAACATGGGAGCGGGCTGTCCCGGCTTGTTGTGTTGGGGCGGACCCGAATAAATTATCTCCTCTTCCTCCTCGGTATCACTGCCGAAGACAGGGATGGTGGCATTAGCTTTGTTCTCCGGTTTGTGACACCTCTCCGTGTCTTCGAAATCTGGTAGAAAGTATTTGGCATCTTCATATTTGCGGACCTCGTTCACAGAGAATGGGTTCAGTTCTCCCGTCACAGTATACTCGAGACCATCCTTAAAATACTTCATACACTGATGTTGTGTAGAAGGGATGATGTTGTACTCGTGTAACCATGGTCGGCCGAGCAGGGCATTGTAGCATGTCTTGGCGTCTATGACGTGGAATTTAATATCTGTGACGAGCAGCCCAAAGCGTAGCGTCAGTATCACAGACCCAAGAGTTCTCGATGATTGGGAGTCGAACCCGGAGATGGTGATCTTGTCCGAGCAAGGTGCTGGACGCTCATGCAGATTTCCTTTAACACCCGCACATTGAGGAGATTAACGGAGGATCCATTGTCGACCAGGATTTTGCCTATCTTTATATCATGGCAGTATCCCGAGACATAGAGGGGGCGATTGTGTTCGCACGTCCCAAGGAGAAGGTCTTCATCACCAAAAGTGACGTCGGCTGTGTGCACTTCCTCCAAATCATCCTTCATCTTTTCTTCAGCCAGGAAAGCTTGGAACTGTTCCGGCTCCTGTAGTGCTTAGATTAACGAATCTCTCACCTCTTTTGATAGCAAAGGGCATCAAGAATGCTGAGCTGCGAGGGTAGTTTCCTCAGATGCGCTAAGACGTTGTAATCCACCTTATTTCTCTTCGGTGGGTCTTTGGCACTTAGCTCCTCCACAATTTGGTCATCCAGGGCGATCTCCTCAGGGACCTTCTCTTTCCCTTTATCTTTTTTATTTGAGGGTCCGAGATTCTTTTCTGGAAGCGTGCGATTACGCAGCCGGATATTTTCACAGACCTTCTGCTCTTCTTCTTTTCCCGAGGTGGACTCTTTAAAGAGAGGGCTAAGAGCCATCTTCTCGTCGGAATCGCTTCCGAATGTAAGCACTTGTGATCCCCCGGCTTTAACCATGCGACAATCGCCGGTAGTTCTATTAAACCCTTCGGTCATATTTTTCTGCTCCCGACGAGTTTTGCGCTTCTCCCGCCTAAAATGTTGTCGATGGGCAACATATCCTTGCTACCATCTATCGAAATCTTTGCACTCTTCAGTGGGGTGCGAAATCTTCTGATGATACAAGCAGTAGGAGGGGTGCATTTCCGCTTCACCAGTAATGCTTCTTTCAGAGGAAGGTAACTTCATGCCCATTGATATGGCCTTAGCGAACCTTTTCCTCGTCTTGAATTTGCTTCTATCCGCGGTGGATGTATTTTGCTCCAGCGGGAGTGTCTCAGCTCTTTCGTCAAGTCGCTGGCACTTGACCCTTTCAAATATAGCCGTCTCGCGTTCCCAATCAGCTTTACTTTTCAATAGAGCTTCGTTGAGGAATGCGTCAATTACTTCATCTGATGGCCCCAGAATTTTTGGTTCGGGATCTGCCCCCAGCTTTTCAATGCCAGGAGTCTCCTCATCGTCCGTCAGCGAATGGGAGATCATATGGCAGCTCGCCACGTATTCCTCAGACTCATCCGACGAACTTTCCTCCTCGTCTTCCTCTTGAAAGACATGTTTGAGGAATTCTTGGAGTGTGATGGAAGTCCGTGCTTTCTGGTTGTATTTCTCCAGCCCGTCAATTTGTTTTTGCAAGTCCGTGCGCTTGTCGCCAGGCTTCACGGGCTTCTTGGATTTCTTCTTCTTCTTCTTCGAAGATTTTGACGGCTGGTTGTGAGTGCTTGGGCCACCACCATCGGTCTTTGGAGTTGGACGCGGCTTCATCCCCTCAATGATCTGAGGTTCCAACGGGTTCTTCCACTTGATCACTGGGCATGTTTGAAGATCGTTCAGCATCCTCCTTGTCTTGGCTGACAGCACAACCTCCCATAGGGCTTCTTCGATGAGAGAGCATGTTGCCCCCGGCATATTCATCCTTTTAGAGACGTGAGGTTGCGGTGGATTCACCTTCCATCTGTCAGATAACGCGAACTTGCCCTGTTGGTATTGGTATTCAAGCCAATTTTTGAAGACGTAGCAATCTTCGATCGGATGACCCAGTACTCGGTGATAGGGACAGTAGTTGGGCTCATTGACATCATTTGGTTGCGACAGACGTTTTGGATCCGGCAGATTTATGAGTCGGTTGCGCAACGCCAGCTTGAATAATCTTCTTGTTTTATCTCGGGGAAACGAGTAAGGATGTCTTAGCCTCTCTTCAAGGGGTACGTGTGGACGCATGTTATTTTGACGAACGACCGGCTTCGAGTTGCTCGGCTGTTATTGAGCATTAGCGACAACGATCGCCTTTCCCTCCCCCTTTTCATTTCGGGAGTCCGGCTTCGGAAGAGGAGGTCTATGGCCCATCTGATCCATTTGCGCTAGCTTGTCGATCAGGGCCTGGAAGGTAGTAGGCTTGAAGAACATCATACATTGCGAGATGGTTGCTTGCGGATCAAGGGTTCCCACAAACATACCCACTGCAGGAGCTTCTTCAATGCGTTGCTCGCATTTTGACCATAAGTTCTGCCACCTTATAGCGTATTGGACCCATATTTCGCCTGGCTTCACCCTGGCGTTAATCAGTGTTGTCATCGGGGTGCGTTCGCTGGCGCTTGCAAAACGCTGGGTAAACAGTAGCTCCATCTCCGCGAAGGTCTTGATAGAGTCGTTTGGGAGCTCAGAGTACCACTCAAACGCTGTATCCGACAAGTTGCCAATGAACTGGCGAAGCAACAATTTATCATCACCGCCGGTGTTGCCGCAAAGCGCTCTGAACTGGGCAACATGCTGGTGG
Organism: Agapanthus africanus; assembly: GCA_030015575.1. Classification (NCBI taxonomy): domain Eukaryota; kingdom Viridiplantae; phylum Streptophyta; class Magnoliopsida; order Asparagales; family Amaryllidaceae; genus Agapanthus; species Agapanthus africanus. The sequence continues at coordinate 97,133,466 of CM057337.1, forward strand.
CGATTGCCCGTCCCCTTATAGACATGGAACTTGGGAATTGTGTAGCCCGGCGGGTACTTGATCTGATCGTACCAGCTCGGATATGATCGTCCAGTTTTTACGACCTGACCGGCTGCTTCAGTCGCATGATGAACCCGTATTTGTTGGGCTATATACTCGTCCAAGTCAGCTTTGGAGATTGTCTCCTCCTTAGCTGTTGACAGAGCCAGTGGAGGATTTGATGTTTCTCCCCTATCGTCTTCAAGGACGATTGGGGGATCTTCAACTGGAGGATCTTGTTGGATCACCATCCCCACCATGTCTTAGAACAGGAGGGTCATACGCTTTATGTTGGCTGCTTGTTCAGCAGCCTCTTTATCCTTCTTCTCCAATATCCGACGAAGGAATTCAGCATCAGTTTCTTGTTCCTGACGTTCATCCGAGAACATTTCAGGGCTTTCTTTTGGCCCAGTGAGTGCGGCCATCGCGTTCATCATCTCCTGGAGCTTTTGCTGTTGCTCCTGAGCTTTGGTCACTGACCGTGTAAGCGGTCTATGACCTGTGGATACACGGCTGTCCTCCTTTCCCGACGCTATGTATACTGTATGAACTATTATGCCCCGGGACTTAGGGCGTTTAGGCTCACCGCCTTTGGCATTTGCCGCGGGCACGGGGATTTTCTCCGGCCTTCTTCTTTTGTGGGCCGTTGAAGTTGAAGGGGCCGTTGTAGTGGGCACCATGGCGATTGCTGTCCTTTGTTGTTTAATAGGACGGCCATTTTCTTCTTGCACCTTCGCCTTTTTCTGTTGACGAGAGTGATATGGGTTACGGAGTCTTGAACTCTCCGCCAAACTCTATAAATTTTTGAGGACAGCCGTTGAGGGGGCTGCTCTTGCTTCGTTTCCGGAACTCTCTCCGCAGGTGGAGGAGATCTCTTCAGTGTAGCGGTTGGAGAGTTCTTACGTACCCTCCTAAGTGGTTCAAAGTTGTTCCCAGTTGGAACAGCAGCATTGACTTCCACCACTGGAGTAGGTGGAGTTAGCCCTGAGGGGGAGTTGCCCCCTGCCTTCCTCACTCGTCGCCAATGGCGACGTCGAGCATGACGAGCCGCTGGGACTGGCTCGGCGATAGAGACAGCTTCTTTTTGCCCCCTGTCCGGATGAGGCGCTGCTGGTGTTAACCTTTTAAAGATTGAGGTTGTTCTTTGAGGGGTGATATTCAATCTGTCAAAGACAGATCCTTGAGCAGTGGCAGGAGCAGGAATAGTCAACCTTGAAAAGACCGACTCTTTGACAGGAGAAGCCGCCTTGGCGACTTCGGGAGCGGCCGTCTTCTCTGGGATGGCCTTCTCGGGTATCATGGGCTTTTTGGCGAGCCCTTTGGAGTTCAGACTCAGTCTGGTGAAGACCGAGGAGTTGGACGACCCGTTGATAGGGTCGTGGGAGTAGCAAGTCGATCAAAGACCGACTTCTTCGAAGCTTCCGGTATGGGTATTGGCAGGGTGAAGCTTGCAGGAGGGATCATGGTCCCGAAAACAGGCCGGTGGTGGCCTGGGTCACCTGTTCTACCGGCAGGGCAAGGATGGAGGCCGCTTGAGGCCCATATGCTACACCTCCAGGTGAGGTGGAGCGTCGGTTGCATTGGCACTTCGAGCAGTTTGAGCAGTTAGAGGCCATTGATGATTGATTTCTGCGCCAGGCAAAAGACCAAATCTTAGTAACTTGAAATCCAAAGGCAACCATTAACAAACCGCGATTCGTTCGCGAAGACGACACACGAAGTGTGGAGTGGAAAGAGGAAAAGGTCCCACCGGGCGTGCCAGAATCTGTTCCCCTCCGAAAGACGGCGCACAGGACTGCTAAGTCCTGACACTGAGATTCGGGGCAGATGCTTTTTGGTTTTATCCGTCTACCTCTCCGAAGATGCCAAGTTGATTTATGGCACCGTGTATCGGAGGTTTAGACGGATGTGGCCGATTTAGCAGACTTCGTCAGATTCCCCCTCTCCTGAGGGGTTTTTGATTGTGGGGGCGCTCTTCCCTGCAGGCGCAAGCTCCTGCAGTTAATTACGCTACCGCGTCGCGGTAACAACTTTCTCTTTCTCCAGAATTTCACCTCGTGTCGTGTGTGTTTGTTTTATTTGTGGTTGCCCGTGGATTGTATACGGAGACTAAGTGATGCCGTCGCCCGTAGGACGTGGATTAGTCCAAATCCGTATTTACTTAGATTTGGGTTTGGTGTTTTAGTTTAAGGATACGTTAGCTCTATTTAAGGTTAAGATCAACTTAAACTTTTGTTAAGGATACGTTAGCCTAATTTCCAGACTAAGATCGACTTAACGGGATCGTTTGGATCCGACAAGAGAGCAATTGGCTCTATTGTTCCAGTTTAGGGACATGGTGGTCCAACATTCCCATTTGGGGATGAGGATTAGTTTAAGGACATTTCGGTCCAACATTCCCATTTTGGGACAAATATTAGTTTAGGGACGTTTCGGTCCAACATTAGTTTAGGGACGTTTCGGTCCACGAGTTTAAGGACCCCGCGGTCCGTATTAATATGTGGTTGTCGGGACCCGTCACCTCTCTTACGTCGTTGAGGGATTACAACGATAGGGGTCAGAGGAGTTCAGAGATGTACCCTTGAACCGGATGTAAATTGATTTAAGGGAGCAGACATGCTCAGTCAATTTAATTTGAGGACTTACGGCCATGATTGGGCTAAGTCCAGTTAAAAAAAATGTATTAGCCCAGTTAAAAAAAATGTTCAACATTTTTATTTGTCTTTGGCCTATTAGGCCTGTGCTAGGGCTTTGTCCCTTTTTTAATAATGCACTGCATTTTGTTTTGTTTGGGCTCTGCCCTTTTATAAATGATGCAGAGTATCAATTTTATTTGGGCTCTACCCTTTTATTGCATTGCAATTTATTTTGGCCTGCTAGGCCTTTTTAATTTGGGCTTGGCCCTTCAGTAAACAATGCAGTGCATTTGTCAGGCGCTTTGCGCCAATCATTGAGCGCAAGCGCTTGTGGTAGTGACACGTGTCACGCAAGCGTAGTGCGCTGCGCTTGCGCTGCTGACACATGTCGCGCTCTGATGAGCGCAAGCACAGCAGCGCAGTGCGTTGTGTCAGTGCGCTGCGCCGCTGCGCTGCTGACACGTGGCGCTCCTTGGTGGCTTGCGCCAACGCAGGAGCGCAACAGTGCAGTTTTTGCAAGTGCAGGGCACTGTTTTATCTTTGGATCAATTTTAGATCAAAGAAAACAAGTTTTTTCTTGTTTTCAAAGAACCAGTGGTTCATAAAAAGTGCAAGGCACTGTTCTTATTTCTTTTTCTTTTTTATTGAAGATCATTGATCTTCTTCTTAGATCAATGATCTGTTCATAAGAGAATCTTCTATTTTTCTAAAGGTTTTTTTACCTTTTCTTTTTATTTTTGAAGAGTTCTCTCAAATTCTTCAGAGTTCTTTTTTTCTACTCGATCTTGATGATGATGTTGATTGATTGATCTTGATGATCTCTGAATTGGGGTTTGGGGGTCTTTATATAGTGCCCATTAATTAGTTAAATTTGTTAAAGAGATCTTTCTCTGAGTGATTTGGGGAATTTTCCCCACCGTTGGATCTTTTGATCCAAGAGCTTCTGTTTTACAGAAGACAATCTTCTTGTTTTAACAAGAACAGAAAGATCTTATTAGAATTTTAATTCTGTTTGGCGCAAATGTACCAGCGCTTGACACGTGTCGCGCAGCGCACAGCGCAGCGCAACTGCGCTGACACGCTGCGCTGACACGTGTCGCGCAGCGCACAGCGCAACTGCGCTGACACGTGTCGCGCAGCGCAGCGCTTGCGCGACTGAAGCACTGCTTCTTTTAATTTTTGCTTTAAATAGAGTTTTGCTATGATTGGGCGCGCTGCCTTGGGCGCTACGCTGACGTATTAGATTCTGATACGTGGCGCGTTGCGCGCAGCACACGGGATTTGAAGCGTTGCTTCAAATTTTTGAATTTTGAAATTCAAACAGAGCTTTGCTCTAGTTGGGGGAAAGTCACTGAAGCGATGGTCTGCGTGTCAAGCGTCGGTTGGCCGACGCGACGTGTGCAGACCTGCAGCATCTGATGGATGCGGCCCAGTGCGGGAACGACAAGCGGAGCGATCGGTCGTCGGGTTGATTTTGATCACCTGCCGAGTGTGCCAAGCGCTGCTAAGAAGGAGGCATCTCCATGGCCCCGAAATCGAGGGGGGATTACTCAGACTTGGATAGACCAGATGTCTCTTATTGGGGCTTCGGATCCGCTGCATATGATGGGCTCAGTGGCCTCGCTAGGAGGGCTACAAATTCGCAGCGTCCGTTGGGCAAGAGGATGCCTGCAGAGAATGACCGAGCAGGGAAGCTGCTCGATCTTGGCGAGGGCCTTGATCCCTGGCGTTGCGAGTAGGGAAGCTACCGGCCAGGGATAGCCGAGTCTGGAAGGACATTGATCCTTGTCTTTATTGGGTAGGAAGCTACCCGCTAGATTGCACCGAGCAGAAAGAGGCTCGGCGGCCTTGCGAAGAGGGCTTCAGATCTTCAGCGTCTGATGGGCAGGAGGACGCCTGCTGGGGCTGCACCGAGCAGGAAGGAACTTGACGGCCTCGCGATGAGGGCTTCAGACCCTCAGCGTCTGATGGGCAGGAGAATGCCCGCTGGGGATGCGCCGAGCAGGAAGGAACTCGGCGGCCTCGCGATGAGGGCTTCAGACTATCAGCGTCTGATGGGCAGGAGGATGCCTGCTGGGGATGCGCCGAGCAGGAAGGAACTCGGCGGTCTCACGATGAGGGCTTTGAGGTCCTCAGCATTTGATGGGCCGAAGGATGCCCACTAGGATGCGCCGAGCAGAAGGAACTCGACGGCCTCACGGTGAGGGCTTCAGATCCTCTGCGTCTGATGGGCAGGAGGACGCCCGCTGGGGATGCACCGAGCAGGAAGGAACTCGGCGGCTCGCGATGAGGGCTTCAGACCATCAGCGTCTGATGGGCAGGAGGATGCCCGCTGAGGATGCGCCAAGCAGGAAGGAACTCGGCGGCCTCGCGATGAAGGCTTCAGACCATCAACGTCTGATGGGTAGGAGGATGCCTGTTGGGGATGACCGAGCAGGGAAGCTGCTCGATCTTGGCGAGGGCCTTGATCCCTGGCGTGCGAGTAGGGAAGCTACCGGCCAGGGATAGCCAAGTCTGGAAGGACTTTGATCCTTGTCCTTGTTGGGTAGGAAGCTACCCGCTGGAATGAGCCGAGTAGAAAGGGGCCCGACGGCCTCGCGAAGAGGGCTTCAGATCCTCAGCGTCTGATGGGCAGGAGGACGCCCGCTGGGGATGCGCCGAGCAGGAAGGAACTCGGCAGCCTCGCGATGAGGGTTTCAGACCCTCAGCGTCTGATGGACAGGAGGATGCCCGCTGGGGATGCACCGAGCAGGAAGGAACTTGGCGACCTCGCGATGGGGGCTTCAGACCATCAGCGACTGATGGGCAGGAGGATGCCCGCTGGGGATGCGCCGAGCAGGAAGGAATTCGGCGGCCTCGCGATGAGGGCTTGATCCCTGGCGTTGTGGGGTAGGGGAGCTACCAGCCAGGAAAAGTCGAGCAGGGTAGCTGCAGGGCTGTCTCTTCATGAGGGCTTTGATCCTTGGCACTTGGAGGGGCCGTGAGAGGCCTGCAAAGGATGGCCAAGCAGGGCAGCTGATCGGTGCCTCTTGGCGAGGGCTTTGATCCTTGACGCTGGAGGGGCCGTAAGAAGCCTGCGAAGGACGGTCGAGCAGGGTGGCTGCTCGACGCCTCCTGGCGAGGGCTCTGATCCTTGACGCCGGAGGGGCCGTGAGAGGCCTGCGAAGGATGGCCGAGCAGCACTGGAAAGGCCGTTTGAGGTCTGCGAAGGATAGCCGAGCAGGGTAGCTGCTTGGTGCCTCCTGGCGAGGGCTTTGATCCTTGACGCCGGAGGGGCCGTGAAAGGCCTGCGAAGGATGGCCGAGCAGCACTGGAGGGGCCGTTTGAGGTCTGCGAAGGATGACCGAGCAGGGTAGCTTCTCGGTGCCTCTTGGCGAGGGCTTTGATCCTTGATGCTGGAGGGTCCGTGAGAGGCCTTCGAAGGATGGCCGAGCATGGTAGTTGCTCGGCGCCTCCTGGCGAGGGCTTTGATCCTTGACGCCGGAGGGGCCGTGAGAGGCTTGCGAAGGATGGTCGGGCAGGGTAGCTGCGCGGCGCCTCTTGGCGAGGGCTTTTGTCCTGAAGGATGGCCGAGCAAGGGATCCTCGGGCTTGACTGCCTCTGGGAGGGCTTTCTGATCCCTGGCGTTGCGGTAGGGAAGCTACCCGCCAGGGATAGCCGAGCGAGGGATCCTCGGGCTCGACTGCCTCTGAGAAGACTTTCTGATCCCTGGCGTTGCGGTAGGGATGCTACCCGCCAGGGATAGCCGAGCGAGGGATCCTCGGGATCGACTGCCTCTGGGAGAGCTTTCTGATCCCTAGCGTTGCGGTAGGGATGCTACCCGCCAGGGATAGCCGAGCGAGGGATTCTCGGGCTCGACTGCCTCTGGGAGGGCTTTCTGATCCCTGGCGTTGCGATAGGGATACTACCCGCCAGGGATAGCCGAGCGAGGGATCCTGAGGCTCGAATGCCTCTGGGAGGACTTTCTGATCCCTGCCGTTGCGGTAGGGATGCTACCCGCCAGGGATATCCGAGCGAGGGATCCTCGGGCTCGACTGCCTCTGGGAGGACTTTCTGATCCCTGGCGTTGCGGTAGGGAAGCTACCCGCCAGGGATAGCCGAGCGAGGGATCCTCGGGCTCGACTGCCTCTGGGAGGACTTTCTGATCCCTGGCGTTGCGGTAGGGATGCTACCCGCCAGGGATAGCCGAGCGAGGGATCCTCGGGCTCGACTGCCTCTGAGAGGACTTTCTGATCCCTGGCGTTGCGGTAGGGAAGCTACCCGCCAGGGATAGCCAAGCGAGGGATCCTTGGGCTCGACTGCCTCTGGGAGGGCTTTCTGATCCCTGGCGTTGCGGTAGGAAAGCTACCGGCCAGGGATAACCGAGCAGGATAGCTGCTCGGCTGATTCTTCATGAGGTTTCGCCCGACCATCCAGTTGCAGGTATGGGGAACAGGGATGGCCGCGGGGAACGTGCGTGTAGCACGCGCATCGATTGCGCAAGGAGGCGATGCGCCAGAGTCGCGTCGTTTCGATTCCGCCAGAGGAGGCCCAATGATCGCCTAGCGGACGAGCATCACCCCGTGAGATCTGTGGCCATAGGGCGTAGCCTGTCGGTGGTCTGCCGCACCGAAGAGGGCAGAGTCTTCTGGAGGCAGAGGAGCGGCGATCGGGGGCCCTGGCCTGGCCGTTTGGACTTTAGTCGGCCTATTCGGCCGGTGAAGGCGTTGATGACGGTCGCCGGAGGAAGTCCATCCACGCCTCCGATGAGGGGGAGGCGGCGGTTGGTACCTGGGTCTTCAGGGTGATCGCATGCCATGTGGATGGAGATCGGAAGGCCAACTTTGTTCTTGTGGAGTTTGCGTTCCCACAGACGGCGCCAACTGATAGAGGTCTTTTTCGGGTCTCCGTCAGGTGTTGTCTTCCGTCGATCTCCCGGTGGATTTTGAAGGTGGTCTCCTGTTGCGTGTGGGTCTCAATGGGTTCTGAGGAGATTGGTGATTTGAGGAGTTTGACACCAAGTGCCTGCAAAGAAGTCCCGGGGTGGTTTGGTACCACCGAGGACCCTCCGACGATCAAGTTAGCACTGGATCCGAGCAGAGTAACGGCTAAGTGGAATAAAAAATGGCTTACTTGACCCCTCTGTGATGGGGGTTTATATAGTGGTGGCAGCACGCAGCAGCAGGCACCAGAATCTCGCCGACAGTTACGCTCCCGACGTCACGTCCGCATAATGAGCGGATCGCCTGTTAATGGGGATCGTGATGGCGTGGAACATGGGATGTTGCCGGCGGAGAATCCGCGCATGGCGAGATTTACGGAGCGGCGGTTACGCCTGTGAGTGGTGGAGTTGGTCGGTCGGAGGGACCGAGGAAGATGGCCTCGGTTGGGAAGCTCGGAGACGAACAGGAGGGCCGAGGAGTCCTGGTCCTGTGACAGCTCGGGACGAGCTGAGGGGCCGAGGAGGCCGATTTGCAAGGGGCTCCGAGGGGGCCCAGCTTGTGCTCGCGGGTCGGGTACAGGGGTGGCCTGGTCGGCCCCTGTGGGCCCTTTCTTCCGAGTTCTGGGTTACGTCATCTGCCACGTGTCCTGATCTTGGAGATCGCCAATATCGAGCATCATCAGAGTCCATTTTATGGCCATTTTAATTTTATTTCTCGTATGTATTTTTGTGTAGTACACATTTGCCTGTAGGGTTTTTTTTACCCCTTGCGATTTCTCCTTGTGCTTTTGAATAGATACCGAAAGATTTCGAATCTGCACATCCAGGGTTTGTAAAGATTTCGAATCTGCACATCCAGGCTACAAACCTTTAAGCTAACCTTTCCATCAAAAGTAAATCTAATCCCCATTTACTACACAGGGTCGTGGCCCAATCGATGATTTTTACTTCACGGATCTACCGAATCATTACGTCGATCTCTTCAAATTCTATGACCCAGTGGTAGGCGAACACTCAAACATATTCGCCGCTGGCTTAAAGAGTGCCGACAGAGTCGTCACCGCAAGCCACGGCTAAGCAAGGGAGGTAAAATCCTCTGAAGGTGGGTTGGGCTTGCACGACCTCATCAACCAATATGACTGGAAATTTCAAGGCATCATTAATGGTATCGACACCACAGATTGGAATCCTAAACTCGATACTCACCTAAAATCTGATGGCTACACCAATTACTCTCTCGAAACCTTCAAAATAGGCAAACCTCAATGCAGATCCGCTCTTCAAAAAGATTTAGGTTTACCTATCCGCGACTATGTCCCAATTATCGGTTTTATCGGTTGATTCGATTATCAAAAAGGCATTGACCTGACCTAATTGCCGAGGCCATACCTTGGACTGTAAGCCAAGATTTTCAATTAATCATGTTAGGCACGGGAAGTCGAGATCTCAAAGAAATGCTAAGGAATTTCCAGAGCCAACACCGTGACAAAGTTAAAAGTTGGGTGGGTTTTTCCATAAAAACGGCGCATAGAATAACCGCGGGGGCAGATATTTTGCTAATGCCGTCCAGGTTTGAGCCTTGTGGGCTTAACCAACTTTATACGATGATGTATGGGACGGTGCCTGTGGTGCATGGTGTTGGCGGGCTTAGAGATACGGTGCAGCAGTTCGACCCATACGATGAAAGCGGTTTCGGATGGGTCTTTGATAAAGCGGAGGCAGTCAAGTTGATCAACGCGTTAGGGAATTGTTTGAATACGTATTGGTATCACAAGGAGAGTTGGGAGGGGCTGCAGAGGAGAGGGATGGTGCAGGATTTGAGCTGGGACAAGGCGGCACAGCAGTATGAAGAAGTGCCGGTCACGGCTAAGTTTCAGTGGTGATATATTTCATTACTGATTGCTTGGTGTTTGTTTTATATCTCGATGCATGATGTATTGAGTTTACTGATTAGGAACAATTGGAGTTACATGAGTTGGAGGGTGATGATGGATTGGGTAGGGTCGAAACCCAAGTTTGCATAATTCCAAACCCGGCGCCTCTGCTGAACTGTGTGCATCGATCAAGATTGTTAACATAAGTCATGCAAAGTCCAGTGTAGCGGACCCGGGGTGGAGTCGGATTGGGTTTGACCCAATCCCGACCATACGGTCCGGTTTTTCGGTATTCTCTGTTCGCATATATCCCGTTCGAATCTGTTTGGACGGGTTTAATTTTCACTATAAAATTTTTGATCTGGGCTTGGTTTAAAACCCGTAAGCCCAAACCAGTATTTAAACCTGTCCAAAACTGTGCAACCTGAACCCGCAATCAAATCTACTCACCCAAGGCAAAAGCCTAGAAGTTTAAATGTTTTCCAACTTTTTTAAGTTTGTATGAAAATAATTGAGTGATTAAGTTAGGAAATGTGATGGCTTCTATAATTTTTTGATAATATTTTACAACTTTTTCATACTATATATGGTACTTAGATCCAATTAATAGTAAAACACAAATCACCCAACTAAACCCGAAAACCAACCGTTTTTGTACACGAGGGTTTTAGTGTATACCTTTGTAAAGCCGGTGTACTTGGACATGTTTTGGATTTAGGATTAACTTACCCGGCCGGTTACAAACTTAATGAAAATGCCGCCTGACCCGACCTGATTTCATCGCCTCTAACCCAATGGAAATTGTTCAAAGAAAAGAAATCTTCCCTAAAAGTTATATGTAAGAAGATTTCAAGGCTCACAGACAGATTTTGATGTTTTGCATACAAAAAGAGTAATATGATGTTTTTTATGAAACAAAACGGGAATAATATCGTGTGTTTTCGTTAGAGCTCTATCAATTACCAATGATTCGCTGTGGTGTTTTACGCAAAAAGCCAAAAAATAGAAGTCCTAGGATGGAACACATGCATCACCTTTCCCAGGCTTGGTCACATGATCACAGCCTCATTAGTTAGGACTTTAAAATCAATTTTAGATAATAATGCGGCCTTGTTTGAGAATGGAAATAGGTTTAGATAATTGGAAAATCATAAAGTTATTTAAACTTAACTTTAAAATTAACTATGGATTTTAGAGCTGAGAAAACTTCTATTAACCATACTCGAAATATTAGGACCATAGTGTAGAAAACTTTAATCCAACCAAAGTTTTCTAGATCCTGACATGTATAATGACAACATCTATTTTAAAGTTCAAATTACTCTAAAACAACATTTCGGGGTTTAGAAAACTCCAACGCCAACCACCCATCAAAGTTCGGGTTTTCAAAATCGAGTTAAGGTCCTGCAAACGAGAGTTTGCATACCTTCTATTTCCTCTTACAAATAAACTCCAGTTTTCAGGTTATCTAAACTTAACTCCATTCGCATATCATCATAAGGCCTTTCCATTATAGTTCTTTAAAAAAATAAAAGAATCTAATTAGAAATTAAAAATTAGAGGTTAGGGGAAGGCCCTCGTGAGTCCCCTGCGAATAGAGGTAACACATGGGTCGTTTGCAGGCCCATTTCTTCTAAAAGTAAAGAATGCACATATATGTAATTAATCAAAAAACAAAGGTTTTTTTTATACCGCCCTCTCGAAAATTGACTGCTTTCGAATACTCCATCCACATATGGCTATTTGACTTTAGCCGACTCGAAATGTTTCCGTCAACTAGATACCCACTCTTGTCGGCTTATGTTAATCCTTAACCATGCTTAGTTATGGCTGAGTAAAGACGAAAATACCTCTAACGGCTCTCTCTCTCTCTCTCCCCTCCATCACTCTCTCTTCTCAGTCACCCCTTCTCTCTCTCTCCCCTCACCTCTCTCTCTCTCTCTCTGTTCTCTCCTCCTCGACCCCTCCTCCACAAGCCAATCGCCGACGCCCTCTCCTCGACCCCTCCTCCACAAGCCAATCGCCGACGCCCTCTCCTCAACTCCATCTTCCTCGCGTTCCCTGTCCTTGCCCGCGGGCACAAGGTCGAGACCGTCCCAAGCTGCCCCTCGTCGTCTTTGACTCTATCGACAAGATCGAGACCGTCATCAATTTCATCATCACCCCTTGATCGCCATCATCTCATCATCGTCTTTGTGATTGATGATGGGCCGGCGGTGGTGGCAGCGGTGGTCGCAGCAGTGGCGACGGCTTTGTTGGTGCTGGCTTGATTTATAATTTCTGTTTTCTGTTTTTTTTTTGTATGTTGTTGTGGGTGGTGTTGGTAGTGGTGGGTGGTTGTGGTGGAATGTGATGGCAGTGATGTTTTCTGTTTTTTAATTTACTTTTTTGGGGTGGTGGTGGAATGTGGTGGGTGGTGGGTGGTGGAATGTGGTGAAGATGGAGATGATGATGATGATGATGATGGGGGAGCAGAGAGTCGAGGGGCAAACACAGGATGGAGGGGCCGGTGGTGGTTTTGGTTGTAGCGGAGGGTGGAGGGACGAGGAGAAGATGGTGCAGAGACGACGATTGGGATTTGGGGGGAAGAGGATGGAGGGGCGAGGTGGGGTGGTGATGGTTCCGGTGGCGGCAGAAGGTGGAGGAGTGAAGATGGGATGGTGGTGCGATGAGAATGATATGATGAAGGATGGGGGTGATGAGATGATGATGATGATGGTAGGGCCGACCGAGAGTGGGGGACGAGAAAGGGGTGGCGAGGAAGCAGTGGCGTCGGGGGTTGGAAGGGCAAGGAGGGGGTGGTGATGAGATGATGATGAAGAATATGATGGGGCTGCAAAGGATGGGGTGAGGAGGCGTTGATGGTGATGATGGCGGTGGCATGTTAAGGTGATGATGGCGGGGGAGAAGAGGATGGATGTGAGGGAGGAGAGGGAGGCTGAGGCGGCGGCGGTCGATGAGGATGCGAGAGGGGCGTCGGCGAGGAGGGAGACGGGGAGGCTGAGGGAGGAGGGGAAGCTGTTGGAGGAGACAGGGGTATTTCAGTCTTTTTACCGTCCGGCAGTTAGGTTTAGACGGTCAAAAAACAAACTCAAAGTGAACCGAAGTGGGTTTTTTATTTGGGTCAAGAAAAACCCAAAAACAAAAAGGTTTACAATAAAATCGGTGTCATTTTTTAGCTTTATCCTTCACATTTTGCACAGTACTGAGATTTGAGCCCCGAAGCCGCTCCTGCCGTTCGTGCTCTCTGCCCCATGGGCCCCATCTCCAAATAAACGCCAAAAATCCTCTTCCAATTATTTTTTTTCTCTGTTTAAAATTTGGACGGGTTTTCATGCAAATTTCCATCTTTTCTTCAAACCCTCATGCTTTCTGTGCTCACCTCACTTTCTTTTATGCTCTCATTTTTGCATAATATTGTTCTTGGGGTTTTGTTTTACTTCCAATTAAACCCATTTATGGATCAGTTAAAATCCTAACTGATTTTCCCAGATTCTGCATCATCCTTTCTGGGTATATTTGTGAAAATTTTATGAAATTCTTCAAGGCTTGTCATTTCTGAGGTTCGCATTTGGGGATCAAATGGCATCACTTGGGTTTCTTCCCTTTTTAATCCCAACATCAAGTTGCTGGAAAAGGCCTCATCTTGCTGCAATTTGTGGAAGAAGCAGGCTTGATTTTAACGGGGTTGCTTGCAAAATGAGGTCTTTTAGGGTTGCTGCTGCAAAAGGTGAAAGCTTTGAGGTAGTGGAAGGGGATAGCATTGTTAATGAAGAGAATGTTGCTGATGAAGCTCTTCGGGCAACTATTAAACAAAGCAAGGAGGTTTTAGCAAGGCAAAAGGAACTAATTCGGCAGGTGCTTTCAAAATCTGAATTTCTATTTTTTTTTTTGTTCAGATAGATTTGATAATTTTTTTTGGAAAATGTATGTTTTGATTGGTATCCTTAAGCAATGCAAATTGAAAAAGGGCTTGTTGAGAGTCTAAATACAATCAAATTTGTTTATATTCCAAGCTTTCCATGATCATCCACATAAACTTGCATGAATTAACTGTAAAAGTTTAGGGTTATTCACAAATGCAGAGTCCTCGTAAGTATCAGACGCTATGCTCTTCCTTGATCGCCGTTTGATAGTGTTTATTCTCAATACAAGTGCTATATTTTTCACAAAAAAATAAAGGTGATGCCCTCTTTTGCCTTTTGGGGGTGGAATGGGCTTATAATATAGTTTCAGAGCAACTTCAAACAAATGTAGTTTATAGTTTAATAATTTATATAGTCCAACACACACACACACACGTGTGTGTGTGTGTGTGTGTTCTCTAACTAGGTATCAACGGTTGGCATTGTTAAAACCATACAAACTCCATATAAGACTTAGCAACATTCTCGGATCCTAAGGGCGCTCTGTAATCTGTGTAGAACAACTCCTAAGGTGATAGTGTTGGGCCCAAGAGTGTACTATGTTGGTCATGTTTACTGTTTGTTGCATTACAAGCACTCGCGACGTCTACTAGGAGTCTCTACTTCGATAGTTTGAGACTTGAGATACACTATCCCATCATGTATAGACGTGACCACCCATGACCATCATTAGTACGCGCTGCCTTACACTACATTTATTAGTTCCAAACAAATTTAAAATTACAAGGGATTGGACAATGAATAACATGGCCTCTATACAATGTAATCCGAGGCACCGTATCTTGTAAATAATCACCCATAAATGCATGTTAATAGCATTTGTTTATTAGATACATATGAATAAGTTAGCTTTGTGGGCATATAATTCTAACGCTTGTCACAATATAAATCAATTGCAATTAGCAGTTGGGAGCAATGTGACATATTTGGTTATATGATATCTCCGGTACTCTCTGAAAACAATTTATTTTGGAGTTATCGACTACTTTTTGTACCATATATCTTAAACTAATGCTTATAAGTAAAAGCTCAGACACCTTGTTAAGATTTGATGGATTCGATAAAGGGAGATGGTTTCTCTATTAGCATCCAGTCTTGAGATGCTGATGAATTCCCATTGTGTTAATTATGTTAGTGATATATGCCCTAGAGGCCATTATTGTATAGTACTGGATTGTATATTACATTTTGAAAGGTTAGGATATACACAAATATAATAACAGCCTTGCTCAATATGATAATATGCTGTCTGGTTTGATTCTAACTTAATATGTGTATGTGTTTCTTTTAGCATATCACTAATACATATTGATAGAACCCTTAGGATTTTTGCTTGACTACCAGCGTTGTGATGGCAGTCACACTAGTGGGGGCTGTGTGGTCTATAAGCACATCCTTAAGCTTGTCCCTAGTCGTAGGATTATCGATAGAAGGCATCGATACTCCAGAGTAGACTAGTGTATACGCTTTTTATCCCCGTCATGAGAGGTGGTCTGTCCCGCTGCCATTGGTATGCGGTACCAGAGATAGTATACAAGTGCTCATTGGGTTATAAGTTACACTGGACGGACTTGCTGGGAACTGCTGGTTGGTATTATATTTATCATCAGTTAGCAGTTTCCGGGTGACATGAGTACATGTTAGTTCGCTGATTTGACATCGCTATTCGTCTCGAGTGTGTTCCCACTGTACTTAGATTACTACCCTACATGGCTCAAATGAGTCGTGCAAACAGGTAGTGGTTGGGTGCAGATCCGAAGCACTTGGAGGCAGTAGGGGTTAGAAGGGATTCGTCTCGCCCGGTATTGGGAGTTGATATCGCGCTGTGTTCGGTTAGCCAATACGCAGTCTCTGGTCAGGGCAAGTAAGATTTACTGGTAGGTACACCAGTAGTTTCTCAGGGTGTATTGGGCTCTACACCGACACGACTTATTGCGCTATTAGGGGTCTAACATTTACCACTCCTAAGCCCGATATGCTATACTCTTAGACGAACAGGCTGGACTGTACGGAGATTGTCATGGATAGGCTCAGTAGGGGTTCAGATGAGTTCGTTCGTCGGCCTTTTTTTCGATAGGTATCTAGGTAGCCGTTACGTACAGCTAGCGCCGCTGACGGACTTGTGGTTAAACCCACTACCAGCGTATTGTCGAGTCTTTAAAGTCCCACATAGAGAGTTTCCCTGGTTCAGACGAAACGATGTAAAGGCCGTATGGTTTTACGTGCAAGGTTTCGATCATATACGTATACCGGCTATACGGATGCTGTTCGGACGGACAATACTAGTGGACTTAGGATTAAGCCGGATTCTAATATTATATTATTAGATTATTTTTATATCTTTGTATTCGTATTTTTTGCAGTACGAATACGAGTATGTATATACGGTGAGGGTATTCTTGTAATTTCTATAAGAGATGCTTCTAGAAGGGGATATCTCATTATGGTTTAATCTATTTTTGGAAAATAGATTAATGTGGAAAATGGAGATATTTGTGGCATGGGTGAAGCATGGCTAATTTTTTAGTTTATTGGTTTGCACTTACTATTCAAGTATGGCTACAATTTTCTATTGAAAATAATGCATGCTTGATGCGAGAAAAAGAATGAGCTATTCTTCACTTGCTAAGACACTTGATCATTTGCATTTTCTCATTTTCTCTCCATTTTGCTCTCTTCTCTCAAAACCCTAACCCTCACATGTGTTGTGAATCCTAGGGTTTTATGAGATAAAATAGTCTAATTAACTCTCTACATCTCCTAAACTACCTAGATTAGCGAACTAGGTATTTTAGTTACCTCGGTTTTGAGATTGGAGCTTGAACCATAGACTCTTAGATGGATCGTCTTCGACACGAGGAGACCGACGATCGAGCTAGATCCGCACCTTCGAGGAGCTCAATCAAAGGAGAAGAAGACCCGAAGGACTTGTATCAAGGAGGTATAAAACTCTTTCAAAGTAGTTTAGAACCTCCTTGTAGTTTAGCTAGTTAAGGTTTCTGAAAAATCCTGGATGTTTAGTCGATGTTGCAAGTCTTAAAATCGTTTTTGTAAATTCCCCCTCCCCACAAACCACGCGGGGTGTGCGACATCGACTTACAGTGGATGATAGGTCGATGTTGCAAGTCATAAAAATCGTTTTTTGTAAATTCCGCCTCTCCACAAACCGCGTGGGGTTTGCGACATCGACTTATAGTGGTATCAGAGCCTATTTAAATATTAACTAGCTTGTTAACAAGTATTCAGATCTTCGATCGACGGAAATTATCCAAAATCGCATTTCCGTTTCAAGCTTGCTATTCGTTTTTTAAAGTTGTTCAAAAAATTATTTCAGTGACTTTAAAAATATGTGCAGGCATTTATAAGACCAAGAAAAAAATTCGAGCACTTAAGCTTATAATTAGACCGCTAATCCGCGGCCAAATAGGTCATTGGCCGTGAATCCGCGGCCCAGTTATGGCCAATGTGCTCCTTTTTTCTTCTGTGGTTCAGGTTCATGGAAATGTGATTTTTGGTACATTTGGGTTTTACCCAGATTTGCTTGTGCACTGGTTTGTACATGGGGTAAATGCGGAAAGTTTTGATCGATCGAAATTCTAAATTCTTGATTAACTGTGTATTTTGTTTGTATACGTGTTGCTAAACGTCTACTAATTGTTATATGTCGATTAATGGAGATTGCACACATCTTGTATCTTGTTGATGGTTTGTGGATATGAAATATTGGATCGTCGTGAATGAATAGCTGGGGATGTAAGAAGAGTGTTCTTTTCTTTCATTCATTTATATTTGTAAATTCATGTAATATATTTTTGCGGGACACATCCGGGTTGAGGTTGTAGCCACCGTTGTATTTTATTTACTTTTTCTTGCACCTAGGATAGACCCAAGGAGCGGTGCACAAACTACCGGGTTCTTGAAGTGCCGAGTGGCCTACTCATTTCATTAAGGGAGGTTGCTTCATTTCGGGAATTTAGCGGGTAGTTTGCCGCACCCGTAGGGTTCTATGGTGGGGTTTGGCTATTCATCATGACCGTGAAATTCGTTTTTCGTTTTAGGCTAAAACGAAACACGGAAATCCTAATATATCCAATATATTTATCTGTATTGCTGTGATCTGTGATCTGGAATGGTTATTATTGCGTGAGACGAATGGCTATATATATTATATATAATAATTGTTGCTTATGTTTTGCATCCGTGCTAGTCCAGCCCTCGCTCTGCCGTTAGTTAAGTAATTTAACGGTGTATGACGGGGCCCCGTGGCGAATGCAGATGGCATAAGCGTACGTTCTATTTTCGTTTCTTTCTGCAATGATAGGATTAAATGATGGGACATCATTAATATTGTTTAATGTAAAGAAAACAAACCAAAGTTAAATCGTTGGAACAATTTCAAAACCACTCGGTTTTCTTTAAAAACAACTTTTAAATGCGGAGCCTAAACCACTCCTTTTAAAAGCTATCCTGGTTTCTTCGACTATATCAAGTTCATTACGTTCACGGTTTTCGCCAAAACCAGTCGAAACCCTCCATCATTTTAGATGGGTATTCAGTAGTATTCAAGCTGTGTATTTTGACCTTCGCCAATGCATAGTGATTAGTAGCTGCTGGATATGTTAGATATGTATGCCCTAGAGGCCATTATTGTATATGTATACATATGGATGCTTGGACATATATATGGCCATTACGAGGATAGAGAGGATTGCATCATCAATGATGATGAGCCAACTAGTTTCCAGCGGGCCATTACGAGCAGAGAGTCAGTAAAATGGCTGGATGCAATGCGGACTGAAATGGAATCCATATACACTAACAAAGTTTGGACTTTGGACATTGCACCTCAAGGGGTAAAACCCGTAGGCTGCAAATGGATCTTCAGAAAGAAGATTGGTGCAGATGGACAGATTGAAATCTATAAGGCTAGACTTGTAACGAAAGGTTTTCGTCAAAGACCTGGTTTGGACTATGATAAAACATTTTCTCCAGTGGCTATACTTAAATCCATTTGGATCCTACTTGCCATTACTGCCTTCCATGATTATGAAATTTGGCAGACGAACGTAAAGACCGTTTTTCTGAATGGAAATTTAAAAGAGTGTTTATATGGAGCAGCCAGAGGGTTTCATAGAGAGTGGGAGCAGCGGAAGAGTGTAAGTTGCTTAAATCCATTTATGGATTAGAGCAGGCATCGCGGAGTTGGAACATCTGCTTTGATGAGACGGTCAAAGAATTTGATTTTATCAAAAATCCAGATGAACCATGCATTTATAGTAAGATTGTAGCAAGAACTGTAGTATTCCTCATATTGTACGTGGATGACATTCTTCTGATAGGAAATGACATTCCTATACAATCAGTCAAAAGATTCTTGTCACAGAAGTTCTCCATAAAGGACCTGGGTGATGCCTCCTACATTCTGAGGATCCATATCTATAGTAATAGATCTAAGAGAATGTTGGGGCTTTCACAGTTCAGGTACATCGACATCATACTGAAAAGATTTAGTATGGAAGATTCCAAACGCGGTAATCTACCGGCTTGTTACGGGATCACCTTCTCTAAAGAGATATCTTCCAAGACTGATTTGGAAAGGAATCGCATGAGCATTATACCCTACGTTTCTGCGGTAGGATTTATAATGTATGCGATGTTGTGTACCAGACCAGATGTTGCTTACGCACTGAGCGTGGTAAGCAGGTATCAGTCAAACCCTGGGGAGAAGCACTGGAGAACAGTTAAGAATATTCTTAAGTACCTGAGAAGGACTAAGGAGATGTTCTTGGTGTACGACAGTAAAGACCTCCAGATCAAAGCCTTCACTGTTTCCAGCTACCAGAGTGACAAGGATGATTCCAAATCCATGTCGGGTTATGTCTTCACCCTCAATGGAGGGGTGGTCTGTTAGAAGAGCTCCAAACATGATACCGTTGTTGACTCGACGATGGAGGCTGAGTATATTGCTGCATGTGACGCCGCGAAAGAAGCAGTCTGGATGAAGAAATTCGTTACAGAACTTCAAGTGGTTCCATCCATTGTTGATTCAATACCTTTGTATTGTGACAACGGAGCTATAGCTTTAGCGAAAGAACCAAGGTCTCATCAGAAGTCCAGACATATCTTGAGGCGGTATCACCTGAGCCGGGAGATCGAGGTGCAGAGAGTAGACACGGACTGCAGATCCACTCACAAAGACCATCCCTCAGACGCAGTTCGAGAGGCTATTCGAGATGCTAGGTCTGCAATATGACAATACATGGCCTTAGTGCAAATGGGAGATTGTTAGTGATATATGCCCTAAAGGCCATTATTGTAAAATACTGGATTGTATATTATATTTTGGAAGTTTAGGATATACACAGATTTAATAACAGTTTTGCTCAATATGATAGTATGCTATCTGGTTTGATTCTATCTTAATATGTGTATATGTTTCTTTTAGCATATCGCTAATACATATTGATAGAGCACATAGGATCTTTGCTTGACTACCAGCGTTGTGATGACAGTCCCACTAATGGGGGCTGGATGGTCTATAAGCACATTCTTAAGTTTGTCCCTAATCGTAGGATTATCGAGACAGGGTATTGATACTCCAGAGTAGACTAGTATATACGCTTCTTATCCCTTCAGGGGAGGTGGCATGTCCCACAGCCATTGGTATGCGGTACCAGAGATAGTGTATAGGCGTTCATTGGGTTATGAGTTACACTGGACGGACTCACCGGGAACTGTTGGTTGATATTATACCTATCGTCAGTTAACAATTCCCGGGTGACATGAGTACAGGTTAGTCTGTTGATTTGACATCACTATTCATCTCGAGTGTGTTCCCACTGTACTTAGATTACTAACCTACCACGGCTCAAACGAGTCGTGCAAACCGGTAGTGGTTGGGTGCAGTCCCGAAACACTTGGAGCCAGTAGGGGTTAGAAGGGATTCGTCTCTTTCGATATTGGGAGTTGATATCGCGTTGTATTCGGTTAGCCAATACACAGTTCCTGATCAGGGCAAGTGAGATTTACTGGTAGGTACACCGGTAGTTTCTCAGGGTGTATTAAGCTCTACACCGACACAACTTATTGCGCTATTAGGGGTCTGATGTTTACCATCCCTAGGCCCGATATGCGATACTCTTAGACGAACAGACCGGACAATACGAAGATTGTCACGAATAGGCTCAGTAGGGGTTCGGATGAGTTCGCTCGTCGGCCTTCTTTTCGACAGGTACCTGGGTAGACGTTACGTACAGCTAGTGCCATTGACGAACGTGTGGTTAAACCCACTGCCAGCGTACTGTCGAGTCTTTAAAGTCACACACAGAGGGTTTTCCTGGTTCAGGCGAAACGATATAGAGGCTATATGGTTTTGCGTGCAGGGTTCCGATCATATACGTGTACTGGCTACACAGATGTTCAGACGGATAATACTAGTAGGCTTAGGATTAAGCCGGATTCTAGTATTATATTATTGGATTATTTTTATCTCTTTGTATTCGTATTTTTTGCAGTACGAATACAGGTATGTATATGGTTTAATCTATTTTTGGAAAATAGATTAATGAGGTGGAAAATGGAAATATTTGTGGCATGGGTGAAGCATGGCTAATTCTTTAGTTTATTGGTTTGCACTTACTATTCAAGCATGGCCAATTCTTTAGTTTATTAGTTTGCACTTACTATTCAAGTATGGCTACAATTTTCTATTGAAAATAATGCATGCTTGATGTGAGAAAAAGAATGAGCCATTCTTCACTTGCTAAGACACTTGATTATTTGCATTTTCTCATTCTCTCTCCATTTTGCCCTCCTCCTTCCTCAAAACCTAAACCCTCACGTGTTATGAATCTTAGGGTTCTATGAGATAAAATAGTCTAATTAACTATCTACATCTTCTAACCTACCTAGATTAGCGAACTAGGTATTTTGGTTACCTCGAGTTTTGAGGCTGGAGCTTGAACCATAGACTCTCCGGTGGATCATATTCGACACAAGGAGACCGACGACCGAGCTAGATCCGCACGTTCGAGGAGCTCAAGCAAAGGAGAAGAAGACCCGAAGGACATGTATTTAGAAGTTATAAAACTCTTTCAAAGTAGTTTAGAACCTCCTTGTAGTTTAGCTAGTTAGGGTTTCTGAAAAATTCTGGATGTTTAGTCGATATTACAAGTCTTAATATCGATTTCGTAAATTCCGCCTCCCCACAAACCACGCAGGGTGTGCGACATCGACTTACAGTGGATGATAGGTCAATGTTGCAAGTCATAAAAATCGTTTTTGTAAATTCCGCCTCCCCACAAATCGCATGGGGTGTGCGATATCGACTTATTAATTATTGATTATGTCTTCCTTTTACCATTGATCCTTTTCAATTTATTGCATAATTACCAACCATTCTCATAGAATTTTTTTAAAAAAATTTACCAACACTTCTATAATTTATTTTTTTTTACCTGAGTTACCCATGGGTTGTATTATGATGATTGTTAACGCTTGTGATTTCCCCTCTAATTTCTTAGAATTTAAAATTGGCCACTTGATTACAAATCAGTCAACTTACAAATCAGTCAACTTCGTTTCATTAATCTCTCTTGTATAGTCGTACTTTTTACTCGGTTCCTCGTCATCCTATTTCTCATTCCCAGTCATACCAGAAGTGTTGAATCATACCAGATGTATTGGATTTCCTTAATGTCTATCTCCTCATTTTGGTGCAGATCGAAGAAAGGAGGAAACTTGTTTCTGCTGTAAAAGTCAGTTCTGTTAATATAGAAATGGATGCACATTCTTTTGGTGGAACTGGCAATTATATCCAAAACATGAACCAAAGTTCAACTAGTGAAGAGGTTAGTACGAAAATACAACACAACACATATACTGCTCTTGAAAAAACCTGAGCAATCAATTAAAACTGATATGCTTAATGCTGATGTAAATTGCAAAATCATATTATAAAAAGGAATCAATAGCAGATGCTCTTGGATTATTGAGAGAAGCCGGTTCAGAAGCAGCCAGCCCTGAGATTATGCCACCGAAATTATCTGAAGTGTCAGAACCTGATCCTTTTATAGATTTGGAAGAAGCTAATGGAGAGGGTCCAAATGCCAAACAAGATGCAAATCCTGAGAATGTAATAGAAGATTCTCCTCCTTTAGCTGGAGACAATGTCATGAACGTCATATTGGTAGCTGCAGAATGTGCTCCTTGGTCCAAAACAGGTAATAATATTATACAGTTTATTCTACAGTTTATGTGAATTCCAATAGTTTTTCATGATCTATATTAAGCATTAATATACATTTTTATCCCACAACCGAATAGCGTAAGCTTTTGGGTAATTTAATTGAATGGTATCAGACCACACCCCTGATCATTGTCAGTTTAAATTGCATTTCTCTACCCCATACAGGCAAAAGTTTCCTCGAGGAATGGCCCAAAGGCCTACGTGAGGGAGAGTGTTACCTAAGTGTATGTTAGCTTGAATTAAATTTTTATCACACAACCCAGCTGCTTGAGCTTTTGGGTAAAGTGGTTCTGGACAACCTCAAACTGCATCAACAAGTATGAGATCATATGGCTCATGTTGCTTTGTCATGGAATACTCTGTACTCATTATTTGATAATCAATCTTTTTTTCTTTTTGAAAGTAATCTGATAATCATGTGGACATTGAGTGGTGCGAGGATGTGTTTGATTCTTCCACGGATCTTTAATAGAGTTGTCCCCTTCGCAACTCCAACCCAGTGGACAAGTCTTGCTTGATAATAAGTTGATGGATAAATTTATGATTCTATTCACACACACACACACACAAAACCTGATTCATATACATTTACAAAAATTAACTCATTGACACACCGATAAGAACATTTGGTGCCTACAGTGTGACTTGTTAAAGTTAAAAGAAAGGAGAAAGAGATTCTTTATTATGTGACCAATGGTCTCTTTATATAGGGCTTATAATTAATTTATACCCAAGTATCATGGTACGGTGTACCTAATAACAATATATTCTAAACTATTCTAACACTCTCTCTCTCAAGCTGAAGCATAGATATGAGTGATGCATAGCTTGGACAATAGATGAACGAATGTGGGTATTGGAAGAGCTTTCGTTAAAATATCTGCAATCTGTGCATGAGTAGGAACATGATGGAGAATGACTTTCATTTCAACAATTTTCTCCCGGATAAAGTGGCAATCCACTTCAATGTGTTTTGTGCGTTCGTGAAATACTGGATTCTCTAAAATATGAATTGCAGTTTTATTGTCATAGAATAAGGATGTTGGTGTTGTAAAACTAACTCTGAGTTCTAGAAGCAATGTGGAGAGCCATGTCAATTCTAAGATAGTATGGGCCATTGCCCTATATTCAGCCTCGGCTGATGAGCGTGCAATATTTTGCTTTTTGCTGTGCCAAGTAACTAGGTTCCCTGCAAAGAAAACACAAAATCCATCCATGGAGCGAAGGGCATCCACAGATCCGGCAAAATCGGCATCCGCATAGCTATAAGAGACAGATTAGAACATGGTTTATAGAGAAGACCTTGTCCAGGTGCACGCTTCAAATAGCGCAGAATGGGCTTAACGGCCCGAAGATGGGAAACTAAGCGCGCCTGCATAAACTGGCTTACTGTACTGACTGCAAATGATATGTTTGGACGAGTAATCATGAGATAGATCAATTTCCCAACTAACCGTCGATATCAACCTGAATCGGAATATGCCTGGTCATCAGGTGAGCTAACGTGAGAGAGCTTTACTGTTGTATCCATGGGAGTATCAGCATGGCGACGGCCAAGAAATCCCGTTTCTTTAAGTAGATCGAGAGTATACTTCCGTTGTGAGAGAAGTAATGATCTCTTATTTCGAGATACCTTTATACCAAGAAAGTACCATAGAGGACCAACATCTTTGGTATGAAAATGTGAGGCCAAATGAGTTTTGACCTTAGATATCCCCTCAGAATCATTTCCAGTGATGATTATGCCATCAACATAAAGGAGAATAACCATTCCTTCTTTCCTTCTATATATAAAAAGAGATGGATTTGTCAAACTTCTTGTGAAATTTATCTTTTTTAGGATCATACTGAATTTATCGAACCATACCCGAGGAGATTGTTTTAGCCTATAAGTAGATTTTTTAAGATGACATATAAGAGACTCCCCTTCACGCTTAAAACAGGAGGCTGCTGCATATAAACTGTCGTCGTCATCGAGGAAGGTATTTTTGATGTCAAGTTGATGTAGAGGCCAATCGCGGATAACCGCAAGAAAGATCAAGACACGAACAGTAGTGATTTTGGCCACTGGAGAAAAGTCTCAGTGTAGTTGACACCGTATTCCTGAGTATAACCTTTGGAAATAAAGCGGGCTTTCAAACGAGATACACTGCCATCAGGATTATGTTTGATAGCAAAGACCCACCGGCAATCAACCACCTTTTTTTGTCAAGGGAGTTTGATCAGATCTCAAGTGTGATTAGATCTCAGTGCCTGCAACTCTTTCATCATAGCCCTATGCCAACCTAGATGACTCATAGTTTCCTTAACAGAGTTAGGAAGGGAAATAACTGACAAAGAAGAGACAAACTGACATAGAGCTGAAGTAAGACGATGATATGAAATATATGAAGTAAGAGGATGAGAAATAGTGTATGTTCGTTTACCTTTGCGAAGAGCAATTGGTAAGTCGTCGGACAAACAATCAAAAGGAAGGAGAGGTGAAGGCTCGCCAGTTTCCGGTTGTATACATGGAGTAGGAGTTTCAGTATGTACTATTGAATCTATCACTGTCTTTTTTCGACGACTATAGACATGGGTAATCGGAGGAGGATGAACTTCGACGGTAGTAGATTCGGTTTGAATTGGTTGGTCATTTGGAGATATAGGAAGTGGTGGTGACGGTGGCGGTGTTACGTGAGGACTTTCTGCTGGGGAAATGGCCGATCTTCAAGAAAGGTGGCATCACGAAAAACTACGACAGTGGATGTAGAAGGAAGCAGGCAAACGTAACCTTTTTGAGTTCTAAAATAACCAATAAATATATGTTTGACAGCCTTAAGATTCAATTTATCGTGAGTTAAAATCGGTGATTATGAACGTAGCAAATATACCCAAATACTTTAGGAGGAAGGGGAAAAAGGTTTTGGTCGGGAAATAAAATAGAGAACGGTGTTTGGTTTTGAAGAATCGTGGAAGGCATGCAATTAATCAAAAAACATGTAAGGTAAAATTCCAAAGGCATTTTGGGACATCCATGTTAAGCATAATAGACCGAGCAACGTCAAGCAAGTGGCGGTTTTTTCTTTCAGCAATACCATTTTGTTGTGGTGTGTATGAGCAGGAAATTTGATGAATAATCCCACGGGATTGACAAAGAGTTTGAAAAATACAACTCATATATTCTTTTGCATTATCAGTTCTTAGAGTTTTAATAGACGTATTAAACTGATTAACCACTTCATTAATAAAATTTTTATAACACATTTGGTATTTCAGATCGATCACGTAAAAGAAACATCCATACGATTCTAGAGTGATCATCAATAAAGGCAACAAAATATTTGTAACCAAATATACTAGTATGCTTGTAAGGACCCTAAATGTCAGAATGAACTAACTCAAATATCGAAAAACTACGATTATTCACTGAAGAAAAAGAGGAACGAAAATGTTTCCCCAAAATACATGACTCACATGAAAAATCAGATAAAGAGAAATCAGGTAACATAGTACGTAACATGGGAAGAGATAGATGTCCAAGACGTCGATACCAGCAAATGGTAGAAATAGCAGCAAATACGGAAGGTGGCACATCCAAGTAGTACAGACCATTAACTTCTTTACCCCCACCAATCTGCTCTTTCGTGTGGTTGTCCTGGATCACAAAGTACTTAGAAAAGAAAGTTATTGAACAGATAAAATTATTGGTAAAGCGACGAACAAATAAAAGATTTGTACAAAGAGAAGGAACAACTAGAACATTTTTTAGTGGTTAGAAAGATGTCACATCAATATTGGTACAACCATGAACATGAAGGACATCCTCCTTAGCAATGGAAATGAATTTATGCGATGTGGGAAACACAGAATTAGAAGCTGTATGGGTCATGTGGTCTGAAGCCCCGGAGTCAAGGACCCAAGGGTTTGACAGATATAAAAGATATACCTGATGTGATTAAGTTGGTAATAGGGATATGAGAGAAAATACGTTGCATGTGATGTAAGTCTTCAGAAGAGATCTGTGAGAATGATGATACTGGCGGTTGGATCACTGTGGATGAAGGAGCCGTACTCTGTCGGGTAGTTGGAGTCTGATCGGATAGCCATGCTTTGCCCGACAGAATTGATTTGTATGGTTGGTGCGACCGCAGTGAGAGCAAGAAAGGGAATAACGATCACATCCGCGAGGATCAATCTTGTTGTCCATCATATTGAATATCACACGCAAAGAGAGTAAGAAATAGAAAGTGCAAATCTAGCCCATAAAGAGCGAGAGAAAGACAGTAGGTTTTTACTCAAGCCAATTCCCAATCATTATAGATCGGGAAAAAAGTTTTTTTTTATCTTGAGAAGCAGCACCGGCTGCGGGGACGACGGCTTGGAGGAGGGCTGCAGCTGCGCCGTGGAGAAGGGTTGAAGGAGGAGCCGTCGAGGGCTGCGTCGGCGGGAGGACGCAGCGGGAGCAGCAATGGTTGTCGAGGCGCAGAGAAGGGCTGTCGAGGGCTTTGAGGGAGGAGGCTGCGAGGAGATCTGGAGGCTGGCAACTTCAAAGGAGGAGGCTGCTGCAAGGGCGAGGGCTTCGAGGGAGGCAAGGCGACTTCGGCGGCTAGGGTTTCTTCTCCTTTTTTTGATAAAAGAAAGGATTAGGGTTAGGGTTAGGATTTAGAAGATCTGCTCTGATACCATGTTAAAGTTAAAAGAGAGAAGAAAGAGCTTCTTTATTATGTGGTTAATGGTCTCTTTATATAGGGATTACAATTACTTGATGTCCAAGCATCATGATACGGTATAACCTAATAACAATATATTCTAAACTATTCCAACATGATTATTTTCTTTTTTGCTTAATGCCTTGCGACAACTCGTTGACTCATATTTAATAATAGGTAACTTTGTGAACTCTTCTATGTGGTGTCATTTAATAAACTTATTAAGTCTCCTAACCTGCATCAGATTTGAGAAACTTTGATTTGGGGTTCAACCCGTGGGTCCACTTACACTACATATGTTTTGATCCGCAGTTGGAAAACGCAAAATTCCTTCAAAATGGAGTCTCTGATTGCGAAGGCAATTTGGTGTAAATAGTTTAATTGGGTTTGTAAAACCATAGATTCACTCTTTCGCAATGCCCCCCACGCCCCAAACACCCCCCCCCCCAAAAAAAATAAAAAATAAAAAATAGGGCTTTTTGTTTAAGCCATATTTATGTTTATGCCATAAAGATCAAGATTGAAGCGGCCAATCATCAGAAAAGCAATGGATAAATGGCTTTTTTGTTGGCACATGGTAGGAAAATTTTCTCCTATGGCACATGATATCCAATATTCTATGTATTTGTGCGGACTCTCTCTCTCTCTCTCACACACACACACACACACATTTCATCTATATACTGTGCCTAAGCACGATCAAGTTCACTCTCTCTCACCAGTGGGCTTTGCACCTTGCTCATTTTATCCCGCCTGCTCTCACTGTTTGAGTTGGCTCTGCCTGGATTTAAATTTGAAGTTTTAGTGGAACTGGAATTGACAAGCTCAGGTTCAATCTTTATCTATGTATCCGGGATTGCTTCTAACCTATGTAGAGTACAAATGAATCTGGGGTTGGGACTTGGGACACCGGATTATGATCTATTGAAAATTTTGAGGAGCATAGACCACTTTGTTATGAATTAATAGAATCTGGGATTGGAAACCATGGATTTTTCAGGCGTTTAAAAAAAATGAAAACTTACCACGTTATAGGTGCCGACTTCATTTTTTTGTGCAATAATCTAGCAGGACATCAAATGTGGTTGATATAACGTAATTTTGACCAGGTGTTTTTTACAAATATTTTTTTAAAACGTCCTTCTAAATGTCCTTATGCAGTCATTGTTATTTGTTAGTCATTGTGGAACTTCCTTGGCTGCACTGAATTTTCTCTTCCTTTCATACTTGCGGCACTGTGCTCTTATGGTAGTTGAATTTAAATACTGAAAATATGATACATGCACTTCTAATGATTTACTGTTATTAATTATTTCATGATTTTCATAGGTGGTCTCGGAGATGTCGCGGGAGCTTTACCAAAGGCTTTGGCTAGAAGAGGCCATCGGGTTATGGTACATAATATCATTAATGATGCAAAATATCGTCACATGTTTTTACTTTCTTTCTTTCTTTCTTTCTTTTTGCGGTTTCTTTTCTTTCTTTCTTTCTGGTGCCGGTGGGGTGGGTGGGTGGCGGGTGGGGCGGTGGCGGCAAGCTTACCATATTTAGTCTATGAAGGGATTAATTGATTGCAATACTAGTTAATAGCCGATCATTCCATTCAGCCATGAACGCATTGATCTTCTTGTATTCAACATGTTAAAGAGGTGGTAATTATTTTTCTTCCTTTTAGATTGTGTCACCAAGGTACGAGAACTATAGCGAACCTCAAGATCTAGGAGTACGTAAACGGTACTCGGTTGATAGGCAGGTAAAACCCTATCTGATTATTATATAGTTGACCTTAGTATTGGTACGTTTGTTGCCTCTGTTTATTTTTAGTTTTTTACCAATAATATTGTAAATGCAGAATATGGAGGTATCTTACTATCATGCCTACATAGATGGAGTTGATTTTGTTTTTATCGATAGTCCCAGTTTTCGGCACCATGGCAATGATATTTATGGAGGAAAGCGAGAGGTATTTATTATTAATCCATGTTTTTCATACACCATAATAAAAATATATTCTGATTAATCAATAGCTTTGCCGTTTGAATGGCATTTATACCAAAAATTTCTCCATCCATCATGACTTTGTTTTGCATTGCCTACAGGACGTTTTGAAAAGGATGGTTTTATTTTGCAAGGCAGCTGTAGAGGTAAATGTTAATTCCTTGCATTTCAGCATTGTTGAAAAAAGGGATTACATGGCCGATTAATCGTACTCTGTAGCAAAACAATCAGATAATCCATCATTTGGTCCATTATGTGGACAAACCGGTTATTCGGATATTAATCGGATTATACGGTATATTATTTGTTGATTAATCGGTTAATTGTTTAAAATTTGAATTTTTAAATAGTTTAGAAGCTCACAACCCATTACTAATCCTACCCGGCCCAACTTGCTTATTAATTGGCCCAATCTTGTAACCAATTAGAGGTGCCTCCATCTCATCGCATTTTTTTATTTAACCCAAGACCACCCCAACCCTTCATCTCATCGACCAGTCTCCACGGTCTCCGGCATTCTCTGACGAATCTTCGCATCTTCGCGATCCCTAGCAAATCTTGGAGTCTTGGACTCTTCTCATATATTTTTCATAATTTTTATATAAAATATTTATATTAAAATATTCATGGCCGCATAATATGCTTAAAATGATTAATCACCGAATGACCCGATTATACTTTACCCACCTTCCGAACGAATACATGTTTTACAACCTTACATTTCAATTTACAATATATGGTTTATGGTGTAAATTAATACGAATACAATGTTATTCAACTTCTGGAGTTGTGTTGTGTGTTACATTATTCACCGCTACCTACATAAGTGCATATAAATGAATTTCATTCATATTGGTGTTACCATGTGATTCTGAAAGTATTTATCTTGAACTATCACATCAAGTTTAACTAAAAATAAAGCGTTTATCGCACAAAACAACCTGCAGTTTACCCTGTATAGCGCTTATACCCCTTCAAGAGATTTTCAAACACTCCCTCTGCCCAGTGACTAAAACCCTAAAGAAACACTCAAGTTCTACTCAAAGTTAAAACCACCCTGCAATGGTTTATTAGCACGACACCTCTGAGTTGGTCAACATTCAGGTCATATTCATACATGCTAGCTACTACTCTTTCACACTGACTTGTTCATTGTAGGTTCCGTGGCACGCTTCATGTGGTGGTAGCTGCTATGGAGATGGGAATCTCGTGTTCATTGCAAATGATTGGCACACTGCACTGTTACCTGTTTATCTCAAGGCATATTATCAGGACCATGGTTTGATGAAATATACTCGATGCGTTCTTGTTATACATAACATAGCACACCAGGTTTGCTCTCTACGTTCCCATTCATTTTGTAGTTTATTTGATTTCTTCTGCGCTTTGTAAGCTTTCATTTAATAATGGTTCTTTCTCGTAATTGTTTCTAGATTGCTCCCTCAAAACTTGATATTTTCACATATCACCTTTAAAACCTTACCTTCATTCAAATAATACACGTCACCAATTTAACATGACGTGATGAACAGAGACTAATACAACTGGTTATAATTAACTACTTCTAGAACGATCATGACCCGTAGGTGTCGAACTGCTCTCGGTTTCTTCTAGTACAGAAAGTTATAAATTGTTAAGTTTAGACCAATGGTAAAGTCAAAATGCTCATTTACCGCCCTATTCAATTGTTAACAGTTACAATGCAGCTATTATATAATATTCTTAAATCCTTTTGGTTTGCAAAATTGGAGAGGGATTTTGAATAACTAATAGGTCTAAAAATGATATATGAAAATAAGAACTTTATGGGGGTGATGCATTGAATTAGCTAAGTTTTGGGGTGATATATAAATAATTATAAAAAAAACCTTTGAAAATTGGTGTGTATTGGTTCCTCTTGCATATTAAGCCATCAAAATAGCTCCTTAATTATATGCTTGCTTGCTCATAGAGATCAGATTATCCATTTGAGTCCATATTATGGCCATTTTTAATTTTATTTCTCATATTTTTGTGTGGTATACATTTGCCCATTGGGTTTTTCGTACCCCTTGTGATATCTCCTTGTACTTTTGAATAGATACTGAGGGATTATGGATCTACACATCCAAGCTATAAAGCTTTAAGTTAACCACTCCATCAAAAGTTAATCTAATCCCCCATTTGCTATACAGGGTCGTGGCCCAGTCGACGATTTTTCCTTCACGGATCTACCAGATCATTACATTGATCTCTTCAAATTTTACGACCCAGTGGGAGGGGAACACTTAAACATATTCGCTGCTGGCTTAAAAAGTGCCAATAGGGTCGTCACCGTAAGCCACGGCTACGCATGGGAGCTCAAATCCTCCGAAGGTGGGTGGGGCTTGCACAATCTCATCAACGAAAATGACTGGAAATTTCAAGGCATTGTTAATGGTATCGACACTGCAGATTGGAATCCTAAACTCGATATTCACCTAGAATCTGATGGCTACACCAACTACTCTCTTGAAACCTTGAAAATAGGCAAAGCTCAATGCAAATCCGCTCTTCAAAAAGAATTAGGCTTACCCATCCGTGACAATGTCCCAATTATCGGTTTTATCGGTCGATTAGATTATCAAAAAGGCATCGACCTAATCGCCGAGGCCATGCCTTGGATCGTAAACCAAGATTTACAATTAATCATGTTAGGCACGGGGAGACAAGATCTTGAAGAAATGCTAGAGAATTTCCAGACCCAGCACCGTGACAAAGTTCGAAGTTGGGTGGGTTTTTCTGTAAAAATGGCGCATAGAATAACAGCGGGTGCGGATATTTTGCTAATGCCGTCGAGGTTTGAGCCTTGTGGGCTTAACCAACTTTATGCGATGATGTATGGGACGGTGCCTGTGGTGCACGGGGTTGGCGGGCTCAGAGATACGGTGCAGCAGTTTGACCCGTATAATGGAACCGGTTTCGGATGGGCTTTTGATAAAGCGGAGGCGGTCAAGATGATCAATGCGTTAGGGAATTGTTTGAATACGTATTGGCATCACAAGGAGAGTTGGGAGGGGCTGCAGAGGAGAGGGATGGTGCAGGATTTGAGCTGGGATAAGGCGGCACAGCAGTATGAAGAAGTGCTCATCGCGGCTAAGTTTCAGTGGTGATATATTTCATTAGTGATTACTTGATGTTTGTTTTATATTGCTGTATGATGTATTGGACCCTCATATTTTCTAGGGGGAAAACTGTCATTTAAGTTTTTAGCAGTCTGTGAGTGATCTGTAGTAATGTGACATGTATGGTAGTGTTTAAGTAGTATTTGCTATGTGAATAGATGTAACATTATCTGAAAATAAATATTGGACTCCCCCTAATCAGCTTTATATTTTGGTATATGAAATAGTTTTTTATATACTCGTTCAATTGCTAAAAAATAGATCCAAAGCACAAGCAGCTTATAAAAAGAGCTGCAGGATATAAATTTGGTAAGGATTTGATCGGTATGCTGTATGTATTGTTATAGTTTCCTTAATCTCTGGTTCTGGTGTAAGTGGTAATTTGATCCAATGCATATTATCGGATTTGACGCGGTACAGATAAATTACGGTAAGAAAAGGCTTCAAAATATATTACAAGACTTGTTTACTTTAAAATTTCATCGTTATGCTTAAAGGAAACCAGATAACCACGACTCGATATTCTAATTATCTTGAATCAGGAGCAAGGAAAGCCAGTAACAAAATTTAAAGAGAAATGAATGCCTTACAAGCAATTTCAGATGTCCATACAATCAAGAATATGAAGTACAAAAAATATGATTCTTGAAATACTATAAACATCTGTTAATTAATAGGGTAGCACTAATATAGCAATAGGTGATATCATGAAAGAATAAAAATGCTCGCCGCACGCGGGAAAGATACAAAAATATAAAGGAGATGACAGATTCTAATACATGGGCATAAATAAAGCAACACAGATAAATGAAGTATAAGCTCGGCTAGTAGATTCAACTCTGCACTTCTGATCAAAACTGAAAGCATCAGCCAGTAGAAAGGTGACCTTCAAAACTTTTTGATAGGCAATCTTCCACAGCACAAGCTGTAGGTGAAGTTTGCAAACAACCACTTGAGGTATGACTGTTGATGTCAGCTTGAGGATCTATTGTGCCATCAAAAACATGCATCTGCTTCGGTCTCTTGGGTTTCCACAAAGGGTCTGAATTCGCAGAGTATTCATAGGGCATAGGTGTTGCATCGCATTGGTTATCGGTATCGACAAGTAGTTTTCTTTTAGACCCAGGAAGCAAGTTCAATCCTGCAGAAAGTACAATGGGTCGGCATAAAACAAGTGATCTTATGGCTGAGCTTGTTAATCTGAGAACCGTCTCTAAACACCGAAGTTTATGGTCGAGAGGTGTAAAATTTGCTAATTCTAACATCCCTTTTGTGGGTCATTAACCTAGTGCAGCACTAATTGCTTTTAATCCACTTTTTGGATGCAAGTTCAGTGGGATCTGAACACGGGTTCTGATACCAATTTATAGTACCTTCCACTGCCTACATCTTTAAATTTACACTGAAGGATGAGGGATATAATTTCTTCATACTTCTATGCCCCCATGCTCCCAGGGAAAAAAACGTGTCTCTATGTTGCAAAAATGTCTTCAATGACTTGTTACCACTGAAAGTGTTGGTTATGCCAGGTGTTTCCATGTCTCCACAACTGCAACAGGCTTCATCATTGCCACAATTGTTGGATTGATTGAATCTGCATCGATAGAAGAATACTTTAGAAAAAAGTGCTGAAGGAATTCCAGTTAAAAACAAAATTGAAATGATCCATAGACATAGACATGGAGCATTCAGCATAGACATGGAGCACATAGAGCACTGTATTTAATTACTGTGAACGCTTAATCATTCAGCTTTGTACAACTAAACATGAAATTTCAGAGCAAACAGCAGGTGATGCTGTGGTCTCTACGATCAAAAAACTATCAACAGGTAGTGATGTGATCCATCTGCGAATAAATCTCAATTTTCCAATGGATGCCACGTTTTTTCAGTCAGCTTGTTTAGTTGAAATTTGATATCTAAGGTGATCAATTTTATACCTCCATATAAATGAGTTTTAATTGAAAAACTCACATGTTCAAAAACTCACTTTTTTTCTTTCTTCTTTCTTCTTTCTTTTCTTTTCTTTTTTTTTTTTGTTTTTGAGAATGAACTCAAATATTCTTTATGATAAACATATTATAACAATAAGCCCTAATCTTTCGAGCTATAACATGAGGTATAACTAGTTTCTCCATGGAAAGCTATAACCAAAGCCGACTTTTCCATATATTTATTCAAATGTGTATGAAATCTACCATGTTAATCTTATGCAAACATTATATTTTTGTGATAATGATCATCATCTACGACTTCCCATAAAAAATGGCCGGCTACCAAGCAAACCTCCATACTAGTTTGATTGGTTTCCTTCGTCAAAAGGGACGTTAACCTTCTCTAAATTAGTTGCAAAGATCTGGTTGAGATAACAATGACAAAAGAAAGGCTTGTATAGTCCTAGATGACTATTGGCATCCTCAAAATCCTTCCATCCTACAACAGAAGTCTAAAAGATGGAGAAGTATGATATATTTCCTATAAAATATTGTCTTTAGCATTATATTATATAAATAATATGATAAAATTCATATTGTTATCAATGATATGAGGTTGTTCAAATAGTTCATTTAAATCAAGGTACACATTTTTGCCATATTTCGTCTGTGTCAGGTCTAAACGGCTACATTCAAGCTCTCAGGAAAATTTTAATGAAAATTCACATTCAAAGACCAAGGATAACGGAATTTTCTCCTCCACCAATTCCCCACACCAGTGCCATTATATTACAACATCTTATATAATAGAAAGAATGACTTGTAACTTGATATTTCTATTAATTCAATTGACCAATAAAATCAACATAAATAAAAAAACGAAACTGATTAAGCAATGTGCTAGTGAAGAAGGAAAACCTGTACATGTGATCCACAAAATCATCAATAAGAACAGGCCAAGCACCTGCATAGGAAAAAAAAAACATTAAGCTTCCAGATCCATAGAATGTAACTATAACAATGAGATGCACATATACTTTTTGATGTGCCTACACCATGACATGATACTTTAATCACCTTTTGGATCATAACCTTCGAGATCCTCATTTACGCATCGACTAAAAGCCAGGAGTGGTTGCCATGTGTCCTCTGATATATTATGCTTTTGGTGTTCCTAGTTTAACCCGGAAAAGCATACAAGGGAAAAACATCAAGGATAAATAGAAAAAAAAGAAAATAAATAAGATATTTGGCACGGGCATTTACACATAACTTAATGGTTAAAAGTATGTGGTGGCGGCATAAATAATCAACTTTAAATAGAAAAAACATAAAACTATACATGAGGGATGTGTGAGTGCGTGAGGGGGAAGCAACAATACTATTCGTCCCCCATGGAAAGGAGAAATATTATTTAGCCTATTTGGAAACTACTGAAAATATGTGGAAATGAGGGCCTAAATCTATTTTAACTGACGAAAGTTGACTGATTTTTTCATGTCCGCAATACACATTAACAGATGGAAACTTAAGGTCTTAAGCAACCCACCCCCCACCGCCAAAAAAAAGAAAGAAAAAGAAATAGAAAAGTACACCCCCAACCGACTGACACACGCACCAGTGCACCACCACCCAAAAAAAGAAGGTTGTGTGACTTGTGTCACCCATGATAAAAACATGCACTCATACACACAAATAGAGTTGTGGTATTGTAGGAAGTATCTGAGATGTGAATACTCACCCCAAATTGCACAATGTCCCTTCCAATTGACAAACCGATGTTGGAACTAATGAAGTATAAGAGACAAAAAAGATATGAATGTCTTTACCTATGCATGATCACAAAATATTTACAACTTCATAAAATAGGTTAATTTATGGCCATTTGTTGCTCATTCAGCATATCAAGGCCATGTCTTCTATTCTAGGCATTTTGCATGTAGGTGATGGATTTTTAATTTGGATATCCAATCATGCAATTTACAGTGAGACTGTGAGAGCACTCATGTCATGTATACTCCCGACATTACGGCGGTTGAACAAGCTGAACTTAAACTAGCTGACCCATGTGCAAATTTAGTTTGATTTATTTTGCATGAAGTTCTTCTCAAGCTGGGGTGTTTTGGAACGCGTCGGTTTTCTCGTTTCCCTAAGTTCCGCTTCAGCCCATTACATGATTGATTACTTAAGGAACCAAAGACAAGCTAAGCTCATAAACAAACTCAAACCGTGCGATGCTTGACCCCAAATCGAGGTTAGTTTGCACATAAATAAATAAATTAGTAATGAATCATGGTAAAAGATAGCCACAAGATAAGCTTGAGAAGAGACCCCTATTGTTCAGCTAGGAATCAATAGGTAGGGGAAGGGGGTGGGAGCTAAGGAAAGATTTAGAAAAATCCAATTCGTAACCAGTTTAAAGCAATTAAGACAGAACTCAAAAAAGAACTTTCCACAATTTAACAAGGGCCACAAGAATATATATGGTGGTTGCAGAAAAAACCAGTAATTAAAAGCTGATTTGTCTTCAAATTAAAAGCCAATGCACTTGTTTATATACCTCAACAAAATTACACCATTGACTAAGCAACCGAAACCTTCCAGTCAAAACCAACCTCCATGCATTGATGGCCCTGCCTACAGCTGAAAGTTATTTGTGACTACATCAATATAGTTATGTTTATAGAAACACTGTATAGTAAGTAGCAGCAACACGAAACTGAGGGAAATATATTACTGATGTTCTTTTGCCCATTTTCTCGGCATGCGAAGAACACAAAATCATACAAGTAATTAAATTGGCGAGCATCTACCTACAAAACAGTTAAGAGGTACTCTAAGGATTAGCAGTGAAGGTTCAAAACCCATTAGAGTTATTGATAATTTGATTTTAAAAAGTACAAGATTATTAGAAATCATGACTAATAAATGATTAATACCTACAGAAAAGTGAAGGCATGTCATGAGTTTGGAAAGATCACTGAAAATTGCATCCCTGAAAATTCAAATATTAGAATTATAATCAGTAGAAGATATTTGAAGCATATGGAAATCAATGTGATGGCCAAGTGTCACTACTGATGTGAAACTGGTTCGGCCAATGTAGGCATTTCCCACGTGCATTATAATATGCCAACACTGTAAAAGACTACCATACATATACATCCCCAAAGCTACCAGTTGATAATATGGATGAGTTTCTATAAACTCATTCTTCTTGCTTTTAATAAGTAACCAAACATATATATATTCTGGTGATATCCAAGGCATTTAGCATCATATTAAACGGTGTACCTCTCCTAAGGGGAAAAACATGAAGTGTGCTTTGTTATCAAGCATATAGTGTGCTACTCTACAAAATGCGCACAGAACATATATGTTTGGTATAGCCATTGTGGTGAAAACCATCTAAGCTTCATCAAAGTGAATCCCAAACTTATCTTCCAAACGTTCCATGAGTACATGTACTTAATTAATGACTAAACACCCATTCATGTGGATATTACCCAAAGCTAAACATCCAAAAGATGAAAATTTAAGAAACAAATAAAAAGAGAGAACAATAGTCAACCATGTTCAGCTGTATAAACAAACGGTACACAAAGACGATACCTTATCTGTCCTCTTGATTCCAATGATTTTAATAGCAAATATAGCATCTCTCTTGAGCTTGCATGATCATTTCTTGAAACAATATCTAGGTATGCAGACATGAAAATCACTTTAGTATAAAATAATTCAACGATAGAATATGTATATAGAAGACACCAAGAAAATACAAGATTAGACAGGACATAAGCATATTACATGCTATAATGGTAAACATCATTAACATAATCGAAACTATTGATGCAAAAGTAAGCAACATATTAAAATGATGCTCGCTACTTTGATTAATGGGATTCTATAACAGAATAGTAGCTTCAAGATCCCAAGGAAAAAACTAAATTTAGACATCAAGACAAATTATTGCCAAATGCTCTCTATGTGGAACAAGGAGACTGCTCTAGATGGTTAAGTAGGCCTAAACTGTAACTATCTTAGAAAATAATGAGCCTCTACGTGTTATAATTGGTGTTAAATACAATTCCATGACAACAGTGTGTGCGCACGCGCATAAACACATACAACCGAGCCTTGTATAGGACAAGTTAGTTTCATGGCACCGTTCCACAAGTTTGTCCAAGGTTTACATTCATGCAAACCTATTGGCCAATATCGGTAATATCAGCCTACATATCGGTCGACGTCTAATTTGATACATATCATTATCAATAAAATGTCGTTTTGCACAACATCCCCAGATATTTGAAAGTTCGGCCAATATATCGGATTTATCCTATTGGCAAATATGGAACTTATAGGCTCATCGTAAAGGTAAGTATAATGTGCGGCGAAACATGTCTATGATTGATCTCACACACACACACACACACACACACACACACACACTAGACCAAAATGTCCAATATTAACTCTCTTCTTGGTTCATCATGTCTTCTCTAAAGCATATTTTCATCTTAAGCAACTTAACATGTCAATAGCCTAAACCCCCCACTATAGCTGCAGCTAAAAAAAATCGACCTTTATCGAATTTCTTCACAACTAAGCAGGACGTCGAGGTTCTTAATCATGCCCTCTCTATACTTCTCAATTTACTAATCAACTGCAGATAACTTTTCAGCACCAAAAGATAAGTTATTTTGAAGTCAGGATGAATAAAAATGCATTCTTTCTTCAAATTCCCAGCTAACTACGCCTGAAATCATTGGGGGGGGTGGGGGGGGGGGGGGGGAAGCAGAGAGTGATGGAAAAAGATGAAGAATCCAGCAAAGGAAGCAAGGAATTACCGCAGTATCTGGCGTAGATCTCGAAGATATCGAAGTGATCGGATGCCATCGATGGATTGATAGGATCTAGGGTTTCTTATACGATGGTTTCGATTGAAGAGAAAGAGAAACCCTAGATCGAATGATGAGAACGGCTTAAGTTAAAAACACACACACTCTTCCTATTTTCTTTGCAAAAATTACGAAGTAGCTGAATATTGGATTGGCCCACATGCTCAAGCAAGCCATGGATGCAAAAATAACATAAACAGAATACAAGCATTTCCATGTCTCTCTTCAATTCCATCATCAAATAACATAAATAAATAGTAAATAATTACCATATCCGTACATAGTATAAAAAGACGTATATTAAATCAGATACCGATACCGAAGAAATATTTGTGTTACCGTATATATATCCGGATATCGTTGGTGGATACAAGGCGCGGATAGTCATTGGATATGAAAATCAACATCCGCGCGTGTTTGAAAAAATTCGGATATGAATTTAAATTACATTCGGATTATCCGTATCCGTCTACATCCAAGGTTGCGATCATAAAAAAAAAAAATTATTCAAGTATCAATTGGTTTTCTTCAATTAATTTAAACATATTTCTCTTTTAACTCTGTAGTTGGTGGGTGTTTGTGAGCTTTTTCTTTTTCCTATTTATAATTTACCGTTTGAATTTGCTGTGCTATGAGATTTTTGTATATTTGATGTATTTTTGCATGACAATTTTAAATATTAACGTGCAATTTTTTTTTTCAGGCTAAGCTTTCACGCATTCATCGTTACGATATAAACATTTTGCTTGAGATAATTTATGGTTGAAATTACATCCACACAATTTGTGCGGGGTTCGTTGCTGGCGCAGGTGAATAGCAGAAATCATTGTACCATGCTTTGAATGATATTTTGGCTCTCTTCATTTAAACGCAGGGTAGATGGGCATCAAATTTTGCTATCAGGCCCCGATGATGATGATGATGATGATTGTGCTTGTTTTTGTCTCAAAGAAAAATATTGCACAATTAGATATAAATCTTTGTCTCAGCATGTGTCTTCGCGATTGCCAAAGTAACTTGTCCAAAAGAATCAGTTTCAACAAAATATGTTATTCATCATTCTTGAAAATATTATCAACCAAAAAAAAACATACTTTTGGAACACAAACCAAAACTTTTCAAACATGAAATTCTCAGCGTTGACTTAATTCTATTGGACTCGTAAGATAATAGAATCTCTTCAATGTAGTCCTTCCAAACGGATGAAAATCCATGCATGTTCAAAATGCGTGAATTTGAAACGTTGCCGATCAATATCATGAGTTCGCTAACATGTTTGGATCAAATTAAAATATCATAATAGAGAATGATGTTTGAAATATAAAATATATAATATGGGCTATTAGATTTTATTATAAAAAGCAAAACCCAGCAACCGGAAGAGAGAATTTTCACCTGTGACGGTAGAAAAGTCGATTTCATATTTTTTAATTCGACAATCAACACCATAAATATTGATTTTTAAGATATAAAACTTATGTGTGTTAAAATTTCTGTGATTTTCATACTTTTTAGTCATAGATCTAGAGATATAAAACTATTATATTATAAAAAAACTATTAATTCTTAAAAATGTTAAAAAATTGTGTAAATAACTGTATTTTTTATATGCATATTTTTTTAGAGCATGTAGATCAACATGAATGATGTTGATCATCAATTCGAAAATTTAATTTATATGGATAGAATATATCTGAATGGATTATATTATAACTAATATTAACTTTTTTCGACAGGTATAACCGCGTAATGGTTATCGGCCGATAAACCAGATTTTAAACATAAATATAAAATGTCAACATGATATATAATGCTGTGAAGTTTTTATAATACCATTTGGCAAATTAATTACACGCACGTTTTAATAAGATGTATGTTGCAGTAATATTCGGCCAAGTAGAAAAATAAAGAAGTAAATATTAATTTTTCTATCAAGTTAAACAAAGTCATATTTAATGGATTGATTGCAATTTTGTAAAACAAATGGGAAAATGAGCTAATTTTCCAAGCACATGGGTCCAAGACAGTTAAACAAAGTCAATAGTTAATGGATTGATTGCAATTTTCTGAAAGAAATGAGGGCCCTTGGTTAATTTTCCAAGTACATGGCTTCATAAAAGAGCTTGAATGTAAAGGGGTTGTTTGTAATTTTTTAAACAAACATGGAGCTGTAATTAATTATGCAACCACATGAACAAAAAGAGCTTGAATATTCATTTGGAATATTCCCTCCTGCAGATTTAGCATGTAGAAGATATATTGATAGATTGCTGTAAATATCCATAATTTTCTGAAACACACTTTTACCCCTCTCAACTTTATTTTAATTTCAAAATGCTATTCATTTAAATATTTATTTTTAGGTTTTTTTTTCTATATTCAACCCTTAAAGTTTTCGTATTTCTAAATAACAACCCTAAAGCTTCATATCTCTAAATAAAACCCTCAAATACTTTAAATTGTCTGAAAAGACCTCTATTAGTTAAATAGTTATTTATTAACCTAATCAACCCTCAACCCATCTTTACTTGGTATATTTGATCATCTGTAGAAGAAATAATTATTTGTAATTCATGAAAACGGGTTCCGAATGATTTAAAAGAAAAACTACTAGAATCATAATTATAAGTGGATGCAATTCTAATGGATGGTTCGGTGTTGGAATTTGAAAAGAAATGGAAAAATAGCGTTGATTGAGTGTGGAAGAATAAGATAAGAATCAAACGGTCATTTTAAATAGAATTTGGATGTAAAACTAACCATGGGGACCCATTTAGACAACTTAAACCATTTGGAAGTCTCATTTAGAAATATGAAGTTTTGGGAGTCTTATTTAGAAATATGAAAGTTTTGCGGGTTGAATATAGAAAAAAGCCATATTTTTAAAAACAAATTTTTTCATTTCTTCAATATTACAAAAATTTAAACCAAAGGGGCATGTGTGAATATTCTAAAAAAAAAAATTACATAACAAATTTGGAGATTTTCAAATATAAAATTTCGAGTTAATGGCATTTTTGGGATAAAATAAAGTTAAGAGAGAAAAGTGTTGGATTCAGAAAGTTAAGGGCCAGTGGGCAAAAATTTGGGTATCAAAAACATTTGCGATCTTATGAAAACAGGGTTTGGATTCTTTCATATAGTGCGATCGATACAACTGAAAAATAAATAATCAATGGAGCAAAAAGAGTGCATGCATGAAGCAAAGTTGTCGGCCTCTCTCCAATTATCTTCTTGTCCATGCTTTGAATGGTATTTTGGCTCTCTTTATTTTTATAAGTAAAGTTGATATGTATCAATTTTTGATTTATTAGGGCTTTCCCTTGTCCCACCCTACCATTATTTATGGCTCAAAACAAAACAACAAACAGTCATTTAACCAGATATTATTGGAAAAAGAATACTTGTGAGCTTACCATCACCGAATTTGAATTCTTTCTGCTGCTGAAAAGTTCAGATATGCATAATCCATCATCAATTTAATAAGCTTATTACTAGAAAAGACTGTTAAATATGCATAAAGTCATGAGAAGAAAGAAATGATGCGGCAAAAACCATGATTCCCTCTATAGCTATCTATTAAACAACTTTATCTTTATCCTTTTCTATCGAAATGCATTGCATATGACACAATATTCTCAACATCCAAAGAAACCAAGAAAATCGAATCGAATCAAACTATTACTCAACCTATCAGATAGCCTCCATAGCCACTAAAAAGAAATTAAAACAGAAAAAGACTCAAATTTCAACCCCTAGATTGACCTCTCAAAAAAGGACAATTTTTCAATTTAAGGTAACTTTAAATAAAATTTATAGAGAAGCCCCTTTGAAAATGAATGGGGGCATCTGAGAAGTGCGTCCCATACCCATTGAAAATGTATGGGGCTCGCCAAGTGCGCCCCGTATAAGAACAGTGAGGCGCCCCATTGAAAATGTATGGGGCGCGCTTATCAAGTGCGTCTCATAGATTTTAGTCTCTCCGTCTAAATTGTATGGGGTGCACTTGTCAAGTGCTCCCTTTACATCTTAATGTCTAAATTATATGGAACGCTAATTGGAGAAGCTTGGCTTGCGGAATATCAAATTTTGGTGGATCGCCGGTACTATCGGGAAAACAACATCCAGCTTGAGAGGAAGCCAGTTAACTGATAGAAGAATACCTTATGTGGTATTAGATGATTATTCACAGATTCATCCTCACGGCCGTCTCTCCGCCGACCACATATACATCTCGATCACCGATATAGAGAGATTTGGTAACTTTATATCAAATCTTAAAAAACTGTAATCTTATTTTTACGAAATTCATTATCTTATTTACCATCAATTTAGGTATAACTCATGTACAAATCAGAGGATATCATTGATGAGGGGACTCGTGATACTAGAGAACCAAAGAGTGCATGTATGAATATCAAGTCTTTCATCAGGAGTGTGTTCGCAAAGCACAGATTTACACGTCCATCTACCATGCGTGCACCATCCATCACTGCACCATCCATCACATATTCACGTAGAAGACATAGACATGAACAAGCAGAATCATCTCAACCGACACC
Organism: Agapanthus africanus; assembly: GCA_030015575.1. Classification (NCBI taxonomy): domain Eukaryota; kingdom Viridiplantae; phylum Streptophyta; class Magnoliopsida; order Asparagales; family Amaryllidaceae; genus Agapanthus; species Agapanthus africanus. The sequence continues at coordinate 97,177,338 of CM057337.1, forward strand.
GTCTCAACATCCCGATAAGTACATGTATGGACCATCCTAACCAGAGCCATCTCAGCAACTTGGCGCCGACGAAACCGAACCATCACAGACTCCACTTGGTGCGAAAAAGAAAAAGAAACCATATGAGTTGAGAAGACTGCGTTAGATTTTAGTGTATGATTTGTTGCATGTATAGTCACAAATTCGCAATTCGGGATTAATTCGGCGAGGTCGAAAATTCGGATTCGGAGAACCATTCGGAAAAAATCGGCAGGTATTCTGGAAAGATTCGGCAGGTATTCAGGAAATGTTCGGAAATGATTTCAAGAAAGAAATTAATATATGAGGCACTGGGTTTTAATGTTGCTGGTTATTCGCTGTTTTTGTGAATTATTCGCTGATTTTTTTTTAATTATTCATGAATAATTCTCGAATTATTTGTAAATAATTCTCGAATTATTTGGAGCGTTCGCCAACGGCGATTAAATCGGAGAATTAATCGTCCGATCAAAAATTCACAAATTATTTGGAGCGTTCGCCAACGGCGATTAAACTCGCAAGGGGCCGCACATGATGCGCGCGAGGATTTCATAATGAATAAGCTTAAACAAAAATGCTATTATACCTCGATAATGATGATTGTGCTTGTTTTTGTCTCGAAAAAAAATATTGCACGGATAAATATAAATTTCATGTGAAATGCCAGAATATATCTAAAAATACATACAACAAAATTAAACCATATCTTCTAAGACTTAAGAAATGTTCAATTAGAAAATTTATGTTTCAAATTTGATTTAAACATCTCAATCCATATGAAGAAAATTTTAAAAGGTAAAATCAAACCTAATATTATTTAATATATGTTGCAATTATTGCTTTCTATGATATTCCACATCCATTTACTCATCTTTCAACGGAAAAATCCTAGTCTCCGCATGTGTCTTCGCGTTTGCTGAATAAGCTTGTCCAAAAAATATTAGTTTCAACAAAATATGTTATTCATCATTATCGAAGATATTATCAACCGAAAAACGTACTTTTCAGATACAAAAGTACTTTTCAAATATGAAATTCTTGGTTTTGATTTATTTATATTGGACTTGTGAGTGGATCGAGTCTCTTCAATGTAGTTCTTCCAAACGGATGAAAATCCATGCATATTCAAAGTATGTGAATTTGAAACGCTACCGATAAACATCATGAGTTCACTAATATATTCAGATCAAATTAAAATATCATGACAGAGAATGATGTCTGAAGTATAATATATATAATATGGTCTATTAGATTTTATTATGAAAAACGAAATTTCAGCTGTCGGAAGAGAAAATTCCCCCCTGCGACGGTAAAAAGATCGATCTCATATTTTCTGATTCGACGATCAACATCATAAATATTGATTTTTAAAATATAAAACTTATGTGTTCTAAAATTTCTGTGAATTTTATATTTTAAAATATTGTATTATAGAAAAAGCATTAAATTTTAAAAATGTTAAAAAGTTATGTAAATAACTGTATTTTTTATATGCATATTTTTCAGAGCATGTGGATCATCATGAATGATGTTGATCATCAATTCGAAAAATTAATTTATATGGTTAGAATATACCTGAACGAATTATTTTATTACTTATATTAACTTTCTTCGACAGGTATAATCGTGTAATAGTTATGGCCCGATAAACCAGATTTTAAACATAAATGTAAAATGTCAACCTGACGTATGATGCAGTGAAGTTTTTATAACGCCATTTGGTAAATTAATCGAAAAAAAACTATAAATTTACCTGCATATTTTAATAAGATGTAAGTTGCAGTAATATTCGGCCAAATAGAAAAGCAAAGAAGCAGTTTTAATTTTCCTATCAAGTTAAACAAAGTCATTTTTAATGGATCGATTGCAATTTTATAAAACAAATGAGGGGAGAGAGCTAATTTTCCAAGCACATGGGTCCAAGATAGTCAAACAAAGTCAATAGTTAATGGATTAATCGCAATTTTATGAAACAAATGAAGGGCCTTGGTTAAATTTCCAAGCACATGGATCCAAAAAAGAGCTTAAATGCAAGAGGGTTGTTTGTAATTTTTCAAAAAAATCATGGAGCTGTAATTAATTATGCAACCGCACGGTGACAAAAAAAAAGGAAAAGGCTTGAATACTCATTGGGAATATTCCCTCTGCGTTAGTATATAAATAAATAAATATATAGATAGATACCATAACCTTCTAAAAAGCACTTTATCCCCTCAACTTTATTTTAATTTCAAAATGCCTTTCGTTTATATATTTATTTTTAGATTTTTTCCTATATTCAACCCTCAAAATTTTTGTATTTCTAAATATGACCTCTAAAACTTCATATTTCTAAATAAGACCATCAAATCCTTTAAGTTGTCTAAAAAGGACTTTTATTAATTAAATAGTTATTTATTAACCTAATCAAGCTGCTAAATGCCTGATGTATCCTTAGCAACCTAATCAACTCTCAACCCACTCCTTACTTATTATATTTGGTCATCTGTAGAAGAAATAATTTTTTGTAATTCATGAAGATGGGTTTCGAATGATTTAAAAGGATTACTAGAATCATAATTATAAGTGAGTGCAATTCTAATAGGTGGGTGGATGTTGGAATTTGGAAAAAACATGGAAAATTAGTGTTGATTGAGCGTGGAAGAATAAGATAAGGGTAAAATGGTAATTTTAAATAGAATTTGGATGGAAAAGTAGCCATGGAGATCAATTTAGACAACTTAAAGGATTTGAGAGTCTTATTTAGAAACATGAAGTTTTGGAGGTCTAATTTAGAAATACGAAAGTTTTGAGGGTTGAATATAGAAAAAAAACCATAATTTTAAAATAACCTTTTCATTTCATATTACAAAAATTTAAACTAAAGTCATTTTGTGAGTATTCTGGAAAAAAATTTACATAACAATTTTCGATATTTTCAAAAATAAAATTTTAAGTTAAGGGCATTTTTGGAATGAAATAAAGTTGAGAGAAAAGTATGGGATTCCGAAAGTTGAAGGAGTGGGCAAAAGTTTGGGTATCAAAAACATTTGCGATCTTACGAAAACAGGGTTGGATTCTTTCATATGGTGCGATCGATACAACTGAAAAATAAATAATCAATGGAGTAAAAAGAGTGCATGCATGAAGCAAAGTTGTCGGCCTCTCTCCAATTATCTTCTTGTTCATGCTTTGAATGGTATTTTGGCTCTCTTTATTTTTATAAGTAAAGTTGATATGTATCAATTTTTGATTTATTAGGCCTTTCCCTTGTCCCACCCAACCATTATTTATGGCTCAAAACAAAACAAAACTAGAAACAGTCATTTAACCGGATATTATTGGAAAAAGAATTCATGTGAGCTTACCATCACCCAATTTGAATTCTTACTGCTGTTGAAAAGTCCAGATATATTTAATCAACCGTCAATTTAATAAGCTTATTATTAGAAAAGACTGTTAAATATGCGTACAGTCATGAGAAGAAAGAAATACTGCGGTAAAACCAAGATCATCTCTATCGCTATCTATTAAACAACTCTATCTTTATCATTTTCTATCGGAATGCATTGCATGTCACACAATATTCTCAACATCCAAAGGAACCAAGAAAATCAAAACGAATCAACCTATTACTCAATAGACTCCATATCCACTTAAAAAGAAATTAAAATAGAAAAAGACTCGCCTTTCAACCCCTAGGTTGACCTTTCAAAAAAGAACAAATTTTCAGCTAATTTTAAATAATATTTTTAATTTTAAGCCATTTTCCAAAATATTTACAAACTTAGACCACTTTTGGACACATTGGCGTCTGGTGGTGCGTCTTTTTTATTAAAAAAAATTCTTGGTAGCGCACTTGGTAAATGTGCCTCATACATTCATAAAGGAGCCATTTTGAAAATATATGGAGGCACTTGGTAAGTACGTCCCATACCCATTGAAAATGTATGGGATGCACTTGCCAAGTGCGCCCCATATAAGAACAATGAGATGCCCCATTGAAAATGTACGGGGCACACTTGCCGAGTGTGTCCCATACATTTTAGTTTCTCTGTCTAAATTGTATAGGGTCCACTTGTCAAGTACGCCCTTTACATCTTAATGTCTAAATTATATAGAACGCTAATTGGAGAAGTTAGGCTCGCGGAATATCAAATTTGGATGGATCGCTGGTACTATCGGAGAAACAACATCCAGGTTGAGAGCGAGCCAGTTAACCGATAGAAAAATACCTTATGTGGTGTTGAATGATTACCCGCAGATTCATTCTCACGGTCATCCTTCCGCCGATCACATATATGTCTTAAGCATCGATAGTGAGAGATTTGGTAACTTTATATCAAATCTTATAAAACTATATTTTTTTTTACGAAATTCATTATCTTATTTACCATCAATATAGATGCAAACCATGTACGAATCGGAGGATATCACTAATGAGGGGGCTTGTGGCACTAGAGAGCCAAAAGCGTATGTATGAATATCAAGGCCCTCATCAGGTGTGTGTTCGTGAAGCACAGATTCACACGTCCACCTACCCTGTGTGCGCCTTCCATCACTGCACCACCCATCACATATTTATGTAGAATACGTAGACATGTACAAGCAGAATCATCTCAGCCACCACCGTCTCAGCATCCCGATAAGTATGTGCATTGACCATCCTAGTCAGAGCTGTCTCAGCGACTTGGCGCCGACGAAGTCGAACCATCACAGCCTCCGTTTCGTACGGAAAAGAAGAAGACACCATACGAGTTGAGGCGACCACGTTAGATTTTAGTGTAATGACTTGTTACATGTAATTTTATGTCATATCTAGTTGTATTTATGATGTTTGTGTATGTTTGATTGTGATCTGATATTGCTTGATATATAAGTGGATTGCAATGTGAAGCTTGATATATATGTGTTTGAAAACATATTTATGATGTATGTTTGTTTATATGCATTTTTTGTATCAATTCTGATATATATATGAATTGTGTTAGTATCGGTTTTGATATATGATATAACATACACCAGTTTTGATATATATGTACCCTTGCAGAGAGCTCATTAGAAATAGTGAGCTCTCTGTCTAAGTTGTATGAGGCGCAATTGATAAATACGCCCCATACAACTTAAACGGAAAGCTCATGCACAAGGAGTGTAGACGTCTGAGGGTAAAGATCCAGACATTTGCAAGTTATCTGGGTTCTTGGTGAGACGTCTGTCCACCATTCGTCAGACGTCTGCCAATTCTCTTGAACTATAGTGTTCTTGTATGGGGCGCACTTGCCAAATGCACCCTACACACGGTGTGCCCCATGCATTTTCAATAGGACGTCTTAGTGTTCTTATATGGGGCGCACCTGGTAAGTGCACTCCATACATTTTCAATGGCGCATCTCGGTGTTGTTGTATGAGACGTACTTACCAAGTGCGCCCATACATTTTCAAAGAGGCTCCTCTATGAGTTGTGTGAGGCACACTTGGTAAGTGGGTCTCCTGGAATTTTTTATAAAAAAGAAAGCGCAGCGCTATTCGTTGAGGTGAACTAAATTTGTAAACATTTTGGAAATTGGTCTAAGTTTAAAAATATTATTTAAAATTAGCCTAAATTGAAAAATTGTTCCTAAAAAAATGTAAAAGGGGAAATTTCACCAGAACCATTCTGTACTGTTACATATGTTTCCAAAACCACCATGGAGATTTTTATGTGCACATAAAGCCTTCGAACTTTTCTCCGTTACACGCGACCTCCCTTCGACCCTCCTAATGTTAAAATTTGAACCTTTTAAGTTAAAATTTTACTTTTTTGCCCCGAAAACGTCCTTTCAACCATCTTTTAAGAGCCCAATATATGACATGGTGTTTTGGTCATTTTATAAAGAAATTAACGGGGTCTCGAGTGGGGTCTCGTTTAACGTAAAAAACCTTAGTGGGTTTCTGGACACGAAAAAAGAACATAAGCTAAATAGTAAGGTGGTTTTAATGAAATTTCCAAAAAAAATCACCTACAAAAATAATAAGTGAAGCTTTAAGTACTCAACATCATCATCATCATCATTTACACCCCATGTCTCTTGCCCCATCATCATTTACACCCCCGGAACTCTATTTATTTGCAACCAAAGTGGGTAAACACCAACCAAACCCAAAGCGGAGAGAGAGAGAGAGAGAGAGAGAGAGAGAGCGCTACCCATTTTCATCAAACCTCCTCAAACTTAATGTGTCGCCTTCAATTTCTCACCTTTCTTCTCCTTTCAGCTCTTCTCCTCTCAATCACCCTCCCTCAAGGTATGCAACTTTTTGTAAAAATTTCATTTACAATTTGCACCCTCACTTTTTCATATTGTTGAATTCTGGGTGTGCAGGACATGGAAAGATGGTCAAGGTTGTGAGGCATTATGATGAAGGCCACTCTTCTGCCTCCTCCGTGGTGGGTTTCTTCTAAAACTAAGGTTTTGCAGATTTTTTTTAAAAAATTTATTTGGGAATGATTTTGCAATTTGTTTGTTTTTGGTGGGTGTTTCAGGAAAAAGCAAGGGCTGGAAGGGAGATGGCAGAGATGGTGATGGACTATAAAGAGCCCGGACCAAACACCAACCCAAGGGGTGGAGTTTCACCTTCTCCTGCTCAGCCTTAAAAATATGCGGAAAATGGGGTGGTGACCGTTCACTACGACAGACACAGCCCCTGATCCTCTGCAACTTAGACAGGGGACTCAAGGGCTGTGTCTATTGTTCACAACCATGTTCACCTCCCCCCATGAACCTCTAAAATACATGTATCTTGTAATTTTGTATCGTGTAAAAATCTAAGAAAATAAATGGAGAGTGTTTGTATAATAAATTCATAAATGTTGGATAACGTAATAATTTTCTTTCAATGTAATTTGGAGTTGTTGGATCTACGTTTCGTTTGAAAGATTTGTTCTTTGATGAAAGTATCAAATTTCATGTTTGAGATCATGTACTCTTTGTTTGGTTGTTTGTCTACTTTTTTTAAGGGAAGTTTTGTAATATATGTTTCTATTATATTTTACTTTTGTTTTCTCATTGGAGATTTTCAAATTTGAAATATTTGGGTTTTGTAATGGTTGTATTGTTTATGGGGATTCAAACATATCCTCAAAACTCCTTAATTTCTTCTGATAATTGGACGATAGATATATATCCTGTGTGTTAAAAAAAATGGTTTTTTTATATTTCACCCCCAAAATGTTAATATTTATAAATTTCATCCCTAAAATCTAGTATTTCTAAATTTCACCCCCAAAACTATTAAGTTGTCTAAATTTCATCTCCAGTATCTATTATTTCCAAATTTTACCTCAGAACCATTAAGTTGTCCAAATTTCATCCCAAATGGCCCTTTTCTTCTTTCTTATGTTAAACAGAGATCAGGGTTTTAGATTTCTCACAATTTCAAATTTAGGAATTCTCTTGAGAGCGAAATTTAGGACATTTCGTCTTCATCCAATATTTGTCATTTTAATAGATAAAATTAAACTCCTTTGTTGTTTTGCCATAACAATTACGACAACTTGAAATAACAATATGAGTTAGAGTTTCTCCTATGCAAGTGGTGGTTTAATTCAAGTACTTTGCGGATAGGGTATCACAGGTTGAGCTCAATGATCTTGAAGAAAGAGTTGACAACAAAATGGAGAAAATTAAGAAACTTTTTGCAAAAATGATGTTTTAATTATCTTAATGGTTTTTGGGATGAAATTTGGACATCTTAATGGTTTTGAGGGTGAAATTTGGACAACTCAATACTTTTGGGGGTGAAATTTGGAAATACTATATTTTAGGGTGAGATTTGAAAATATTGAAATTTTAGGGATGAGATATAAAAAAACCCTAAAAAAGATTGTTTCTCAATCTTGCATATTTAGCATGTTATTTTGGAGCAAATCATGTTTCTTTTGTGTATAGAAAATGAATACCAGGAATGTGTTTCAAACCACCAACAAAAGATAGGGCATGTTTGGTTAGCAAAAAAATAAAATAAAATTGCGCCATGCTTTCATGCAAGGAATGTTGCTTTCGGTATTTATTGCAAAAAAGGTACAAATCCATTATTTGGTTATCTTCAAGTTTTGCAATTGGATTTCCAAAACCAAACCACCTTTTGTGTTTGGTTGAACAAAAAACTAAAGAAAATGCAACGACTATTGCAAATTTGCATATGTGGCATTCCATAATAATTACCATACTTACCATTTTCAAAGTTGCAATTCTTGTTACAACCAAAATGAGTGTAACAAATGTTGCAAGAATTTGGCTCATCTTTGCAACTCCATTTCCAAATCCAACCCAACTTATTGCAAAAACATGGGAAATAAAATTTATTTTTGTAACATGAATATCCAAATCCAGTCAACAAATAGCCACGTGATGTAAAGTACCGTTAAGGCTTCAAGAGAATTTTGCGCTTTCCATGTAATGAAAGTAGGTCACATTTGGGTGTAGCATTCAATTATTTGTTCCTTTGTTATGAAAATGCAATCAAATGTGGGTAGGGTACTCAATAGCAGGTTGGTATCATTCAAATCCCTGCAGAGAGAGCGGGTGCTATTGTAGCCTATTGGTAAAACGTCTTTACAACTGGGTAAGATACCTAGACTTCAATTCCCGCTTGCTTTAGGTTATGACCAATTATTCACAAAAATGAGTGTCACCATAGCCTATTGGTAAAACCTTTGTGCATATGAGTGGGAGATTCGGTCTTTGCTCTTGGAACAAAGTGCTGCACGGAATAAAGTTCCACGCCAAGGGCCGGGTTTCACCTCTTTAATCCGTGGGGGCCACCTCTTGAGTCTGTGGGACCTACTCTAGAACAATGGGATCGATCTCTGAAACACATTTTGAAAGAGGGAAGATCTGTACTATAAATGAAATGATACCACTCTTCAATGCAGAGACACTTTTTAAATAAACCGGCACTATAGGAGCTTGAAAACTCCGTAGTTAAGCGTGCTCGAGCCAAGGAAATTCTTGGATGAGTGACCTCTTAGGAAGTGGCCCCTGATCGGGTCCGGTTCGCTCCGAAGGACAAAACCGTGAGTGGACAATACTATCTGTGTTGGGGGTGGGTCGTGACAGAATGGTACCCAGAATGGTATCAAAGCCAGTCCTTCAGTAGTAGGTCTGTCGTTCGAGAACGAACCACTGTTCTAAGGTGGACAGGATGTCGGGCCCCCGTCTTTGCTCCTGGAACAAAGTGTCATACGGAACAAAGTGACTTGCTAAGGGACGGGGACCACTTCTTGAATTTGTGGGGCCACCTCTTGAGTCCGGTCCGGTTCGCTCCGAAGGACAAAATCGTGAGCGGACAATATCGTCTGTGTTAGGGATGGGTCGTGACAGAATGGTATCAGAGCTAGTCCCTCGGTAGTAGGTCTGTGGTTCGAGGACGAACAATTGTTCTAAGGTGGGGAGGATGTCGGGCCCCCGTCCCTACTCCCGGAACAAAGCGCCACGCTAAGTGGCGGGGACCACCTCTTTAGACCGTAGGACCTATTCTAGAACAATGGGATCGGTCCCAGAAACACATTCCCCTCGTGAGACCCACTCTAGAACAATGGGATCGATTCCTGAAACACATTTCGAAAGAGGGCAGATCTGTACTATAAATGGAATGATACCGTTTGTGTTGGGGGCGGGTCGTGACATAATGATATCCAGAATATTATTGTTAGGAATATATATGCCCTAGAGGCCATTATTGTATGATATAGTGGATGCTTGGAATATATAATATGTATGCCCTAGAGGCCATTATTGTATGATATAGTGGATGCTTGGAATATATAATATGTATGCCCTAGAGGCCATTATTGTATGATATAGTGGATGCTGAGACTATATATATATATATGACTTTCTTACTCGACATGATAGTATGCATCTGGTTGCGCTTTATCTTAATATGTACACTTGTATTATTATACCATCTCTCTGATATATGTTGATAAATCCCTTAGGATGTAGACTTGACTACCAGGACTATGATGCAGATCATATTAGTGGGGCCTGGATAGTCCACAAGCACATCCTTTAATTGTTCTTAGTCGAGAGGATATCGAGACAGGGTATCGATATTCCAGAGTAGACTAGTGTGTACGTTTCTTGACCATGTAGGGGGCGATGGTTGATCCCATAACCATTGGTGTTTGACATCAAAGATTGTGCACATGTGCTCATTAGAGAATGGGTACACCGAACATGACTCGCCGAGAACTCCTAGATGGTACTATACCTATCTTCAGATAGCAATTCTCTGGTGACACCGGTACATGTCAGTATGTAGACCCGAGATTTTCATAGTGTCTTGTGTGGTTCCCACTGTGTTTTGATTTCCTCTCTACCACGGCTCAAAGGAGTTGTGCAAACAGATGTATTTTGGGTACAGTCCCGAGTCATATGTGTTAGTTATATGTATGCCCTAGAGGTCATTATTGTACATATGATGTATATTATAGTGGATGCTTGGACATATATAGGGAGGACTTTCTTGCTCGATATGATAATATGCTATCTGGTTGCACTTTATCTTAACATGTACATTTATTATCTCTCTATTACATGTTGATAAAGCCCTTAGATGAGTACTTGACTACCAGGATTATGATGCAGACCATACTAGTAGGGCAGAGGTAGTCGGTAAGTACATCCTTCAAATGTTCCTAGTCGTGGGAGTATCGAGATGATGCATCAATATTCCAGAGTAGACTAGCGTATACGCTTCTCGACCCATATGATGGACGGTGGATGATCCCATATCCATTGGTGTTTGACATCATAGATGGTATACGGATGCTCAGTGGAGACTGTGTACACTGAACGGACTCGTCGAGAACTCCTAGATGGTATTATACCTATGTCAGATAGCAGTTCTCCGGTGACACTGGTACAGGTTAGTCTGTCGACCCGAGATCGTCATAGAGTCTTGTGTGATTCCCACCGTGCTTTGATTTACACCTTACCACGTTCAAGAGATCGTGAAAAACGGTGGTTTTTGGGTACAATCCCGAGTCACATGGAGGCAATGAGCGACAGGAGGGGATTTCGTCTCTCCCGGCATTGGGTGTTGATATTGCGCTATGCTTGATTGGCCATAACAGGAAATTCCTGGCCAGGGTTGCTGAGATTTACTGGTAAGTATTATCAGTAGTTTCTCGAACCGTTATGGGTCTTATATCGGCATGACTTATCAGGCTATTGGGGTCTGACGTTTACCACCCCCAGGCTGTGATATGCGACATATCTGACGAAGAGACCGGACTGTACTGTAGTGTTACTTATTGGATTCGCAGGAGTATGAGCATGCTTGCTTGTTGATCTTCTGATCGCTCAATATCCGGGTGGCAGTTACATTTAGCAGACCGTTGACGGCTTGTGGGTGACTGATATGATCACCACCTACTGTTGGCGTATTGACGAGTCTTTAGAGTCCTACACAGAGGTTTCTTGGCTCAGGTGAAATGAAGTAGGAGCACATATGTGATATGTGCGGGACCGAAATTAATATGTGTATGTGATACCGTATTCTATTCTCGCGATATGTGAAATCGGTCGGTTATATGTGATATAGCCGGGCTGTCGAATCAAGTGTTGATTCGATAAGTTGATACATTTGATATTAGTCGGTTGTATATGATATAACCGGATTATTAAATCAAGTGTTGATTTAATAATTTAATGTATAATTATATATTTGATATATTAACTTACATTAATTAATATTAGCTCACTTAAGATTTTTTTCTCACTTGTGTACACTTAGTATATATGTGATATATATTAATGTACATTCTTTTGTGTCATGCTAGATGATACATGAGACATGGATGTATGAGACTCACACCATGCTTATCATAATGATGGGTTTTATTTATTTAAAGTAAATCAAAATTAGTTGGAAATTAGTCACATGGTTAGAAACTTGGAGAAGCTTGTAGTGACCATTGACTTAGTCCACTAATTTTGTTTTACTTGAGATATTTGTTAACCCAACCATTATCCCAAGCCATGGTTAAGTCTCTACATGAGTTAGTATGAGATATTATCTCACCCATGGTTGCTATTCTCACCATGAGATTCATTCTACACTTGCCCTTTTCCATGGTTGCTTTTCTTCATCTCCTTCCTCAAGCTTTCTAGCTTTTTGGGAGGTGAAGAAAATGAGTGAGAAAATAATTTCTAAAGTGAGCAAAATTCCTACTTCATCAACCTCTTCTAGACCAGCCATTTAGATTGGGTTGTTTTTTCACTAGTTCATCACTTAGTGAAGAGCTGGCTTGGATTAATGTCTTCTCGACGTAGATCATTTTCGGCCTCGAAGACTTCAAGAAAGCTTGTTTCTTTCATCTTGTGGAGCCTTTCTAGAGTGCGGGAGTTCACTACTTGGAACGAAGGGACTACTACACGGAGCTTTTGAAGTGAAGGACCGGTCTATAAAGGTTGTATTCCTTGTTCACTTAGTTGTAAAGATGTTTACATTCTTGATTCGTCCGATTCTCTAGTTAAGATTCTAGGTTAGGGTTCTTTAGCGCGTCAATTTTTTGAAAACGGCATGGTCGATGCCTCCCGAAACCTTGCGGCGGTGCTGCGGAACCCTACAGTGGTATCAGAGCCGAGCTAGAGAATTAGAGGATATTTGTAGAATTACGAAACTGAAACAACTCCGAAACACTCGATACAAAAACCTAGTTTCTGTCGATTTTTTTAGAGTGTCTAAAATTTTTTAAGCAGTTGCAGAATGTTGCATGAGATGTAGCAAGAACACTAGAGCAAAACGAGCTCTCTTCACCGGGTTTGACCCGGCGACATTTGCCAAATAACCGACATCACTGGTTTTTTAGTGAGCTTCTGGCCTCGTTTTGGTGTGGTGTTTCAATCTCTGGGTTTTGGTGTTTCAGGTGTTGCTTATTTTTACTGAGAGTGCATGTGATATTATCTTTAAATAAAGGCAATTCAGAGTGCTTCGTAGTCGTAATTCTAACATCGTTTCGGATAATCTTGACGACGTTAAAATGTTTGAACGGATATCAATAACTCATTTTCTCCCTCGCTGGAAATTTTCCAAGAGTTGGATTTTTCCAAGTTTATAATCTTCAGAAAATCATGCAGGTGTTTTCTATGGACCCTCTAGAAGAACGAAACCCTAATTCGATTCTGTGACCGCCGGAACCGCTACCAAACCCTAGGGTTTGTGGTAGTTCCGCGGCGCCATAGGTAAGGTAAGGATTGACCCTTCTACGGTTGGTCCATAGGTGATGTGGCATGTTCTGGGTGTTTTTTAAATTGTGCTCAAGTGTTGAGCTCTTTGGAAAATTTTGGGTGTTTGTTGATTCGATCGAAAAGTTTAACACCGTCTAGCTATCTGTGAATTGTGATACAATACTTGGAATCCACAATATTTAGTTTTATGAAAACTAATTTGAATTTTATAAATCTAGCAATTCAGTCTCATTTGATCGGTTGCCACGGGATTTTGATGTGGATCAAAAGTCCGTCGCAATTACGTAGTGTACGCGGATACTAGCCGGGTAACCTTACAAGATAGCCATGCCCCATAGCCCCGACCAAGTGACTGTAGGAGAAAAAGCATCCGTTCGGATGCTCGCGGCCGCGGTTTTTCGCCTAAGTGCACTTCTTCGACGGTATCGGTGGTGCGGCCGTCTACTAAAGTTTCCGACGAGTATTCGATCAGGTTGTCGGGAATCTTGTTGAATTACCGACTGGTTATTGAAAAGTATTTTCAATAACGAGACTAAAATGCGCGGTTTATAATCGTTAGGCATGTGATATCTAAGGAATTCATTTGGTTAGGCGTGAAATCCAAAGTATGTGATACATTGGTGTTTCCCTCAAATAATAGAAGAGCAAGGCTCTGTTCAAAATTTGAAAAGAGGCAGCGCCTCACGTGCCTTGCATGAGGGCGCCAGCGCCAAGAGTTAAAAACTCTGAGGCAGTGCCTCACGTGCCCCGCACAAGAGCGCCGGCGCCAGAACTAAAAATTCTCTGCCATTGGATCAAAAATCCAACGGAGATGATAAATCATCAAAACACAGAATTAAATTCTGATTGAGGAAATATTCCTCAAATCTTCCTGAACAAGAAAAATTTCTCTCTGTAAAACAGAGCACCGTTGGATTAAAAATCCAATGATGATTAAAAAAGAAAATCACCAAGTTACAGAATAAGCTCTGTAGGGAAAAATATTTTCCCCAATCTTTCTGAACAAGAAAGACTACGCTATGTAAAACAGAGCACCGTTGGATTAAAGATCCAATGGTGATTAAAAATCACCAAGCTATAGAATAAGCTCTGTATGGAAAATATTTTCCCAATCTTGTTAAAAACAAAAAAATATCTTCTGTAAAACAGAAGTCCTTGGATCAAAGATCCAACGATGGATAAAATCCCCAAATTAATTAAGGACCTCTCAATGAAAGATTTCTTTAACTAAATCAACAAACTTGCCTCCACTATTTAAAGGCTTCAAGGCTTCAAGTCTTGTACAGAGGAACCCCCACATAAACTTTAAGTTCAAAAAGAAGAGCAAGCAAAAAAAAGAGCTTTAAGAGAGAAGAAGGAAGAAGAACTTTCTTCAAGATAAATAAAGATAATAGAGATTATAGCATCTCATCTGCATATCTAAGGGTTTAACCCTCATAAAAGAATATAGTTCTTTCTCTGGATCTGAGATCCATGAGACAAGTCTCCCACAAATGATAATTTAATTCTCGTGGGGATGAATTTGTTCTTGGGGATTGAAGATCCAGGGGAGAACAAAGAATCGAACTCTTTAGAAAAATGCACAAAGAAAGAAACAGCGCCGAGCGCCTCACGCGCCCTTCACGTGGGCGCTGCTTAATAAAGAGTGCTTAGCACTCAGTGGTTGGCGCCCAGCGCCAAGCGCCCGATGTGCCCCTTATGTGGGCGCTGCTCAACAAGTAGTGCCTAGCACTCAGTGGTTGGCGCTTAGCGCCAAGTGCCTCACGTGTGCGCCATAAAGAGTGTTTAACACTCCATAAAAAAACAAAAAAAAGAGGATGAGAGTCAGAGCCCATATCAATGCTCAGCACTGTTTGCACAGAAAAGAGACCGAGCCCAAACAAGTGTTTAACACTTTATTCAAAGACTGAGTGGGCTGAGTCCAAGTTGACCAAAAGTCCCTAATTCAGATCAACCGAGCCCACGTGCTCACAATTTTTCCAAATTGGTCCTAGTCCCAAACACGATTATTGATCTTCCAACGGACATCGGTTCAAGGGTACATCTCCTCACACCTCTGATAAATGTCGTAGTAATTCTTCATCATCTTCAGAGAGGTGGTGGGTCCCGATAACCAACAACTCTTTAGTGTACTCTCAAATGGACGGACACATCCCAATACGGACCGTAATGTCCTTAAACTAGCTGTGGACCGTAATGTCTTTAAACTAGCTATGGACCGCAACGTCCTTAAACTAAAACGATAGAGCTCAAATGCTCTTTCTTTGGATCAAAAATGATCCTGAACCCCCGTTAAGTAGATCTTAGTCCAATATCGGATTAACGTATCCTTAACAAATATTTAAGTCGATCTTAATTTCAAACAAGGTTAAAGATCCTTAAATCAAACCAAACCCAAATCTAAGAAAATACGGATTTGGACTAATCCACGCCCTACGAGCGACAACACAAATTAGTTTCCGTATACAATCCACGGGCAACTAAAAATAAAACAAATACACATGACATGAAGTGATCTTCTGGAGCAGGAGAAAGTGGTTATCGCTACGCGGTAACGTAATTAACTGCAGGGGCTTGCGCCTACAGGGAAGAGCGTCCCTACAATTAAAAACCCCTCACAACGAGGGGGAATCTGACGAAGCCTGCTACAACGACCGCATCTATCCAAACCTTCGATACAAGGTGCCATAAATCAGCTTGGCATCTTCGGAGAGGCGGACGGATAAAACCAAATAGCATCTGCCCCCAAATTCAGGCAAGACGACCTACGCGGTTTCGTCTCTGTTTTCAGCGGTAAACAATTGGGTTTATGATGTCTAAGGTGGTTGCGAATTCCAATTGTTGTAGTTTTCACTTTTTTTTCTGCGACCGTAAGTGTAATATGTGGTGTATCGCCGGTTTCGTTGCTATATGTCAACGACAATTAGGATATGCATATTTACTAACGTTGATGACATGTGATGTTATGTGTTGCTATGCTATGTTATATTGGATCGTCGTGTTTTGAATAGCCGGTTTTTTATGTGAGATGAGAGTTTTTCATTTTCATTCATATAAAAAACTTGTATGTAATATTCTTTTATTGGGGCACTTCCGGGTTGAAGATGATGTCACCATTGATGTATATTATTTACTTTTCCGCATTAGGATAGACCCAAGGTGGGGAGCACAAGTAACCGGGTTCTGGAGTCCAGTGGGAGACTATCTCGAGGATTTGAGACCGGGTCTCCTAACTCTAGAATTGGGAGGGTTGCTTGCCGCTCTCCCAGGGGTTTAGGGATGTGGGTTTGGCTATTCATCACGACCGTGGAATCCGCATTTTTTTACTGGTATAATTTAAAACACGGAATTCCTAGTATATCCAATATTTCATATGTGTTCTTCTGCTGCTGATATTCTGTGATGTGATCACTTTATATGACGAGACGAATGCTTATATTATATATAATGAATATTGCTGCTTTCGTTTCTTCTGTGATACTTAGGAAGCATATATGATGGGACTTCATTAATGAGATTAATGAAAAAGAAAGAAACCTAAAGATATTGTAGAATCTTGTTTTAAAAACTGGTAGCTCTAGTTCTTGCTTTGCATAACGGTATTTCTTGTAGAATATCCAGCACCTTATTCGATAAGGAAAGAGCCGAGATCTCTTCACCGGGAGTGCCCTCTTTAGCGAAACTGGCAGATGCTACCACCCACTTGGTTTTGTTTTTTATTACCTTTTTAGTTCATGCTTTACACAGTGATATTTGTGAAATATCTAGCACCTCATTCGATGAGGAAAGAGCCGATATCTTTTCACCGGGAGTGACCTCTTTAGCAAAACTAGAAAAAGCCTAAAAAACACTCATTTTCAAAATCACTCGATTCTACAACGATATCAAGTTCATTACGCAAAGGGTTTTCTTAAAAACCTGTCGTAGCCCTCCGTCATTTCAGATAAGGATTATTTAGTATTTGTGCTGTGTTTGTTGGCCTTTGTCAAGGGATAGTGTGCAGTAGCTGATTAGTGCTTATCTGCTTGAGCATGTGATGTGATTGGATTAGGATAGTCGTGCGACCTTGTTGGCCTTTGTCAAGGGTCGTGCGGGTGGGTTTAATTCAATCATGAAATGTAGGGGTTGAACTTGACTAGCATCTGTTCATACCGTAATTTTGCATTATTATATTCCCCATTCTTATGCATTTTACAAATAAACAGGTGCTTTTGAACCATGTCTGCTACATAGTTACAGGTTATAGGTTCTTGGAACAAAAACAGTGAAAAAGATAATAGACGATGCAAAAGTGAGACTACAACCAACAAATAGAAGGATCTTGATCAAGCCTACATGAAGATCAGTTCACAAAGTACAAGGCAACGCAACGTTAAAAACTTCGACATGAAGCGAACAGTTAAATTCCACTACATTACTCACTGTGGAGATCTAGAAGAGAAATGAAAAACATTCTGAAGAACCAACCAAAGAAATAGGAAGACAAAGACACCTAGAAGCAAAACAAAAAACTTGAAGACACAAGCTCATCTTTTGGCCGCGGAACCGCGGCCAAACCTGGCCTATGGCCGCGGTTCCGCGGCCGGGTATAACCCGCATTGGTGGAAATTTCTGGAAGCGGCTGGCGGCGCGTTGACTAGTCTTCCTAGGGGTATTTTTATAAAAGCATACATACAGCGATTGTAAACCTAGGGTTTTCTATATCCTATAAATAGAGACCCTAAAACTTGTATTAGGTCATGCCTCTTTTCAATTAATAAAATTCAGAATTCTTTTCAAGTTTTGGAGAGCATCAATTTGTAAGTAGTTTTAATTTTTGCCCTAGTTCTTCATTTATTTTCTGCCCTAGGTTAAATTTATTCTCTGCCCTAGTTTATTTTAGATCTTACTTTTTATTAATCTGCAGTAGTTAGATAATTAATCTTTTAAATCAAAAACTCATAAAAATCATGTTTTTCGTAGATCCCTTAATGAGCGAGTAGTTTCCTCGCTTGTTAGGGTTAGAAATAGGGAAGGGTTTGAGAGATGCAAATCTCTCACCCCTTTCTTGCCCAGTCACTTGTTAATAATTAGGACTCCATGCTTGCATACATATTCCGCTCTCTACGGCACCCTACCCACGAGGTAATGGTGATACCGTAGTATAAAATACCGGATATGCATGTTTTCCATGGAGGTTAGGGTAAGGATTAAGAAAGGACGGACAAGGACCTAGAGGAAGAAATATCGTTTCTTCCCGATCGTCCTAATCCCCTTTATTAATAATTACCATAACACCTAAAAAGATCTAATTTAGGGTATTGAAAGAGATGGGAAATTTTATTTTACCAAACTTAATCTAAACCTAACCCTAGCAAGATTTCTAGATCCTAGTCTAAATCAAATTAGTTTTAGTGATAAAGATCCAAACACCATTTGGAATTAACTCGTTAGAACAATTATGAAATATACATCATCCCTGTGGATCGACCCGTATTCACCGGCTAGCTACCAAGCGACGCCGTTCTTGATTGCGGTTAACATATATTTTTG
Organism: Agapanthus africanus; assembly: GCA_030015575.1. Lineage (NCBI taxonomy): Eukaryota > Viridiplantae > Streptophyta > Magnoliopsida > Asparagales > Amaryllidaceae > Agapanthus > Agapanthus africanus. Next base: position 97,196,102 of record CM057337.1, read on the forward strand.
ATCTAAAAATCCACACAAATCAGCATCCTATGGTTTGTTGGCCTTTGTCAAGGTCACAGGAGGTTAGGGGTAAAATATTATCGGAAATTTCAAGTGTTGAAATTTGTAATGAGATTGCATACCTTTTATGAGATAGTTGGATCCTGATACCCACTGCGAGTAAGAGTTACTCCTGGGAGAGTTTTGCACATTACAATTAGCCGATCAAAGTAGCTGTTTAGAAAGGTGTTAACGCGTTTACGCCCTTGGGAAAACGAGGTTTATTTTAATTAGGTCCGTGCAAAAGCACGGGGAACCTCCCTCAAAGTACCGACACTGGCCTGGTCGAAAGATTGGCGAACTTGTAGGGTGTAATTAATTACGGCTAGTCTTACCTTTTAGGGTTTGAAGGAAGATTTGATAAAAACGGTGGGAGCCATCCTGATTAGATAAAATAATAACCAATCTAATCTTACAAGAGCATACGCTGAGTGTTTTCTTCTCTCTCTCTCTCCTGGTAGCGACCATGTCACGCCTTAATCAAGATAATAATATCGATGCATTGACCGAACCCGCTTATTATATTGAGCTAGGGAACGCTGGTTCCGCTCTATTTTATAATTGTTATAAGTCCGAGCAGGAAATAAGAGAATACCAGAATTCCCATGCCACCCAATCGAGGAAAAAACATGTTGATGCATATTCTTCGGGTGTGTTCTTTACCGAGAACTGTTTCTCAGTATCCTCTACGTCCTAGGTATGAGATACCGGATCGGGATCCCATATATGTAATTTGTTACATGGGCTACAGAAAGGTAGAGAACTGGGATTAGATGATATGTCTCTAAGTGTTAGAGAATGGTGCAATTGTTGCAGCCAAATCAGTTGGCAAATATTACCTTGTATTACCAAATGGTAAATACATTGATTCTGAACAAATGTTATTAGATATCGAACCTGATATACAACATTACATCAGTTTTCTTTATTAAGTTAAAGAAGGATATAATTTTGTATTGCAGGATGATGTTGTGAACATTTTCCTTAATCAAGAGTTGATTGGATCAGGCACGCTATGTAATAGCATATACGTTCTAAATCAAACAATAGTTCAAAGTATACCGAACGCACACAAGAGGAGTAGTTCAGAAATGAACGAATCCTTCTTGTGGAATTGTAAACTAGGTCATATCAATGCGACACGACTAGCTAAGTTACATAAGGATGAATATTTGAATTTGTTCGAATTTTCATCTAATGATACTTACCAGTCTTGTCTCAAAGGTAAAATGACCAATATTCCGTTTACTGGAAACAAAGAAAGAGTTATTGAACTCTTGGGACGGATACATAATGATGTATACAGTCCTATGTCTACAAATGCCAGGGTTAGTTACTCGTACTTCATTATATTCACTGACCATCTCTCATGATTCAGACATATATTCCTGTTGAAACACAAGTCTGAAACTTTTGAGAAATTCAAGAAATATAAGCTTGAAGTTGAGAACCAGACGGGTAGAAGTATTAAAGTCCTTAGATGCGATCGGGGAGGCAAATACTTGGGCACGGAGTTCCTGGATTTTCTAAACGGAGAATGGGATTCTCTCTCAGCTTACTCCTTCGTATACACCACAGCACAACGGTGTATCGGGGCAGAGCTATCGCGCCCTATGAGATATGGCGCGCTCTATGATGAGTACTGCTGAGTTACCTGTTTCCTTTTGGGGTTATGAACTTGATAAGCTGCATACCTATTGAATGGGGTTCCAGCCAAATCAGTGCCTACCACTCCATATGAGATATGGAATGGGAAGAGACTATGTATTAAACGAGTTAAGATATGGGGTTATCTGACCTATGTTGAAAGGCAAAATCCGGACAAACTCGAGACAAGGTCAGTTCTGTAAGTTTGTTGGATATCCTAAACATTTGCGGGGGAATATCTTCTACCACACTGAGGAGCAAAAGGTGTTTTGTTTCTTAGCATGCCACTTTTTTAGAAAAGGAATTTCTTGTGAAGAAATTAGTGGTCATGAGGTAGAACTGGAAGAAGTTCCAGCTGGACAAACTAACAGCTGATGATTTGGTAAAACCAAAGGATTCAATAGTCTCCAACGAATCTCAGTCTCTCCGCGAATCTGGTAGGGTTCCTCATCCACCTGAGTGATACTACGGTTTCCTCGGTGACGGTGGGAGCGAGGATTGCATCATGGTAGATGATGACCCAATTAGGTTCAGGCAGGCTATCACGAGTGGGGACTCTAAGAAATGGCTGGATGCTATGCGATCAAAGATGGAATCCATATACACCAACAAAGTATGACTTTGAATGTTGCACCTGAAGGGGTAAAACCCATCGGGAGCAAATGAATCTTGAGAAGATTCTTGGTGTAGATGGAAAAGTTGAGACTTTCAAAGCTAGACTTGTAGCAAAAGGTTCTCGTCAATAACCAGGTATGGATTTTGATGAAACATTTTCTCCAGTGGCTATGCTTAAGTCCATCAATATTAGAGCATGCATCGCGGAGTTAGAACATCTGTTTTGATGTGGCAGTCAAAGTGTTTGATTTCATCAAAAAAATAGATGAACCTTATTTATACAAGAAGGTTGTAGAGAGTAAGGTTGTCTTCTACGTATTGTACGTAGATGACATACTCTTGATAGGAAAGGGTTTCCTATGCTACACTCGGTCAAGATCCTCTTATCACGAGGATTCTCCATGGAAGATCTGGATGATACCTACTACATCTTGTGGAATATGATCTATGGTGATAGATCTAAGTGGATATTGGGAGTGTCCTAAATCCAGGTACATTAACACCATACTAAAGGGGTTTAGTATAGAAGATTCTAAGCGTGGTAGTTCCCCCACTTACTCATGAATCACTCTCTCCAAAAAGTTGTCTCCCAAGACTGATTTGGAGAGAGATCGCATGCAAGGGATACCCTATGCTTCGGCAGTAGGCTCTATCATGTATGCGATTTTATGTACCAGACCAGATGTAGTTGACTCACCAGGAGTAGTGATCAGGAATCAATCGGATATTGGGAGAATCACTGGACAGCCGTGAAGGTGTAGGGATAGCTTAGCGCCTTGTGAAGGTTTTGGCAAGCATCAATCATGCTACTTTAAAATTTTTAGGGTGCTAAACAAACCTTAACCAAGATCTTAACTAGAGACTTAGGGTTAAACAAGATATGTAAACACTTTACATCTAAGTGAACAAGGAATACAACCTTTGTAGACCGGTCCTTCACTTCAATGGCTCCGTGTAGAAGTCCCTTCGCTGCGATCACGATCCCCCGGACTCTAGAGAGGCTCCCACGAAGAAACGAACAAGCTTGCTTCGAAGTCTTCGAGGCCGAAGATGATCTACGTCGAGGAGACACTAGCTCATGCTATTTCTTCACTAATTGTGTAGATTAGTGAAGAAAACACCCTAAACTAAATGGCTAATAGTATAGGATGATGAAGTAGGAATTTTGCTCACTTTATTGTTTATTTTCTCACTATTTTCTTCTCTTTTCTCAAAAGCTAGAGAGCAAAAATCAAAATGAGGAAGAAGATGAATAATGAAAGAGATTGAGGTTAGAAATGCAACCCTTGGTTAGTGTATGTCATCCACTAACTCTTGTAGAGAGTTAACCATGGCTATGTGTCATGGTTGAGTTTAGAAATATCTTAAACAAAACAAAAAGAGAAGACTTTGTCAAAGTTTCTCATGAAGCTTCACAATGACTCATTTCTTCCTTTTTGAATTACTTAAGAATTTAAACTCAAACATAATATATAGCATGGTATAATTCTCATACATCGATGTTGCATGTATAACCTAGCATGTCACAATATTATATATCACATATATAATATTTATGCAACAAAAGAAAAACAATACAATAAACATATATCATATATATGTTAAATGTATTACAAGTGAGAATAATAAATATTTAAGTGACCATAATATATATATATATATATATATATATATATATATATATTATTTCATCGAATCAACACTTGTTCCGATAACCCGGCTATATCACATATAACCGACCGATATCACATATCGCGAGAATAGAATACGGTATCACATACTCGTATTAATCTCAGTCTCGCACATATCACATATGTGTTCCTACTCCGTTTCGCATGAACCAGGAAACCTCTATGTAGGACTCTAAAGACTCGTCAATACGCCGGCAGTAGGTGATGATCATATCAAACACCCACAAGCCGCAAGCGGTCTGCTAAACGTAACGGCCATCCGGGGATTGAGCGATCAGAAGATCAACAAGCAAGCCTACTATAACTCCTGCGAATCCAATCAGTAACACTACCGTACAGTCTGGTCTCTTCGTCTGATATGTCGCATATCACAGCCTGGGGGGTGGTTTAACGTCAGACCCCAATAGCCCGATAAGTCATGCCGATGCAAGGTCCATAACGGTTCGAGAAACTACTGGTAACACTTACCAATAAATCTCAGCAACCCTGGCCAGGGATTTCCTGTTATGGCCAATCGAGCACAGCGCAACATCAACCCCCAATACCGGAAGAGACGAAACCCCTCCTATCGCTCATTGCCTCCATGTGATTCGGGACTGTACCCAAAAGCCACCGGTTTGCACGATCTCTTGACCGTGGTATGGTGGAAATCAAAGCACAGTGGGAATCACACAAGACTCTATGACGATCTCGGGTCTACAGACTAACCTGTACCGGTGTCACCAGAGAACTGCTATCCGACAATAGGTATAATACCATCTAGGAGTTCTCGGCGAGTCCGTCCAGTGTACCCAGTCTCCACTGAGCACCCGTATACCTTCTCTGATGTCAAACACTAATGGATATGGGATCATCCATCGCCCATCATATGGGTCAAGAAGCACATACGCTAGTCTACTCTGGAGTACCGATGCCCTGTCTCGATACTCTCATGACTAGGAACATTTGAAGGATGCACTTATCGACTACCCTGTCCCTACTAGTATGATCTACATCATAGTCCTGGTAGTCAAGTACTAATCCTAAGGGCTTTATCAACATGTGATCACAAAACAGTATTTGTTTACATGTTAAGATAAAGTGCAACCAGATAGCATACTATCATGTTGAGCAAGAAAGTCCTTCTTATATATGTCCAAGCATCCACTACAATATACATCGCATGTACAGTAATGGCCTCTAGGGCATACATATAATTAGCAATCTCCCACTTGCACTAAGGCCATTTGTTATAGTATCCAATACCTAACAATATAGCAGAGGTTGTAGTATCCTATACTCAACCATTGTAGAGAAGTCTCTCTGGGGGTAAGGCCTTTGTGAGTGAATCCGCTGTGTCTACCTTCTGGTCTACTCTCCTAACCTTGATCCCTTGGAGATCAACTATCTCCCTGATCAGGTGATACTTACCTCAGAATATGTCTGGAACGCTGATGGGACCTGCGTTCCTAGGCCTAAGTCACAACTCTATTGTTGTCACAATAACAGTTATTGGACGCTCAATGGTAGAAACCTTGTTTATCTTATGAACAAGAAATGTCCAGACAACCACTTTGGTAGTATCGTTGGTAGCAATGTATTCAGCCTTTATCGTCTAGTATGTCACGGTATCTAGCTTGGAACTCTTCCAACATACCGTCCCTACATCGAGGGTAAAGACAATGCCTGTGACTGACTCTCAGTCGAACTTATCACTCTGGACGCTGGAACCAAGAACTTTCTTTTAGTGCTTCTCAAGTACTTAAGAATGTCCTCCACAGCTTTTCAGTGATTCTCCCAAGATCCGATTGATTTCTGATCACTATACCTAGTGAGTCGTCTATATCTAGTCTGGTACATAACATCGCACACTCTGATAGAGCCTACTGCCGAAGCATAGGTTATCGGTTGCACGCGAGCTCTCTCCAAATCAGTATTGGAGAGAGTGATCCATGAGTAAGTGGGCGAACAACCACGCTTAGAATCATCCATACTAAACCCCTTTAGCATGGTGTTTATGTACCTGGATTTGGGACACTCCCAACATCCACTTAGATCTATCTCATAGATCATAATCCATAAGATGTAGTAGGTATCATCCAGATCTTCTATTAAGAATCCCCGCGATAAGAGGAGCTTGACCGAGTGTAGCATAGGAAACCATTTCTTATCAAGAGTATGTCATCTACGTACAATGCGTGGAAGATAACCTTATTCTCTACAACCTTCTTGTATATACAAGGTTTATCTACCATTTTGATGAAGTTAAACTCTTTGACTATCACATCAAAACAGACGTTCCAACTGCCTGAACCCGGTTAGGCCATCATCTTATAATGCAATCCTCGCTCCCACTGTCATCGAGAAGATCGTAGTATCTTTCGAGTGGATGAGGAACCCTACTAGATTCGCGGAGAGGCTGAGGTTCGTCAGAAACTATTGAATTCTTTAGTTTCACAAAATCATCAGATGTTAGTTTGTTTAGCTGGAACTTCTTCCAGTTCTACCTCATGACCACTTAATTTCTTCACAAGAAATTCCTTTTCTAAAAATGTGGTATGCTGAGAAACAAAACACGTTTTGCTCCTCAATTAGGTAGAAGATATTCTCTTACTAATGTTTGGGATATCGCGACAAACTTACATAACTGATGTTGCCTTGAGCTTGTCTGGATTTTGCTTTTCAACATAGGCCGGACAACCCCATATCTTAACTCGTTTAAGATATGGTCTCTTCCCATACCATATTTCATATGTAGTGGTAGGCCCTGATTTGGATGGAACCCCATTCAAAAGGTATGCAGCTTCTCAAGTGCATAACACCAAAAAGGAAACAGGTAACTCAGCAGTACTCATCAAAGAGCGCACCATATCTCATAGGGTGCGATACCTCCACCCCGATACATCGTTGTGCTGTGGTGTATACGAAGGAGTAAGCTGAGAGAGAGAATCATATTCTTCTTTTATAAACTCCAGGAACTCCATACACTAGTATTCGCCTCCTCGATCATATCGTAGGACTCTAATACTTTTACCCATTTGGTTCTCAAAAGAACCAACCTTGGCATTTGTAGACATGGGACCATATACATCTTCATGTATCTGTCCCAAGAGTTCAGTAACTCTTTCTCTGTTTCCAGTAAACGGAGTATTGGTCATTTTTATCTTTGAGACAAGACTAGCAAGTAGCATAAGATGAAAATTCGAATAGATTCTTATATTCATCCTTATGTAACTTAGCTGGTTGTGTCGTATTGATATGACCTAGTCTACAATGCCTCAAGAAGGATTCGTTCATTCCTGAACTACTCCTCTTGTCTGTGTTCTGTATGCTTTGAACCGTGGTTTGATTTAGAACTTATATGCTATTATATAACGTGCCTGATAGAATTAACTCTTGATCGAGGAAAATGTTCACAACATTATCCTCCAATACAGAATTATATCCTTCTTTAACTCAGTAAAGAACATGATGTAATGTTGTATATCAGGTTCGGTATGTAATAACATTTGTTCAGAATCAATGTATTAATACAAGGTGATATCTGCCAACTGATTTGGCTGCAACAATTGCACCATTCTCTAACACTTAGAGACATATCATCCATTCTCAGTTCTCTACCTTTCTATAGCCCATGTAACATATTACATATGCGGGATCCTGATCTGGTATCACATACCCAGGACGAAGAGGATACTGAAAAACAGTTCTCGGTAATAAGGACACCCGAAGAATATGCATCATTATGTACTTTCTTCGAATTGGGTTGCATGGGAATCTGGATATTCTCCTATTTCCTGTTCAATCTTATAACAATTATTAGAAAGAATGGAACCAACGTTCCCTAGCACAGTATAATAAGCAGGTTCGGTCAATGCATCCATATTATTATCTTGATTAAGTCATGACATGTTTGCAACCAGGAGAGAGAGAGAAGAAAACACTCTGCGTGCGCTTTTTGTAAGATTAGATTGGTTATCCATTTATCTAATCAGGATGGCTCCCACTGTTTTAGTCAAATCTTCCTTCAAACCCTAAAAGGTAAGACTAGCCAGAATTAATTACACCCTACAAGTTCGCCAATCTTTCGGCCAGGCCAGTGTCGGTACTTTGAGGGAGGTTCCCCATACTTTCGCAAGGACCTAATTAAAATAAACCTCGTTTTCCCAGGGGCGTAATCCCGTTTAACACTTTTCTAGATACCTACTTGATCGGCTAATTGTAATGTGTAAAACTTTCCTAGGAGTAACTCTTACTCGCAGCGGGTATCGGGATCCAACTATTTCATAGAAGGTATGCAATCTGTCACGACCCGAAATTTGCCCGTGACGGCCCTAATACTACGCAACGCCTAAAGACGTAACGCAGTAAAAGAAAGCCAAAACCCAGAAGTCTAAACCAAGAAAATACGGAAAAAATAATCTAAGTTTTTGAAACATTTGAAATCGCAACCCAAATTCTTTAAAAGTCCTACTTTCTTTCTTTAAAATTTTGGCAACACCCCCTTTTTGTAAAAACTAGCCAAGATGAATACAACACAAATATATGACGCCGTAGCAAAGAAATAAAGACAATTGAGAGAAAGCTGTATATAAAATGCAACAAATCCACAATTAATATAAAATAACGTCCTCACCAAGTCTCTAAGTCAACAACATGCTAGTAGATGGAGAGTACAAAATACAACGAATGTACAATATGAAATACAGATAATCATCCAACCCACCTAAGCAAAATAATACTGTGAGCTGATGCGGTATCTGTAGCAAAAGATGATAGATGAATAGCTGAATAGCCTGCCTCGACTGCTCTGGGGAACAACCTGAAACACCTGTGGCACAACGGGGGTGAGTTGCCAACTCGTGAATAGTAGATAACATATGCAGGTAATCGCAGGAATGTACGTACAGCATGAATCTAAGATATGCGATTACAGTAATAACATGTCATGTAAATGCCGAATAATGGAAAGTACACTAGCAGGTACAATCAATATGTGAAGCAATAATAACATGACAATAGCATGCAATAACTATGCAATAGGGATATGAGAATGCAAATATGCAGCAATCATGAAGGGTACACTAACAGGTACTCCTAATACATGGAACAGTGCATAAGTGACAAGGTATGAGGTATGGAGTGAAATATGTCATCCCACGGAATCCTGTCATCGTGGTAGGATCACAATCCATCAAGACACTCAAATCCCAATTCCTCAAATCAGCCCCCACGTTGGGCTCTCACATCATATAAGTCTCACGTCTTCTCAATGTACAATATCGAGTAATCTCCTATATCCGGGATGTACAAATCAATAATCCCATATGTATGTCCAATCTCAATGAATCACCTGATATCCCAAGTCAAAGTCTCAAGTAAGTTTCTAGCATCCTAAGTATATGTATATATGCAGAAATAAATATGATGGGGTCAATAAACATATATTAGCGTCCCATTCCACTAATATTGGTGTAAGGGTATATATAACAACGGCTAAATCCCCTGTTATATATACAAAGGTGTTTAAAAGAAATATCATGAAAACAATGTGCCAAGCATCGAAACTGAAATCCTGATAGGTACGTATCATACGTTGTCCTGAAAGCACGAGTGCCTAGCTCTGACCCTCGCCTTTCGACGTATGCATACGTGCATGACTCCCAACAGTATCTCCATGATCCCCGCCGAGTCATCAGTACTGTCACCGGTAGGTACTAGCCCGCCTCCAGGCTCAATCGGCAAAATCCATCGATCTTCTTGCCGAGGGGAACCATACCGGGCCCCACCATGTATGCTCATACGGCAACCACACCTTGTATAGAGTATATAATCAGAACCGATAAATCTCATGGTGGCTGCGCAAATATCATATCAAGGAAACCGGGTTTTTCAATGTATGCATAATTTCATGAACTCCCGCGGTTTCCAAATCCAGAAATCATCATGTGAAATCCAAATAACAATGCGCAAATCCAGGAATAAATATATGCGATATATCTGAAATGCGAGCATATAAATGAGAATGTGTAGCTGAAACCAGATGTATGCGAAACCAATAAGGTACATCTAAGTAACATCAGTAAAGGTAAATATGTAACTGCAACTGAATATGTGTGTAACATACAGGTGTAGCAATGTATAGATATCTACCTATAAGAACTGATGTCGTATACCCCTCTGAGTATAAGTAAAATATGTAGGATATCCCCCCGGTATAAGTAACATATGTGCAAGGTATACCTGTAGCTGTATCGCAAGGTGTATATGTACTTATCACTAAAGGTATGATACACTATAGGTATACCGATAAGCTAGATGTCATGTGTGATAAGCAATAGTATCTATAATGGTTAGTGTGTGACATGACAATTATTGACGGTGTGTGTGTAGCATACAATCCGTGCTCGTGCAATATGAACCGTCAATAATGTGTGCAGTGCCCTACGGCTACTAGTCACAGTACAACTATATCTAAGTAAAATAGGGTAAAGGCGCAATTCTAACAATGACGTAGAATATGCGACAAGTATTAGAATCCTAGCCCAGACGCATAACGCCATGCGGGCGATTTCCCTGTAGATGTTAAATCTACTAACCTACACTCCACGCTAGGTGAATCCTACCATCTGCCCCCCCTGTAGCAGTGTCCGTAGTCCCTGCCTACAAACCTGCAAATAAGACATGGAAATCATATATAAGCCAAATATTCCGCAAAACGCGATATCGAACCAAAACGAGAAACTCGCGTCGCGAACTAAATGCGCGCGTGCACGATACGCTAAAACGTGAGTTGACGCGTCTAAAACCATCGCGACACGCCGCGATACGCTGGATCACAGAACCCTCTCACGTATCGCGCGTATCGCGCAAACACAACGAACACCAAATACGATATATAGTCCCAGATTTTCCTACAGGCTAAATCTTACAAAACTAGACATGCCAAAACACTACAATACACAGCAGAGTACCCTACCCAAAACCCCAAGACCCCAGACCCCTACATGGCCGCAAATTGCGGCCAAAAGCATTAAATCTGCGGCCATGGTGTTAAATTTGGGGCTCGTGTTCTGGTTGTGGTATCTAGACCTAGTGAGCATGCCCCAGTTTTCTCAATTTTATCCTGAAGGCCCCGGGTCAAAAGCAGATCACAGATAGCCAATATATCGCTTAAAAACGCTAATTTTGCACAAAAAGCAAACCCTATGGTATTTTAGTGAAATCTGGGTTATTTCTCAATTAAAGTGACCCTAACAACACTTAAATAAGTAGGGTTTACCAACACAATCATCACTTTGCCACAAGTCAACACAAATTACCATAATTAGCACTAAACTCACCAATTAACACAAACCGACGCTAATTAACACATAAGCTCAGTAACTAGGGAATAGAGTTCAGAAAAATATACCCTAAAGGGACCCTAAGAAGCAGGAGAATGAGTGAATGGAGGAGGGAGAGCTGCTGCAAGTTGGGGCTGTTGCTGCTACAGCTTGTGCTGATGCTGCTTGCTGATGCTGCTGATGGAGCTGCTGTTATTTCTGTTGTTGTTGTTGATGTTGATGTTGCCTTTGCTGTTGCTGCTTCTTCTTGAGCTGCTGCTAATATTGTGTTGGTGTGTGGGCTTTTTGAGAGTGAGAGAATGAGAGAATGAGAAAGGAAAATGAGAACAACAAACACACACACCCTTCTCTTTCTCTTTCTTCATTAAATGGGCATGGCACAAGCCATGTAGCACCATGCTTTCTCTCTCTCTCTCTCTCTCTCTCCCATGGTCAATACTTCAAACAATAATTTAAATCCTTTTTATTTTTAAAAACAACCATACACTAATAAACCCAAAACTCTTAAACAAAACATAAAACTAGATTAAGCAATGGTTACACCACACTTAACACCCTAGTTTACATGCACAAGTGTGTGTGTGTGCCTAGAAAAATTCTAATAAAATACTCATTAAATAGGATAAAATATTTGAAACTTAATTTGGTAAACTTTTTATTAAAATCCATACATTAAAATATAATTAGCCACAAAACACATTCTAAGGTGTTACACAATCTCATTGCAAATTTCAACATTTGAAATTCCCGATAATGTTTTTTTACCCCTAGCACCTATGACCTTGGCTATGGTCAACATATCATAAGCACTAGTCAAGTTCTATCCGTAATTTCATGGTTAATTAGACCCACCTACATGACCCTCGGCTATGGTCGACAAAATCATGTGACTGTCCTAACTAATCACATCATATGCTGTATAGGAAAAACATCACTTAGCTACCGTACACTACGCCTCGGCTATGGTCGACATACGCAGCACGAATACTAAGTACTCTATTTCCTAAAATGACGGAGGGCTACGTAGGTTTTTAAGAAAACCATGAGCGTAATGAACTTGATATCGTTGTAGAATCAAGTGAATTTTAAAAGGAGTGTTTTTGAAGCTTTTCTAGTTTCGCTAAAGAGGTCACTCCCGGTGAAGGGATCTCGTCTCTTTCCTTATCGAATAAGGTGCGAGATATTTCACAAATACCACTATGCAAAGTAAAAACTATAGAAACAATCAAAAGACAAACCGTGTTTGTAGCATCTGCTAGTTTCGCTAAAGAGGTCACTCCCGGTGAAGGGATCTCGGCTCTTTTCTTATCGAATAAGGTGCAGGAAATTCTACAAGGAATATCGCTATGCAAAGCAAGAGCTAGAGCTACCAGTTTTGAAACAAATTTCTACAACATCTTTAGGTTTCTTTTTCTTTCATTAATCTCATTAATGAAGTCCCATTTATTTATGCTTCCTAAGCATCACAGAAGAAACGAAAGCAGCAATATTTATATACCATATATATATATAGTATAAGCATTCGTCTCACGCATATAAAATGATCACATCACAGAATATCAGTAGCAGAAGAATCACATATGAAATATTGGATATACTAGGAATTCCGTGTTTTAAGTTAAGCCAGTATAAAACATGGATTCCACGGTCGCGATGAATAGCCAAACCCACATCCCTAGACCCCTACGAGAGCGGCAAGCAACCCTACCAATTCTAGAGTTAGGAGACCCGGTCTCGACTCCTCGAGATGGTCTCTCACTGGACCCTAGAACCCGGTTACTTGTGCTCCCCGCCTTGGGTCTATTCTAATGCGGAAAAGTAAATAATATACAATGGTGACATCATCCTCAACTCGGAAGTGCCCCAATAAAAGAATATTACATACAATGAATTTTACATGAATGAAAATAAAAAACCCTCATCTTACATAAAACCCCCGACTATTCAAAACACGACGATCCAATACAACATATCACATCAACACATAACATTACATATCATCAACGTAAGTAAATATGCGTATCCCAGTTGTCATTGACATATAGCACCGAAACCGGCGATACACCACATATTACACTTACGGCCACAGAAAAGAAAGTGTAAAACTACAACATTTGGAATCCACAATCACTTTAGTCATCTTAAATCCGAAATATTACATACTTCGCATTTCATGCCTAACTATATGAATTCCACATATTGTATCACATTCCAGATAAATAGACAATGTCAAACTTTCCGATCGAATAAACAAACACCCAAGATTTCTCAAATAGCTCAACACTTGAGCGGAATTCAAAAAGTCCCAGAACATGTCACAGCCGCAATGAACCAGCCGTAGAAGGGTCAAACCAACGCCTCATATGTGGCAACGCTAAACTATCACAAACCATATGGTTCAGTGGCGGTTTTGACGGTCACATAATCGAGTTAAGGTTATATTCTTCTAGAGGGTCCACATATTACTTGCATGATTTTCTGAAAGTTTTAAACTCAGGAAAAATCCAACACTTGAAAGTTTTCCGACAGAGGAAAAAGTGAGTTATTGATATCTGTTCGAACCTTTTAAAACGTTCTAAATTATCCGGAAAAACTTAAACGAAGTTAAACTTTCCGATCGAATCAACGAGTTCCCAATATTTCCCAGAAAGCTCAACACTTGAGTAGAATTAAAAATTCCCAGAACCATGAAAAAGTACCCAGGAATAAACCCTGAAGTATTAGCCCCTAACTCCCAAAGTTGGTCGCGGAACAGCCTCCAAACGCATGGTTTGGCCGCGGTTCTGCGGTCTCTTGAGTGAGTTATGGCTTCTTACTTCACAGTAATCCATAGAATTCCCTGCATGATTTTCTGAGTATTTTTAATATGAAAAATTTCAACTTTTGAAATTTTTTCCAAAAAGTGGGATTTTTCGGGGTTTCGGAGTTCGATCGGACTTTAAACTTCGCGTACACGACGCCTAATGCTCTAGCTTGGCTCTGATACCACTGTAGGGATAGCTTAGCACCTTGTGAAGGTTTTTGCAAGTATCAATAATGCTACTTTAAAATTTTTGGGGTGCTAAACAAACCCTAACCAAGATCTTAACTAGAGACTTAGGGTTAAACAAGATATGTAAACACTTTACATCTAAGTGAATAAGGAATACAACCTTTGTAGACCGGTCCTTCACTTCAATAGCTCCGTGTAGAAGTCCCTTCACTGTGATCACGATCCCCCGGACTCTAGAGAGGCTCCCACGAAGAAACGAACAAGCTTGCTTCGAAGTCTTCGAGGCCGAAAATGATCTACGTCGAGGAGACACTAGCTCATGCTATCTCTTCACTAATTGTGTAGATTAGTGAAGAAAACACCCTAAACTAAATGGCTAATAGTATAGGATGATGAAGTAGGAATTTTGCTCACTTTATTGTTTATTTTCTCACTATTTTCTTCTCTTTTCTCAAAAGCTAGAGAGCAAAAATCAAAATGAGGAAGAAGATGAATAATGAAAGAGATTGAGATTAGAAATGCAACCTTTGGTTAGTGTATGTCATCCACTAACTCTTGTAGAGAGTTAACCATGGCTATGTGTCATGGTTGAGTTTAGAAATATCTTAAGCAAAACAAAAAGAGAAGACTTTGTCAAAATTAATCATGAAGCTTCACAATGACTCATTTCTTCCTTTTTGAATTACTTAAGAATTTAAACTCAAACATAATATATAGCATGGTATAATTCTCATACATCGATGTTGCATGTATAACCTAACATGTCACAATATTGTATATCACATATATAATATTTATGCAACAAAAGAAAAACAATACAATAAACATATATCATATATATGTTAAATGTATTACAAGTAAGAATAATAAATATTTAAGTGAGCATATAATATATATATATATATATTATTTCATCGAATTAACACTTGTTCCGATAACCCGGCTATATCACATATAACCGGCCGATATCACATATCGCGAGAATAGAATACGGTATCACATACTCGTATTAATCTCGGTCCCGCACATATCACATATGTGTTCCTACTCCGTTTCGCATGAACCAGGAAACCTCTATGTAGGACTCTAAAGACTCGTCAATATGCCGGCAGTAGGTGATGATCATATCAAACACCCACAAGCCGCAAGCGGTCTGCTAAACGTAACAGCCACCCGGGTATTGAGCGATCAGAAGATCAACAAGAAAGCCTGCTATAACTCCTGCGAATATAATTAGTAACACTACCGTACAGTCCGGTCTCTTCGTCTGATATGTCGCATATCACAGCCTGGGGGGTGGTTTAACGTCAGACTCCAATAGCCCGATAAGTCATGCCGATGCAAGGTCCATAACGGTTCGAGAAAGTACTGGTAACACTTACCAATAAATCTCAGCAACCCTGACCAGGGATTTCCTGTTATGGCCAATCGAGCACAGCGCAACATCAACCCCCAATACCAGGAGAGAAGAAACCCCTCCTATCGCTCATTGCCTCCATGTGATTCGGGACTGTATCCAAAAGCCATCGGTTTGCACGATCTCTTGACCGTGGTATGGTGGAAATTAAAGCACGGTGGGAATCACACAAGACTCTATGACGATCTCGGGTCTACAGATTAACCTGTACCAGTGTCACCAGAGAACTGCTATCCGACGATAGGTATAATACTATCTAGGAGTTCTCGGCGAGTCCGTCCAGTGTATCCAATCTCCACTGAGCACCCGTATACCTTCTCTGATGTCAAACACTGATGGATATGGGATCATCCATCGCCCATCATATGGGTCAAGAAGCGCATACGCTAGTCTACTCTGGAGTACCGATACTCTGTCTCGATACTCCTACGACTAGGAACATTTGAAGGATGTACTTATCGACTATCCTGTCCCTACTAGTATGATCTATATCATAGTCCTGGTAGTCAAGTACTCATCCTAAGGGCTTTATCAACATGTGATCACAAAACAGTATTTGTTTACATGTTAAGAAAAAGTGCAACCAGATAGCATACTATCATGTTGAGCAAGAAAGTCCTTCTTATATATGTCCAAGCATCCACTACAATATACATCGCATGTACAGTAATGGCCTCTAGGGCATACATATAACTAACAGAAGGACATTCTTAAGTACTTGAGAAGCACTAAAGAAATGTTCTCGGGGTTTTGGTAACGGTGAACTCAAGTGGGAGTCCTTTACCAATTCGCGATTCCAGAGTGATAAGGTCGACTGAAAGTCAGTCACAGGCTTTGTCTTTTACCCTCAGTGGAGGAACGGTATGTTAGGAGAGTTCCGAGCTAGATACCGTGGCAATCTAGACGATAAAGGCTGAATACATCACTATCAACGATGCTGCCAAAGTGGTTGTCTGGATATTTCTTGTTCATGAGATGAACATGGTTCCTACCATTGAGAGTCCAATAACTGTTATTGTGACAACAATGGAGTTGTGGCTTTAGCCTAGGAACACCGGTCCCATCAGCGATCCAGACATATTCTGAGGACAGTATCACCTGATCAGGGAGATGGTTGATCTCTAAAGGATCGAGGTAAGGAGAGTTGACGCGAAGGATAACACTGCGGATCCACCCACAGAGGGCTTTGTTGGAGATAGTGCCCTCAGAGTCAATTATTGGATCACAGGCACGTGATTGCAATGATTGAAGGAGGACCTGTCCCAGTACGACAGTCTTACTCAAGATGATAGTATGCTATCTGGTTTATCTTTATCATCGTGTACTGCTTTAGGTGACCTTACGAGTCGCTATTACACGTTGATAGAGCCCCTAGGATTCTTTCTTGACTACCAGCAGTATGAGGGCGATCATATACGTGAGAGCTGGAGTCTATAAGCACATCCTTAAAAGGTCCCTAGTCGTGGGAGTTTCGAGACTGGGCATCGATACTCCATTAGTAGACTAGCGTATACAGTCGAGACCCCGACGAGGGGCGGTGGCTGGTCTCACAAGCCATTGGTGTCAGTTGGTTCACCAAAGATGTATACAGGTGCTCATTGGGTTATGAGTACACCGGACAGGACTCGCCGGGAGCCTGCTAGTTGGGATTATACCAGACGTCAGATAGCAGTTCCCTGGTGACATATGTACAGGTTAGTTCATCGACCTGAGATCGTCATTTGTCTCGTGTGAGTTCCCACTGTGCTTTGATTACTACCCTACCACGGCTCAAAGGAGTCGTGCAAACAGGTTTTAGTTGGATACAGTCCCGAGCCACATGGAGACAGTGAGCGGATCTGCAGGGGTTCGTCTCTCCCGGTATTGGGGGTGAGGTCGCGCTGTGTCTAGGAGAGCCATTGCACAAAGCCCTCGGCCGAGGCAGGAGATTTACTGGTAGGTATTCCAGTAGTATCTCAGGGTGTTCTGGGCTACACTCCGACACGACTTGTACCGCTTTTGGGGGTCTGACTTTTACCAACCCCCTAGGCCCGCCATGCGATACTCATAAACGAACGGGCCGGACTGTACGGATATTGTCACTGACAGGCTCAGTAGGGTGTCAGGATGAGTCCGCTCATCGACGTCCCTTTTGGTCAATAGCTGGTGGCCCGTCACGTATGGCTGATACCTCTGGCGTGCTAGTGGTTAAATCCACAGCCATAGTATTGACGAGTCTTTAGAGTCCACCACACACAGACAGTTACTCAAGTTTCGGGCGAAACGCTGTAGAGGCCGTATGGAGATATGGCAGGGTTCGATCAGATACGTGCGGTATTGCACGGATCGTGATCGGACGGATTTTACTAGCCGGCTTTGGTTTAAGCCGGATCCTAGTATTAGACAGTGTAGATTTTGTCTCTTTGCATTTATATTCAGTGGGAATACAAATGCGGGCATGTATTTGCAGTAGCGGGGTTTTCCTGTAATTTATTACGGGATCAGTTTTCTGAAGTTGCCAGTTTGCATTCCGTTCCGGTCGGTTTTCCTTTGTTTCTTCACGGCTGGACTTTCCGATGGAGGGGGTTATTTGCAAGTGTGCAAATACCATTTTGTGGAGGGTTTATTTGTGAAATGGGAGATTATGATAGCATCATTTGATACCATTCTTTTCTATCATCATTTTCTTGCTTTATGTTGATTTGAATTGATTTGATATTGTTATGATGGTCTTTGGATGTGGTCACCTCTTTGATCTCCTACACTCACCTCCCTTGTTGAAACCCACCCCATTCTTATGTGTGGCCGGCCACTTGAGAGAAGAGGAGGGATTCATTTTTTGTAGGGTGATATCTTCATCTCATTTCATTTTTCCTTTGCTAGAAAATTGTTTCCATACATTTCTCCATAGTTCATTCTTTGATTCCTCCATCAAGGCAACTTCACAACCCCTAGAGACAATGCTACTACACTTAGCCTACAGCATCCTTGGACGCGTCGGCTAGCCAACTTCGCGCCCGAGTTGCCTCGGTCAAGAGGTGGGAGCCCGTAAAAGATTCCGGCTACGTGGTGCCCTTTCCGACGAGGAGTTGACGGACGGAGATTCCGCGGGAGATCGGAGTGGAGACGAAGACCGAAGGACACGGATCGCTCGGTATATCTCTCACCCCATCTCTTGTTAGCTAGTACAGGTTAATGGTTACGATCCGGGTATATTGTCCGCGGTAGCGCCGGTTAAAGTTAAAGAAAAATTTTGATTCCGCATTTTGGCCTCGAGTAGAAGGCCGGGGCGCTGCCGTGGCGCAACAGGCTTTCCCTAGAGAGACTTTTATATGGGGCATTGAGTATGGGATACTACAACAAATGGCCTCAGTACAAGTGGGAGATTGTTAGTTATATGTATGCCCTAGAGGTCATTATTGTACATATGATGTATATTATAGTGGATGCTTGGACATATATAGGGAGGACTTTCTTGCTCGACATGATAGTATGCTATCTGGTTGCACTTTATCTTAACATGTACATTTATTGTCTCTCTATTACATGTTGATAAAGCCCTTAGGATGAGTACTTGACTACCAGGATTATGATGCAGATCATCCTAGTGGGGCAGAGGTAGTCGGTAAGTACATCCTTCAAATGTTCCTAGTCGTGGGAGTATCGAGACGGGGCATTGATATTCCAGAGTAGACTAGCGTATACGCCTCTCGACCCATATGATGGGCGATGAATGATCCCATATCCATTGGTGTTTGACATCAGAGATGGTATACGGGTGCTCAGTGGAGACTGGGTACACTGAACTAACTCGCCGAGAACTCCTAGATGGTATTATACCTATCGTCAGATAGCAGTTCTCCGGTGACACTGGTACAGGTTAGTCTTTCGACCCAAGATCGTCATAGAGTCTTGTGTGATTCCCACTGTACTTTGATTTCCACCTTACCACGTTCAAGAGATCGTGAAAAACGGTGTTTTTTGGGTACAATCCCGAGTCACATGAAGGCAATGAGCTATAGGAGGGGATTTCGTCTCTCCCGGTATTGGGGGTTGATGTCGCGCTATGCTTGATTGGCCATAACAGGCAATCCCTGGCCAGGGTTGCTGAGATTTACTGGTAAGTGCTATCAGTAGTTTCTCGAACCGTTATGGGCCTCATATCGGCATGACTTATCAGGCTATTGGGGTCTGACGTTTACCACCCCCAGGCTGTGATATGCGACATATCTGACGAAGAGACCAGACTGTACGGTAGTGTTACTTATTGTATTCGCAAGAGTATGAGCAGGCTTGCTTGTTGATCTTCTGATCGCTCAATACCCGGGTGGCCGTTACGTTTAGCAGACCGCTGACGGCTTATGGGTGACTGATATGATCACCACCTACTGCCGTCGTATTGATGAGTCTTTAGAGTCGCACACAGAGGTTTCCTAGCTCAGGTGAAACGAAGTAAGAGCACATATGTGATAAGTACGGGACCGAGATTAATACGTGTATGTGATCCGTATTCTATTCTCGCGATATGTGATATCGGTCGGTTATATGTGATATAGCCGGGCTGTCGAATCAAGTGTTGATTTGATAAGTTGATACATTTGATATTAGTCGGTTGTATGTGATATAGCCGGATTATTAAATCATGTGTTGATTTAATAATTTAATGTATAATTATATATTTGATATATTAACTTACATTAACTAATATTAGCTCACTTAAGATTTTTTTCTCACTTGTGTACACTTAGTATATATGTGATATATATTAATGTACATTCTTTTGTGTCATGCTAGATGATACATAAGACATGGGTGTACGAGACTCACACCATGCTTATAATAATGATGGGTTTTATTTATTTAAAGTAAATCAAAATTATTTGGAAATTATTCACATGGTTAGAAACTTGGAGAAGCTTGTAGTGACTATTGACTTAGTCCACTAATTTTGTTTTACTTGAGATATTTGTTAACCCAACCATTATCCCAAGCCATGGTTAAGTCTCTACATGAGTTAGTATGAGATATTATCTCACCCATGGTTGCTATTCTCACCATGTGATTCATTCTACACTTTCCCTTTTCCATGGTTGCTTTTCTTCATCTCCTTCCTCAAGCTTTCTAGCTTTTTGGGAGGTGAAGAAAATGAGTGAGAAAATAATTTAGATATCCAAATTGCAGTTATCGGTCAATTTCTAAAACACATAACATGGTCTACAGATATCCAAATTGAACAAACTCAAGTATTTTAGATATCTACATCGAAATATCTAGATTTTATTAGTTTTAAGTTTTTACTTAAAACCGACGTAAACTATAGAAAACCGCGTTACAATATTAAGCGACGAATCTGGACAGAATCTGTCCTGATTCACACACTGTTTTTAAATTAGATATAACTCAAACTCCCGATGTCCGTTCGTGACAAACTTTGGATGTGTAGATGCATAATTGATAGATCTATAATTTTATGTATATTAGATTACTTATAAATGCATGAAATAACATGATATAGGCTTTGCAATATAACATATAGTTACTGTCCAGAAATCTGAATTTCTGTTTTAAACGCTGATGTTAGAACGGTCATAACTAGAACTTCAGAAATCCAAATCACGCGAATCTTGGTGTTTTGGATAAATAAATTGAAATACCTACAATTTTCTAATAATCTTTGTAAGCTGAAACCTGATGAAAATTAACTCAAACCGCGTTTTAAAAATATATGACGGTGCTGAACAGATTCTGATCTGTTTTGCGCGACAATACGAAAACAGATATACCTACGAAACCGGTAGTCGTATTTATGTGAAACTGGAACTCATGCATGAAAAACACTTATAGCAATATTTTTGTTTATATTTCCGCATTCGTTCGACTTTATTAATTAGTCGTACATAATATTTCTTTACAGCATTGTTTATGGTAGTTACTTGAATAATATACTTGACTCATTTCATACTATTCGAACATGTATACATATTTATCTCGATCATTAAATTGTTGTATGTACATAAAGACGATAATTAAATACTTGAGTTGTATTTTGAAAACTATACAAAATTATTTTTACATAAAACCCCCTCAAGTTAAATAAATTACAATAAGGACCCTAGTAAATATAGGTTTAAGCGGTACCAGTCTCTTGAGCCTCAGGGAGCCGGAGATATGTATGCTTGCCTATCTAAGGTAGAAAATCTAACAAACGTTGTTATCAATACGGTAATCGTCTTTGAAAAAGACACAAATCTTGCCGTCCATGTGCAGCAGTTACCGATAACACCAAAACTTAATTTAGGATTCAATTTCTTTTCTAATTGTCTGACTCAGACTGAGTCTCAATATAATCATTCTGACTTAAATATGATTCAAGTATCAAACTACAATTCAATATGAATCCATGAATCCATATATTCAATCTATACAATCTATATAACTTGACCGAACCGAATCATGGATATATTCCATTTACATGATTATCCAGTACCTCCATTTCTATTTATACGATATCATGGTTTCGGCAAGTCTTCCATTTACAATACAAGTCATCCATCTGTACAATCTATAATACAAGACAATACAATTTACAATTCAAACAATACAAACAATACAACTAAGACATCGCGGGGTTTATAAGGGTTAGATTGGTACGGAAGGTGTTAGAAGTGGCACGAGACTGCAAGATTTAAGACACCTAACCTGTATTCCATTGCTGTTGTACCGTGGCATAAACGGTTCCTTGTACATTCCGTTCTCCTTAGTCTCTGGTCTACTGAGACTCCTCTTGTATACACTGGCCTTTTCTGTACCAAGTTACAAACAACAGCGTTAACAATATAATACAACTTTAAAAGTTACACTCTCACTGTCTAATCTATTTCTTCCTTATCTTTGAGACTTACCGAGCGATTGTTCGCTGACGACATTTCTTCTCTTTCTTCTTTGGAATGTTGTCAAGTGATTCGGACCTTCAGGAGATCGAGCCCACCATCGAAGCTTTGGACCAGCTAGTTTATGACCCAGAGCTCTAGATACTTGTACTTTTCATTTCAGTACTTTCCATTTCTGTTATGCCACTGTTTAGGCATTGCTTTTCCTTCCATGTATTTACTTTTCGATGTACTGTAAAAGAATGTTAATAAATAAAGTTGATGTTCATTACATTTGTCTCTTGTGTATATTTCTTTTATATTTCTTAGATACACTTAGCCTATTTACTTCAGAGTAAATACGTAGCGGCCCCGTCGCGTCCTCTGCCCGTACACTGGGAAGCTGGGCGTGACAGGGAGTTGATGTTGCACTATGCTCGATTGGCTATAACAGTAAGTCTCTGGCCAGGGCTGATGAGATTTACAGGTAAGTGTTATCAGTAGTTTCACGAACCGTTATAGGCCAAACATCGGCATAACTTATCAAATTACTGGGGTTTGACGATTCCATCCCTAGACTCGATATACGATATATCAGATGAAGAGACCGGACTGTACGGTAAGTGTTACTTATAGGCTTCATGGGAGTTTGGACAAGCTTGCTTGTGTTGGGTTATGATAGCGCCCCGGCCATCTACCGTGGCTGGTGCGGAACAAAAATTGGCGTTTAAAATTTTTGGGGCTAAAAAATCCGTCAAGATCGAACCATAAACCTTTACTAGCTAACAAACAAGAGCTAAACTACTGAGATAGAGATGTTATACCGAACGATCCGTGTCCTTCGATCTTCCACCATCATCCCAAGCTTTTTGAGGTGTCCTGAACTGAACTTGGTCGCCGGTTCTCCTTCGTCGATGATGATCCATTCGAGGGATGTAGCTTATGGCTCTAGCCCCACATCAAAACCAAGTGAAGAAACTAGGGATTCTAGGTTGCTAATCTAGAATTCTTAGGATGTAATGAGTGTTCCAAGTCTTTATCTATCTCACCTCCTCTCTTAATTCTCAACTCATGAGATTGTAGAGATGAGGTTAAGCTTGAAGGTGGAGGAAACCATGAAAAACCTAGAGAGGAGAGTGAAGCTAATGGTGAAGAGATGAAAAACCCAAGTGAGAAAAATGAGCCATCCATATGAGATAAAATGATCATGCTTGGTTTTGTAAAACATTTCTTTTCATTTTAATATCAAGCCCATGCTTGAATAGTTTGCACAAATGAATTAATAATTCATTTGTGCATACTATGCAAGCATGGGTCTCACCATACTCCCCTCTCTCAAATATCCACCTCATTATCCATCTGAAGTAAATGGTCAAACCCAAAATGAGGTGTCAACCTTCTAGAATGTTTTCCGTAAAAAATACAGATTACATTCTACTGTATTTACATACCTATATTCGTACCGAAATATAAATACCCGAAGAGATAGAATAACACAAAGAACATAATACTAAAATATACATATCGAAATACATATACGTAAATTATCAAATCAATACTTGATTTAATAATCCGGCTCAAACCCAAGCCGGCTAGTATTATCAACTTTCCGATCGAATGTCCTGATACATAGTACAATCAATCGATCTGAACCCTGCACGTATCCAATACGGCTACTACATCATTTCTCCAGAACCAGGAAAACCCTCTGTGTGGGACTCTAAAGACTCGTCAATACGCTGACAGTGGGTTTTGTAAGTCCGTGTTGCCCATCCCGGTGCTTACGGGAGGCGGAAAACATAATAAAAAAACGGATTTTTAAAGACTTAGGCAACATGGACTTTGCTTGTGAGGATCTTTGCTAAACGAAAGCTAGCTAACCCTAACTACAAAGTAGCTAAGTGATGAAAGGTTATACCTTTGGTCTTTAGTCCTTCTCTCCTTGCTCCTAGGAATGGTAGAAAGAGTTCACCTTGCTTGTCTTCTCCCGTCAAAGAAAGATCCACTTGAAAGCCACCACCTTTAGCTTCAACTCCAAGCTAGGAGTAACTAGAGTGCAAGAAATGCTAAGACTTGAACCCTAGAAGAGAGTAGAGAGGATCAAGTGAAGATTTTTCTCAAGCTTTTTGTTTCTCAACACATGAGAGGGAGAGAGCTTGAGGGAGAGGATGAACAAGAGAGAGAAATGATATGAGAGAATGAGAAAATAATAGAGCTCTTCTCACTAATATGTGTGAATTAATTTAATTGAATAATTAGCTAGATAATTATCATGGTAAATCATGACATGACCATTATCATTTCAAATTGCAAAGATCAAAAAGCATCTTCCAAAAGAAATTATGATGGTCAAAGTGTCAACCTTGGTCAACAAGTCAAAGAAGTCAAAAGGTCAATAACCACAACCATGGATAATTATCAAACTAATTACTAATTAACAATAACACACACATAAATATTAGGGTTAATAAAATGACAATAGCCATTAACCCTAATCAAGGTCCTCTCCCTCAATCTCAAGCAACTGTGCATACGCACCCGCATTCGTGATCCGAGGAACACGAACACAATGAGAAAAACCAATCTCTAATCATATACTAGGATCCGGCTTAAACCAAAGCCCGCTAGTATAAACTGTCCGGACAGCAAACGTGCACAAGTGCGCGGATGCGAACGAACCCTGTCGCAAAACCATGCGACCTCTACTCATTTTGCCTAAAGGCGAATAGCTCTCTGTGTGGGACTCTAAAGACTCGACACTACGCTGGCAGTGGGTTTAACCACAGACCGCAAGCGGCACTAGCTGTACGTAACGGTCCCCAGGTAGATGTCGATAAGAAGACTGACGAGGTGAACCCCATCTGCACTCCTACTGAGCCTGTATGTGACAATCTCCGTACAGTCCGGTCTGTTCGTCTGATACATCGCATGGCGGGCCTAGGGGAGTGGTGAACGTCAGTCCCCTAATAGCGGTACAAGTCGTGTCGGAGTGTAGCCCAGAACACCCTGAGATAACACTGGAAACCTACCAGTATATCTCGCTTGCCCTGGCCAGGGACTACTCGTGTAATGGCTCTCCTGGACACAGCGCGATGTCAACCCCCAATACCGGGAGAGACGAATCCTGTCTAACCGTCACTGCCTCCAAGTGCTTCGGGACTGCACCCAAAAACTACCTGTTTGCACAGCTCTTTTGAGCCGTGGTAGGGTAGTAATCAAAGTGCAGTGGGAACACACTCGAGGCGAAGTGACAGTGTCAAGTCAGCGGACTAAGCTGTACTCATGTCACCTGGGAACTGATAACTGACGATAGGTATATTACCAACCAACAGTTCCCGACGAGTCCTGTCCAGTGTACTCGTAACCTAACGAGCACCCGCATACTATCCCAAGTACGACGTACTAACGGCTGTGGGACAGACCGTCTCCCACACTGGGATGAGAAGCGCATACGCTAGTCTACTCCGGAGTATCGATGCCCTGTCTCGATAGTCCAACGACCAGGGACCTGTATAAGGATGTGCTTATAGATTACCCAGCTCCCACGAGTGCGAGCGCCATCACAACGCTGGTAATCAAGCAAAGATCCTAAGGGCTCTACTAATATGTATACCAGCAATATGCTAAAAGAAACACATGCACATATTAAAGCAGAGACAAACCAAGTAGCATACTACCATTTCGAGCAAGATTGTATATACAACTGTGAATATCCCAAGCTTCCATTAAGTAATATACAAACTAGTATGATACAGTAATGGCCTCTAGGGCATATACACTAACAATCTCCCACTTGCACTAAGGCCATGTACTGGCGTATCGAAGACCTATCATCTCGATCAGCCGCTCGAACTGAGTCTGGGGTAGGGCCTTCGTGAATGGATCTGCTGTGTTATCCTCTGATGCAACTCTCCGGACCTCGATCTCCTGGCGATCTACGATCTCCCTGATCAGGTGATACCGCCTTAAGATGTGTCTGGATTTCTGATGGGACCTGGGTTCCTTCGCTAAAGCTATAGCCCCGTTGTTGTCGCAATACAGAGGTATTGGGTCAACAATGGACGGAACCACCTGAAGTTCTTTCAAGAACTTCCTCATCCAGACAGCTTCTTTTGCGGCATCAGATGCAGCGATGTATTCCGCTTCCATAGTCGAGTCAGCAACGGTTTCCTGTTTGGAGCTCTTCCAACACACCGCCCCTCCATTGAGGGTAAAGACAAAACCCGACATGGACTTGGAATCATCCTTGTCACTCTGGAAGCTGGAGTCAGCAAAGGCCTCAACCTGCAGGTCTTTTCCGCCATACACCAAGAACATCTCCTTAGTCCTTCTCAGGTACTTGAGAATGTTCTTTACTGCTATCCAATGTTTCTCCCCAGGGTTTGACTGATACCTGCTTACCACACTCAGTGCATAAGCCACATCCGGTCTGGTACACAACATCGCATACATTATAGAGCCTACCGCAGAAGCGTAGGGTATAATAGACATGCGATCCCTCTCCAAATCAGTCTTGGGAGACATCTCTTTTGAGAGGGTGATCCCGTGACAAGCCGGTAGATTACCGCGCTTGGAATCTTCCATACTGAATCTCTTCAGTATGGTGTCGATGTACCTGGACTGCGAGAGTCCTAATATCCTCTTGGATCTGTCACGGTAGATCCGGATACCCAGAATGTAGGAGGCATCACCCAGGTCTTTCATGGAGAACCTGTGTGACAAGAACCCCTTGACAGATTGTAGCATAGGAATGTCATTTCCTATTAAGAGAATGTCATCCACGTATAAAACGAGGAATACTACAATTCTCGCTACAAATCTACAATAGATGCATGGTTCATCTGGATTTTTGATAAAGCCAAATTCTTTGACCGTCTCATCAAAACAGATGTTCCAACTCCGCGATGCCTGCTTGAGTCCATAAATGGACTTGAGCAACTTGCACACCTTTCCGCTGCTCCCACCCTGAATGAAACCCTCTGGCTGATCCATATAGACACACTCTTCTAAATGACCATTTAGAAAAGCTGTCTTTACGTCCATCTGCCAAATCTCATAATCGTGGAAAGCAGCAATGGCAAGAAGGATCCGAATGGATTTCAGCATAGCTACTGGAGAAAAGGTTTCGTCATAGTCCAAACCAGGTCGCTGACGAAAACCCTTTGCTACCAGTCTAGCTTTATAGGTCTCAACCTGTCCATCTACACCAATCTTCCTTTTGAAGATCCACTTGCATCCTACGGGTTTTACCCCGTCTGGAGCAATGTCCAACGTCCATACCTTGTTGGTGTACATGGACTCCATCTCGGTCCGCATTGCATCCAGCCATTTTACCGAGTCGACGCTCTGAATGGCTTGCTGGAAGCTAGTAGGTTCATCACAATCCAGGATGCAGTCTTCTCTATCCCCGTCAATGAGAAAACCGTAGTATCTCTCGGGCGGATGAGACTGCCTACTACTCCTGCGGAGTGGCATAGGAATGTCCTGTTCTTTCGAACCTGCTGGTTCCTCTAAACTTTCAGTAATGGTTTGTGGTTCTGGAATTTCTTCCAGTTCTACTGCGCTCCCGCTTATCTGATTTTCTAAAAACTCAGTTTCCAAGAAGCGGGCATGACGAGAAACAAGGACTTTTTGCTCCTCTGCGTAATAGAAGAGATACCCCTTGGAGTTCTTTGGGTATCCCACAAACTTGCACTGTACTGAGCGTGCCTCGAGCTTGTCCGCATGCTGCTTTTTTACAAAAGCTGGACATCCCCATGTCTTAAAGGATTTAAGACAGGGTTTCTTCCCACTCCACATCTGATATGGTGTGGTAGGCACTGTTTTAGTAGGAACTTGGTTCAAGAGATGTGCAGCTGTTTCCAGTGCATAGCCCCAGAAAGATCGCGGTAACTCAGCCTTACTCATCATGGACCGTACCATATCCAATAGGGTTCGGTTCCGTCTCTCCGATACACCGTTGTGTTGCGGAGTGTATGGAGGAGTAAGCTGAGAGAGAATTCCATTCTCTTTTAAGTAATTCAGGAATTCGGCACTTAAGTATTCTCCTCCTCGATCCGATCTTAGGATCTTGATACTTTTGCCGGTTTGTTTCTCCACTTCACTCTTATATTCCTGGAACTTTTCAAAGGCCTCGGACTTATGTTTCATTAAGAAGACATAACCGTACCTTGAAAAATCATCCGTAAAAGTAATGAAGTAAGAGTAACCGCTTCGCGCATGTGTAGACATTGGACCGCACACGTCGCTGTGTACGAGTCCCAAGAGCTCGCTCGCTCTTTCTCCGTGTCCAGTGAACGGAGCCTTTGTCATCTTTCCCATGAGACAAGATTCACAAGTGGCATAAGACTGATACTCGAACGGATCCAAGTATCCTTCTTTATGTAACTTAGTCAACCGTGTCTCATTGATGTGACCCAGTCTACAATGCCATAAGAAAGCCTGATTAATATCTGGAGACTTTCTTTTGTGTGTATTCTGGATATTGAAAACCTGTGGTTGGTTTAAAACGTAAATACCGTTGTTTAATGTACCTGACCCAATCAAAACTTGATTAAGGTGAATGTTCACTACATTGCTTACAAATGCAAATTCATAACCTTCTTTAGATAATAAAGATACAGAAATGATATTACAGGTTGCATTTGGTACATAATAACAACTACGCAAAACCAAAAAGTGTCCATCAGATAATCCCAGGTGATATTCCCCCACGGCCTCTGCATCCATGCTAGCACCGTTCGCAACTCTGAGGGTCATGTCACCTGCCTTCAAAACTCTACGCTTTCTCAACGCCTGCAAAGAATTACAGATATGAGATCCTGATCCGGTATCCAATACCCAGGAAGTAGAGTTTATTGATAGACAATTTTCAATAACATACACACCTGAAGCTGAAGCTGCAACTCGCTTCAAATCCTGTGTTCTGGCTTTCCAAGCCTTGCAATCTTGTTTCCAGTGACCACTTTTGTGACAATAGAAGCATTCTTCCTTCCCCACCAGCTTCCCCGCTACCTTTGTTGCTTTACCCTTTCCCTTCGTATCCACTTTACCGACACCGCCTCTTGGTTTGGCGGGGGCTTTCTTCTTCTTGCCCTTGGCTTTCGCCCTGGACCTAGAAGAGGAAGATCCTCCTACAAACAAAGTGGATGTCTCCCTACCCTTCTGTAGGGTGCCCTCAGCAGTCCTCAACATGTTCAGAAGTTCGGCAAGTTCAACCTCCTTTCCTTGCATGTTGAAGTTAAGAATGAACTGGGCGTAAGTGGAAGGAAGGGACTGGAGAATCAAATCGGTATAGAGTTCATTCTCCAACGTGGTCCCAAGGTCCGCGAGCTCCTCTATGTAGCCGATCATCTTAAGCACGTGGTCCGCTACCGATGATCCGACGGCCAACCTTGCCGAAAAGAGCTTCTTCGACACTTCGTATCTAGCGATACGAGACTGCTCTCCATACAGTTCTTTTGTATGGAGAAATATGGACTCTAGGTCCATATTCTCGTGCCTCCTCTGATGGCCGTTGTCCATCGAGGCTAGTACGAGGCATCTGGCCCTCGCGCAATCTATCTCCCATGTCTTACGGATTTCAACATCCGCGACGCTGGAGGTGGGACCTGGGACAGGGGGAGCTTTGGTGGTAAGTATATACCCCAGCTTGTCATATGTGATAGCCATCTTGACATTCCTGAGCCAATCTTTGTAGTTTGGCCCTGTCAATATGTTTTTATCTAATAGTAACTTAAGTCCGGTCATCTTGAATGGTCGCTGCAATTAGGAGAGAGAAAAGAAACACTTTAGCATGATGCTCTTGCAAGTTTAGAGTGGTTTTTAGTTTGTCTAAACTAGATGGCTCCCACTGTCTCTCGAATCCCTTCTCAAACCGTAAAGAAAAGGATTAGCCGGGATCATTCTCACCGTACAATACTTGCTTAACCGTTCAGCCAGGCCAGTGTCGGTACTTCGAGGGAGGTTTTCCAACGCTTTCGCGAAGTTCCTTAATTAAGTAACCTCTTTTCCCTGTGGGCGTAGCCCCGCTAACACCTTTCTAGGCACCTACTAGGTTTATAGCATTGATCGTTAAGTGAGAGTTTTCCCGAGGAGTAGCATATACTCACAGTAGGATCGGGATCCAAATATCATCGTGTGATAAAACCGAAGGAATCCTACCAGAATCATCACACTCCAAATGGTATGCAAATCTAGCAAGTTTCAGTACTTATGAAACTCCCGATGTGGATTTTTGCCCCATGCTCTTATGACCTTGACTAAGGCCAACAAATCATAAGTCACATGTCAAGTTCTACCCGTCGTTATCCAGGTTAATTTGAACCCACCCGTATCCACCCTTGACTATGGCCAACAAGGCAATACGACTGTCTCAAACCAACGCATTCTATCTATGCAACATATGAATACCCACCAGCTACCAAACACTGTGCCTTGACTAAGGCCAACAAACACAGCTTGAATACCGTTGAATTTTCATATGAAACGACGGAGGGCTACGGATGGTTTTGGCGAAACCGTGAACGTAGTGAACTTGATATAATCGATGGAACAAGATAGCTTTTAAAAGGAGTGGTTCAAGCTCCGCGTTTAAAAGTTTAGTTTTTGAAAGGAACCGAGTGGTTTTCAAAGTGTTCCAATCGACTTTTACTTGGTTTATTTCTTGCATTAGTTCTTTTAATGCGTCCCATCATTTAATCCTACCATTGCAGAAAACAACCAAAATATGACGTACGCTTATGCCATTCGCATTCGCCACGGGGCCCCGTCATCACCCGTTAGGTTACTTAACTAACGACAGAGCGGGGGCTGGGCTAGCGCGGCTGTAAAACATAAGCAACGCCTAAATAGTTATTATATATAAATATATAGCAATGATAGACATTACAGATCACAGATGAATACATTGGATATACTAGGAATCCGCAATGCGTTCGAGCCTGC
Organism: Agapanthus africanus; assembly: GCA_030015575.1. Lineage (NCBI taxonomy): Eukaryota > Viridiplantae > Streptophyta > Magnoliopsida > Asparagales > Amaryllidaceae > Agapanthus > Agapanthus africanus. Next base: position 97,227,622 of record CM057337.1, read on the forward strand.
AACGCAAAGCGGATTACACGGTCGCGGTGAACAGCCAATACCCCACCCAAGACCCCTACGGGTGCGGCAAACTACCCTCCAAGCACCCGAAGCGAAGCAACCTCCCTCACCACCGTGAGTAGGCCACTCGGCACTTCGAGATACCCGGTAGTTTGTGCACCCCCTCCATGGGTCTATCCTAGGAGCAAAAACAGTAAAAAGAATTATACAATGACGGCTACAACCCCGACCCGGTTGTGCGGCCATACAAAGAATATTATTACATCAATTTACATGTTACAAATGAATGAAAGAAAAACAACGCTCATCTCACATCCACCCCGGCCATTCACCCGCGACAATCCAATCCATTCATATCCACAAACCAATAACAATCACAGATCATGTATAACCCCGACTAATCGTCTTATAGCGATTAGCCGACGTTCAATACATGCAAGCATTACAGATATAACCGATGTAGTTAAAGTGTAGTGAAGTTCCGAAAAAATACGGATTTATAGGCCCCCAAAAGTAAATTTTAGTTCTGGAAAATCTGGGCACATATAATATATCCTAAAAATCCCAAAACCAACACAGAAACATACTGCACCAAAAACGATGCAGAGAGGTGACAAGACGGCCGCGCTTCCGCGGCAAGAGCTTCCTTATGCCGCGGAAGCGCGGTCCTCTAGACTCCTCTCTGGTTCGTCTTTGGTGGTATTTCACACAAAACCCTGAGATAATTTTTGAAGTATAAAGTTTTTTATTTTGACCAGAAAAAAAAATAACAGAAACTAGGGTTTTTCGAGTTTGGTTTTTCGATTTTCCGGTTTCGAAACTTCGTTACACTTAACTACTTAGCTAGTTTAGGTTTAGTTAGGCTCTGATACCACTGTAAGTCCGTGTTGCCCATCCCGGTGCTTACGGGAGGCGGAAAACATAATAAAAAAACGGATTTTTAAAGACTTAGGCAACATGGACTTTGCTTGTGAGGATCTTTGCTAAACGAAAACTAGCTAACCCTAACTACAAAGTAGCTAAGTGATGAAAGGTTATACCTTTGGTCTTTAGTCCTTCTCTCCTTGCTCCTAGGAATGGTAGAAAGAGTTCACCTTGCTTGTCTTCTCCCGTCAAAGAAAGATCCACTTGAAAGCCACCACCTTTAGCTTCAACTCCAAGCTAGGAGTAACTAGAGTGCAAGAAATGCTAAGACTTGAACCCTAGAAGAGAGTAGAGAGGATCAAGTGAAGATTTTTCTCAAGCTTTTTGTTTCTCAACACATGAGAGGGAGAGAGCTTGAGGGAGAGGATGAACAAGAGAGAGAAATGATATGAGAGAATGAGAAAATAATAGAGCTCTTCTCACTAATATGTGTGAATTAATTTAATTGAATAATTAGCTAGATAATTATCATGGTAAATCATGACATGACCATTATCATTTCAAATTGCAAAGATCAAAAAGCATCTTCCAAAAGAAATTATGATGGTCAAAGTGTCAACCTTGGTCAACAAGTCAAAGAAGTCAAAAGGTCAATAACCACAACCATGGATAATTATCAAACTAATTACTAATTAACAATAACACACACATAAATATTAGGGTTAATAAAATGACAATAGCCATTAACCCTAATCAAGGTCCTCTCCCTCAATCTCAAGCAACTGTGCATACGCACCCGCATTCGTGATCCGAGGAACACGAACACAATGAGAAAAACCAATCTCTAATCATATACTAGGATCCGGCTTAAACCAAAGCCCGCTAGTATAAACTGTCCGGACAGCAAACGTGCACAAGTGCGCGGATGCGAACGAACCCTGTCGCAAAACCATGCGACCTCTACTCATTTTGCCTAAAGGCGAATAGCTCTCTGTGTGGGACTCTAAAGACTCGACACTACGCTGGCAGTGGGTTTAACCACAGACCGCAAGCGGCACTAGCTGTACGTAACGGTCCCCAGGTAGATGTCGATAAGAAGACTGACGAGGTGAACCCCATCTGCACTCCTACTGAGCCTGTATGTGACAATCTCCGTACAGTCCGGTCTGTTCGTCTGATACATCGCATGGCGGGCCTAGGGGGGCGGTGAACGTCAGTCCCCTAATAGCGGTACAAGTCGTGTCGGAGTGTAGCCCAGAACACCCTGAGATAACACTGGAAACCTACCAGTATATCTCGCTTGCCCTGGCCAGGGACTACTCGTGTAATGGCTCTCCTGGACACAGCGCGATGTCAACCCCCAATACCGGGAGAGACGAATCCTGTCTAACCGTCACTGCCTCCAAGTGGTTCGGGACTGCACCCAAAAACTACCTGTTTGCACAGCTCCTTTGAGCCGTGGTAGGGTAGTAATCAAAGTGCAGTGGGAACACACTCGAGGCGAAGTGACAGTGTCAAGTCAGCGGACTAAGCTGTACTCATGTCACCTGGGAACTGATAACTGACGATAGGTATATTACCAACCAACAGTTCCCGACGAGTCCTGTCCAGTGTACTCGTAACCTAACGAGCACCCGCATACTATCCCAAGTACGACGTACTAACGGCTGTGGGACAGACCGTCTCCCACACTGGGATGAGAAGCGCATACGCTAGTCTACTCCGGAGTATCGATGCCCTGTCTCGATAGTCCAACGACCAGGGACCTGTATAAGGATGTGCTTATAGATTACCCAGCTCCCACGAGTGCGAGCGCCATCACAACGCTGGTAATCAAGCAAAGATCCTAAGGGCTCTACTAATATGTATACCAGCAATATGCTAAAAGAAACACATGCACATATTAAAGCAGAGACAAACCAAGTAGCATACTACCATTTCGAGCAAGATTGTATATACAACTGTGAATATCCCAAGCTTCCATTAAGTAATATACAAACTAGTATGATACAGTAATGGCCTCTAGGGCATATACACTAACAGGTTTAACCACAAGCACGCCAGCGGCACTAGCTGTACGTAACGGCTACCCAGGTATTGAGCGAAAGGAAGGCCGACAAGCAAAATCATCCAAACCCCTACTGAGCCTGTCCATGTCAATATCCGTAAAGTCTGGTCTGTTCGTATAAGAGTATCGCATATCGAGTCTAAGGGGGTGGATAAAGTCAGACCCCTAATAACGCGATATTTCGTGTCGGTATGAAGCCCATCACCAACTGAGAAACTACTGATCTAAATCAGTAATTCTCATCTACCTTGGCCAAGGATTTCTGGTGATGGCCACCCGTGCACCGCGCGACATCAATCCCCAATACCGGGAGAGACGAATCCCCGACGATCCGTTCACTGCCTCCATGTGGTTCGGGACTGTACCCAATTAAAACCTGTTTGCACGACTCCTTTGAGCCGTGGTAGGGTAGTAATCAAAGCACGGTGGGAACTCACACGAGACAAATGATGATCTCAGGTCGACAGACTAACCTGTACACATGTCACCTAGGAACTGCTATCTGACAATAGGTATAATACCAACTAGAATGTTCCCGGCGAGTCCGTTCAGTGTACTCATAACCCAATGAGCACCCATATACTATCTTAGGTGACTGACCGACACCAATGGCTTATGAGACTGGCCACCGCCCCTCGTCGGGGTCTCGATAAGTATATACTAGTCTACTCCGGAGTATCGATACCCAGTCTCGAAACTCTCTCGACTAGGGACATTTAAGGATGTGCTTATAGACCACCCAGCTTCTACGTATATGCTCGCCATCATAATGCTGGTAGTCAAGCAAGAATCCTATGGGCTCTATCAACATATAATAGTGATTTGTAATACTATATAATGCATGTACATGATGATAAAGACAAACCAGATAGCATACTATCATTTTGAGTAAGACCGTTCTACCTATATAAGTCCTCCTTCAATCATCACAATCGCGTGCCTGCGATCACAATAATTGACTTGAGGGCACTATATCCAACAATCTCTCACTTTCACTTTAGGCTAATTATTGCGGTGTCACATACTCACAGCCCGTGTGATACCGAACACCCAACTTCTGTACTAATCAGTCTCACAAAACCTGTTTGTGAAACTATTGCATTCGAGAAATAGCCTCAGTGAGTGGATCCGCTCTAATGTTTCTATCTTTATCTCTCTATATCTCAACTTCGTGGAGAAAGACTATCTCCCGAAATGAGCAATACCTGTCTTAGAATTTGTCTGTATATCTGATGGGACCCAGTTCACAAATGAACTCCAAATCCAACAAACTTCTTAGACTGTATCATTCACTGAATTTAATCAGTATCCTACGCCATGCCTTCCACAGTATCCGCTTGGACCACCTGTCCAACATACTGCCCATCAAAAGAGGGAAAACTATAACTCAGATAGTCACTTTGTCATCCAGGTCACCTTGGAAGCCTGAAATGATAACCGCCTCCTGAAGGAGGCAGCCGTTACCATATACCAAGAACATCCACTTATGTTCATAACTGCTTCCCAACGTTTCTCCAAGATTGGATTAATATATGTTTATTGCAGCTAGTGCAAAAACAATATCTGGTGTGGTACTTGACATCTCATGAATTACTCAATTGCCTAAGCAAGAGATATGCCAATCATGCAAATCCCTCTCCTCATCAGTCTAGAAGACGTCTCTTTAGAGAGGGTGATTCTATCACTTGTGGGTACACCACTACGCCAGAAGTCATCCATTCTAAAACACTTTAGAATAGTGTCAAGTACCCAAATTAGGAAACTTCCCAAATATAGATCTAAAACCACAGATCTAGTGACCAGAATTCCTGATATTTTATCCAGATCTTATGTGGAGAAGCACCTTGTGACAACCACAGTATAACCGATCGTAGTATAGGAATATCACTTCCTATAAAGAGCATGTCATCCAAATACCAGGACATCACTCCCTACTACTTTCTTACCAGGTCCATCTGTTGTTCTGATGAAGTCAAACTCTATGACTGTCACATCAAAATTTAACGATCTATCTCCGCTATACCTGCTTTAGTCTATAAATAGATACAATCTACTTGCCCACTATGCTTCCGATGCTCCCATTGACCACAACAACCCTTTTGCAGAGTCATATACACGTGCACTATTAAAGCTAATTTAGAACGACGTTATACTCATCCTCTTGCCAAATCTCATAGTCTAGAACAGCAGCAGTAGCAAGTTTGGGTAATCAAAAATCTCCCTTTCACCATCTTTGAGAAGACCGAAGTACCTCTCGGGTGCCTGAGGTTACCCACCAAATCTTGCGGAGTGGCTAATGGATTGTCGAATCCAATTGAATCTTTAGGTTCTACTAAATTTTCAGTAATCGTTTGTGGTTCTGCAATCACTTCCAGTTTTACCATACTCCCACTAATGTTTTCTGAAAAGAATTCATTTTACTAAAATTGTGGCGAGTCAAGAACAATATAACTATTGATCTTCCAAATGGTAAAAAGTTAACCCCCGGCAAAGCCCGGAATAACCCACAAACTGCCATTACTGAAATTTGCCTAGAGTTTATCCAGATTCTGGTTTTAAGCATAAGCCGGACAACTCCATATACCTTAACATCGTTAAGATATGAATCCATTCTATATATCCAATATAGATTTAAAGGCATTACTTTAATTGGAACTAGATTCAAAAATCATGCGGCTGTTTCCAGTGCATATCAACCAAAAAGAAGAAGGCCATACAACATTACTCATCCAGGAATACATCCACGTATGAGTAACCTGAAAAAGAAGCATGTTCTCAAAACTTTTACTTACAACGGAATACCAAACACAAGTATCTACATTTTCGATCACCTTGAAGAATCCTGATACTTGCAACATATGGTTTTCTACTTTATTCTTATACCTATATCTTCTCAAAATCTGGACCTTGTATTTCAAGAAATACTTGTCTAAAACTAGAGAAGTCATGAGTAAACGGAATATAGTTTGAGTACCAACCCCTATGTCCTAACGGACACCGAACAACATACAATACTCTGTATAAGTCCACTGAGTTTAATAACTCAAACCCTGTGCGTCGTAGGTTGAAAACTGTGATATAGTTAAGAAGAATTACATTGCTGTTGAATGCACCTTACCTAACCATCAACTGATACAGGTAAATGTCATAGACATAATTTCAAAAAGTTATATCTCACTTTATAAAATAAACGTACATATATATCAGTTTAAAATTGGTGCATAACAATGGATATTCAAAACCAAATATTTTCCGTCAGGAAAAACCCATGTGATTTCCTTAAATATCACCAATTACAAAGAATTCCGATATATAGAGCATCTAATCACCCAATTCCCAATATCTTACTCCCACTCAGCATCTGTAACGCTATACAGATGTGAAAATCTAGTCTGGTAAATACATACCCTACAGTCAGAATTTAATTGGGAAATCAGTTTTCAATTAACATTGCACAGTCAAACATGAAAATGTTTCGAAGGGGTAGCCGTGTATTCCTAGTAATTCCTTTTTCACTATCCTGATTCATGACAGTAACCGTATTGTTTCCCCAATAAAAGAGCAAAGCTCTGTTCAAAACTCAAGAGGCAGCGCCTCATGTGTCTACCATGAGGGCGCCAGCGCCAGGGTTAAAAAACTCTTAAAAGAGCAAAGCTCTGTTCAAAACTTAAGAGGCTGTGCCTCACGTGTCTACCACGAGAGCGCCAGCTCCAGAGTTAAAAACTCTTATTGGCGCCGCACATACACAGCATGTGAGCGCCGACGCCTAATAGAATTAAATTCTACTCTATGTTAAACAGAGCCATTGGATCAAAAATCCAACGGAGATGATAAATCATCAGAATGCAGAATTAAATTCTGATTGAGGAAATATTCCTCAAATCTTTCTAAACAAGAAAGATTACTCTCTGTAAAACAGAGTACCATTGGATTAAAAATCCAATGGTGATTAAAGAATCACCGATCTACAGAATATATTCTGTATGGGAAAATATTTCCCTAATCTTGTTAAGAATAAGAAAAATACCTTCTGTAAAACAGAAGCTCTTGGATCAAAGATCCAATGGTGGGTAAAATCCCCAAATCAATTAAGATATCTCAATGAGAGATTTTTTCAACTAATCAACAGACCTACCTCTACTATATAAAGTACCCAAGACTTCAAGTCTAACACAGAGGAAACCCCTCATAAGCTTTGAGAAAAAAAAGAAAAAAGAAAGAAAGAACTCAGGAGTGCTTAGCACTCAGTGGGTGGCGCTCAGCGCCCAGCGTGCTACGTGCCCCTCACGTGGGCGCTATAAAATAAAGAGTGCTTAGCACTCAGTGGCTGGCGCTCAGCACCCAGCGCCTCACGTGCCCCTCACGTGGGCGCTACAAAATAAAGAGTGCTTAGCACTCAGTTGCCAGCGCTCAGCACTCAGTTGCCGGCGCTTAGCGCCCAACGCCTCACATGACCCCTACATGGGCGCCACAGAATATAAAGTGCTTGACACTCATCATTCAGCGCCTAGCGCCTCATGTGCTTCACACGTGGGAGCCATAAAGATTGCTCAGCACTCCATATAGAGACAAAAGAAAGAGAGTAAAGTGTGAGCGTCTGAACTCACATAAGTGCTCAGCACTTTTTGCAAGAAAAAGGGGACTGAGCCCACACCAGTGCTTAGCACTTCTTTTAAATAAAAGAAAATTGAGTGGGTCAAGCCCAAATTGGCCAGGTCCCTAATTCAGATCAACTGAGCCCATGGGTTCATTGCTTCCCAAACATGATTGATGATGTCCAAAATAATATTCATCCCACATCCCCCCAAGGAAATCGTAGTCTCAAAATACGACAATGATTTTTGGGTTGACCATCAACTTCATTTTTCCCTCGAATAGGGAAATTGGTTCAAGGGTATATCTCTCCACACCTCTGATACATGTCGTTGTAATTTCTCAACGTCTTCAGAGAGGCGGCGGGTCCCAACAACCAACTGCTTTTGGGTGCACTTTCCAAGCTGATGTGCACACCTTAAACCAAAACACACCCCAAATGGGTGTATCCCACAACATTGCCGTACATACTTTCACGTAACAAATACATGGGCATAAAATGGTGATCTGCAAACCGTAATGTCCTCAATCTACTACGGACCGTAACGTCCTCAAACTAAAACCTTCACCTCAAAAATGGAGATCTACGGACCGAAACGTCCTTAAACTAACAACGGACCGTAACGTCCTTAAATTAAAACAATGGAGCCCAAATGCTCTTTTGTTGGATCTTTATGATCCTAAAACCCCGTTAAGTAGATCTTAGTCTCAAATTGGACTAACATATTCTTAACAAAAATTTAAGTTGATCTTAATCTCAAACGAGATTAATGATCCTTAAATCAACCTAAAGCCAAATCTAAGATATACAGATTCCCTACGGGCGACTACATAAATTAGTCTTCGTATACAATCCACGGGCAACCAAAAATAAAACATACACACAAGACATGAAGTGAACTTCCGGAGCAGGAGAAAGTGGTTATCGTGATGCGGTACCGTAATTAATTGCAGGGGCTTGCGCCTGTAGGGAAGAGCGTTCCCACAATAAAAAACCCTCACAAACAAGGGGGAATCTGACGAAGTCTGCTACAACGGCCGCGTCCGTCCAAACCTCCGATACACGGTACCATAAATCAACTTGGTATCTTCGGAGAGTTGGACGGATAAACCCAAATAGCATCTGCCCCCAAATTCAGGCAAGACGATCCATCTCGGGTTTCGTCTATGTTTTCGGCGGCGAACACGTATATTGCTTTGCTCTTACTCCAATCCCTTTATATGTCTTTACTTATTACCTTCTGTACACCATTCTTAGGCTAATTGGTTTTCTTCCTTCCCTACCTTTCGGCACCGGCCTAAGGTTTGGAAGAAGACTATCCAATAAGCGTAATGGGTGTACACTCCTAATACCATAAGCCCACACAACCTGAGAGAAGGTAAACTAAAAAGACAACTCAATAATCCTATTCATTTTCTCCCGAACCGGAAACCATTCTCGAACTGAAACAAGTTCCTTCGAATTCGTATGTAACTATATTTTGGCATGTCTAAGCAATATGGATTTTCGTAGTGATACGGAGTGTTCTGGAGAAATGCAAAGGGGAAGTTGGAGTGGTAAGAATATACGTTGCTTCGTCGTGAATGATAGCAGTCATAATTTTCTTTGCCCTCACTCTAATCCCTTTATATGTCTTTACTTATTACCTTCTGTACACCACACTTATGCTAATTGGTTTTATTACTTCTCTACCTTTCGGCTCCTGCCTATGGTTTGGAAGAAGATTATCCAATAAGCGCAATATGTGTACTTTCATAATACTAGGAGCTCTCGCAACCTGAGAGAAGGTAAAGGGAAAAGACAACCGAATAATCCTATTCAATTTCTCCAGAACCAGAATCCATCCTCAAACTGGAATGAGTTCCTTCGAGTTCGTATGTAACTATACGATGGAATATCAAAGAAATATGGATCTTCATAGTGATACGGAGTGTTCTGGAGAAATGCAAAGGGGATGTAGGAGTGGCAAAGTTATATGCGACTAAATGACAATCCAATAGCCAAAGTGTTTTAAGAAGGTTCGGTTAACTTGGTTCATGAGTTTTAGTTTGAGGTCGGGTCATGGTCGCTGCCAAAGAGAGAGAGAGAAAAGAAACACTCAGCGTGCACTCTAACCTAGATTAGATTAATTAATCACTTTATCTAATCAGGATGGCTTTCACTGTTTGCTCGAATTCTCCCTCAAACCCCAAAAGGAGAATTAGCCGGGATCATCTAAAATCACCCGAGGAGTAACACCTACTCATCAGTATAAATCGGGATCCAACTATCATCGTATGATAACTTGATGGAAGCCACTCAAGTCACCACACTCCAGAAGGTATGCGCATGCCTGGCAAGTTTCCTGTATGTTTGAAACTCCCGATGTGGTTTTTGCCCCTAACGGTTTATGACCTTGACAAATATCTCTAGTCAAGTTCAACCCGTCATTATCCTGGATTAATCTAGACCCACCGGTACAAGTTCTTGACAAAGGCCAACAAGGCTATACGACTGTCCTAGATAATCGCATCTCAATGCAACAGACAAGCAATATCTAGCTACCGTACACTACACTTTGACAAAGGCCAACAAACACAGCACGGATACTAGGTACTACTCATCTGAAATGACGGAGGGCTACGGTTGGTTTTTGGCGAAAAACCTTTAACGTAATGAACTTGATATCGTTGAAGGAACCCAAGCAGTTTTACAAATATATAGTGACACAAACTTTTGCTAAAGAGGTCACTCCCTGTGAAGGGATTTCGGTTCTTTTCTCATCGAATGAGGTGTAGGATATTCCTAACTGAATACCATGATGCAAAGCAAAAGAATCGAGTATAATGAAGTTATTACGAAGACTCAAACTTTTGCCCAAGAGGTCACTCCCTATGAAGGGATCTCGGCTCTTGCATCGTCTAATGAAGTGCTGGATATTCATAACCGAATACCACTATGCAAAGCCAAAAGATAGTTTGTAATAACAGTTTTCAAAATTGGTTCCAACAACATCATATATGTTTGTTTTCCTTACATTAATCAGAATTAATGCAGTCCCATCAGTTAATCCATATCACACCAGAAAAAGGAACGAAAATAAAATGTATGTATATGCCATCCGCATTCGCCATGGGGCTCCGTCATGCACCGTTATGTTACTTAACTAATGGCAGAGCGGGGGCTAGACTAGCGCGGGTGCAAAACATATACAATATCTACTAGTATATATAAATATATATAATATTCGTCCCAGACATGATATAAGCAACATCACAGAACATCAACAAGCAACACAGAATGGTGGATAATCTTGGAGCATCGGGTTTCCTTTGAGCCACAAATGAAACCCAACGTTCCCGGTCGTGTGGATAGCCTGTGCAATGAAAACTTGGACCCCAACGAGCGCGTCAAGTTACCCGCCAATCCCAGAAGTGAGGAACCCCAATCAACAACATGAATGAGCCACCCAGCACTTCACGGAATCTGGTAACTTGGGCACCCCTCTGTGGGTCGTCCTATACCCCCTACGAGTACGGCGAATAGCCCGCCAATTCCAGAGTAAGGCCCCTTCCGTCTCAACGCAATGAGATGCGGGCTCGTTGCCCTCTAGAATCCGGCTATTCGAGCACTCCACCACAGGGTAATCTTAGTACAGAAAAGAAAAGTATATATACAATGGCGATATCGACCTCAACCCGGTCGTGCCCCAATAAAAGAATATACAATCTGGCAGAGACGGTAGTCCACATATCGGACGCTCGCCCCGCAATAACAAATATACAAATGAATCTGAACTGTACTACTACCATTGCACCACTGGCTATCCACCACGATAATCTAACCACAAAATCAGCACAACTCAGAACATCAATGTGAATATCACGATCGCAAACTCGTCTAGTTGAACATATAGCAACTAGTCGGGTTGTACCGCTCAATGATATTCACGGTCGTAGATATATTCATATGCATCGATGAACACGAACTTAAAATTCGATTGATTAAAACTTTTTCCTATTGGCCCCAAATGCAATCTAGCACTCAAACAAATCTGGGCCAAAACCATACATCCAGAAAATCATATTTCCATTAAATAGAGTGCCAGATGAAATTTGGCGCAAAACTATCATGAAACGGCCGCGGAACCGCGGCCAATGGGCATGGTATGCGGCGGTTCCGCAGCAAGTTTATTGATTCAAGTGCTCAAATTTCTTCCGGTGCCCTATAAATGCCTACTCGTATTTTAAAGATGCTCTGAATGATTTTTTGAACACATTTTAAAATCGACAGCGGGCATGGTAAAATGGAAAAACGGTTCGGAAAAATTGGTCGATCTAGATTTTAACCTTGTGTAAACTAGCTAGTAATGGTTTATGGGGTGGCTCTGATACCATGTTGGGTTACGATAGTGGCCTGGCCATCTACCGTGGCCGGTGCGGAACAAAAACCGGCGTTTAAAATTTTTGGCGCTAACGAATCCGTCAAGATCGAACCATAAACCTTTACTAGCTAACAAACAAGAGCTAAACTACTGAGATAAAGATGTTATGCCGAACGATCCATGTCCTTCGGTCTTCCACCATCATCCCAAGCTCCTTGAGGTGTCCTGAACTGAACTTGGTTGCCGGTCCCCCTTCGTCGACGATGATCCACTCGAGAAATGTAGCTCATGGCTCTAGCTTCACATCAAAAGTAAGTGAAGCAACTAGGGATTCTAGGTTGCTAATCTAGAATACCTAGGATGTAGTGAGTGTTCTAAGGGTTTATCTATCTCACCTCCTCTCTTGATTCTCAATTCATGAGATTGTAGAGAGGAGGTTAAGCTTGAAGGTGGAGGAAACCATGAAAAACCTAGAGAGGAGAGTGAAGCTAATGGTGAAGAGATGAAAAACCCAAGTGAGAAAAATGAGCCATCCATATGAGAGAAAATGAGCATGCTTGGTTTTGTAAAACATTTCTTTTCATTTTAATATCAAGCCCATGCTTGAATAGGTTGCACAAATGAATTAAAATTTATTTGTGCATACTATGCAAGCATGGTTCTCACCATACTCCCCTCTATCAAATATCCACCTCATTATCCATTTAAAGTAAATGGTCAAACCCAAAATGAGGTGTCCACCTTCTAAAATGTTTTCCGTAAAAAATACAGATTACATTCTACTGTATATACATACTTGTATTCGTACCGAAATACAAATACCCGAAGAGATAGAGTAACACAAAGAACATAATACTAGAATATACATATTGAAATACATGTACGTAAATTATTAAATCAATGCCTGATTTAATAATCCGGCTCAAACCCGAACCGACTAGTATTATCAACTGTCTGATCGAAAGTCCTGGTACATAATACAATCAATCGATCCGAACCCTGCACGTATCCAATACGGATACTACATTATTTCTCCAGAACCCGGAAAACCCTCTGTGTGGGACTCTAAAGACTCGTCAATACGCTGGCAGTGGGTTTAACCACAAGCACGTCAGTGGCACTAGCTGTACGTAACAGCTACCCAGGTATTGAGTGAAAGGAAGGCCGACGAGCAAATTCATCCAAACCCCTACTGAGCCTGTCCGTGACAATATCTGTACAATCCGGTCTGTTCGTCTAAGAGTATCGCATATCGAGTGTAAGGGCGTGGATAAAGTCAGACCCTTGATAACGCGATATTTCGTGTCGGTATGAAGCCCATCACCAACTGAGAAACTACTGATCCAAATCAGTAATTCTCATCTACCTTGGCCAAGGATTTCTGGTGATGGTCACCCATGCACCGCGCGACATCAACCCTCAATACCAGGAAAGACGAATCCACGGCGATCCGCTTACTGCCTCCATATGGATCGGGATTGTACCCAATTAAAACCTATTTGCACGCCTCCTTTGAGCTGTGGTAGAGTAGTAATCAAAGCACAGTGGGAACTTACACGAGACAAATGACGATCTCAGGTCGACAGACTAACCTGTACACATGTCACCTGGGAACTGCTATCTGACAATAGGTATAATACCAACTAGCATGTTCCCGGCAAGTCCGTCCAGTGTACTCATAACCCAATGAGCACCTGTATACTATCTTAGGTGACTGACTGACACCAATGGCTTGTAAGACCGGCCATCGCCCCTCGTCGGGGTCTTGATAAGTATACACCAGTCTACTCCGGAGTATCGATGCCTAGTCTCGATACTCTCTCGACTAGGAACATTTAAGGATGGTCTTATAGACCACCTAGCTCCCACGTATATGATCGCCATCATAATGCTGGTAGTCAAGCAAGAATCCTATGGGCTCTATCAACATGTAATGGTGATCTGTAATACCACATAATGCATGTACATGATGATAAAGACAAACCGGATAGCATACCATCATTTTGAGTAAGACTGTTCTACCCGTATAAGTCCTCCTTCAATCATCACAATCGCGTGCCTGCGATCACAATAATTGACTTGAGGGCACTATAGCCAACAGCTTGTTGATCATCTAATTGCTCAATACCTGGGTAACCATTACTGAAAGTGTACCTAGCACCACCACAAGGTTTATACCGACATCAAGCATGCTATATTTAAAAATTCGGGGTGCTAAACCACACTAGCCTAGAATCTAACTAGATAATTATAGTTTAAGTGATGATATAAAAAAAACTATACTAAGTGAAAGAAATTACAATCTTTGAAGATCGTGTCCTTCACTTCTATAGCTCTGGATAGTAGTCCATACGACTCCTCTAGGCTCCACTTGAAGAATGAACGAGCATCCTTCGCAATCTTCGTGTCGAAAATGATCCACCCGAAGCTCCTCTAACTCAAGCTACCTCTTCACTAATCTTTGATTAGTGAAGGAAACACCCTAATGAATATTGCTAATATAGAGTAGTATGGTGAAGTAGTGGTGTTAAGCTCACTAGGATTGTCCAAAACCCTATGATTCACATCACATGTGAGGGTTAGGGCTTGAAGGAGGAGGAGGAAGAAGAAGAAGGAAAATGGAGAGTGAAAAAACTAAAGCTCAAAAACACAAGTGAAGAATGGCTCTCATTTGTTTGCTCACTTATTGAAGCATGAATAAAATGCAATACATATAATGCACCATGTTTTAATAGTGCAAATAAATAAATAAACAATGCAAAAAACCATGCCTCACCCATACCACAAATATCTCCCCATTTTCCACCTCATTTCTATTTTCTCAAAATAGAAAATCCAACCATGCTTCATAACACACACACACACATACATACATACATATACATATATCATATATATGTATATATTAATATAAATATATTAAGAAGAAAATAATTAGTGAGCTATAATATTACTTAATATATATAATTATATCAAATATAAATATATATCATATTATTAAATCAACACTTGATTCAATAATCCGGTTATATCACATATAACCGACTAATATCATTTATCTGTATATCACATTATCAAATCAACATTTGATTCAATAATCCGGTTATATCACATATAACCTAACCGATATCAAATTACCGCCAGATTAGAATACGGTATCACATACTCGTATTTAATCAGGCCCCCCGCACATATCAACATATGTGCCCTACTTCGTTTTGCTTGAACTAGGAAACCTTTGTGTGGGACTCTAAAGACTCGTCAATATTCCAGCAGTAGGTAATGATCACATCAGTTACCCATAAGCCGTCAGCGGTACTAGCTAGACGTAACGGCTACCCAGGTATTGAGCGAATAGAAGATCAACAAATAAGCTTTTCCAAACTCCCATGAAGCCTATAAGTAACACTTACCGTACAGTCCGGTCTTTTCGTTTGATATGTCGCATATCAAGTCCAGGGGTGGAATCGTCAGACCCCAGTAACTTGATAAGTCATGCCGATGTATGGCTCATAACGGTTCGAGAAAGTACTGATAACACTTACCAGTAAATCTCATCAGTCCTGGCCAGGGACTTACTATTATAGCTAATCGAGCATAGCGCAATATCAACTCCCTATACCGGAGGAGACGAAACCCCTTCTATCACTCACGGCCTCCATGTGACTCGGGACTATACCCAAAATCCACCTGTTTGCACGACTCCTTTGAGCCGTGGTAGGGAGGAAATTAAAGCACAGTGGGAACCACACAAGACACTATGACGATCTCGGGTCTACAGACTAACCTGTACCAGGGTCATCAGAGAACTGCTATCTGACGATAGGTATGGTACCATTTAGGAGTTCTCGGAGAGTCCTGTTCGGTGTACCCATTTCTAATGAGCACCTGTGTACAATCTATGATGTCAAACACCAATGGTTATATGATCAACCATCGCCATATACAGGGTCAAGAAATGTACACACTAGTCTACTATGGAATATTGATGCCCTGTCTCGATATCCTCTCGACTAGGAACAATTAAAGGATGTGCTTGTGGACTACACAAGTCCCAATAGTATGATCCGCATCATAGTCCTGGCAGTCAAGCAAACATCCTAAGAGCTTTATCAACATGTATCAGAGAGACAGTATAATAATACAAGTGTACATGTTAAGATAAAAAGCAACCAGATAGCATACTATCATGTCGAGCAAGAAAGTCCTCTATATATATGTCCAAGCATCCACTATATCACACAATAATGGCCTCTAGGGCATACATATTCCTAACAATCTCCCACTTGCACTAAGGCCAGTTGTTGTAGTATCTCATACCCAACATCCCAAAAAGTCTCTCAAACTGCGTCTGGGGGAGAGCCTTCGTGAGTGGATCCGCTGTGTTGCCTTTTGTGTCAACTCTCCTGACCTCGATCTCCCGTCGATCTACTATCTCCCGGATCAGGTGATACCACCTAAGAATATGTCTAGATCGCTAATGGGACCGGGGTTCCTTGGCCAAAACCACAGCTCCATTATTATCACAATACACAGGTATTGGATGCTCAATGGATGAAACCACACCAAGTTCAGCTATGAAATTCTTCATCCAGACAGCCTCTTTGGCAGCATCGTATTCAGCCTCCATCCTCGAGTCTGTTATAGTATCTTGCTTGGAACTCTTCCAACATACCGCCCTTCCATTGAGGGTGAAGACAAAACCCGAGACCGACTTACTGTCGTCCTTATCACACTAAAAGCTCGAATCGGTAGAGGACTCCACCTGGAGTTCACCGTTACTATACACCAAGAACATCTCTTTAGTCCTTCTCAAGTACTTAAGAATGTTCTTCACAGCTGTCCAGTTCTTTCTCCCAGGATCTGATTGATTTCTACTCACTACACTTAGTGAGTAAGCTACATCTGGTCTGATACATAACATCGCATACATGATTGACCCAACCGCCGAAGAATAGGGTATCCCTTGCGTGCGAGACCTCTCCAAATCAGTCTTGGGAGACATATCTTTGGAGAGAGTGATTCCTGAGCAAGCGGGTAAATTACCACGCTTAGAATTTTCCATACTAAACCTCTTTAGTATGGTGTCTGTTCCCTTATAAAAAAGGGATGAAGGAAAGTTCCTCACTAAAACAGCCCCACGTGTTTAACACGTGAGTGGCTATATGCAACGCATATAGGCACAACAATTAAAACAATTCCTAGGCTAAAACAGCCCCATGTGTTTAACACGTGAGTGGCTATATGCAACGCATATAGGCACAACAATTAAAACAATTGCTAGGCTAAAACAGCCCCACGTGTTTAACACGTGAGTGCTTATATGCAACATATACAGGCACTGCAATTAAAACAATTGCTAGGCTAAAACAGCCCCACGTGTTTGACACGTGAGCGCCTATATGCAACGAATATAGGCACAGCAATTAAAACAATTGCTAGGCTAAAACAGCCCCATGTGTTTAACACGTGAGTGTCTATATGCAACGCATACAGGCACAGCAATTAAAACAATTGTTAGGCTAAAACAGCCCCACGTGTTTAACACGTGACTGCCTATATGCAACGCATACATGCACATCAATTAAAACAATTGCTAGGCTAGAAGAGCCCCACGCGTTTTACACGTGAGGGCACGTCCCTATGTAGAATTAAAATTCTACTCAACAAGGAACCGTTGGATCAAAAATCCAATAATGATTAAACATAAAATTAAATTCTATTGAACTTTTAAATGGGAAATGATATTTTATGTTAAACAGAAAGTTGGCGGATCAAATATCTCATTAGCTGGAAAATATTTTTCATATCTCTTTAAAACAAAGAAAAATTGTCCGTTAAATCAAGCACCTTTGGATTAAAAATCCAACGGTGATTAAAAATCACCAATCTACAAAATAAATTTTGTACAAGAAAATATTTTCCTAATCTTGTTTAAGAAACAAGAAAATATGTTCTGTGAGACAGAAACCCTTGGATCAAAAATCAAACAGCGGGTAAAACCCTGAAATCAATTGGAGTCTCTCAATGAGAAATTTCCTAAAAACTAATCAACAAACTTCTCTCCACTATATAATGAACCCATGACTTCAAGTTAAAAAAAGAAGAAGGAACAGAAGAGAGCATACAAAAAAGGAGAAAAAAGAGAGAAAGAGAATTCAATTCTCTAAGAGAAGAAGATCCCCTTCTTAAACAAAAAAACTAGGTAAGAAGAAAATACAGAGATTATCCTATCTTTTCTCTGCCTCTTTAAGGGTTTAACCCTTCATATAGAACTTAGTTCTTCCTAGGGTTAAGGTCTGCAGAAGCAAATCTCCCCACAAGTTGAGAATTCTCACCGGGGAGATTCTGTTATGCAGATTCAAAATTTAGGGGAAAGAACTAAGTTCAAAGAATTTAATTCTTACAAAAGTATATAGGAATTTAAATCCTCTGATAACACTAGGGTTTAACCCTGTAAAAAGAATTTAGTTCTTATAAAACAAGAGATTTGAAATTCTCTGAACTCAGATCCCAGCATTATTAATATGAGATCAAGATCTTCATGTACATAGAAGGAAAGACTGGTGATTCATTAGTGTTCAACACTATAACGAAATCTCACGTGATTCCCCACGTGAGCACCTCTGATGAACAAAAAAGAATGGCTGAGACCGAGTCACGTGTTTCACATGCGGGCATTTAAAAAGAACATGAAGTGCCTCCTAGAGCAGTCACGTGTTTTCCACGCGACCCCCAATCAAGTGCTTAGCATTTATATGAAAAAGTGAATAGACCCAAAAAACAACGCTCACATTTTGAAGGCACCTCACGTGTTCGCACATGAGCACCACAAGGTCCAAGTGCTTAGCACTTATAAAAGAAAGAGAAATAAAATTCAGAGAATAGTTCCCATTTCGGGCGCCTTACATGCTCACACGTGAGCCGAGTGCCTAGCACTTATGAAAGAAGAGGGAAATAAAACCCAAAAAGGCAGTACCCAACTTTGGGGCGCCTCACGTGCTCACACGTGAGTGCCACAAGAATTAAGTGTTTAACACTTATATATAAACGGGGACTTGAACTCAATGTACAGCGCCATCTTTGAGATGCCTCACGTGCCACACATGAGCGCCCCCGGAATCCAGTGTTTAACACTGCTTTAGAACCTCATGTGGGAACACATGAGTGCTGAACGTATACTATTGCTTAACAATATGGGAAATCAACTCCAGCCTCAAGTTGGCTAAGTCTTCTTGAGATTAAAACATCTTCGATCTCCAAATAGACCGAGCCTCTATGCTCATGACTTCCCAAACTAATGAAGAAATCTTAGTCTCAAAATATGACTAATGATTTCTGGGCTCGACCATCAATTCCTTTTCCCTCAAACATGGAATTGGTTCAAGGTTACATCTCTCTACACCTCTGATACATGTCGTTGTAATTCCTCAATATCTTCAGAGAGGTGGTGGGTCCCGACAACTAGCTGCTTTTGGGTGCACTTACCAAAATGGCTACAACGGGCCGTAACGTCCTTAAACTAAAATCTCACCTAAAAAATGGTGATCTGCGGACCGAAATGTCCTTAAACTAACGACGGACTGAAACGTCCTTAAATTAAAGTAATAGAGCCCAAATGCTCTTTTGTTGGGTCCGAATGATCCCAAAATCCTGTTGAGTAGATCTTAGTCTCAAATCGGACTAACGTATCCTCAATAAACATTAAAGTTGATATTAATCTCAAACGAGATTAACGATCCTTAAATCAAACCAAACCCAAATCTAAGAATATATGGATTTAGATTAATCCACGCCCTATGGACGACAACATAAATTAGTCTCCGTATACAATCCACGGGCAACCAAAAATAAAACAGACACACACGACAGGAAGTGAATCTCTGGAGCAGGAGAAAGTGGTTATCGCGATGCGATAACGTAATTAACTGCAGGGGCTTGCGCCTGCAGGGAAGAGTGTCTCCACAATAAAAAAAACCCCTCACAACGAGGGAGAATCTGACGAAGTCTGCTACAACGGCCGCATCCATTCAAACCTCCGATACATGGTGCAATAAATCAACTTGTCATCTTCGGAGAGGTGGACGGATAAATCCAAATAGCATCTGCCCCCAAATTCAGGCAAAACGACCTACGCGGTTTCATCTCTGTTTTCGGTGGTGAACTGATTCTAGCACGCCCGGTGGGACCTTTTCCTCTTTCCACTCCACACTTCGTATGTTGTGTTCGCGAACAAATCGCGGTTTGCTATGGTTGCCCCTGAATTCGAGGTACTAAGATTTGGTGTCTTGCTCCTATGTAGAAAAGAGAAATCGATGGCTTCCAACTGCACCTGCAACAACAACTCCCACTCCGTCCCCGCTGGAGGAGTGACGTACGGGCCAAATGCGGCCTGCATCTTCTCAATGCCAGTGGAACAGGTGACTCAGACCACCACTGTATTGTTCTTCGGGACCATGCTCCTACCGACAAGCTTCAGCGCCCCGATGCCATTACAGGAAGCTCCAAAGAAGTCGGTCTTTGATCGACTTACAACCACCACGGCCCCTCTCAATGGGTCATCCAAATCTGCCACCTCAGTCTTTGACAGACTGAGCCAAAGCTCAAATGGGCCCGCAAAGAGGCTCGCAATACCTGAAGGGGTTATCCCGAAGCGGATAGCCATTCCAGTTTCGGTAGATGAAGTCGTCAAAGGGGATTCTCCTACAAAAGGATCGGTCTTCACAAGATTGGCCGTTCCAACTCCTGCTACGGGTGAAGTCATAAAAATGCTTCCCCTACCAGAAGGTCGGCCTTTGAAAGATTGACCGTCCGCTCTCAATGGGCGACAGTCTTCGACAGGCTGACACCAGCAATAGCCCTTCACCAAAGCAGGGGGCATGAGGAAGCCACTCCCACAACGGAGGCAATCCCATCTGCAAGGCATGCTTGACGTCGCCACTGGCGCCGAGTGAGGAAAGCTGGGGGCAGCTTTCCCTCTGGACTTACTCCACCAGCTCCAATGGTGGAAGTTGATGCTGCTGTTCCAATTGGGAGCAACTTTGAACCGCTAGGGAGGGTGCAAAAGAACTCTCCGACCGTGGTGCTGAAGAAATCGCCCCCACATGTTGAAAACATGGTACAGGCGAAGCTCGAGCAGCTCCCTCAGCGGCTGTCCTCCCGAATCCAAAGAGTCTGGCGGAAAGTCCAGGATTCTGTGATCAACAAGAACTACTCTCGTCGACCGGAGAAAATGAAGGTTCGACAAGAGGAAAGTCATCCCTCTAGCATGCAGCGAGGGAGTTCTCAGGCGCCTATTACAATGGCTTCTTCGACTTTGACTTCTCACAAAAAGAGAAGGCCGGTGAATCTGCCACCGCCGGCGGCAAATCCCAAGGGTGATGGATCCAAACGCCCCAAGTCTAGGGGCATGATCTTGCATACGGTGTACATGGCTTCCGGGAAAGAGGAAAGCCGTACTTCCATGGGTCATCGACCACAAACTCGGTCGTTGACGAAAGCTCAGGAGCAGCAACAAATGCTCCAGGAGATGCTGACGAAAATGGCAGCACTCACTGGGCAAAAAGAAAGCCCGGAATTGACGTCTGAACAACGCCAGGAGTAGAAGACTGATACAGAATTTCTGTAAAGGGTGCTCGAAAAGAAGGATAAGGAGGCCGCGGAACAGGCTGCTAATATAAAGCAGATGGCGCTTCTGTTCCAAGACATGGTCGGGATGATGGTCCAGCCGGAACCTCCAGCCGAAGACCCTCCGATAATCATCGACGACGACAGAGGGGAAACGTCAAACCCTCCACCGTCTTTCTCAGCAGCCATGGAAGAAACGATCTCCAAGGCTGCCCTTGATGACTACTGTAGGGTGTTTTTCGTCACCCCATTGAGATGGGAATACGCGCACACTTGTCAGGCGTACTACAGATTCCCCCTACCTAGGGTAGGCCGGGGTTTAATGATGGTGGGGATCCGAATCTCCGGCAGCCGCGGACTAAACTGCCGTTAATTACCCCTCGCCTTTGGAGCGAGGGAATCTCCGATTGACGGGTTAAACTGGTCATGCGAACTCGATGTGCAGTGTACGTGTGTTGTGTTTTGAAGGGGTTTTGGATATATTGGGGGCCCGCAAAGTTTTTACGGGGGTCCCGCTATCCGGATAGCGGGCTGGGGGTCAAGGGGGCTAGCAGCCCCCTTGGGGGTGCGGGGCAGCGCCCCGTTAGAAATTTTTTTCTAACAGAGACAGTGTCGTGGTGTATGTGTGTGTGCACATATGTATGCATATGTGTATATATATATATATATATATATATATATATATATAAAACAAAGAGGGGGAAAAGGCATCCAAAGGATGCGTCGGTCCAGCGCTAGGCGCTGTGCGCCCAGGTGCTATGCGCTCAGGCGCTAGCATGCCACGTGTCGGCACATGGGCGCTCTGCACTTGAGCGCAGGGCGCTGTAGCGCAAGCGCGCCACGTGTCGGCACGTGGGCGCTTTGCGCTTCAGCGCCTGACGCTCGAGCGCAAGTGTGCCATGTGTCGGCACTGGGACGACTTGCGCTTGAGCGCAAGCGCGCCACGTGTCGGTACGGGGGCGACTTGCGCCAGAGCGTTGTGCGCTTGAGCGCAAGCGTGCCACGTGTCGGCACTGGGACGACTTACGGTCGAGCGCTTGCGCTTGAGCGCAAGCGCGCCACGTGTCGGCACTGGGGCGACTTGCGGTCGAGCGCTTGCGGTTGAGCGCAAGCGCGCCACGTGTCGGCACGTGGGCGCTTTGCGCTTGAGCGCCGGCGAGGAAAAGATGTTTTTAGCCTAAAAAGATTCTCGGAAGAGAAATCAGAGTGGAGTTGGACTCCTAAGTGTGTGTTTTTGGGGTTAATGGAAGGGGTTCTTCTTCTTCCTCCTCTGTTAGCTGGATCTTGAAGATCAAGAGATGTGAGATCTCAAAATCTCTCTTTTTGGGGATCTAAAGACAGATCCAAGTTCCCCTTTGTGGGTTTGGTGGTGAAAATCTATCTTGTTTTTTAAAAGGAAGAGTAAAACTCTTGATTTAATTCAAAAGAAAGAAGAAGGTTTGAGACCTTCAGAAAAGGGAAAGAAATACAAACCCTAGGTTTTTTTTTGAGAGAATGAAAGTTATTCTTTTTTTATTCATCATGTTGCCTTTTATAGGCTTACATATTTATATATAGCCCCTTAGGCTTCACAAAATGGCATTTTGCCTATCCCATGGCTCATGTGCCATTTTATTTTTGCACATAAGCCATGGGCTTACAAAAATTTGGCTTTCTGCCCGTTTCGTATACATTCATGTATATAAAAAAAATTACATAAAAAATTATTTATTACATGGTCTATATTTTGGCATGGAGGAGGCTGGCCGCGGGCTCGACTTGGGCATGGGCCCGCTTGACCTGGGCTTGGGCCCACCTAGCTTGGAGGTTGACCCTGACTTTGACTCGGTTAACCGGGGTGTAAATTTTTACCCCACCAAAGTGCCCCCCATCAATAAATGCACACCGCACATTTGAGTTGTGTGCATGAAATTGATGGATCTTGAAGTTGGACTTCGAGGTAGAACATCATTCCAGGGGCGGAGCATCATCCCGGGGAGCATGATTCCCGGGGATCGGAGCATCATTCTGATTCACGGAGCATAATTCCAGATATCAGAGCATCATTCCAAAGGGGGGAGTATAATTCCAGGGTTCGGAGCATCGTTCCGAAGGGCGGAGCATAATTCCAGAGATCGGAGCATCGTTCCGAAGGGCGGAGCATGATTTCAGAGTTCGGAGCATCTTTCCGAAGAGCGGAGCATAATTCCAGGGTTCGGAGCATCATTCCGATGGGCGGAGCATAATTCCAGAGATAAGAGCATCATTCCGATGATCGGAGCATGATTCCAGGATTCGGAGCATCATTCCGAAGGGTGGAGCATAATTCCGGAGATCGGAGCATCGTTCCGAAGGGCAGAGCATGATTCCAGAGTTCGGAGCATCTTTCCGAAGAGCGAAGCATTATTCCAGGATTCGGAGCATCATTCCGAAGGGTGGAGCATGATTCCAGAGTTCGGAGCATCTTTCCGAAGAGCGGAGCATAATTCCAGGGTTCGGAGCATCATTCCGATGGGCGGAGCATAATTCCAGAGATCGGAGCATCATTCCGATGATCGGAGCATGATTCCAGGATTCAGAGCATCATTCCGATGAGTGGAGCATGATTCCAGAGTTCGGAGCATCTTTCCAAAGAGCGGAGCATAATTCAAGAGATCGGAGCATCGTTCCGATGGGCGGAGCATAATTTTAGAGATCGGAGCATCATTCCGATGATCGGAGCATGATTCCAGGATTCGGAGCATCATTCCCAAGGGCGGAGCATAATTCCAGAGATCGGAGCATCGTTCCGAAGGGCGGAGCATAATTCCAAAGTTCAGAGCATCGTTCCGAAGGGCGGAGCATGATTCCAGAGTTCGGAGCATCTTTCCGAAGAGCGGAGCATAATTCTAGGGTTCGGAGCATCGTTCCGATGGGCGGAGCATAATTCTAGAGATTGGAGCATCATTCCGATGATCGGAGCATGATTCCAGGATTCGGAGCATCATTCCGAAGGGCGGAGCATAATTCCAGAGATCGGAGCATCGTTCTGAAGGGCGGAGCATGATTCCAGAGTTCGGAGCATCTTTCCGAAGAGCGGAGCATAATTCCGACGAGGAGGTCGTTATCCCGAGGCGAAGCATGATTTTGACACGGGGTAAATTCTGGGACGAAGCATGATTCCGCCGCAGAGGTTGTTGGTTTGATTTGATTTGGGTTGACATCAGCATCGCTACACTAGGATATGGTACCAGGAGCGAATCATCATTTGTCATGAGAGGATTTGGGGATTGGTTTTTTTTTTGTTTGGCATCAGCATCGCTACACTGGAATATGGTACCAGGAGTGAATCATCATTTGCGTTTACTTATTAGGAAACGATGGCTTAGGAGACAGGTTTTAGGTCCCTATCGCCTAAGACTTTTCAACTTTGTGAGCCGTAAGGGTCTCACAAAGCATTTTCTCCCTACAGGTCATAAGGATCCCGTAAGTGTATTTTCTCCTTGGGAGTCGTGGGGACTCCTAAGTGTGTCTCTCTTTTGTGAGTCGTAAGGATCTCACGCGGGAATTTTCTCCTCATAAAGTCGAGAGGACCTTGTGAGTGCATTTCATCTCTTTCTCACGAGTTTGCGCCCTTTCGGGTTTTCACAAACTCGCCGGCAGTCCTACTGTTTTTGCTTACGGAGCCCTTTCGGGTTTTCATCCGTGCCCATTTTACTTGTGGACGTACCTTTTTTATTTTTATTTTATTATTTTTGGAGAGATTGGGATTGTTTTACGCCCGTGGATTGTATACGGTTTTGCAGGATGTATGATCCAGACCGTAGGGCCATAAAATTTTGGGACTTTGTTGGCGTCTGCATCGCTGCACTGGAATATGGTACCAGGAGTGACTCATCATTCACCATTGGGGTATGGGGGTTGGAATTTGGTTGGCGTCTGCATCGCTGTACTGGAATATAGTACCAGGAGCGACTCATCATTCGCCACTTAGGGATTGGGATTTGGAATATGGTTGGCGTCTGCATCGCTACACTGGTATATGGTACCAGGAGCGACTCATCATTCGCCTTTTAGGGATTGGAATTTGGAATTTGGTTGGCGTCTGCATCGCTGCACTGGAATATGGTACCAGGAGCGACTCATCATTTGCCACTTGGGGGTTGGGGAGCGGTGGCTTAGGAGACTGGTTTAGATCCCTACCACCTAAGACTTTTCAATTTTATGGGCCGTGAGGGTCCCATAAAAGCATTTTCTCCCTGCGAGTCGTAAGGATCTTGCAGGTGTATTTTCTCCTTAGGAGTCGTGGGGACTCCTAAGTGTGTTTTTCCTTCGCGATTCGTAAGGATCCCACAAAGGTTTGTTCTCCTCATGTATCGTGAGGATACATGAGTGGGTCTTCCCAATGGAGCATAATTCCAAGGGCGGATACCAACCGCTGGACTGGTGATTGCAGTAGGCATGAGTATGATGAGAATTATTTGAGCCCGTAGATTGTATACGATGGTCAACTTGGGGACCAACCGTAGGGCCGGAAGAATTTTGGGAAATTGGATTTTTGTTGGCGTTTGCATCGCTGCACTGGAATATGGTACCAGGAGCGATTCATCATTCGCTGTTGTTTTGTTTGTTTTTTTTTTTGTTTTTTGTTTTTGTTTTGCCGCGATTGCTCTATCATTTCAGCTTTTTTTATCACGAAGGTCGCGATTGCCCTATCATTTCGGCTATTTATTCGCGGTTGCCCCATCATTTCGGCTTTATTTTCATTTTTATTTTTACTCGCTGATTTTTATTGCGAGTTGCCCCATCATTTCGGCTTTTCTTTTTATTTATTTACACTTTTTTTTTGTTTATTTGCATTTTTTTTACATTCTCAGTTTAACGACTTAGAGGTCGACTGTTCCCAGTTTAATGACGTGGTGGTCGATTGTTCCCAGTTTAAGGACGTGGTGGTCGATTGTTCCCAGAGGAAGGCAGATGTTTGAGAGAATCAGTTTCACGAAGAACTTCGGTCTCCGTTTGTATGAAATTGGCGATCGCATCTTGACTGTTTACTAACACGCCTTTGGACAGTTCTATCTCTCCTGCCTTGTATTGCTTTTCGACCCAATCTTTGAAGACGAAGCAGTCCTCAATGGCATGACCCATCACTTTGTGATAGGGGCAGTATTTGGGGTCGTCGGTCCTATTCGCTTCCTGCGGCCTTTTTGACTCTGGCAGTTGTAGACCGTTCTTCACGGCGTCTTTGAATATTTTACGGATTTTGTCCCTTCTGAAGGAATAGACCTTATCCAGCTTCTCTTTCAGTGGAGATTCTCCTCCCTCTCCGAACACTGGCTTCCGAGGCTGGTTGGCGCTAGGCCCGCTCATCCCTTGCTTATTTCGGTTAGCCGAAATGTTGAAAGATCCAGAATCATCGGAGTTTCCGTCTTTGCGATTATCGTCCTTTCGGTTTCTCCAGGACTTATTGTTATTTTGAGAATCCGAAGAGGACTCCTGTTTTGAGCGCTCCAGCATCTGGACTTTCCTGGTCAGCTCTTGGAATGTTTTGAGACCCGCGGTGCATAAAAAAGGGGCCATCCAATTGTTAAGATTTCCGACGAGGAGACTGACAGATTGGTCCTGCTCTATCGACGGTTCACATTTGACGGGGAGATTGCGCCATCGGGTTATAAAATCCATGCTGCTTTCGTCGCTCTTGGGCTTGGTCCTTACGAGCTCGGCAATGGTAATCTTATCGCTGACGCTCATGAACCTCTGCCAAAACAGAGACTCCATTTGGACAAAAGTTATGAAGGAACCATCAGGTATGCTCGCGTACCAGTCGAAAGCAATATCGGTCAAGCTATTAACGAACTGGCGGAGGAGAAGCGCATCGTTGCCCCCAGTGTTCCCGCATGAGGCTTTGAAGTGGGCGATATGCTGATTCGCATTTTCCGTCCCATCGAATCTTCCGAATTTGGGGATGACATAGCCGCTAGGAAATTCCACCAGATCATACTGAGCAGGATATGGTCTCCCACTACTGCTGATATCTTTTTGCGCTTCGGCTTCAGCTACCAATGTTTTGACTTTGCTGGCAACTAAATCCATGATTTGATCTTGAGTTAGTGGGCTACAGCCATCGGTAGCCAAAACATTTCCCGAGATAGGATGCGACTGATTTTCATGTAGTTCGCCCACTTTTGGATTTGAGGGAATAGGCGTCGGCTGCTTTGGGACACCATTTCCCGGTTCACGAGCAGATCCCTCCGCTTGATTGGGTGGCTGAGAGGCAAGTCGGGCCATGAGCTGCATCATGGCATTCGTCAAGTCATCGATTTTGGAGTAGAGTTTGGCCATCTCCTTGTCTTTGTCTCTGAGCTGCTTTCGGAGATCTTGAAGCAGTTCTTGCTCCGCGGTCCTGGGGCGGAAAGTCGGCTCTTCTTCGCTTTCCGAACCCGACTCCTCATGGACCGAAGGGTCTTTCTACTTATCAGCCTCACTGGGAAGGTCTTCATTACCTTCTAGAGGAGGCTGGCCTTGGGATGTGGCAGCCATATTCACGCCAGATTGGATTTGGGATGTGGTGGCCCCGTCCTTGCTCTTGCTGCGCGTGCCCACCATGTAGACAGTGTGGACCTCATATCCAGTCGTCTCTTTCTCATTGGCGGGGAGCATAAAGAAGACACCTGATCGAGCAGTGGTCAAGAGCACCGCTGGAGCTTGCTCGGGACGCGTTGTAGCTTTGTTGGTGTTGATGGCCTTGCCCCCAGCTGGGGCCAAGGAAAGTCATTCAGACACCGACTTGCGTTTGGGTTGGGGCGCCCTTGAGATCACCACATTTGGTCTCCTGCCTTTCGAGACCGGTTTGTCTGCCACCGGGGCTTGAGGAGCTGGGATGGCGCCAACTGGCATGAACATAATAGAGCCAAATGGTAGCAGCGGCTCCTCCCATTGTCGCCCAAGACTGGCCGGAAGGACCGTCCTAGAGTCTATCCTCATCGTGTAGGAGATGGGAGCTGTGTCGAGAGCTGAGCTTGTCTTTGGAGACATTGTTGAGAAGTGATTGCTTGAAAACCTGCATGAAATAGCATTATTTTAGTATAAATATAGATATGTATATTGATTGAGTTCGCATGAATATTTAACCCGAAATATGGGAGGAGAGATAGTCCCACCGGGCGTGCCAGAATCTGTAGGGTGTTTTTCGTCATCCCATTGAGATGGGAATAGGCGCATGCTTGTCAGGCGTACTACAGATTCCCACTGCCTAGGGTAGGCCGGGGTTTAATGATGGTGGGGATCCGAATCTCCGGCAGCCGCGAACTAAACTGCCGTTAATTACCCCTCGTCTTTGGAGCGAGGGAACCTCCGATTGACGGGTTAAACTGGTCATGCGAACTCGATGTGCAGTGTACGTGTGTTGTGTTTTGAAAGGGTTTTGGATATATCGGGGGTCCCGCTACCCGGATAGCGGGCTGGAGGTCAAGGGGGCTAGCAGCCCCCTTACGGGGTGCAGGGCAGCGCCCCGTTAGAAATTTTTTTCTAACAGGGATAGTGTCGTGGTGTATGTGTGTGTGCACATATGTATGCATATGTGTGTGTATATATATATGTATATATGTATATATATATATATGTATATATATAAAAGAAAGAGGGGGAAAAGGCATCCAAAGGATGCATGGGGCCAACGCCTTGGGCGCTGTGCGCCCAGGTGCTGTGCGCTCAGGCGCTAGCGTGCCACGTGTCGGCACGTGGGCGCTCTGCGCTTGAGCGTAGGGCGCTGTAGCGCAAGCGCGCCACGTGTCGGTATGTGGGCGCTCTGCGCTTGAGCGCAGGGCGCTGTAGCGCAAGCGCGCCACGTGTAGGCACGGGGGCGACTTGCGCTTGAGCGCTGGGCTCTTGAGCGCAAGCGCGCCACGTGTCGGCACGGGAGCGACTTGCGCCAGAGCGCTGTGTGCTTGAGCGCAAGCGCGCTACGTGTTGGCACGTGGGTGCTTTGCATTCGAGCGCAGGGCGCTGTTGTGTAAGCGCGCCACGTGTCGGCACGTGGGCGCTTTGCGCTTGAGCGCCGGCGAGGAAAAGAGGTTTTTAGCCTAAAAAGATTCTCGGAAGAGAAATCAGAGTGGAGTTGGACTCCTAAGTGTGTGTTTTTGGGGTTAATGGAAGGGGTTCTTCTTCTTCCTCCTCTGTTAGCTGGATCTTGAAGATCAAGAGATGTGAGATATCAAAATCTCTCCTTTTTGGGATCTAAAGATAGATCCAAGTTCCCCTTTGTGGGTTTGGTGGTGAAAAACTATCTTGTTTTTGAAAAGGAAGAGTTAAACTCTTGATTTAATTCAAAAGAAAGAAGAAGGTTTGAGATCTTCAGAAAAGGGAAAGAAATACAAACCCAAGGTTTTTTTCGAGAGAATGAAAGTTATTCTTTTTTTATTCATCATGTTGCCTTTTATAGGCTTACATATTTATATATAGCCCCTTGGGCTTTACAAAATGGCATTTTTCCTATCCCATGGCTCATGTGCCATTTCATTTTTACACATAAGCCATGGGCTTACAAAAATTTGGCTTTATGCCCGTTTCGTATACATTCATGTATAAAAAAAAAATTACATAAAAAATTATTTATTACATGGTCTATATTTTGGCATGGAGGAAGCTGGCCGTGGGCTCGACTTGGGCATGGGCCCGCTTGACCTGGGCTTGGGCCCACCTAGCTTGGGGGTTGACCCTGACTTTGACTCGGTCAACCGGGGTGTAAATTTTTACCCCAACAACCACATAGCTCAACAAATACGAGCTCATCAATCGAGTGAAATGACTGGCCAAGTCGTCAGCACTGGGCGACCTTATCCAGGCTGGTACGATCAAATCATATACCTGCCAGGATATGCGATCCCTAAATTCCATGTGTATAAGGGAACGGGCAATCCACACCAGCACGTTGCTCAATTCAGAGCTCTATACGGTAATACTGGAGGCGACGACAAACTGCTGCCTCACCAGTTTGTTGGCAGCTTGTCGGAAACGGCATTTGATTGGTACTCCGTGTTTCTAAATGACTCTGTCAAAACATTAACGAAGATGGAATTTCTATTCACACAGAGGTTCACAAGCGCAAGCGAGCGCACCCCGATCACGAAATTAATCAATGCCAGGGTGAAGTCAGGGGAGACCTGGGTTCAATACGTAATTCGGCGGCGGAACCTATGGTCAAAATACGAACAACGCATAGAAGAAGCTCCTACCGTGTGCATATTCGTAGGGACCCTTGATCCTCAGGCGAATATAACCCAATTTATGATGTTCTTCAAGCCGACCACCTTCCAGGCTTTGATCGACAAGCTGACCCAAATGGACCAGATGGGCCATAGGCCGTCCTCTTAAAAAATGGATCCCCAGAATGAAAAGGGCAAAGGGAAAGCGACCTTTGTTGCCAACGCTCAATAGCGACCAATTGACCCAAAACCGGTTGCTCACCAAAGTGACACACGCCCATGCCGATCCCTCGAAGAGAAACTAGGACGTCCTTACTCGTTTCCCTAGGATAAAACGAGGAGACTGTTTGAACTGGCAACGCGCAACAAACTTATCACTCTGCCGGATCCGAGACGTCCTCTGCAGCCTGGTGACGTCAACAGTCCCAACTACTGCTCTTACCACAGAGTATTGGGCCACCCAATTGAGGATTGCTATGTCTTCAAAAATTGGGTCGAGGACCAGTACCAACAAGGCAAGTTTGCGCTGTCCGAAAACTGGAGGATGAACCCGCCGCAGAAGCACGCTCTTAAAAAGGTGGACACGCCAGGGGCATCATGCTCGTTTTTAGAAGAAGCTCCGTGGGAAGTTTTCTTTTCAGCTAAAACTAAAAGAATGCTGAAGGATCTTCAAGCATGTCCGACGATCAGGTGGAAAAAGTCCGCTGGAGCCTGAGATCATTGAAGGGATGCTGAAATCGCGTTCTACACCGAAAACAGCTAATGACGGACAAGACACCCATGTCAAGCCTTCAAAGTCTTCGAAGGGAAAGAAAAAGACCAAGAAGCCCGTACAACCCGTCGACCAGCGCATGGACCTGCAAAAGTACATCGACGCGTTGGAGGAATACAACCAGAATGCATGAATCCCAATCACTCTCGAAGAGTTTCTTGACCATATCCTTGAGAACGGAGACAGTGATATTGATGAGGGGAACGACTCGTCAGAAGAACCCGAGGATTATGTAGCGAGTTGCCACATGGTCTCTCATTCGTCGTTAAAAAATGAAGAGACCCCCTCGGAGTCAGAAAATGGCGCAGAGAAGCCGGGGACAAGACCGGTGCAAAAATCCCTGGAGCCGTCAGACGACTTGATTGACAGGCTGCTAAACGAATCCCTTCAAAAAAGCAAAGCTAACCAAGAGCGTGAAACGGCCATATACGAAAAGGCCAAGCATCGGCGTCAGGATGAAGAAGCTGCGGCGAGGAAGAGTCACAAAGTACTCCAACCAGATCAAAGCACACCCGCCGCAGACAAAATCAGGTTTAAGACGGGGAAACGGTTCGCCAAAGCCCTGTCAATGGAAATGAAGCTGCCACCTTTCAAAGGAAATACTCCGGGAGTACATGCCTCGATGAAGAGGATGTACATCCGAACTACTGCTTAAACCATCGGAGGGTCACGCACCCCACCGAAGAGTACAATGCCTTCAAGAAATAGTGGCAAGGATACGTTGCCCACCGGCAACACTTCAAACGGATAAAGCGTGAAGCCCGTCGACAACAAAGAAGCGCGACAGACGAGCGTGAAGGAACAGCTAGCAACTGTCATATGATTGATACCATTTCGACAAAAGGAAAATCTCAAGTTCTTACATTCGGGAGCGATTCCGAGGAAGAAATAACTCTCGGCCCTCTCTTTAAAGAATCCACCTCTAGAAAAGAAGAAGAGGAGAAGAAATGCTAGAACATTCAGCTGTGTAACCGTACGTTGCCTGAAAAGAACCTTGGGCTTACAAATAAGGCTACAAACAAAAAAGACAAGGGGAAGGAAAAGTCCCTGAGGAAATTGCCCTCGATTATAGAGTCATCAAAGAGCTCGCGGCCAAGGACCTGCCTAAGAAAAATATGGTGGATTATACTGTCCTGGCACATCTGAAGAAGATACCTTCGCAACTGAGCATACTGGATGCTCTCCTCCTATCCAAAGAGGCACGAGAATTTCTAATTAAGGCACTGCAAGAGCCTGATCAGTTCCAAGCTTTCTTTGCGGAAGACAAGATGAAGGACGAGCTGGCAGAGGTTCATACAACTGACATCACATTCAGCGATGAAGATCTCATCCTCGGAACGTACGAGCACAGCCGTCGTCTATATGTCACCGGGTACTACCACGATATTAAGATAGGGAAGATCCTGGTCGATAATGGGTCCTCTATCAACCTTCTCAACGTGAAGGTGCTGAAGGAGATCTGCATGAACGTTTAGCACCTGGTTCGGGACAAAATTACCATCTCTGGATTCGATTCGCAGTCATCATGGACGTTTGGGTCCGTGATATTGACATTACGCTTTGGGATGCTCATCACCGACATCAAATTTCATGTCATTGACGCGAAGACTTTTTATAACGCTCTGCTCGGTCGGCCTTGGTTACACGAGTACAACATTATCCCTTCTACACAATATCAGTGTATGAAGTACTTCAACGATAGCATCGAGTACACAGTTACAGGGGAGCTAAACCCATTCTCCATAAATAAAGTCCGCAAATATGAAGACGTCAAGTACTTATTACCAGACTTCGAAGACACAGAAAGATGTCGTAAACAGGAGAACCAACAAAAAGCCATCGCCACTATCCCGGTCTTTGGGAGCGATACCGAAGAAGATGAAGTGATAGTCTACTCGGGGCAGTCCCAAGGCAACAGGCCCAGACCATCTAACCATATTTTGGTATTCGTCAGTGACTCTGAGAACGAGACCAACGCAGTGTTCTCCGTCTACCTGTCAGCACAAACCTTCACTGGAGCTGATCAGAGTTTACAAATCACCATGGTTCCGCAGCAGCATTATAGGGAACTTGATGCGCTCAATACATACGGTGTGCAAGAGCTGCGGACCTTCTACGTTTCTCCAAGGCGAAGAGGTGAAAAGGCGATCCTATTCTACCAATCTAAGGAGACTAAAATGGAAAAAGAAGTCTGGTATGGTGCCGAACTTGCGCTTGACAGGCTTCAACCAATCCGTCTGCCCAGATATTACGCAGAGGGATTGAAAAGGCTATTAAGATGCCAAGATGTACCCTCCAAACAAACCACTCGACAAGCCCGGTTCTACAACAAGATTTGGGACATTCTCAGGACTCAGCGAAAGATGCCCAACGAGAGGATGGAGACTACTGGACTTGGATACGTTCGGTCTAAGAAACGGGAGCGATTCCATGGCTGCCGTGTCATAAATAACTCCGGTGGAGAAGGGAATGCCTTTCTAGATAGTGCTGAGATTGAACCAAAGCGAGATCCCGCCGTAAGAATGCCAAGTCCGTCATTCGAAGAACAGATAGACAAGCTAATGAGAGAAGCCGGTCAAAAGGTCCAAGATGACCACAGCCGTGAAATGACCATTTACGAGAAAGTTAGGACGCAGCGTCTCACTTAGCAGTCTGCGGAAAGAGAAGACTACAATGCCCTTCACCCTCAGCCCGTTGTGCGCTCTCGTGGCAAGGAAAAGGCCCGACGCAAATGCAACAACAAGGTGAAGAACGAGAATGACGCTCGAAAACAGCGAAGCGGATTCAAGAAGTCACGCAATCGAGAAAAAGTCAGCTGGAATCCATCCTTTATGAAGAAGATGGGTCGGGAATACTCTTTCCCTCAAGACAAGACTAGGATAATATTCAACCTTGCCATGAAGTATCAAATGATGACACTGCCAAAGGCCAGGCATCCCGAACAAGTAAGCGAGGTCCATCATCCGGCTTATTGCTCTTACCACCCAGCAGTAGGACATCCTCTTGAAGACGGCTTCACCTTCAAAGACTGGGTCGAAGACCAGTATCAGCAAGGCAAGTTTTCTCTATCCAACAGTTGGAGGGAAGCCCCACCACGAAAGCATGAGCCAAAAGCAACCTACACTGCGAGGGTAAGTCTAGATCAGCATCGAGTTTGGAAAGGAGCTCGTACATGCCACGTGATAACACTATCAAAAGAAGGAGAGCACGAGAATATAGACGACCTCTCCCGGTGCTTCACAAATGAGGATGAGGACGAGGGGTTTTTAGAGTTTCCATCGGCGCCAAAAGAGCTGGAGGATAGGATACACACCACAGCGGACAACCTGAGGAAAATCGACTTGGGGACAGAAAACGAGCAGAGGCCAATGTTCGTCAGTGAGCTGCTGTCTGAAAAGCAGGTGGCCACGCTAAAGGATGTGCTTATGCAGTATAAAGACTGCTTCGCGTGGAACTATTTCGAGATGCTGGGACTAGATCCAGAAATAGCTATGCATAAACTGACGATATCACCGAATGTTAAACTAGTCAAACAGGCGCCAAGAAGAATGCGACTCGAACTCGAGATGAGCATCAATGCCGAAGTTAAGAAACTAATCGACTCCGGCTTCATCCAAGAAGTTCAATATCCTGACTGGATCGCCAACATTGTCCCAGTGATGAAGAAAAATGGGACAGTACGCATCTGCGTGGACTTTCGGGATCTTAACAAAGCTTGTCCGAAGGATGACTTCCCAGTGCCTGTTACCGAGCTGATGATCGATAACGCGTCTACCCATGAGGTCTTCTCCTTCATGGACGGATCTTCGGGGTATAATCAAATAAAGATCCATCCCGAAGACTGAAAGCATACTATCTTCCAGACTCCGCTGGGCATATTCTGCTATAAAGTAATGCCCTTCGGTCCGAAGAACGCTGGTGCTATCTACCAGAGGGCCATGACGAAGATCTTCGATGACCTCATACACAAAATCGTCGAATGTTATATCGACGAGCTCGTGGTGAAAAGCAAATCGTACGAGGAGCACTGGGAGCATTTGAAAATAGTGTTCCAGCGTCTTCGGAAATATAACCTGAAGATGAACCCTCTGAAATGCGTGTTTGGAGTCTCCTCAGGAAAATTCCTAGGATTCATCGTACGACACTGAGGCATCGAAATAGACCCATCAAAGATCAAAGCGATTATGGAAATGCCCACGCCAACAACTCTCAAACAATTGCGGTCTCTCCAAGGAAAGCTCGCGTATATCCGACGGTTCATAGCCAACCTCTCCGGAAAATACCGCCCTGTAATACCTTAGAATGCGATTAGTGTTAATTAAGCGATAATGCAAATTTTTAGTAAAAAGTTTACCAAAATAGTTTTCAAATATTTTATAAAAATTAATTAATATTTTATTAATATTTATTTTGGGCTTGCACACACATGTGCATGTTAATCTAGGGTTAATTAGGATTAACCATGCTTAAGTAGCCATGGCACCTTAACCCCATTTTAATTAAAGTTTTATGCAATTATCTAAATTATTAGTTATTTTAAATTAAAGGTTTGAATTTTTGTTGACTTGAGAGAGAGAGAGAGAGAGAGGAAGAGAGAGAGAGGGCATCAAGAGGCATGGGCAAGCATGCCATGCATTAAATGAAGAGAGAGAAGGGTATGGCTCTCTCTAAACTCACCCCTTATTCCCTCATCTCTCACCCTCACTCATACCCTCCCTCACTCTCACTCACATTCCCCCATTGTTTTCTCCTCCTCATTTTTTCTTCTCCCTCACACTCTCAACTGAAATCCTAACCCAATCCTCACAAACCCACACCAAATCTCCATGAAACCCCACTAAAACCTTTCACAAGTCAAGATCAAGCCACTAGAATCACTTGGAGCATGGAAAACTAGGGTTTTGAGCAAGTGTGGATAGGTAATGACCTCTCTACTGTTAATTAGGTGCTTGTATTGTTATGTTGCTTAGTAGTCGTCGTTTAGAACCCTAAAGAGATTATTTTATGCAAATATTGTATTTTTAGTGTCACATTAGGTTCTCTGTGATTTGCTACGACCATGAGTGTTTACTGTGAAATCTAGCGATGTATTGGAGTTGTACTAGAGGCCCTGAATGTTTACCTGAATCACGAACCCCACCTGACCTGTTTTAGCCGGCGAGAACATGGGAAAATCCGGCGAGCTCGACCGTTAGGGGGACTGGGGTGTTGTAATTTTTAGGGTAGCTGTCTGCAGTCGTTTTAGGGTGTTTGGTACTGCTAGATTTTTAGGTTGTGACAGTATGTAAAATCTGGGATCGATTAGCTAGTTTTTAGTGTTTCGATGACGCGCGTTACGATTGACCGACGTAGTTTTAGTGTTTCAGGTAGCTTGCTGTCGTGGGTTTGTTTTGGTGATGTTGATACACACGTTAGCGCTAAGCGAACCCTTTTGTAGCTTAAGGGAACCAATTCGTTAAATTGGTATTGTGTTCGTTATTATTGCGTAGTTTGCTAAATCCACGCGTTATTGTGTTTTATGTTAATAGGATCGCAGGTGGGGACTTCGGACGCTGCGAAGAAAGGGAAGCAGGTGGTTGGATTAACTTAGCTCGAGATCACCAGTGAGTAGATTTAACATCTACGGGGAAATCGCCCGTATGGCGTTATGCGTCAGGGCTTGATATGATATTATAACCGCATGTTTATATTCATATATGTTTATTGTGCATGAGGATCATTACATATCATTACTTGTTGTGCCTTGACTTAGTACCTAGTGGACATTGCACTATTACTGACGGTTCATGTTGCACGAGCACTAAATTGTATGCTACACCCACACCGTCGGTAATTGACATGTCACGCACAACCTATACACATATGCAGTATTGTATTGTTATTGATATTGACACATGGATTATTGTTCTATTGCGCATATGAGATACATCATGCATACATACTTACATGTATACACCCATATTTGCTATAGTTACATGTACACCCTTATATGATGCGGGATTTGATTTTGGAGAAATTGGGAACCGCATGATATATTTAAAAACTGGATTCATTTAAAAGAGCAGTTTTCCCTTGATATGCTCATATTACGGTTTTATATTGCATATATCATATTTCATGGATTTACGCATTGAGATACGGATTTCATGTGATTTATAGATTTGAGAACCGTGGTATTATTTCAAGAAAGTATGCATTGTTTTGAAAACCCTGTTTCTCTTGATATGATATTTCGGTGCGTCCACCATGCATTTTCTCGGTTCTGAGACTTATGATAAAAACCCAATTCGAGGAGCTGGATGATCCGTTTGCGGATTCATGGTGGACCCGGTATGGTACCCCGGGGCAAGAAAGGGATGTTGTGCAGTAGATGATGAGCATGACAGAGGGACTACTACCTACCGGTGATTGGTTGGACCTGGCGGTTATCCGGAGGATACCGACTGGTGTCGAGAGATGGATATGGGCCAATCCGGACTGACGGAGCCCGTGGGCCGATCCGGACTGACGGAGCCCGATATATGTAAATTTGTGTGTCGATATTGGACACGAGTATTTCATGATGTTTTAGAGTGCCGATGTTAGGCACTCAGGTTCCATGAGATTTACAGGATATGAGGGCCGATCAGAGTGACGGCGCCTGAGGTATTGGGATTTGGGGTGTCGTTGATGGACACCGGTTTTTCCACGATGATGATTCATTGATGATGATATATTTTATCCCACACTCAGCATTCATTCGATATGCATTGCTTCATGTATTTGCAGTACCTGATAGAGTACCTTTCATAATTGTTGCATATCCAGATTACCATATTGATACTATCAGATTGCATATGATAGATTATCGCTGTACGTGCATACCTGCGGTTATCTATACGATGTTACTTACTATTGATGAGTTGGAAATCACCCCCGTTGTGCCACAGTGTTTTGCAGGTTTGACCCTGAGAGTTGTCGCGGCATGACTTCTTATTGTATCTTTTTGCAGCGAGTACCACTACGATTGGCTGTGAGCCGTTTTGCTATAGGTGGGTTTTGTGGTTATCCGTTTATATTCATTGTACATCTTATTGTATCTAGTACTCTCCATCTACCATTTCATGTATTGACTTAGAGACTAGTTGTGAGGACGATATTGTATATTTTGTGACTCTTTGTGTCGAGCTTGTGTGAGCCGGCTTTCATTGTGCAGTTTTATCTCTTATGCTGTTTTCACTTTATATTGTCTACTTCTTCGCTACGGCATCGTATATTATGCGTGTGGTGGTTGTTTCCACCTTTGGGCGTGATTTGCTCCCGTTTGGGGATGTTTTATTTATATCATATGTTTGTATTATTTATATCTTATGTTTGTACCCGCTTCGGGGCAAATTTTTACAAAGGAGGTGCTGCCGAAATTTATAAGAAAATAAATTTAAACTTTAAAGATTTTTACTTGAGAATTCCAAATGTTTTTAACAATGTTTTTATCACTTACTATTTTTGATGGTTTAGATTTCTGGGTTTTCGGCTTACTTAAATTGCGTCATGCTTGTTGACGTCACGTGGTTTAAGTGCTGGTCATGTGCCAAATTTTGGGTCGTGACATGCCCCTACAGCCATCTAATGAAGAAGGAGACCCCGTTCATTTGGGATTGTAAATGCCAAAGTGCACTGGACGAAATCAAGCAATACCTGCAGAACCCGCCGGTATTGACCGCTCCGGTCAAGGGAAAGCCCCTCATCCTGTACACAACAGCCCTTAAAGGTTCTTTAAGCACGCTACGGGCACAGGAGAACGAACATGGGAAGGAGAGAGTTTTCTACTATTTGAGTCAAGTTCTCCTGGGAGAAGAAAACAGCTACTCCTCCATTGAAAAGCATTGCCGGCACTGATCTTCGCGATAATGAAGCTTCGGCATTATGCCTTGGCACATGAGGTCCATCTCATATCAAAGGTAGATCCTCTCAAATATTTGATGTCAAGAGCTATACCAACAGGAAGGCTTGCCAAATGGGCCCTCCTCTTGATGGAGTTCTCGATAATCTATCGACCCCTCAGGGCAGTGAAGGGCCAGGCCATCGCCGACTTCCTCGCTGAACATCCAATACCAGCCGACTCTCCCTTAAATTGCGAATTACCGGACGAACACGCGTTTGACACAAAGGATGAAGAAAATGACTCTCGATGGGAACTTTAATTTGATGGGGCATTTCCCATGAAGAAGCGAAAGCACAACAGCCCCATAATCAAATCCGGGGTGGGCCTTATCTTCGTGACTCCGCAAGGAGGGATAATGCGTTTCGCCCTTTCATTAACAGAGCCGAGAACAAACAATGAGGCCGAGTATGAAGCTTTGATAGAAGGTCTTGAGATTGCTGTCGACATGGAAATCGAAAACCTCATCATATATGGAGATTCCCAGCTAGTCGTTAGCCAAGTAAATGGCGACTATCAGACATGCAAACCAGAGTTGGTAAAATATGGCGAGAGAGTGCAGCAACTGTTGACACAAATCCTCTCTTACATTCTGGAAAGCATTCTGCGTGCAGAGAATAGCAAGACAGATGCATTAGCCAAACTCGCTAAAGAACTGGCCAACAAAAACCTCGATGTCGTAAGAATCATTGTGCAAAGCCGTCGGATTCTCGCGCCAGCAGAAATATCTCCGGAGTCGTCTGAAGTAAAGGAAGCGACCAAACAAGAAGCCTGCCAAATAGAAGACGAAGAAAAGGCTAAGGATTGGAGGGAAGTCTTCATAGACTACTTCAAATCCTATCGAACACCTGAAGACGCATCATCAAGACATCAGCTCATGAAACGAGCTTTATCCTTCGCCTTCGCCAATGATACTCTATATAAGAGATCGTTCGACAGTTTGTGGCTAAGATGATTGGGACCGGAGGAAGCAAGGAGTCCAAGAAACTCATGACGGACTCTGCGGTTCTCATCAAGCCGGACCAAAGATGAAGTTGAAGATCAAGAGAATGAGTTACTATTGGCCCACGATGATTCAGGACTGCGTTGAATATGCGAAGAAGTGTCACTCGTGCCAAATTCATGGGGACTTCATCCACCAGCATCCAAATCTGCTGCACCCAACATTGGCCAGCTGGTCGTTCGAAATGTGGGGAACCGATATAATCGGGCCCATCGAGGGACATCGGTTCATATTGGCAACAACCGATTACTTCTCTAAGTGGGCAGAGGCAGTGCCACTAAAGGATGTGAAGAAGGAGAATATCCTCCATTTCTTCAGGACACATGTCATCTACCGGTTCGGCACTCCGCGATGAATCATCTCGGATAATGGGCCAGCCTACAGGAGCCATAAGATCGGCCGCTTCACACAGCAACATAATATATATTGGAGATACTCTTCAGTCTATAATCCCCAAGCTAATGGTTTAGTTGAGGCTTTCAACAAGACCTTGACAAAGATCATAAAGAAAATGGTGTCCCGAAATAAAAGGGACTGGCACGAGAGACTGCATGAAGCTCTCTGGGCGTATCGAACCACGTTCAAAACGGCCACGAATACAATGCCATTCGCGTTAGTATTCGGCACGGAAGTGGTACTTCCCTTGGAGATAGAGCTACCCTCTCTACGAGTAGCAGTTCGATATGAGCCGACGGATGAAGAAAATGCCCATATTCGGCTTGAGGAGCTCGATGCCCTCGATGAAACTCGTCTCATGGTGCAGCAAAACCTGGAAGCTTACAAAGCAAGGATGGCGTGCTCATACGAAAGACTAACCAGACCTAGAACATTCTGCCAAGGAGAACTCGTGATGGTTGTAAAAAGACCTATGATCCACAACCGTGCAAAGTGGGGGAAATTCGAGCCGAACTATAAGGGTCCGTACATCATAGACAAGGTCTACCAAGGTGGGGCCTACTTGCTTATGGATATGCATGACGAAAGACCCTTCCGGCCAATAAACGGCCGGTTCCTTAAGAAATACTATGCTTAACAAGTCACAACTTAGGTTAATGATAGATGACGACGCTCGTGTCCGCTCGCTGTCTTCCTGAGTCAAGACTCTATAAGTAGCATCCAGCAAAACTTCGCCTCGAAGCTGGCCTTGGACCGAGATGTCCCTAAACTAACAACGGACTAAGATGTCCCTAAACTAAACAATGGACCGTAATGTCCTTAAACTAAATACGTCGCCTCAAACATGGCGATAGTGGAATTCAAGTCCACAAGTCCCAGCGGAGAAGACTGCAATTCAAGTCCCGTTGGCTGCATAGCTGCCCCGGTGATGAAGTCCCCCATAAGTTCCATTGGAGAACATAGGGGTAAAAAAAACGGTACATCAATAAGAGAAATGGGCATGGATGAAAACCCGAAAGGGCGCCGTGAGTAAAAACAGCAGGTCTACCGGCGAGCTTGTGAAAACCCGAAAAGGCGCAATCTTGTTGTTAAAAAAATGGTACGTCCACAAGCGAAATTGGCACAGATGAAAACCCGAAAGGGCGCCGTGAGTAAAAACAGCAGGGCTACCGACGAGCTTGTGAAAACCCGAAAGGGCGCAATCTCGTTGTTAAAAAAAATGGTACGTCCACAAACGAAATGAGCACGGATGAAAACCCGAAAGGGCACCGTGAGTAAAAACAGCAGGGCTACCGGCGAGCTTATGAAAACCCAAAAGGGCGCAATCTCGTAAAGTTTCACTTGCGATATCCTCTCGACTCGTAAGGTGAACTTCCCCTGTGAGACCCTCACGGCTCATAGGATTCAAATTCTTAAGTTACAGAGATCCAAACATGTCCTTAAGCCGTCATACTCCCCAAGTTGCCCTACAGGCGGTACAATGCTGGCCCTTGTATACAATCCATGGGCACAAATAAACGTTTTCCCCAACAAGTTCCACCAATCACGAGAAATGTCCTCATATGATGAACGACACTTATAAGTCATCTCCACTTATAAGGAGAAAATACTCTTATGAGATCCTTACGACTTATAAGAGAAAACACCACTTAGAAGTTCTCACGACTTCTAAGGAGAACATACACCTAAGAGATCCTCACGACTCGTAGGAAGAAATATCTTTATGAGACCCTTACGGCTCATAAAGTCAAAAGCCTTAGTCGGCAGGATCCTAACCCTGTTTGCCAATCCATCTTTGTTTAAACACCCAAAAGCAAATGATGATTCGCTCTTGGCAATATCCCAGTGGTAGCGATGCTGATGCCTAAATTGGTATCAAATTTTAAGTCCTTTCAAGGCAAATGATGATTCGCTCCTAGCAATATTCCAGTCGCAGCGATACTGATGCCTGAACAGGTGTCAATTTTCAAGTCCTTTCACAGTAAATGATGATTCTCTCCTGGAAATATTCTAGTCGCAGCGGTGTTGATGCCGAGATTGGTATCATATCTCAAGTTCCATACTCGCAACAAAAATCAGCGAGCAAAAAATGCATATGAAATAGCCGAAATGATGGGGCAACTCGCAATAAAAATCAGCGCGCAAAATATATGCATATAAAAACAGCCGAAATACTTGGGCAACTCGCAATAAAAAGCAGCGAGTAAAAATAAAAATAGATGAAATGATTTGGCACCGCGATAAAAAGCCAAAATGATTGGGCAATCGCGACTTTCGTGATATAAAAAGTTGAAATGATAGAGCATCGCGGGAAGAAATAAAAAAAATGAATGAAAATGAAATTTTTG
The DNA here is from genome assembly GCA_030015575.1 of Agapanthus africanus. Taxonomy (NCBI): domain Eukaryota; kingdom Viridiplantae; phylum Streptophyta; class Magnoliopsida; order Asparagales; family Amaryllidaceae; genus Agapanthus; species Agapanthus africanus. The sequence goes on from CM057337.1 coordinate 97,270,739, forward strand.
CCCTGCAGGTGAGTCCACATCGACCCCTATATACTATCCATGGGCACAAACGAAAAGGGAACCACATTTTCCTACCAGGCTCCATCAAAAGGAGAAACAAATCTTGACGGCAACATCTACAGCCTGAAGATCACAACGACGTTCCTTCTCACTCCAGCAGGATGCAGATGAAACGTCAACAAACGACCCAGGGTCAAAACAAATGGATCCATGGCAAAGTCCCTAGTTCCAAGCCTTGACGGTTCACAAACAACCTAGAAACCACCTCGACGTTCATCTCGATACAGCAAACGCAATGTCACCCCGGCGTTCTTTCTCAACTCCAGCAGGATGCAGATGCGATGTCAGCAACCGACCCCAGGTTCAAAAAAATGGAGCCACGGCAAAGTCCCTAGTTCTAAGCCTCGACGGTTCACCAACAACCTAGAGAATACCTCGGAGCCATGGAAAAATCCGTAGTTCCAAGTCTCGACAGTTCACAGACAACCTAGAGACAACCTCGATATTCGTCTCGTTACATCAGACGCAATGCCAGCAAACGAAGCAAATGAAAATCCCTGGCTTCAGGGTCTTGACGGCAACTCAAATAAAACCTGAAAGACTATCGGAGATCATCCCACACCAGCGTGGAGTGGTTATGACTCATTGGGGCTGCCAAACTGAGCCTAACCTCAAGTAAAAAGCGGCATGGAAAATCCCTAACGCTTGCTCTTCCGACGGTAATATGACCTGGGAGATTACTTAAAGACGTCTTGTCTAGTCCCCGAAGGGATCAGAGACACGACAGTCGCGGGGCTACTCGAACAGTAAGACTGCATATCGGGGAATGCATCAGCCAACGCGACGGTACGGCGGACAAAAAATCTAGTACCACAGACCCTAATGGACCTCTGTCGTAAAGAGCAGAGATTAACTGTGATGTTAGGACCAGTTTGCCTACAAGCCCAAGGGAGTTAAACTAAACAAGCTCCGAAATGAGTTCATAAACTAGAGACTCCGGGATGAGTGAAAAAACTAAAAGCTCCGAAATAAGTTCATAAACTAGAGACTCCGGGATGAATGAAAAAATTCATAAACTAGAGACTCCGGGATGAGTGAATAAACTACAAGTTCCGAAATGAGTTCATAAAGTTAAGACTCCGGGATGAGTGAATAAACTACAAACTCCGATATGAGTATATAAACTACTTTATGCTAAGCCAAGACAGCAAAAGAAAGAAAAGCGCTAGTATGAAGAAAATATGTCTTTTATTCATGAATCAAAATGAATACAATATACTCTTATTCATAAATGAATACAAAAGAAAAGATGAAGAAGGAGAATATACAGCGGAAAAAAATTGTTTAAGCCGGCGGATGGTGCAATAGGCTAGTAAGTTCGTCATTCTTCCGCTGGACCTCGGCTTCAAGCTCCGTTAGTGCGGCGAGACGGGTCTACGCCTGAGTCTGTTGAGTCTGTTATGAAGCAAACCGACTCTCAAACTCCCTTTCGGCGACTTTATGGGCTTTGACCATCTCACGGGTGAAAATAACTGCTTTTTCAAGAGCTGCCACCTCTGTAATGGCTTCTTGAAGCACCCGCCAGATTTCATACGTGCGGGTGGTTTTAGCAGTAAGCTGAACCTGAAGTTCCCCCAAAGCATTTGAAGCTAACTCCCTCTCTAAAAACTTCCGGTTGAGCCTCTTCTCGCATGACTATAGATTGGCTGCGCATCGTTCGATCCATCCCCGCAGACTCGATTTTACAGTTAAGACGTCGGAGGGCGGATGCACTCAAGCCCGTATAGGCAGATCTCCACTCGGCGACAGTACTTAAACCAGATACGCACCAATGCTTCGTCATGATAGGTGGCGAGAACGGACAAGCAAGCGATGGCTTCGACAGCAAATTATTTGGCCGTGACAGAGGTACCAGCGCTAAGGTCTTCAATGAGAGCCGTCAGGAAGTAAATGCTTTGTTTCGCCATCATTTCAGACGCACACCGGGTATAGGGGCCTGGTGGCATGGGGATCCGAGATTCTAACGGGGTTAGGGTTGGCAGCGCTGTTAAGATTTATGAACAGTCAGTGAGATTCACGAACATAGAATAGACCAAACAATGCTAAATATAAAGTCTTACTTACCCACAGTCATGAAAGGGGGATTTGAGAGATCCTCAGGCCCATCAAGGATCTCGACTTCGTCATCGGCTTCCAGAACTGTGGAGTGCATATTAGCATCATTATAAAAAAATAATAATAAAACAAAAGGGGTCAAAGAACACCGACCTTGCCCAGAAGAAATGACTATGCTTTGCGGGGGTATCGCCTGTGGGGCAGCCATATCAAGCAAATGCTGGAAGGTTTTCCTGGGAGATAGATCCACGATGGAAGCCGCCAATTCTCGCAATTCTGAAGGAAAGAAGGGTTCAGATAACGGAGGGATCGTTAAAACGAAATGTAGAAGATTATCTTCGATACTTCGCCCGCCTTGAACTGAAGAGATGGAAGCTTCGGCAGCCTCCTCCACACCCTCAGGTAAATCACTGGGGATACGTGCCGGCGTGCCGGCTTCCAATTGAGAAACAACAGCCACCACTTCAGGCTCCAAGGTGAGGACATCGGTCTCGGCAATCCTTTCTACACCCTCCAGGACGCCACTAGAGAGATCCATTGGATCTATGACTGGCGAGGTCACCTCTGCTGGAGGAATAGACACTGAAAGAACAGAAGTTACCACCGGAAGCTCCACAGCAAGAGTAGAAGCTTTAATAATCTCCTCTACACCTGCCGGTGCATCACGGGAGATATTTGTAGAGTCTACGGTTATGGCCCGATCTGGACTTAAATCCTCTTTCGCTGCCGAAGTCCCTGCAAAGTTTTCGCAAAAATGAGAAGACATAAAAGCTATACAGACTATTTGCTAAAAGAAGGACACGAGAAAGACGCATACCAATACGCCAAGGAGCTTGAAGTAGGGCTTTTTTGAGATGTTTTTCCTTTCTGGCTAAGTACGCTCGCCGAGGTTCAAGCGCAGATGAATGACTACCTGTCTTTAATGCAAGCTCGTCTTCGGAGGCAACCGTTATGGGATGTTTGAGGGCCCGTTTTTCTTTCATTAACAAAGGACCCATATGCACTCGCCGTAATGATGGATCAACGTCATAAAATATAACAGGAGGGTAGGGCTTTTTTGGGACGCGCAGGTTCTCGGTCTCATCTTGTGAGCGCCTCAAAGCCTCAGCCAATTACTCAGCCTCCTCGGCAGACGAGCCAGGATAGATAAGACCGGCGTCCGACTCCTCCATAGCTATCGGCTCGTCCTGAATAAACGGCTCGGACTCAAACAGGGTGTCGAGTAAGCCGGCAATCGATTTCTTCCTCCTCTTAGAACTTGTGCTAGCACTAGCGGAAGAACGCTTCCTCCTTCTCGGCGCTTTGGCGCGACGTTGACCAACCTTACTACCGGTATCCCCCTTCGGCGACACCACCACTGGTAACACTACAGCTGGCGCTTCTGTTCCCGCCAAAATCTTCGGCCAAGAGCTATTTGTTCCGGTTTACATCAGTTTAAGTTTCGTTTACAGATATGTGTGAAATCGGTCTCATTCATATACGCACACATCAGAGGAAGAACATGTGTTAGAAAAGGAGCACTTGGTGGTCAACGACAAAAAGAAAGCATTTAATTAAACATTTTATTCTACAGGAAATAGATCACTATACATGGGATTGAAAGTACATGGATTCACAAAACTATGGATAAAATTCTCTAACTCCCTCTCTGCCTTCTCCACCATGGCAAAGCGGCGATCTTCACGAAAAGTCGCTCCCCATCGGTCGACACCGTGCCCATCAGCGAAGGCAGACATGATGGCCCGCTGAGCCCGTATCTGGCTTAGTAGTAGAACAGAGCGATCTTTCAGAGCCGTGGTAATCAAAAGTGACTCATGAAAGCACTCGATCTTGTCCTCCGCTGTGTCGAGTTCGCCGGAGTCATCTCCGCTGGATGCGGGGGAATATCATCAAGCGCGGATAAGAAGACCATCCGGAGCCAAAATGGAGCTGATGGGAAAAGGAGATCCTCTACGAGTCGAGAGCTCGTGCAGCATCGTATCGCATTGGTCATCCGTCAGATCAAGGTTCACCAAGCGGGCAGCAAAATGAGGAACAATTTCCTCAATAAGCACCTTCCATGGCTGTCGGCGAGCATGCGGACGATTACAAGCCATAGCTCTTCTCTGTTAAAATAATTCTCTGAAAGTGAAAGAGAAGAGAAGCATTGCTTCAGATTATGAAGGGAGACATTTAAGTTTAGGCACAGAAAATGTTGTGTATGATGGAACTATTTCCAAGCATTGGAAAAGAAAAGTTTGACTTAGGAAAAGCAGAGAAAGAAGGCAAAAAGATACCTTCAGTAAAGAAGCAGCGCCTCACGTGCCTTGCACGAGGGCACCAGCGCCAAGAGTTAAAAAGCTCTGAGGCAGCCCCTCACGTGTCTTGCATGAGGGCGCCAGTGCGCCAGTGCCAAGAGTTAAAAACTCTGAGCCAGCACCTCATGTGCCTTGCACAAGGGCGCCAGCGCCAAGAGTTAAAAACAAACTCTCTGTTAAACAGAGCCGGTCAACGGAGATGATAAATCATCAAAAATACATAATTAAATTCTGTTGAGGAAATATTTCTCAAATCTTTCTAAATAAGAAAGATTACTCTCTGTAAAACAGAGTACCGTTGGATTAAAAAATCTACTGGTGATTAAAAAATCACCTATCTACAGAAAAATTATGTATGAGGAAATATTTTCCGAATCTTGTTAAAAACAAGAAAGATATCTTCTGTAAAGCAGAAGTCCTTGGATCAAAAATCCAACGGTGGATAAAATCTTCAAATCAATTAAGATCTCTCAACGAGAGATTTCTTCAACTAAATCAACAGACTTGCCTCTACTATATAAAGGACCGAAGACTTTAAGTCTTGACAACAGGAGAGACTCCCCATAAGCTTTGAGAAACAAGAGAAAAAGAGAAAAAGAGAAAAAAGAGAATTCAATTCTCTAGAGGAAGAAAAACCCCTTCTTAAACAAAAATCCTAGGTAAGAAGAAAGTACAGAGAATTTAATTATCAAACCAAGAGTTTATCTCTTCTCAAAGAACTTAGTTCTTCCTCTGGTTGAGGTCTGCAGAAGCATATCTCCCCACAAGTTGAGAATTTAATTCTCATCGGGGAGATTCTGTTATGCAGATTCAAAACTTAGGGGAAAGAACTAAGTCCAAAGAATTTAATTCTTCCAAAAGTATATAGGAATTTAATTACTCTGATAAACTAGGGTTTAACCTTATAAAAGAATTTAATTCTTATAAAACAAGGGACCTAAAATTCTCAAAACTCAAATTAAAATCTCTGTGCACGTAAAAGAAAAGACTGGGAATTCATTAGTGTTCAACGCTATAGAACAAAGGCTCACGTGTTTCCACGTGAGCACCTCTGAGGAACAAAAAGGAATGACTGAGATCATATCACGTGTTCCCACATGACCCTTTAAAACAAGCGCTCAACAATTACATGAAAAAGGGAATAAACCCAAAACAGTTCCCATTTTAGGGCGCCTCATGTGTTCCCACGTGACCCCCAAACAGTTGCTTAACACTTATATGGAAAAGGGGGAAATTCCAAACACAGCGCTCATATTTTGAGCACCTCACGTTTTTGCATGTGAACATTATATAAGCCAAGTGCTTAGCACTTATAAAAGGAAGAGGGAATAAACCTAAAGAGGCAGTGCCCAACTTTGGGGCGCCTCTCGTGCCCACACGTGAGGGCCATAAAAATTAAGTGTTTAACACTTGTATATACAGACGGGGATTTGAACCCGAGGGCACAACACCAACTTTCAGGTGCCTCACGTACCACACGTGAGCGCCCCAAATTTCAGTGTTTAACACTGCTTTAGAGACTCGCGTGAGAGCTCGTGAGCACCGAGCATATATTAGTGTTTAATACTATAAGAAGCCAACTTCAGCCCCAAATTGGCTAAGTCTTCCTAAGACTAAATCATCTTGGATCTCTAAATAGACCGAGCTTCTATGCTCAGGACTTCTCAAACTAATTGATCAGAACGATGTCCATCCCACATCTCCCCTCAATCTGGAAATTGGTTCAAGGGTACTGCTCTCCATACCTCCGATGCATGATGTTGTAATTCTTCAACGTCTTCAGAGAGGTGGCGGGTCCCGACAACCAACAACTCTTTGTTGCATTCCCAAACCAATGGGCACATCCCAACAATGGACCGAAACGTCCTTAAACTAGCTATGGATCGTAGCGTCCTTAAACTAAACCCTCACACCAAAAATGGTGAGCTACGGACTGAAACATCCTTAAACTAACAACGGACCGTAACGTCCTTAAACTAAAGCAATAGAGCCCAAACGCTCTTTTGTTAGGTCTGAATGATCCCGAAATCCTGTTGAGTGGGTCTTAGTCTAAAATTAGACTAACGTATCCTCAACAAACATTTAAGTTGATCTTAATCTCAAACGAGATTAACGATCCTTACATCAACCCAAACACAAACCCAAACCTAAGAATATACGGATTTAGACTAATCCACACCCTACGGGCGACAACATAAATTAGTCTCTGTATACAATCCACGGGCAACCAAAAATAAAACAAACACACACGACACGAAGTGACCTTCTGGAGCAGGAGAGAGTGGTTACCGCGATGCGGTAACGTAATTAACTGTAGAGGCTTGTGCCTGTAGGGAAGAGCGTCCCCCACAATCAAAATCCCCTCGCAAACGAGGGGGAATCTGACGAAGTCTGCTACAACGGCCGCATCCGTCCAAACCTCCGATACACGGTGCCATAAATCAACTTGGCATCTTCGGAGAGGTGAACGGATAAACCCAAATAGCATTTGCCCCCAAAATTCAGGCCAGACATCCTAACGTCCCGGTCGCGTCTTTCGGCGGTGAACAGATTCTGGCACGCCCGGTGGGACCTTTTCCTCTTTCCACTCCACACTTCATGTGTCATGTTTGCGAACACATCGCGGTTTAATATGGTTGCCCCTGAATTCAAGGTACTAAGATTTGGTGTCTTGCTCCTTTGCAGAAGTGAAAAGAAATTAATGGCTTCTAATTGCACCTGCAACAGCAACTTCCACTCCGTCCCCGCCGGAGGAGTGGCTTATGGGCCCCAAGCGGCCTCCATCTTTGCAATGCCGGTGGAACAGGTGACTCAGGCCACCACTGGACTGTTCTTTGGGACCATGATCCCGCCCACAAGCTTCAGCGCCTCGGTGCCATCACAGGAAGCTCCGAAGAAGTCGGTCTTCGATCGACTTGCATCCACCACGGTCCCTCTCAACGGGTCGTACAAGTCTTCTACCTCAGTCTTTAATATACTGAGCTAAAGCTCCAGTGGGCCTACGAAGAGGCTCGCAATACCTGAAGGAGTTATCCCAAAGCGGATAGCCATTCCAGTTCCGGCAGATGAAGTCGTCAAAGAGGCTTCACCTACTAAAAGATCGGTCTTTGCAAGATTGGCCGTTCTAACTCCTGCTTCCGACGAAGTCACCAAGACTGCTTCCCCTATCAAAAGGTCGGCCTTCGCAAGAATGACCGTTCCCTCTCAGCGGACGTCAGTCTTCGACAGCCTGACACCAACAACAGCCTCTCATCAGAGCAGGGGGCACGATGAAGCCGCTCCCACGACAGAGTTGGTTCCGTCTGCACGACATGCTCGACGTCGCCACTGTCGTCGAGTAAGGAAGACTGGGGGCAGTTCCCTTCTGGACTTACCCCATCAGCTCCAATGGTGGAAATTGACGCTGCTGTTCCAACTGGGAACAGCTTCGAGCTGCTCAGGAGGGTGCACAAGAACTCTCCAACCGCCGTATTGAAGAAGTCTCCTCTACCCGTTGAAAGCATGACACAGGTGAAGCCGGAGCAGCCCTCTCAGTGTCTGTCCTCCAAAATCCAAAAGGTTTGGCGGAAAGTCCAAGACTTTTTAATTGACAAAGACTACTCTCGACGGCTGAAGAAGACGAAGGCTCGGCAAGAGGAGGACCATCCCCCTGTCGTACCATGGAAGGTATCATCTGCATGGGTGCCTGCTGCAACGGCCCTCAACCTCGACTTCCCACAAGAGGAGAAGGCCGGAGAAGATCTCCATGCCTGCCGTAAATTTCAAAGGCAGTAGACACAAACGCCCTAAGTCTGGGGGCATGGTAGTACACACGGTGTACATGACTTCCGAGAAAGAAGAAAGCCGTACTTCCACGGGTCATCGACCACTCAAACGGTCTGTGACAAAAGCTCAAAAGCAACAACAAAAGCTCCAGGAGATGCTGACAAAGATGGCCGCACTCACTGGGCAGAAAGAAAGCCCAGAATCATCATCCGAACAGCGCCAGGAACAAGAGACTGACACCGAGTTCTTGCGAAGGGTGTTGGAAATGAAGGATAAGGAGGCCACGGAACAGGCCGCTAATATAAAGCAGATGGCTCTTCTGTTCCAAGACTTGGTTGGGATGATGATCCAGCCGGAACCTCCAGCCGAAGACCCCCGATAATTATCGAAGACGACAGAGGGGAAACGGCAAATCCTCCACCGGCTTTCTCAGCAGCCAAGGAAGAAACGATCTCCAAAGCTGCCCTTGACGACTACATAGCTCAACAAATACGGGTTCATCAGGCAAGCAAAGCGGCTGGCCAAGTCGTCAGAACTGGGTGACCTTATCCAGGCTGGCACGATCAAATCAAGTACCCACCGGGATATACGATCCCTAAATTCCACGTGTATAAGGGGACATGCAATCCCCATCAACGCGTCGCTCAGTTCAGAGCTCTATGCGGAATACTGGAGGCGACGACAAACTGCTTCTTCGCCAGTTCGTCGGCAGCTTAGCGGAGATAGCATTTGAATGGTAGTCGGAGCTTCCGAATGACTCCATCAAAATATTTACAGAAACGGAGCTACTGTTCACGCAGCGTTTCGCAAGCGCACCCCGATCACCGCATTAATCAATGCCAGGGTGAAGCCGGGAGAAACCTGGGTTCAATACGCAATTCGGTGGTGGAACCTATGGTCAAAATGTGAATAACGCATAGAAGAAGCTCCTGCCGTGGGTATGTTCGTAGGGACCCTTGATCCTCAGGCGACTATATCCCAATTTATGATGTTCTTCAAGCCGATCACCTTCGAGGCCTTGATTGACAAGCTGGCCCAAATGGACCAGATGGGCCATAGGCCGTCCTTTTCAAAAATGGATCTTCGGAATGAAAAGGGCAAAAGGAAAGCGGCCTTCGTTGCCAACGCTCAACAACAACCATGTGACCCGAAACCAGTTGCTCGCTAAAGCAACACAAGACGATCCCTTGAAGAGAAGTTGAGACGTTCTTACTCATTTACCCGGGATAAAACGAGGAGACTGTTCGAACCGGCGGTGCGCAACAGGATCATCACTCTGCCGGATCCGAGACGCCCGCTGCAGCCTGGTGATGTCAACAGTCCTAACTATTGCCCCTACCACAGAGTAATGGGCCACCCAATTGAAGATTGCTACGTCTTCAAAAACTGGGTTGAGGACCAGTACCAACTAGGCAAATTCGTGTTGTCCGAAAACTGGAAGGTAAACCCGCCTCAGCAGCACGCTCCTAAAAAGGTGAACACGCCGGGGGCATCATGCTCATTTGTAGAAGAAGCTCCGTGGGAAATTGTCCTTTCGGCTAAAACTAAAAGAATGCTGAAGGATCTTAAAGCATGCACGACAATCAGGTGGAAAAGCCCGCTGGAGCCCGAGATTATTGACGGGATGCTTAAACCGCGCTCGTCACCGAACGCCGGTAACAATGGGCAAAACACCCAAGTCAAGTCTTCAATATCTTCAAAGGGAAAAAAGAAAACCAAGAAGCCCGTGCTGCCTGACGACAAGCGCACGGATCTGCAAAAATACATCGATGTGCTAGAAGAGTACAACCAGAAGGTGCGAACCCCAGTCACTCTAGAAGAATTTCTCAACCACATACTTGAGAACGGAAACAGTGAAAATGACGAGGGAGACAACTCGTCAGAAGAACATGAGGATTATGTAGCGAGTTGCCACATGGTCTCTCACCTGTTGTTAAAAGACGAAGAAACTCCCTCAGCGTTAGAAAATAACGTAGAGAAGCTGGGGGCAGGACCGGCGTCAAAATCCCTGGAGCCGTCAGACGACTCGATTGATAGGCTGTTAAACGAAACCCTTCAAAAGAGCAAAGCCGACCGAGAATGTGAAACGGCCATATATGAAAAAGCCAAGCGTTGGCGTCAGGATGAGGAAGATGCGGCAAGGAAGAGTCACAAAGTACTCCAACTGGATCGAAGCACATCCACAGCAGACAAAATCAAGTTTAAGACGGGAAAACGGTTCGCTAAAGCCCTGTCAATGGGAATGAAGCTGCCACCTTTCGAAAGAAATACTCCCGGGAGTACATGCCTTGACGAAGTGGATGTACACCATCGGAGGGTCATACACCCTACCGAAGAGTGTAATGCCTTCAAGAAGTGGTGGCAGGGACATGTTGCTCACCGACAACACTTCAAGCAAATGAAGCGCAAAGCCCGTCGGGAACAGAGAAGCACGACAGATGAGCATAAAGGAACAGCCGGTAACTGTCATATGATTGATGCCATTTCAACAAAAGGGAAATCTCAAGTTCTTAACTTCGGGGGCGATTCTGACAAAGAAATAGCCCTCAGCCCTCTCTTCTGGGAATCCACCTCTGGAAAAGAAGAAGAGGTGAAGAAATGCGAGAACATTCAGCTGCGTAACCGTACGTTGTCTGAAAAGAATCTTGAACCCTCAAACGAAGGTTCGGGTAAGAGAGACAAGGGAAAGGAAAAAGTCCCTGAGAGAATTGCCCTCGATGATAGAGTCGTAAAAGAGCTCACAACTAAGGACCCGCCTAAGAAGAACAAGGTGGATTACAATGTCCTGGCACACCCGAGGAAGATACCCTCGCAACCGAGCATAATGGATGCTCTCCTCCTGTCCAAAGAGGCACGAGATTCTCTAATCAAGGCACTGCAAGAGCCTGATCAGTTCCAAGCTTTCTTTGCAGAAGAAAAGATGAAGGACAAGCTGGCAAAGGTTCATACAGCTGACATCACATTCGGCGATGAAGATCTCCTCTTCGGAACGTGCGAGCACAACCGTCCTCTATATGTCACCGTGTACTGCCACGATATTAAGATAGGGAAGATCCCGGTCGACAACGGGTCCTATATCAACCTTTTCAACGTGTAGGTGCTGAAGGAGATCTGCATGAACGTTCAGCACCTGGCTCGAGACAAAATTACCATCTCCGGGTTCGATTCGAAGTCATCACGGACGCTTGGGTCCGTAATACTGAAATTACGCTTCAGGATGCTCATCACTGACATCAAATTTCTTGTCATCGACGCCAAGACTTGCTATAACGCTCTGCTCGGCCGGCCCTGATTACACGAGTACAACATCATCCCTTCTACACAACATTAATGTATGAAATACTTCAAAGACGGCCTCGAGTACACAGTTACAGGGGAGCTAAACCCATCCTCCATAAATAAAGTCCGCAAATATGAAGACGCTAAGTACTTCCTACCAGACTTCGAAGATACGGAAAGATGTCGTAAACCGGAGAATAAACAAAAAGCCGTCGGCACTTTCCCGATCTTTAGGAGCGATACCGAGGAAGATGAATAAAAATTCTACTCAGGGCAACCCCAAGGCAGCAGGCCAGGACCATCTACTCCTATTTTGGTCTTTGGCAGCGACTCTGAAAACGAGGTCAACGCAGTGTTCTCTGTTCGTCCATCAATACAAACCGTCACTGGAGCTGATCAGAGTTTATAAGTCACCATGATTCCGCAGCAGTATTATAGGGAACTTGATGCGCTCGTTACATACAGCGTGTAAGAGCTGCAGACCTTCTACGTCCTTTCTAGACGAAAAGGTGAAAATGCGATCCTCTTCTACCAATCTACGGAGACTAAAGTAGAAAAAAAGTATGGCATGGTGTCGATTTTGCGCTCGATAGGATCCAACCAATCCGTCTGCCCAGATATTACGCAGAAGGATTGAAAAGGCTGTTAAGATGCCAAGGCGTACCCTTCAAACAAACCGATCGACAAGCCCAGTTCTACAACAAGATTTGGGACATTCCCAGGACTCAGCGAAAAATGCCGAACGGGAGGATAGAGTCGACGGGGCTTGGATATGTTCGGTCCAAGAAACGGGAGCAATTCCATGGTTGCCATGTCATAAATAACTCCGGTGGAGAAGCGAATGCATTTCCAGATAGCGCTGATATCGAACCGGAGCGAGATCCCGCCGTGGGATACCAAGCCCGTTATTCGAAGAACAGATTGACAAGCTAATAAGGGAAGCGGGTCAAAAGGTTCGGGATGACCACAGCCGCGAAATGTCCATTTACGAGAAAGCCAGGACGTAACGTCTTATTCAGCAGTCCACGAAAAGAGAAGACTATGATGCCCTTCATCCTTAGCCTGCTGTGTGCTCTCGTGGCAAGGAAAAAGTCCGACGTAGAAGCAACAACATGATCAAGGACGGGAATGGCATTCAAAGACAGCGAAGCGGATTCAAGAAGCCACGTGATCGAGAAAAAGTCAGCTGGAATCCGTCTTTCATGAAAAAGATGGGTCGGGAATACTTTTTCCCTCAAGATAAGACAAGGAAAATATTCAACCTTGTCATGAAGCATCAAATGATAACACTCCCGGAGTCTCAGCACTATGAGCAAATAAACGAGATCCATCATCCGGCATATTGCTCCTATCACCGAGCAATAGGACATTCTCTTGAAGACCGCTTCACCTTCAAAGACTGGGTCGAAGAACAGTTTCATCAAGGCAGGTTTGCTCTATCCTACAGTTGGAGGGTAGCCCCACCACGAAAGCATGAGCTAAGAGCAACCTACACTGCGAGAGAAAGTCCAGATCAACATAGAGCTTGGAAACGAACTCGTACCTGTCACGTGATAACATTCTCAAAGGAAAAGGAGCATGAGAATATGGATGACCTCTCCCACTTCTTCGCAGACGAGGATGAGGATGAGGTAATCTTAGAATTTTCACCGGCGCCAAAAAAGTTGGAAGATGGGATACACACCACAGCGGACAACCTGAGAAAAATCGACTTGGGGACGGAAAATGAACCGAAGCCAACATTCGTCAGTAAGCTGCTGTCTGAAAAGCAGGTATCCACGCTAAAGGACGTACTTATGCAATATAAAGACTGCTGCACATGGAACTATTTCAAGATGCCGGGATTAGATCTGGAGATAGCTGTGCATAAACTGGCGATATCACCGGATGTCAAGCCAGTCAAAAAGGCGCTAAGAAGAATGCGGGTCGAACTCGAGATGAGCATCACTGCCGAAGTCAAGAAGCTAATTGACTCCGGCTTCATCCAAGAAGTTCAATATCCCGACTGGATCGCCAACATTGTCCCAGTAATGAATAAAAATGGGACAGTACGCATCTGCGTGGACTTCCGGGACCTCAACAAAGCTTGCCCGAAAGATGACTTCTCAGTACCGGTTACCGAGCTGATGATCGATAACACGTCCATTTATGAGGTCTTCTCCTTCATGGATGGATCTTCAGGCTACAATCAAATAAAGATGCACCCTGAAGACCAAAAGCATACCGCCTTCCGGACCCCGCTGGGCATATTCTGCTATAAAGTGATGCCCTTCGGCTTGAAGAACGTAGGCGCTACTTACCATAGGGCCATGACAAAGATCTTTGATGACCTCATCCATGAGATCATTGAATGCTACATTGACGACCTTGTGGTGAAAAGAAAATCGTACGAGGAGCACTGGGAGCATTTGAAAATAGTGTTCCAGCGTCTTCGGAAATATAATATGAAGATGAACCCTCTGAAATGCTTGTTTGGAGTCTCCTAAGGCAAATTCCTAGGATTCATCGTATGACACCGAGGCATCGAAATAGACCCATCAAAGATCAGGGCGATTATGGAAATGCCCTCGCCAAGAACTCTCAAACAATTGCGGTCTCTCCAAGGGAAGCTCGCGTATATCCGGCGGTTCATAACCAACCTCTCCGGCAAATGCCGTCCCTATAGCCATCTAATGAAGAAGGGGACCCCGTTCATTTGGGATCGTAAATGCCAAAGTGCACTGGATGAAATCAAGCAATATCTGCAGAACCCGCCAGTACTGACTGCACCGGTCGAGAGAAAGCCCCTCATCCTGTATATAACAGCCCTTGAAAGTTCTTTAGGCGCACTATGGGCACAGGAGAACGGCCGGGGGAAAGAGATAGCTCTCTATTATTTGAGTCGACTTCTCCTGGGGGCATAAAACAACTATCCCCCTATCAAAAATCATTGCCTGGCACTGATTTGCACGATAACGAAGCTTCAACGTTATACATTGGCACATGAGGTCCATCTCATATCAAAGGTGGATCCTCTCAAATATTTGATGTCAAGAGCCATACTAACAGGAAGACTTGCCAAATGGGCCCTCCTCTTGATGGAGTTCTCGATAATCTATCGGCCCCTCAAGGCAGTGAAAGGCCAGGCCATCGCCGAATTTCTCACCGAGCATCCGATACCACCTGATTCCCCCTTAAATTGCGAATTTCCAGATGAACACGCATTTGATGCAATCGACGGGGAGGAGGAAGGAAATAATGCCCGATGGGAACTCTATTTCGACGGAGCGTCTTCCATCAAAAAGCAAAAGCAAAACACCCCTATAATTAAAGCTGAGGTGAGCCTTATCTTCGTGACTCCGCAAAGAGGGATAATGCGTTTCGCCCTTTCCTTAACAGAGCCGAGAACAAACAATGAGGCTGAGTACGAAGTTTTGATAGCAGGTCTTGATATTGCTGTTGACATGGGAATAGAAAACCTCCTCATATATGGAGACTCCCAGCTAGTCGTTAGCCAAGTGAATAGCGACTATCAGACATGCAAACAAGAGTTGGTAAAATATGGCGAGAGAGTGCAACAATTGCTGACACAAATCCCCTCTTACATTCTGGAAAGCATTCCGCATGCAGAAAATAGCAAGGTGGATGCATTAGCCAAGCTTGCTAAGGAATTGGCTGACGAAAACCTCGATGACGTAAGGATCGTTGTGCAAAGCCGCCGGATTCTCGCGCCAGCAGATATATCTTCATAGCCGTCTGAAGGAAAAAGAAGCGACCAAACAGGCAGCCTGCCGAATAGAAAACGAAGAAAAGGCTAAGGATTGGAGAGGTCTTCATAGGCTACTTCAAATCCCATCAAACGTCCGAAGACGCGTCGTCAAGACATCAGCTCATGAAACGAGCTCTATCCTTCGCCTTCGTCAATGATACTCTATATAAGAGATCGTTCGACAGTTTGTGGCTAAGATGCTTAGGGCCGAAAGAAGCAAGGAGGGTCGTCCAAGAAACTCACGGCGGACTCTGTGGTTCCCATCAAGCTGGGCCAAAGATGAGGCTAAAGATCAAAAGAATGGGTTACTATTGGCCTACGATGATTTAGGACTGCCTCGAATATTCAAAGCAATATCACTCATGCCAAATTCACGGGGAATTCATCCACCAGCATCCAAATCCGCTACACCCAACGGTAGCCAGCTGGCCGTTCGAAATGTGGGGAACTGACATAATTGGCCCTATTGAGCAGACATCATCCAAGAGACATCGGTTCATATTGGCAACAACCGATTACTTCTCTAAATGGGCAGAGATAGTACCGCTAAGGGAGATGAAGACGGAGAACATCCTCCATTTCTTCAGGACACATGTCATCTACCGGTTCGGCACTCCGCGACGAATCATCTCCGATAATGGGCCGGCCTACAGGAGCCATAAGATCGGTCGCTTTGCACAGCAGCATAATATAGATTGGAGATACTCTTTGGTCTATAATCCCCGAGCTAACGGTCTAGCTGAGGTTTTCAACAAGACCTTGACGAAGATCATAAAGAAAACGGTGTCCAGAAATAAAAAGTACTGGCACGAGAGACTGCATGAAGCTCTCTGAGCTTATCGAACCACGTTCAAAACGTCCATGAATATAACGCTATTCGCGTTGGTATTCGGCACGCAAGCGGTACTTCCCTTGGAAATAGAGCTACCCTCGCTACGAGTAGCAGTTCGATACTAGCTGACGGATGAAGAAAATGCCCATCTTCGGCTTGAGGAGCTCGATGACCTCGATGAAACTCATCTCATGGCGCAACAAAACCTGGAATCTTACAAAGAAATGATGACGCGCTCATACGAAAGACTGACTAGGCCGAGAAAATTCCGCCAAGGCGAACTCGTGCTAGTCGTAAAAAGACCTATGATCCCTAACCGGGCAAAGCGGGGGAAATTCGAGTTGAACTATGAGGGTCCGTACATCATAGACAAGATCTACCAAGGTGAGGCCTACTTGCTCATGGATATGCATGGCGAAAGACCCTTCCGGCCAATAAACGTCCGGTTCCTTAAGAAGTATTATGCTTGACAAGTCACGGCTCACGTTAATGATAGATGACGACGCTCGTGTCCGTTCGCTGTCTTCCTGAGTCAAGACTCTATAAGTAGTATCTGGTAAAACTTCGCCTCGAAACTAGCCCTGGACCGAGATATCCCTAAACTAACAATGGACCGAGATGTCCCTGAACTAAAAACGGACCGTATTGTCCTTAAACTAAATACGTTTCCTCAAACACGGCGATAGTAGAATTCAATTCCACAAGTCCTAGCGGCGGGGATTGCAACTCAAGTCCCGCTGGCTGCACAACTGCCCCGGTGGCGATGTCCCCCATAAGTGCTATTGGCGAACAGAGGGGTAAAAAAACCGGCATGTCCAAAAGAGAAATGGGCACGGATGGAAACCCGAAAGGGCGCCGTGAGTAAAAACGGCAGGGCTACCCGCGAGCTTGTGAAAACCCAAAAGGGCGCAGTCTCGTTAAAATAAACACACCTGCTAGGTCCTCTCGACCTTGTGAGGAGAAAACACCTGCGTGAGATCCTTACGACTCACAAGGGAGCAACACACTTAGGGATTCCCATGATTCCTAAAGAGAAATTACACTTACGAGATTCTCACGACTCGTAAAGAGAATCCCCCCTACGAGATCCTCACGGCTCATAGGATTCAAAAGACTTAAGATAGAGGGACCTGAACCCGTTATTAAGCCATCACACTCCCCAAGTTTCCCTAGAAGCGGTTCAATATTGACCCTTGTATACAATCCATGGGCACAAACAAACGTTCCCTCACCAAGTCCCACCAATGACGAAGAATGTCCTCATGTGGTGAACGACACTTATAAGTCCTCTCGACTTGTAAAGAGAAAACACTCTTGTAAGATCCTTATGACTTGCAAGAGAAAATATCACTTAGGAGTTCTCACGAATTCTAGGAAGAACCTATACCTACGAGATACTCATGACTCGTGGGGGGAATACCTTTATGAGACTCTTACGGCTTATAAAGTCAAAAAGCCTTAGTCAACATGATCCTAACCCTGTTTGCTAAGCCATCTTTATTCAAATCGACAAAGGCAAATGATGATTCACTCCTGGCAATATCCCATTTGTAGCGATGCTGATGCCTAAATCGGTATCAAAGTCCAAGTCTTTTCATGGCAAATGATGATTCGCTTCTGGCAATATTCCAGTCACAGCGATGCTGATGCTAAGATTGGTATCAGATCTCGAGTTCTATACTCGCAATAAAAATCAGCGAGCAAAAAATGCATATGAAATAGCCGAAATAATGGGGCAACTCGCAATAAAAATTAGCAAGCAAAATATATGCATATAAAAACAGCCGAAATGTTTGGGTAACTCGCAATAAAAAGCAGCGAGTAAAAAGAAAAAACAGCCGAAATGATTCGACACCGCGAAAAATAGCCGAAATGATTCGGCACCGCGACTTTAGCGATATAAAAAGCTGAAATGATAGAGCATCGCGGGAAGAAATAAAAAAAAGAATGAAACTTCTGCCCTGCAGATGAGTCCACATCGACCCCTGTATACAATCCATGGGCACAAACGAGAAGGGAACCACATTTCCCACCAGGCTCCATCAGAAAGAGAGCCAAATCTCGACGGAAACATCTACAGCCTAGAGATCACCACGGTGTTCCTTCTCACTCCGGCAGGATGCAGACGCAACGTCTACAACCTACCCCAGGGTCAAAACAATGGAGCCATGGCAAAGTCCCTAGTTCCAAGACTCGACGGTTCACAGACAGCCTAGAGATAACCTCGACATTCGTCACAATATTGCAGACACAATGTCAACAAACTAAGCAAAGGAAGATCCCTAGCTTCAGGGTCTCGACGGCAACATCTACAGCCTAATGATCACCACAACGTTCCTTCTCACTCCAGCAGGATGCAGACGCAACGTCAACAACTGACCCCAGGATCAAAACAATGGAGCCATGGCAAAGTCCCTAGTTTCAAGACTCGACGGTTCACAGACAACCTAGAGACAACCTCGACATTCGTCGCAATATTGCAGACACAATGTCAACATACAAAGCAAAGGAAGATCCCTAGCTTCAGGGTCTTGACGGCAACTCAAATAAAACCTGAAAGACCATCGGAGATCATCCCACACCAGTGCGGAGTTGTCATGACTCATCGGGGCTCCCAAATTGAGCCTAACCTCAAGTAAAAAGCGGAATGGAAAATCCCTAACGCTTGCTCTTCTGACGGTAATATGACCTGAGAGATTATTTGAAGACGTCTTGTCCAGCCCCGAAAGGATCAGAGACACGACAGTCGTGGGGCTACTCGAATAGCAAGATTGCATATCGGGGAATACATCGGCCAATGCGACGGTACGACGGACAAAAACCCTAGTACCACAGACCCTAACGGACTTCTATCAGCAGAGGTTAACTGTGACGTTAGGACATTCTTGCGAGAACTTCTCGACTCGTAGGGAAAATAATGTTCCTGCGAGAACTTCTCGACTCGTCTCGACTCGTAGGGAAAAATCCTTAGGCGACGGGGATATCAACCTATTTCCTAAGCACTGTGGCCCTGCAAGTAGGTCCAAGATGGAATATTGTATACTATCCACGGGCCACACTCTCCAAAGTCGAGTATCGACAAGGAGGGAAAAAATCACTTACGAGTCCTCTCGACTTGTAAGGGGGAAAATTCTCTTGTGAGATCTTTACGCCTCTCAAGAGAAAACGCACTTAGGGGTCCTCACGACTCCTAAGGAGAAAATACATCTGCGGGATCCTCTCGACTTGATGGGAGAAAAGTCTTTATGAGACCCTCATGGCTCATAAAGTTGAAAAGTCTTAGGCGGCAGATCCTAACCCTGTCTCCTAACCCATCGCTGCCCTACAAGGAGGTCGAGATGGACTATCCACGGGCCACATTCTCCAAAGTCGAATATCGACAAGGAGGGAAAGAACCACTTACGAGTCCTCTCGACTTGTAAGGGGGAAATTTCTCTTGTGAGATCCTTACGACTCTCAAGAGGGAACGCACTTAGGGGTCCTCACAACACCTAAGGAGAAAATACACCTAAGGGATACTCCCGACTCGTAGGGAGAAATAACCTTCTTGAGATCCGTACGGCTCACGAAGACGAAAAAAGTCTTAAGCTACAACGACCCTAAACTTGTCTCCTAAGCCCTCAATTCCATGTCCATGCATAACTCTGCACTATTTCACCCACGTACATACTTACGTGGGCAAAGTAGTGGGGGCATTTGTTCTCGCCAAAATATTTGGCCAAGAGCTATTTGTTCCTGTTTACACCGGTTTAAGTTTCATTTACAGATATGTGTGAAATCGGGCTCATTCATATACGCACACATCAGAGGAAGAACAGGTGTTAGAAATGGAGCTCTTGGTGGTCAACGACAAAAAGAAAGCATTTAATTGAACATTTGATTCTACAGGAAATTGATCACTATACATGGGATCGAAAGTACAGGGATTCACAAAACCATGGATAAAATTCTCTAACTCCCTCTCTGCCTTCTCCACCATGGAAAAGCGGCGATCTTCATGAAGAGTCGCTCCTCATCGATCAGCACCGTGCCCATCAGTGAAGGCAGACATGATAGCCCGCTGAACTCGTATCTGTCTTAGCAGCAGAACAGAGCGATCTATCAGAGCCGTGGTAATCAAAAGTGACTCATGAAAGCACTTGATCTTGTCCTCCGCTATGTTGAGTTCGCCAGAGTCATATCCGCTGGATGAGGGGGAATATCATCGAGCGCGGATAATAAGACCATCCGGAGCCAAATGGAGCTGATGGGAAAAGGAGATCCTCTACGAGTCGAGAGCTCGTGCAGTACCGTATCGCATTGGTCATCCGTAAGATCAGGGTTCACCAAGCGGGCAGCAAAATGAGGAACAATTTCCTTAATAAGCACCTTCCATGGCTGCCGGCGAGCATGTGGACGATTACAAGCCATAGCTCTTCTCTGTTAAAATAATTTTCTGAAAGTGAAAGAGAAGAAAAGCATTGCTTCAGATTATGAAGGGACACATTTAAGTCTAGGCACAGAAAATGTTGTGCATGATGGAACTATTTCCAAGCATTGGAAAAGAAAATTTTGGTTCAGGAAAAGCAGAGAAAGAAGGCGAAAAGACACCTTCAGTAAAGAGGTAGCGCCTCATGTGCCTTGCACGAGGGCACCGGCGCTAAGAGTTAAAAAACTCTGAGGCAGCGCCTCACGTGCCTTGCACGAGGGCGCCATCGCCAAGAGTTAAAAACTCTCTGTTAAACAGAACCGTTGGATCAAAAATCCAACGGAGATGATAAATCATCAAAAATACAGAATTAAATTCTGTTGAGAAAATACTCCTCAAATCTTTCTACACAAGAAAGATTACTCTCTGTAAAATAGAGTACCGTTGGATTAAAAAATCCAATGGTGATTCAAAAATCACCTATCTACAGAAAAAATTCTGTATCGGGAAATATTTCCCTAATCTTGTTAAAAACAAGAAAAATATCTTCTGTAAAGCAGAAGTCCTTGGATCAAAGATCCAATGGTGGATAAAATCCCCAAATCAATTAAGATCTCTCAACGAGAGATTTCTTCAACTAAATCAACGGACTTGCCTCTACTATATAAAGGACCGAAGACTTCAAGTCTTGACAACAGGAGAGACCCCCCATAAGTTTTGAGAAACAAAAGAAAAAGAGAATTCAATTATCTAGAGGAAGAAAAACCCCTTCTTAAACAAAAATCTTAGGTAAGAAGAAAGTACTGAGAATTTAATTCTCAAATCAAGAGTTTAGCTCTTCTCAAAGAACTTAGTTCTTCCTCTGGTTGAGATCTGCAGAAGCAGATCTCCCCACAAGTTGAGAATTTAATTCTCATCGGAAAGATTCTGTTATGCAGATTCAAAACTTAGGGGAAAGAACTAAGTCCAAAGAATTTAATTCTTCCAAAAGTATATAGGAATTTAATTACTCTGATAAAACTAGGGTTTAACCCTGTAAAACAATTTAATTCTTATAAAACAAGGGACCTAAAATTCTCAAAACTCAGATTAAAATCTCTGTGCATATAAAAGAAAAGACTGGGAATTCATTAGTGTTCAACGGTAGAGAACAAAGGCTCACATGTTTCCACGTGAGCAGCTCTGAGGAACAAAATGGAATGACTGAGATCGTATCACGTGTTCCCACGTGACCCTTTAAAACGAGCGCTCAACAATTACATGAAAAAGGGAATAAACCCAAAGACAGTTCCCATTTTAGGGCACCTCACGTATTCCCACATGACCCCCAAACAGTTGCTTAACACTTATATGGAAAATGGAAAAATTCCAAAGACGACGCTCATATTTTGAGCACCTCACGTGTTCGCACGTGAACATTATATAAGCCAAGTGCATAGCACTTATAAAAAGAAGAGGGAATAAACCCAAAAGGCAGTGCCCAACTTTGGGGCGCCTCACATGCCCACACGTGAGGGCCATAAAAATTAAGTGTTTAACAGTTGTATATACAGACGGGGATTTGAACCCAAGGGCACAACACAAACTTTCAGGTGCCTCACGTGCCACACGTAAGCGTCCCAAATTTCAGTGTTTAACACTGTTTTAGAGACTCACGTGAGAGCACGTGAGCACCGAGCATTTATTAGTGTTTAATACTATAAGAAGCCAACTTCAGCCCTAAATTGGTTAAGTCTTCCTGAGACTAAAACATCTTGGATCTCCAAATAGACCGAGTCTCTATGCACAGGACTTCCTAAACTAATTGACCAGAACGATGTCCATCCCACATCTCCCCTCAATCTGGAAATTGGTTCAAGGGTACATCTCTCCATACCTATGATGCATGTCATTGTAATTCTTTAACGTCTTCAGAGAGACGGCGGGTCCCGTCAACCAACAACTCTTTGGTGCATTCCCAAACCAATGGGCACATCCCAACAACGGACCGAAACGTCCTTAAACTAACTATGGACCGTAACGTTCTTAAACTAAACCCTCACACCAAAAATGGTGAGCTACGGACCGAAACGTCCTTAAACTAACAACGGACCGTAACGTCCTTAAACTAAAGCAATAGAGCCCAAATGCTCTTTTGTTGGGTCTGAATGATCCCAAAATCCTGTTGAGTGGGTCTTAGTCTAAAATTAGACTAACGTATCCTCAACAAACATTTAAGTTGATCTTAATCTCAAACGACACGAAGTGACCTTCTGGAGCAGGAGAAAGTGGTTACCACAATGCAGTAATGTAATTAGCTGCAGGGGCTTGCACCTGCTGGGAAGAGCATCCCCACAATCAAAACCCCTCGTAAACGAGGGGGAATCTGACGAAGTCTGCTACAATGGCCGCATCTGTCCAAATCTCGGATACACAGTGTCATAAATCAACTTGGCATCTTTGTAGAGCTGAGCGGATAAACCCAAATAGCATCTGCCTCCAAAATTCAGGCCAGACGTCCTATCGTCCCGGTCGCGTCTTTCGGCGGTGAACAGATTCATTAGAAGCCTTTTCTTCGGCTGTAGTGCGCACTGGCATACTAGCAGTGCGAGGGGTCGATTCCATTTCGGCGGCTTTGGGGATAAGTACCAAACCGCTATCCCTCAATGGAGGGCGAACCACTGACCGCGGCCGCAACGGAGCGTTAGTGACTTGGGTCGGAGCTGGAACTATACATTCGAAGAGTACCCGCCTCTCCTCGGCAACGACAGGACCGACTCGATGACGATACCAACCTTTGAAAGACCCCACAAACCTTGGAAGATAGTCAGGCTCTGGGATCATGAAGAGAGAGCCGGTGTTCAGCCGCATAAAATGATGGATGACGTCATGAGTGACTTCCAGAGACAAAGTGGGCTCAACTAAAAATACCTCGACAGGGACATACTGGTTATAGCCCAATTGCTGGGCAAAGCGGTGCGGATTATACCGCATAAAGAGAACCGTGTCATTCTGACGAAACACCAAATAGCCCGACCTAATCGAGTACAAGTGCATGATCTCTTTAGGCTTTAGAGATGGCGCTCCACCCTTTGACAAATCAAACAGCTGTTGAATGGGCCCCGCGGGAGCAGATAGGACTCGGTCACTAAAAACCATCCCGCCCTCGTTTGAGTATGGGTTAAGCAACACGCGGAGGGCCCCTAGCTGAGTCGGATCAGGAGCGGAAGCATACACCAATCTCATAACCCGTGGAAAGGTATAGGAGTCATAAAAATATGGTCGCTGGTGAGCGGAAAATGCTCCCAATACATGCATCTCGATCTACGACGTGAATTAGTGAAGGGAGAAATTCACAATATCCGCGTCTGGGGTCGAAGTATTAGCCATAACGCTTAATCCATGATATAGGTGCGACAATCCTGCAACACCAACGGTCAATCGCACCTGATCATCTCAGAAAATTGCATTTCAATACCGCTCATTCATTATCTATTTTGCCATATATCGGTACTATTAACAGTGACTGCTCAGTAATTACAGATTATAGGTATCCGTGACAAAATACTGGAAATACACTCAAAATTAAGGAGATAACGTTTGTGAGCCGACACTGCAACCGGAACTGGAAACCGACCGATTTTCAAAGAGTTTTTGCAAATAAACAAGTGTACACACATTTTGGTCCAACACATAGCAAGTGTGCACTAACTCTTTGATGCATGGACCTAGAGAGGGGGCTGCCCAAAGGACAAGTGAGGTGATGTGTTATAAATGTAAAAAGATGTGATGTGATGTATAGCTACAAGTTTCCCTCCAAATCCCTGAGTGCAACCCAAATTCATAAAGACAAATCTAGCAGCACCAGTGGACATGTCGAGAGAACACAAGACCACACAACCAACACGAGCCCATATGCTCGGATTTTGGCCGGCCACTTACTTAATATGTCTGAGCTCACCGGCCCCCTAGCCCCAATGGTCCCCATATTTCTCCTGTCCCTCCCTTACTGCCACGTCATCTTATTTTTATTACTTGTTTAATCTTCTTCTATGCCTATAAAAGCAGATCGGTGAGCAAGGGAGAGGGGGTCATTCTTTGTCCTAGATTTTCCATTATTCTTCACACTTTGTATACTCTTTTATTTTCTTTTGTACATAGCTAGTTTCCCTTGAGCTCCTTGCCTTCTCTTGATCTTGCAACCTCTTCATTGAGCTTGCAAGTTTAAGTTTTGGTTATCGAACTCAAGGTTGTATCATTTGGACATAATAAAGATCTCTTTTTGCACTTTGGGTTCCTAGTATTTACACTTCTTGCTTTTACTTACTTGCTCTTTTATTTCCATGCCATTTACTTACTTGCCTTTTAATTCCATGCAATTTACTTTCTTGTATTGTTGTCTTTTCTTTTCTTTGTATCTTTTATTTGCTCTTTTTGTTTGTTGTTGAGATGGTTGTGAATATGGTGTTGTTAGGAAAAAGATTGGTTTTGTAAGTTAAGATTTCCCTTCTCATTTCTTTTTCCCGATCTTTTCTATTAAACTCCGCCCAAATCTTATGCAAGCGCTCCGTTAGGCACCCTACCCTACCAAGGTATCGGTGATTCCTAACCGTGACCGGTTGCGTTCGGATTGGCCGGAGGCGAAAGCAAACGACAAGAACGGACGGACAAGGGTCAATAAGCCAGATTTCACAAATACCGTGCTTAAGCACCCAATCCACGTTGTTGCCGATTGCTCTAGCTTTAGTGGTCGAGTTCGGCTCAAAGGATCGAGTACGGAAATCCATAACTTACACTATCCTATCTAATCCTAACAAACGTATAACTTTGCATATATACACATAGGGTAGATACGAACAATTCCGCCACGTGCATTAACTCGCATAACAAGAAAGTAAAACTCTCCATCTCCCTGCGGACGACCCGTACTCATCGCGGCTAGCTGCGAAACGATACCGTCCTGATTGCGGTTAACTTTAGAACTTAAAATACACGACACGTCAAAAGTGTGCCAATCAAATGGCGCCGTTGCCGAGGAGACGGTAACGTTTTTATTCTTGTTATTTCGGGTTAATCTTGTTTATATCATCTAACACCATTTTTGAAAGCAAAACAAACGAAAAATTTAAAATAAAAAATTTCAAAAACAAAAACTAACATTGCTTACATTTTTTTGTTCTCTGGATTTTTGACCTGCAAGCACTCTGGATCTCAACTGAAAAGATAAGCAAGAACATTGAAACACTAGTAGAACACTGAGACAGCAGAAGAAATTTGGAGCCCCAAATCCAAAGAAAAACCGGCGACACACCCCATAAATCCGGCGCCGCTGGCCCAAGCTCCCCTTTTGGCTCCAAAATTTTTCTCTCTGCTCCAGTTTTCTAATTTTGTCCCAATTTCATTACTCTTTTTTATAATTTTTGGTGTGCAGGTGTTTGGGCATTCATATCGGTTTTTCGCACTAAATATCCATTTTCCGACATTTGTAGATTTGACGGATTTGCGAACTGCGATTGTGTGGAGTAAAGTGTACATTTAAAGCTAAGGTGGTTGCGAAGTACGGTGCCAAAGATCCGGGTAGTTTGACCAGCGCAAGCGAACCTTTCAAGCGAGCCGGATTCAATTCAACGAGGGTTTCTTAACCATAAAATTTATCGGTACGTACTTTACTAACACCTTCTTCTCAAATCCGACGCATCCAATATAATATCTTTGCAGGATTCTTTGCAAGTTCGCTGACAAACGCTAGAAGTGACTAACCTGTATTTGTTGCAGTGCTGTGCTTAAAGATAAAAATCAATTTTTTAAAGGTTTTTAACAACCTTTTCATTGATTTGCGCATTGCATCCATTAATACGGACTTAAGGGCAAGCGAACCCCACAACATACGGTAAAGGATTTCATCACCTTTTCCGTGGCCCACAAATCGTGAATTGAGCATAAGGTTTACCCGCATAAATTTTAAAAGAAACTAGACTTTAAGACTTAAGGACTTCGCGCTCATTAGGAGAAGTTAACTGTGTTTAGAACACCGTTTAACGGTATATCATTCACGGGATGTCTAGGAAAGTGTTCACGGCGAAACCGCCAAAAAAGAAAGGGTTATCTAATTAAGGACCTTCGTGAAAGCGTTGGAAAACCTCCTCTTATCTTTACACTTATATGGCCTCATGATCAGTATATCTTGAGCTCGTTTCTCGATACAGTTTTACTTCGACAATCAAGTTCTTGAGCGGGTCTAGTTGACCTAGGTGAACCCAAGACCGATTAAGTGTGTGGTATTGTGTCGTGATTGTTTTTGTACACATTATTTTTTTTTTTGTGTTTATATTTCATTCTTTTGTTGATAACTAACATAAAAAAAATCACATTCTTCTTCCTCCCCTTTTCCTTCTTCTCTTCATATCATGAGTACCCCACCTCGATAAACTCTTGCCGAACTTTGGTACCCACAACCAGACATTACTTCATACGGTTCTTATTTTGGTCGAACTTTAAACGATCCATCAATGCCAAAAATCTCTTTGAAAGATCGGATAGACGCGTCTAGGACGAACAACCGGACTCCGCAATCCACTTTGTATCAACCGTTTCAACCTTCCCTACTTTTATACGATGATACCCCTTTTGAGAGTCCTGTTGTAACTCCAAGACCTATGTCTATTGCTGAACGTATTGAACAATCTTGTAGCCAATCTTTCACTCTTTTCACCACTGCAACTTCTTTTGATCAACAATTCCAATTACCTTCTTATCCGAATGTCGATCCTACTCTTGTCCAACCATTCGATTCCTACCAGTCCTACCCGACTTTTACGCCTTCCCTAGACATTGCTTCTACACATTCATTTGGGAGTTTCATGTATCCAACCAATGTTGAATCTTTTACCGAAACCCCTTCACAACCCATGTCTATTTTAGAACAGTCGTTAGAAGACTTTCGGGTAGAGTCATACCAACAGATGATGGATTTGAATGCATCCATGGCCGCCCTCATACAACTTAGTGACCCGGTAGCTAGTTTCCAACTAGCTCCACATTTTACAATGTATGATGAGGCGGTGGGACAGATTGAGAGTTTGAGTAGTAAGAATGAGCGATACACCCTTCCAAATCAAACCTACCCATTGCAAATTGAATCCCACAACTTCGGTTTTGAATGTCTATCAAGTGTCCCAAAGGAATCATCAATTGAAAATAGAATGTTTAATGAGTTGTGCGACTTTGTAGGGTTTGATTTACCCGAATGTGAAGGGTCCATTTCAAGTGAAACCAATCCCAATCCTGTTGATCTCTACACCTCCACTCTAGAACCTGAATTGATTGAAATCCATGCTTTTGATGAGGTGTCTGAGAAATTTGATTTTCACTTGATTGAGAATATTGACGCTGGAAATATTTTCGATGATGAACCCGCAGTTTTGGATGAGTTTTTCTCTTCGATTCATCATCCCGAGTCATTAACTGTTTTTCCCAAACTCCATATGCGTCTGGATTTTGATGATAAATGCATGGATAAGCTGAATTTTGAGGAGACTTTTGAGGATAGCTTTGAGGATGAACCAGTTTTAGTTGATGAGTCGGATTTTCCAATTCATCCTATCCCTTTCATTGACTGTGTATACCCACCTGAACCTTTAACCGATAACCTTACTCAATCATTCCCTTCCATCCTTTCCATCGTTCCGATCTTGCAAGACACCGTATCACTTTCATTTACTATGTCTGGTTTACCAAGTTTGGTCTACCCATGTTTTCTCACGAATCTTGAGGGATTTGACCCCATTTCTCGACGGGTTAATAGATTAGTACAATCGAACCTAAGAATTAGAAACTAGTTTCACCAGCATCCGTTTTTTTTGAACGGAGCCTGGATACTTTATTTTATTAGTCCAAGTCAACCATGGAAATTTGTTTTGCCAATTGGATGACTTTCCCAATAGAGAGATAACTGGACTAGTTTCGCTATTTACACATCGGTCATCATAAATTGTACTAATTTATTCACTCAATTTCCACCCTCAAGTTCGTACTTCTTTCTCCCTTCCGCCATTCTTCTCCTCCACCAAGACCGTATTCTGCTTCTATCTGCATACGGTCTCGCGTATTCTCCATTTCTTTCCTCTCCGCATTCTTTCACCAGCCCGGGCCTTATCCCGATAAAAATTTTGAATGGTTGGTGTTAACTTTTAGCCTGTGTAAGGCCTTGTATAGCTTGATACTATTCTCTCCCCCCTGACTTTAAACTTCAACTCTTAAACAGTGGAAACACTGTTTCACTTAAGTTTGGGGGGAACATTTTTGTGTATATATATTTTTTGTTTGCTTTGTATATATTTCTTTTAGGAAGCACCGACAATTTTGACCCTCTTGGTGTAGCCTGACAGTGAGAGCACTATCAAGTTTAAGTTTGGGGGTGTGCTCGGTAAGCTTTCTTCTTTCGCATTCATTTGTATATTCTGCATTTGCATACTTTTAAAAACCCATAAAAATAAAAAAAAATTACAAAATATAAAAACTTTGTCGTCAAGTTAGCTAATAGGGTAACTTAGATTTCTATTTCCGAAAGTTTAGTTGATACGATAGAAATAACTAAATTCTAGGCTTAGGAATTGAAAACCCTAAAAATAATCCTCCTTCTATTTAACCTTGGTAATTATACGTCCTTACAGTTTTTTTTATAGAAGTAGGTAATCTTGAGTTCAGTTCTTGAGTTAAGTCAAGATGAAGGGAAAGTATTGAAGCTTTACTGAAGGATTCTGAAAAATAGTTTCTATTCTTGAGTCCAAATTTAGAAAGTATATACCTTACAAACCGCACATACACGTATCTTGAAACTTGGGATAGTAGAGGATACCTAGAAATACTCTTTCCTGAAAACCTAGTATGAAAGAAAAAACGGTATTTAAAGCTAAACACCAAAAAAGCATCATCGAAAAAAAATATATCCAGTCTTGAAAAAGAAAAATAAATAAATAAAGTCAAGACCTGAAAACTTCTATTTACGCTTTAAGCTCACACATTCAGTAATCGGTTGTTAGTGCCTCAAGAAACATTAATAGTCGCATAAAAGGTGTGTGAGCAAAACCGTCCATCATTAATGAAAAGAAGTAGTATTATGCATTAGGGAAAGGGTACTATAGCTTGAATTGAATTCTTAAGTGTAAGGATGAAATTTTACACACACGTAGGGGTTTACAATCGATGTTTGGAGGAAAGATAGTAATAAAGAATAAGACTTATGCTTTCCGTAAAACTGATAAAAATCCCTGATTGGAGAATGCACTTTAAAAGGAAAACTCAAGAGAAACCGAGATATTTCTAAACTGTAAAAACGTATAGGATCTGAGATTAAATAAATAGGAGGTGTGAAATATAAGGGTTGAATATTTCTAACTTAGGATGATAGAATTTCTAACCTAGATACTAAACTGTAGGAGTAAAATCAACGTTAAATTGTGAAACTGACTTGACGAGATTTTGTGGGTAGTATCCTCTGAAAACCCTCAGGAGACAACACTCCTCCTACCAGGGACACCTAGAGGTTTAACGGCTTGTTGCACGAGCTCAGTGCAATCGCGTTCCCTGCGAAAGTGAGGTTAGGATTTTTCGTTTTGCTCGGGACGAGCAAAAGATAAGTTTGGGGGTATTTGATCATCTCAGAAAATTGCATTTCAATACCGCTCATTCATTATCTATTTTGCCATATATCGGTACTATTAACAATGACTGCTCAGTAATTACAGATTACAGGTATCCGTGAAAAAATACTGGAAGTGCACTGAAAATCACGGATATAACGTTTGTGAGCCGACACTGCAACTGGAACTGGAAACTGACCGATATTCAAAGAGTTTTTGCAAATAAACAAGTGTACACACATTTTGGTCCAACAAATAGCAAGTGTGCACTAGCTCTTTGATGAATGGACCTAGAGAGGGGGCTGCCCAAAGCATAAGTGAGGTGATGTGTTATAAATGCAAAAAGATGTGATGTGATGTATAGCTACAAGTTTCCCTCCAAATCCATGAGTGCAACCCAAATTCATAAAGACAAATCTAGCAGCACCAGTGGACTTGTCGAGAGAACACAAGACCACACAACCAACACGAGCCCATATGCTCGGATTTTGGCCGGCCACTTACCCAATATGTCTGAGCTCGCCGGCCCTCTAGCCCCAATGGTCCCCATATTTCACCTGTCCCTCCCTTGCTGCCACGTCATCTTATTTTTATTACTTATTTAATCTTCTTATGTGCCTATAAAAGCAGATCAGTGAGTAAGGGAGAGGGGGTCATTCTTTGTCCAAGATTTTCCATTATTCTTCACACTTTGTATACTCTTTTGTTTTCTTTTGTACATAGCTAGTTTCCCTTGAGCTCCTTGCCTTCTCTTGATCTTGCAACCTCTTCATTGAGCTTGCAAGTTTAAGTTTTTGTTATTTAACTCAAGGTTGTATCACTTGGACATAATAAAGATCTCTTTTTGCACTTTAGGTTCCTAGTATTTACACTTCTTGCTTTTACTTACTTGCTCTTTTATTTCCATTCCATTGACTGACTTGCTTTTTAATTCCATGCAATTTACTTTCTTGTATTGTTGTCTTTTCTTTTCTTTGTATCTTTTATTTGCTCTTTTTGTTTGTTGTTGATATGGTTGTGAATATGATGTTGTTAGGAAAAAGAATGGTTTTGTAAGTTAAGAATTCCCTTCTCATTTCCTTTTCCTGATCTTTTCCATTAAACTCCGTCCAAAGCTTACGCAAGCGCTCCGTTAGGCACCCTACCCTACCAAGGTATCGGTGATTCCTAACCGTGACCGGTTGCGTTCGGATTGGCCAGAGACGAAAGCAAGCGACAAGAACGGACGGACAAAGATCAATAAGCCGGATTTCATAAATACCGTGCTTAAGCACCCTAATCTACGTTGTTGCCGATTGCTCTAGCTTTAGTGGTCGAGTTCGGCTCAAAGGATTGAGTACGGAAATCCATAACTTACACTATCATATCTAATCCAAACAAACGTATAACTTTGCATATATACACATAGGGTAGATACGAACAATTCTGCCACGCGCATTAACTCATCATAACAAGAAAGTAAAATGCTCCGCCTCCCTGCGGACAACCCGTACTCATCGCAGCTAGCTACAAAGCGATACCGTTCTGATTGCGGTTAACTTTAGAACTTAAAATACACAACACGCCAAAAGCGTGCTAATCAGCGCCCCTCCAGCTATGCGATGAGCGGGGTAGAAAACGGAGGCTCTCATAAAACGTCGATGTGTCGGTATGGCGAACCAACTGAGCTTGAGACTGATGAAGCCAACGAAGAAGGTCTCTTCGTCCATGCCGGGAGCCGCAATCGCATCGAAGGAAACGGCCGACGAGGCCGGAATGTAGAACTGCGACAAATCTTCCTCTTTGGCCGGTAGTTTGTTCAACCCAAACCCAAAAGGGTCGTCGATGTTCGCGAACTTTGGAGCCTCTTTGGATAAAGCGTCACCACGGAGAAAGCAGGCAATGAAGGTCTCAAAGGTGACGCCTTGCCCTTCTAACGTCATGATCAGTTTCTCAAAAATACCTAGGGCTTTGATTAGACTTGGGTACTTATGACGGACGTCGTTTTCAGTCGTCAGGCCGTCAAGTATAGCAGGCACGATCGCGAACACATACTCATCGGGAGGCAGCAACTTTTCATAATACTCTCTTCTGATATGTAATCCGGAGATCTCACGGAACTCTTCCAGTGAAATCGAGACCTCACAATCCCCTAGCAAGAAGGTGTTGGTGGGAAGATTCCATTGGTTCAGAAAGGCATTAACCCACCAGACGTGAGGGGCCTGGTAATAAAATAGATATGCGTACACCGCTTGATACATCCTAACCTTCTATAACCGTGCACGGTGGGCGGAAAGAACATATCGAGTTCGGGAAAGATAGCCTACTAGGTGGCGAGGGTAACGCCTACCTTATAAACTTGCCTTCAGGGTCGGGCTTCGCCCTGACATATACGGCGCCCCAGAATATCTATAGCCGGTAGGGGCTGGCTAGGTATCCCGGTTGTTGACGGCTCAAGACGGCCTGTAGGAGTCCAGTTAGTCGCCTCCACAGCATAAGCGGTCTGTGGGTGTTCCATCGGCGATATTGGGCGGAGGGGCTCTGTTGGGTCCTCACAAGTAAAGCTACGGCGGCCCCGGATGATATGACCATACCAAACCCCCCACAAGAGTAGACTCGTACAGTCCCTGTCATGTGCCCTGATCATTGCCATAGCTTCCTCGTCCGACGGCGATTGCGGAAAAGCGGCGTCTGAGCGAGTATAAGGAAAGTAGGGAAGTGAAGCCATTGTTCCTGAAAAAAGGGGGGAAAAACCATTAATAAAACACACACACACACACACACACACACATATGATAACAGAAGAAAACGACATGATGCTTGTTCCATAGAACCACTGCCTGCAAAACCAATAGACCCCACAAAATCAATATGGCGGCTCACCAATGATGAGGCAAGATAATCATTGCAAGAATCAAAAAGGATTCTCATTAAATGTACGTTGGAATTCAAATAACTCTTAACATCCTCAAAAAAATAAGATTCGTTAAAATACCCAGCGAATTTAAATTTGCAAAAATGAAAATATGCCCAAGAACGCCATGGAATAAATTTCCCAAAGAGCCTTTAGATCTTTCAGAGCTAAGCTCTGTAATGAGGAATCAAATTCCTTTTAAACAATGGAATTAAATTCCAAAGATCCTCAAAGATCAGAGGGGAAAACGCCCGGTCTTCGAAGACATCGGGGTTTACTACACAAAAGATTACGTCTTTTTAATCAGTCCCAGAAAAGAGCAAAGCTCTTGCGATGGATTTAAAATAAAAAATTGTTAATTAAAAGAAAAGGGTTTCTTGTTCCGAAGAGACGAATGGTGGTCAGGATCCCTACCCAAAAGAGGTCTTTTTGCAGAGTTTAACACTGAAAGATCTAAGGCAGAGAACTGAGCTCTGAAGAAGAGAATTAAATTCTCAAGAAAAAACAAGTAAGGAAGAACGGTGGCTTCTTAAAGGCAAAAGACTTGCATTTATAAGACATGATGGGGAGCGGTTCATCTTCCCATTCCCCTAGGCAATCCAACGGCTGTGAGGATAGACAGTGTCCCACTCACGTGCAAGCCACGTGAGAGCAACGCTGGGGGCATTTGTTCCCTTATAAAAAAGGGATGAGGGAAAGTTCCTCACTAAAACAGCCCCACGTGTTTAACATGTGAGTGTCTATATGCAACGCATATAGGCACAGCAATTAAAACAATTGCTAGGCTAAAACAGTCCCACGTGTTTAACACGTGAGTGCCTATATGCAACACATATAGGCACTGCAATTAAAACAATTGCTAGGCTAAAATAGCCCCACGTGTTTAACACGTGAGTGCATATATGCAACGCATATTGGCACATCAATTAAAACAATTGCTAGGCTAAAATAGCCCCACGTGTTTAACACGTGAATGCCTATATGCACGCATATAGGCACAACAATTAAAACAATTGCTAGGCTAAAACAACCCCACGTGTTTAATATGTGAGTGCCTATATGCAACGCATACAAGCACATCAATTAAAACAATTGCTAGACTAGAAGAGCCCCACGTGTTTAACACGTGAGGGCACGTCCCTATGTAGAATTAAAATTTTACTCAACAAGGAACCGTTAGATCAAAGATCCAATGATGATTAAACATAGAATTAAATTCTATTGAACTTTTAAATGGGAAATGATATTTTCTGTTAAACAGAAATTTGGCGGATCAAAGATTCTATGAGCTGGAAAATATTTTTCATCTCTCTTTAAAACAAAGAAAAATTGTGCTCCGTTAAACCAAGCACCCTTGGATTAAAAATCCAACGGTGATTAAAAATCATCAATCTACAGAATAAATTCTGTGCAGGAAAATATTTTCTTAATTTTGTTTAAGAAACAAGAAAATATGTTCTGTGAGACAGAAACCCTTGGATCAAAAATCCAACAGCGGGTAAAACCCCGAAATCAATTGGAGTCTCTCAATGAGAAATTTCCTAAAAACTAATCAACAAACTTCTCTCCACTATATAATGAACACATGACTTCAAGTTAAAAAAGAAAGAAGGAACAGAAGAGAGCATACCAAAAAAGGAGAAAAAAAGAGAGAAAGAGAATTCAATTCTCTAAGAGAAGAAGATCCCCTTCTTAAACAAAAAATCTAGGTAAGAAGAAAATACAGAGATTATCCTATCCCTTCTTCGCCTCTTTAAAGGTTTAACCCTTCATACAGAACTTAGTTCTTCATCTGGTTGAGGTCAGCAGAAACAGATCTCCCCACAAGTTGAGAATTCTCATCGGGGAGATTCTGTTATGTAGATTTAAAATTTAGGGGAAAGAACTAAGTTCAAAGAATTTAATTTTTGCAAAAATATATAGGAATTTAATTCCTTTGATAACACTAGGGTTTAACCCTATAAAAAGAATTTAGTTCTTATAAAACAAGAGACTTGAAATTCTCTGAACTCAGATCCCAGCATCGTTAATATGAGATCAAGATCTTCATGTACATAGAAGGAAAGACTAGTGATTCATTAGTGTTCAACACTATAACGAAACCTCACGTGAGCACCTCTGATGAACAAAAAAGAATGGCTGAGACCGAGTCACATGTTTCATACGCGAGCATTTAAAAAGAATAAGAAGTGCCTCCTAGGGCAGTCACATGTTTTCCACGCGACCCCCAATCAAGTGCTTAGCATTTATATGAAAAAGGTAATAGACCCAAAAAACAGCGCTCACATTTTTAAGGCGCCTCACGTGTTCGCATGTGAGCACCACAGGTCCAAGTGCTTAGCACTTATAAAAGAAAGAGAAATAAAATTCAGAGAACAATTCCCATTTCGGGCGCCTCACGTGCTCACATGTGAGCCGAGTACTTAGCACTTATGAAAGAAGAGGGAAATAAAACCCAAAAAGGCAGTACCCAACTTTAGGGCGCCTCACGTGCTCACACGTGAGTGCCACAAGAATTAAGTGTTTAACACTTATATATAAAAGGGGACTTGAACTCAATGTTCAACGCCAGCTTTGAGATGCCTCACGTGCCACACGTGAGCGCCCCCGGAATCTAGTGTTTAACACTTCTTTAGAACCTCACGTAAGAACACGTGAGTGCTGAACGTATACTAGTGCTTAACAATATGAGAAATCAACTCCAGACTCAAGTTGGCTAAGTCTTGAGATTAAAACATCTTCGATCTCCAAATAGACCGAGCCTCTATGCTTATGATTTCCCAAACTAATGAAGAAATCTTAGTCTTAAAATAAGACTAATGATTTTTGGGCTCGACCATCAATTTCTTTTCCCTCAAACATGGAATTGGTTCAAGGGTACATCTCTCTACACCTCTGATACATGTCATTATAATTTTTTAACGTCTTCAGAGAGGTGGTGGGTCCCAACAACCAACTGCTTTTGGGTGCACTTTCCAAAATGGCGACAACGGACCGTAACGTTCTTAAACTAAAATCTTACCTCAAAAATGGTGATCTGCGGACCGAAACGTTCTTAAACTAACGACGAACCGAAACGTCCTTAAACTAAAGCAATAGAGCCCAAATGCTCTTTTGTTGGGTCTGAATGATCCCAAAATCCTATTAAGTAGATCTTAGTCTCAAATCGGACTAACGTATCCTCAACAAACATTAAAGTTGATCTTAATTTCAAACGAGATTAACAATCCTTAAATCAAACCAAACCCAAATCTAAAAATATATGGATTTGGACTAATCCACGCCCTACGGACGACAACATAAATTAGTCCCCGTATACAATCCACGGGCAACCAAAAATAAAACAGACACACACGACATGAACTGAACCTCTAGAGCGGGATAAAGTGGTTATAGCGATGCGATAACGTAATTAACTACAGGAGCTTGCGCCTGCACGGAAGAGCGTCCCCATAATAAAAAACCCCTCACAACGAGGGGGAATCTGACGAAGTCTGCTACAACGGCCGCATCTGTCCAAACCTCCGATACACGGTGCCATAAATCAACTTAGCATCTTCGGAGAGGTGGACGGATAAATCCACATAGCATCTGCACCCAAATTCAGGCAAGACGACCAACGCGGTTTCGTCTCTGTTTTCGGCGGTGAACAGTGTCAATATACCTGGATTGGGACAATCCCAACATCCGCTTAGATCTATCTCTATAGATCTTAATCCCCGGGATGTAGGAGGCATCACCCAGATATTTCATGGAGAACTTGTGTGATAAGAAGAGCTTGACCGAGTGTAGCGTAGGAACATCATTTCCTATCAAGGGTATGTCATCCACGTACAATACGAGGAAGACAACCTTACTCTATACAACCTTCTTGTATATACAAGGTTCATCTACGTTTTTGATGAAGTCAAACTCTTTGATAGCTTCATTGAAACAGATGTTCCAGCTCCGCGATGCCTGCATTAATCCGTAGATTGATTTAAGCAGCTTGCATACGCTTCCACTGCTCCCACTGTCTATGAAGCCCTCTGGCTGTGTCATGTACACGCTCTCTTCTAAATTACCATTTAGAAAAGCGGACTTGACGTCCATCTGCCATATTTCGTAGTCATGGTATGCAGTAATGGCAAGTAGGATCCTGATGGACTTAAGCATAGCGACTGGAGAAAAGGTTTCATCATAGTCGACACCTGGTCGTTGACGAAAACCTTTTGCTACAAATCTAGCTTTGAAGGTCTCAACCTTTCCATCTATACTAATTTTCTTCTTAAAGATCCACTTGCTCCCAATGTGTTTTACTCCTTCAGGAGCAACTTCCAAAGTCCATACTTTGTTGGTGTACATAGATTCCATCTCAGATCGCATATCATCCAGCCATTTCACAGTCTCCACTTGTTATGGCCTGCTCGAAACTTGTTGGATCATTATCTTCCATGATGCAATTCTTGCTCCCACCGTTTATGAGAAAACCATAGTATCTCTCAGGTGGATGAATAACCCTACTGGATCTATGGAGTGGCTGAGATTCGTTGGGGACTATTGAATCCTCCGGTTCTACCAAATCGTCAGTTATAGTTTGTGTAGCTGGAACTTCTTCCAGTTCTACATCATTACCACTAATTTCTTTCACAAGAAATTCCTTTTCTAAAAAGGTGGCATGTTGCACAACAAACACTTTTTGTTCCTCACTATGGTAGAAAATGTATCCATGCGAATCTTTTGGATACCCCACAAACTTGCAAAGAACCTTACTCTCTACAACCTTTTTGTATATACAAGGTTCATCTTCGTTTTTTGATGAAGTCATACTTTTTGACTGCTACATCAAAACAGATGTTCCAACTCCGCGATGCCTGCTTTAATCCGTAAATTGATTTAACCAGCTTGCACACCATTCCGCTACTCCCACTGTCTATGAAGCCCTCTGGCTGAGTCATGTACACGTTCTCTTCTAAATCACTATTTAGAAAAGCGGTCTTGACGTCCATCTGCCAGATTTCATAATCATGGTATGCAGCAATGGCAAGTAGGATCCTGATGGACTTAAGCATAGCTACTGGAGAAAAGGTTTCATCATAGTCGACACCTGGTCGTTGACGAAAACTTTTTGCTACAAGTCTAGTTTTAAAAGTCTCAACTTTTTCATCTACACCAAGTTTCTTCTTAAAGATCCATTTGCTCCCAATGGGTTTTACCCCTTCAGGAGCAACTTCCAAAGTCCATACTTTGTTGGTGTACATGGATTCCATCTCAGATCGCATAGCATTCAGCCATTTCACAGAGTCCCCACTTGTGATGGCCTGCTCGAAACTAGTTGGGTTATCGTCTTCCATGATGCAATCCTCGCTCCCACCGTCTATAAGAAAACCGTAGTATCTTTCAGGTGGGTGAGGAACCCTACTAGATCTGCGGAGTGGCTGAGGTTCGTCGGAGACTATTGAATCCTCCGGTTCCACCAAATTATCAGTTGTAGTTTGTGCAGTTGGAACTTCTTTGTAAGTTTATGGGGTATCCAAAGAACTCGCATGGATACCTTTTCTACCACAGTGAGGAACAAAAAGTGTTTGTTGCTCAACATGCCATATTTTTAGAAAAGGATTTTCTTGTGAAAGAAATTAGTGGTAATGAGGTAGAACTGGAAGAAGTTCCAGCTACACAAACTATAATTGACGATTTGGTAGAACCGGAGGATTCAATAGTCCCTAACGAATCTCAACCACTCCGCAGATTTAGTAGGGTTCCTCATCCATCTGAGAGATACTACGGTTTTCTCATAAACGGTGGGAGCGAGGATTGCATCATGGAAGATGATGATCCAACTAGTTTCGAGCAGGCCATCACAAGTGGAGACTCTGTGAAATGGCTGGATGATATGCGATCTGAGATGGAATCCATGTACACCAACAAAGTATGGACTTTGGAAGTTGCTCCTAAAGGAGTAAAACCCATCGGGAGCAAGTGGATCTTTAAGAAGAAAATTGGTGTAGATGAAAAGGTTGAGACCTTCAAAGCTAGACTTGTAGCAAAGGTTTTCGTCAACGACCAGGTGTCGACTATGATGAAACCTTTTCTCCAGTCGCTATGCTTAAGTCCATCAGGATCCTACTTGCCATTGCTGCATACCATGACTACGAAATGTGGTAGATGGACGTCAAGTCCGCTTTTCTAAATGGTAATTTAGAAGAGAGCGTGTATATGATACAGCCAGAGGGCTTCATAGATAGTGGGAGCAGCGGAAGCGTGTGCAAGCTGCTTAAATCAATCTACGGATTAAAGCAGGTATCGCGGAGCTGGAACATCTGTTTCGATGAAGCTATCAAAGAGTTTGACTTCATAAAAAACGTAGATGAACCTTGTATATACAAGAAGGTTATAGAGAGTAAGGTTGTCTTCCTCGTATTGTACGTGGATGATATACTCTTGATAGGAAATGATGTTCCTATGCTACACTCGGCCAACCTCTTCTTATCACACTAGTTCTCCATGAAAGATTTGGATGATACCTCCTACAACCTGAGGATTAAGATCTATAGTGATAGTGTAACGACCCCAGTATTCATATACCTTCGTATTATTTTTCTTTAATAAAATACTGTATTTATATGTTTGAAGGTATTTTCCGCATATTTTTTTATTAAATATATTATTTATTTATGTCTATTTTATCACTTCATATATTTTACCTATTATTTTTCTAGGCCCAAATTTCTTTTCCTTATATTTAAGTTTTTAATTTCTCGTTCTTTTATAAATCTTAATCCCAAAACCTAAGTCTTCTTACCCAAATCAAATAATCCATTTCAAATAAAAATCCAAATCCAAACACAAGCCACAGCCCAGACCCATCTATATACTTATTTAACATAAAACCAAACCCAAACCCATCCCAAATCCAGCCACACCCTTCCAATGCCAAAACCTATCCCAACTGTTCAATTACTTCTTATTTAACTCCAACCCTTTATTCAAAATACACACACACACCAACTCTTCAATTTCCTTATACATTTCTCTCTCTTCTCACTTTCTTTCCTTAATTATATGAAACCTTCCCCCTCACTGTTCATCTCCCCACCTTACCATATCCTTTCCATGCAACGGTTTCTTCTTCCCCTCACTCTCACCTCTCTATCTCCACTCAGTCTCTCTCTATATATCTCACTCTCTCACTCTCATTCTCTTTACATATACTTATACACATATACAATCACACGCACTCTCTCTCCCCTAAAAAAATGCAAGTAGAACTCTACCTCCTCTCCATATCTTCTTTGCCTCCATGGCCGACCACTGCCACCAAGGCCAAGACTCCACCACAAATCCACCATCGTTTTCCTTCCCTTCCTACACGAACAAGCAACCCAACGCAACCATCATCGCCTCCTTCCCATACACAAAATGAGAGCCAACCCCCCGCCACCGTCACCTTCGATAGCTTATTTGACGCATTCCGGGCCGAAAGCAAAAGGATCCAAAGCTAGGTCCAAGACCGCATGAACGTGATGATCGTTTTGCCGTCTCCGGATCTCCGTTCCATCGACGTTTCAGTTTTGCGTGCGACGATGAAATGCCCAATGAAAATATCGTCAGTTCTTACGTCCTAAACGCGAGCAAGTCCCTTCTTTCCTCTCCTTTACCCTCTTGATATAAGCTACCTCATCATTTCCAAGTCGCCATCATATTGATACTTGTATGCACGGTTAATACCTCGTTCCAGTAAAATATATTTTCATAGCTATTTGCATGCAAGTGATAGTGTATGAATGGGCTCAAGATTAATTTGAATTGATGATATGGAACCCTAACAAAATGATTCATTACTTCATAAATCCTGAACTACAAGATGCTGAGCAAAGGTATTTATTTTGATGCTATTGGAAGATCTCGATTATACTCTTATTGGCAATGTTGGTTCATACACCTTTCAAGTAACAATAAGTATAGTTTGAATAATAAAATATTATTAATTATATACACTTTTCAAGTAACAGTAAGTATGGTATAATGTTAGGTATTATGATCAGGATAAATTGTATGATATTTATATTGATATCACTCGATTATACGACATTCAAGTTTATGTATCATAGTTGTCATTATATTTTTTTACACATACGATTGCAGTGTTTACAAATTATTAAGTAGTGTAATAGCTTGATTATATAGTGTGTTGTATCATAATATTTGAGAGTTGCAATGGGAAAATACACTTTTACGAATAAATACCCTAAACTTACAAAACAGTTTTCTTTAAAAAGAATATTATCTAATTCCTTACAATTACGCCTCTACAACCCATTTTGGGGAACCCCGATCGGGATGGTGCAGGTTATCGCACGTCCCCGGGCCTAATAGAGCGAGATGCAGACCTCCGCAAGGAACGTTCGATCTCGATGGAATTTTTAATGCTATTTTTAAGAAAATGAGATTTCTAGAAAAAATAAATAAAATTTATTTTTATTAAATATATAGATATATATGAGTATTATCAAAAATCTATTTTAAACATATTAAATAAATATTCCAAGTTTCTAAATCAAAGTAATCACCATTACATGAAACTACCATTACAGTTCAATACAATATCAATATTTCATTAAAATACCATATATGATGAAAACTAGGTTCTACTCACTAGAAATGGCACTTTTATAAAATATACATTTATGAAAACCCTAAAGACGATAATTAAATATTTGAGGTGTATTTTGAAAATATATCAAACTATTTTTACATAAAATCCCTCAAGTTATACTAATTTACAATAAGAACCCTAGTAAACATATGTTTAAGCGAGACCAATTCTCTTGAGCCTCGGGGAGCCAGAGAATGTGGGTGCTTGCCTATCTAAGATAGACAATCTAACAACGGTGTTATCAACACGGTAATTGTCTTGGAAAAAGACACAAATCCTGCCGTCCATGTGCAGCAGTTACCGATAACTCCAAAACAACCAGGACTTCAATTCTTTTTAAAAGTCTGACTCGATTCGAGTCATAGTCAAATCTGATTATCAAACCGACTTGAATATGATTCAAGTATAACTCCATTTACAACATGAATCCGTCTATACCAGAATTCAAGCTAAACATGAATCCATAACAACATGAACATGACCGAACCGAACCATGAATATATTTCGTTTACATGACTACCCATTTATATCCATTCTGTTTACTGATATCATGGTTTCGGCAAGTCTTCCATTTACTACAAGACAATATAATACAACCAGTACAATCAATATAATAAGACATTACGGGGTTTATAAAGGGGTAGACTGGTACGGAACATGTTAAAGGTGGCACGAGGTGGTCACTAAAGACGTAATTATATCAATGCCGCTGTTCCATGGTATTTTCGACGGAGCCTTGTACTACGGGTTACCAAAGTCCACGGTGTAAGTTGGACTCCTCTCGTATACACTGGCACATTCTGTACCAAGTTACAAACAACTGCGTTAACATTATAATCAAACATTACTAGATATATGTTTATAACATAATATTGCATTTTGTATCCCCCATTCTTATGCATTTAAGAATAAAAACAGGTGCTTTTGACCCATGTCTGCTACATGTTACAGGTTACAGGTTCCTGGAGCAAAAACAGTGACAAACACAAAAGACGACACAAAAGAAGGACTTTTGACCAACAATTAGGAAGATCTTAGTAAAGCCCAGCAGAAGAACGGTTCACCACCAACAAGGCAACGCAAGATCTAAATTTGAAAGAAAGACGGTTAAAAGATCCATTGCAAAGTGTTCACTGAAAATCTGGAATTAATACAGAAGCCAAATTGATAAGAAGAATAAAGAACCAAGAAGCCCAGAGTAACCTAAAGAAGCCCAGAAAAAACCATGAAAAGAACTCACTATTGGGCCGCGGAACCGCGGCCTAAGCGCACCAATGCCGCGGTTCCGCGGCCGTTTAAAGGCTTCATGGAAAGAAATTTTTACCAAATTGTTTTGAAAGCTATGGAAAGATTTTCTGGGGGTATATTTGTAATTTTAGACATGCGGAGCAATTGTAAACCTAGGGTTTCTATGTCCTATAAATAGAACCCAAAAGCCTTGTATTTTCTTATGCCTCTACTTATGAATAAAATTCTGTTTTCTTGAAGTTAGAGCGCATCAAAAGTAAGTAGGTTATTTTCCTTGCAGTAGTTGTAGTTTTTCATATCTGCTATAGGTAAATTATTTTCTCGTCTTAGTTTAATTTAGTTTAGCTTTTATTAACTTGCAATCGATGTTTTCTCTCTTTAAT
The DNA here is from genome assembly GCA_030015575.1 of Agapanthus africanus. NCBI lineage: Eukaryota > Viridiplantae > Streptophyta > Magnoliopsida > Asparagales > Amaryllidaceae > Agapanthus > Agapanthus africanus. The sequence continues at coordinate 97,313,962 of CM057337.1, forward strand.
AAAATCATGTTTTTTCTCATCACCTCAATGAGCGAGTAGTTTCCTCGCTTGTTAGGGTTAGGAATAGGGAAGGATTTGAGAGATGAAGATCTCTCATCTCTTTTCGTTGCCAAACTTGATTGAGGATATAGACGCCGGGAATATTTCGGATGATGAACCGGTTGATTTAATTGAAATTTTATGTTCAAATCATCATCCCGAGTTATTAAATATTTCTCCCGAATCTCATATGCGTCTTGATTTTGATGATAATGGCATGGATGAGTTGAATATTGAGGAGAATAGTGAGGATCATATTGAGGTTGAACCATTTTTCTTTGATGTGTCGGATTTTCCAATTCATCCTCTTGAACCATTACCTAAATCACCTTCCCTCTTTTCCATCGTTCCGACCACTCCTCATTTCACGCTTGACGACTGTGAGCTTGAAAACTTTTTTTTTGAATCTGACACAGTTCTCACAACCGATGACACGTACGAGTGTTTCACTTTTTCGGACGATGTTGAAGTCTCACCGCCCGAGTTTGAGTCCTTTGCATTTTCAGATGAGTTAGTTAATCCATCAGACTCGGTTGCTTACAGTCGTTTCGAACCATTGATGGAATCTTTCCAGTTCGACACAGTTTACTACGGTGAGAATGAGACTATCCCTAATTCACTCTCTTTCGTCCTTCCTATTGTTCCGACCGTGCAAGTGACCGTTACGCTTTCATCTCAAATACCAAGTTCGGCGTACCCATGTTTTCTTGCGAATCTTGAGAGATTTGACCCCATTTCTCGACGGGTTGATAGGTTAGCGCAATCGCTTTTAACACATCAGTCATCACAAATTGCGCTAATTTATTCACTCGCTTTACACCCTCAAGATCGTACCCCACTTCTTTCTTCTTTCCGCCATTCTTCTCCCCCACCGAGACCATATTCTCTTCTTCCCATTCGGTCTCGTGTGTTTCTCATCTCTTTTCTTTCTACTCCATTCTTTCACCAACTAGACCATTACCACGATAAGATTTTTGAATGGTTGGTGCTAACCTTTGGCTTGTGTAAGGCCAAGCTTAAGTTTGGGGGGAATCTTTGTATATATGTATATATATTTTTCTTTTTCTATAAAAAAAAGAATTCAAAACATTAAAAATATAAATATAAAAATTGTAAATAAATAAACAAGGGAGTATCGGTATTTTGACCCTCTTGGTTTAGCATGACAGTGAGGACACTGTCAAGTTCAAGTTTGGGGGTATGCTCGGTACGTCTTCTTCCTTCGCATTCATTTGTACATATTTTTGCATTTGCATATTTATTTGAAAAACCATAAAAATTGGAAAATTCAAAAAATTATAAAAATTATTGTATTCAATTTTGGTTAATTGACTTGAGTTTGATAGATAGGTTAACTGGCTAGGAAAAACTAGATCTTAGACTTAGCAAATTAAAAACCCTAAAAACAACACCTTCCTTAGAGTTTAACGGTAGAAAGTATATGTCTTTGTAGGTTATTTAGAAATAGGCAAATGTTGGGTTCACTTCTTGGGCTAAGTCAAAATGAGGGAAGAGTATTGATGTTCTTATTAGAGTATAAGTTTGAAAAATAGTTCCTAACTTAAGTCTAGATTCTGAAAACGTATACCCTACAAAATGCACAATCACGCACCTTGAAACTTGGATTAGTAGAAGAGACCTTGAAATGCTCTTGTCTAAAGTCCTTAGTACAATAAAAATAAAAAAAAAAAAAAGTGAATAAAGAAAAAAATGGACACTGGTTTTTGTGATTACTTAAGGCTGTAAAAATAGAAAAATATTTAGCGAGGGTGCTTCATCACCTAGTGCCTTAGACCAACTGGTTTGGGAGTCACTGCTAAAAACCTTGAGTGGTGCAAGACTAGGAAGTACGCTTTAAAGTGCCAACGCATCTTGTAATCAGTTGTTGGTACCTCAAGAAGTATTAACGGTCGCATAAAGTATGTGTAAGCAAATTTCATTTAAAAAATTCACTAATTAATAAGTGCTTTGGACAATGGACGAGAGTACGATTGCTTGATTTGAATTTCCAAGTGTAGGGGTGATATTTACACACACGTGGGGATATGTGATTAGAGTTTAGATAAGAGAAAGGAATGAAGAATAGAACTTGTATCTTTAATAGAGTTGATAGAAATTCCTAAGTGGAGATGGAACCCTAGAAGGAAAACTTAAGAATTGCCGAAAGCTGAGTAATTCTATAGAACATATATAAATCTTAAGTTAAATAATGAGAAAGTGTGAAGAATATGGGTGGATAATTTGCGGGTTGACGATAATAGAATTTCTTGTTAGAAAACCTAATTGGAGAACAAAAGTCGAAAAGCCGAATTGATAGGATTTTGTGGGTGTAATCCGCTGAAAACCCTCAGGAGACAATACTCCTCCTACTAGGGACACCTAGAGGTTTAACGGCTTGTTGCACGTGCTCAGTGCAATCGCGTTTCCCTGCGAAAGTGTGGCTAGGTTAGATTTTTATCGAGAATAAATAAAATAATAAGTTTGCTCGAGGACGAGCAAAAGATAAGTTTGGGGGTATTTGTTTATAACATAATATTGAATTTTGTATCCCCCATTCTTATGCATTTAAGAATAAAAACAGGTGCTTTTGACCCATGTCTGCTACATGTTACAGGTTACAGGTTCCTGGAGCAAAAACAGTGAAAAACACAAAAGACGACACAAAAGAAGGACTTTTGACCAACAATTAGGAAGATCTTAGTAAAGCCCAGCAGAAGAACGGTTCACCACCAACAAGGCAACGCAAGATCTAAATTTGAAAGAAAGACGGTTAAAAGATCCATTGCAAAGTGTTCACTGAAAATCTGGAATTAATACAGAAGCCAAATTGATAAGAAGAATAAAGAACCAAGAAGCCCAGAGTAACCTAAAGAAGCCCAGAAAAAACCATGAACAGAACTCACTATTGGGCCGCGGAACCGCGGCCTAAGCGCACTAATGCCGCGGTTCCGCGGCCGTTTAAAGGCTTCATGGAAAGAAATTTTTACCAAATTGTTTTGAAAGCTATGGAAAGATTTTCTGGGGGTATATTTGTAATTTTAGACATGCGGAGCAATTGTAAACCTAGGGTTTCTATGTCCTATAAATAGAACCCAAAAGCCTTGTATTTTCTTATGCCTCTACTCATGAATAAAATTCTGTTTTCTTGAAGTTAGAGCGCATCAAAAGTAAGTAGGTTATTTTCCTTACAGTAGTTGTAGTTTTTCATATCTGCTATAGGTAAATTATTTTCTCGCCTTAGTTTAATTTAGTTTAGCTTTTATTAACTTGCAATCGATATTTTCTCTCTTTAATAAAATCATGTTTTTTCTCATCACCTCAATGAGCGAGTAGTTTCCTCGCTTGTTAGGGTTAGGAATAGGGAAGGATTTGAGAGATGAAGATCTCTCATCTCTTTTCGTTGCCAAACTTTAATGAACATTAGAACTCCATGCATACCTTCTTATTCCGCTCCCTACGGCACTTCTACCCTCGAGGTAGCGGTGATTCCGTAGTCTAAAGGCCCGGATTTTAAGGTTTTCCATGGAGGTTAGGGTGAAGATTAATAAAGGAAGGACAAGGATCTAGAGGAAGAATCAATCATCCCAATCATCCTAATCCCCTTTATAAATATTTACCATAACACTAATATGATATATTTAATTAATGGCAATGGAAAGAGATGTGGATCTTTGTTTACCAAATTTTCCCTAAACCTAATCCTAGCAAGTTTCTAATCCTAGTATCATACAACTTCAATTTTTAGATTTAATAATTAATCCGAACTCCCTTCGGAATTAACTCGTTAGTGCGAATCGGAAATTCACAACATCCCTGTGGACCGACCCGTACTCACCGGCTAGCTTCATGCGACGCCGTTCTTGATTGTAGTTACAAATATTTTTTGATCTATCTTTTAGAAAGCGCAAGCACGCTAAAATCATTCAAATCAATATACTCCCTTTTATGTTTATTCTACATCTTCCTTTCTTTGGGACTTACCGAGCGATTGTTCGTTGACGACATTCGTATTTCTCTTCTTCTTTGGAATGTTGTCAGGTGGATCGGACGCACTAGAGTTCGAGACCGGCCAGGAGCACTTAGAGCAGACCCCTGAGCAGTTCACAGAAGATCCTGAGCATTGACTTTACTTGTGCATATTTTCATTTCAGTTATGTCATTATTTAGGCATTGCTTTTTATCCATGTATTTACATTCCGGTTGTACCTGTAAATGAATGTTTAATAAATAAAGTTATTGTTCATTTATATTCCTATCTTTTGTGTACATTTACTTTATATTTTTTAGATGCGCTTAGCGTATTTACTTCGGAGTAAATACGTAGCGGGCCTCACCGCGTCTCCTCTCCGTACACTAGGAAGCGGGGCATGACAGATAGATCTAAACGGATATTCGGATTGTCCCAATCCAGGTATATTTACACCATACTAAAGAGGTTTTGTATGGAAGATTCTAAGCGTGGTAATTTACCCGCTTGCTCAGGAATCACCCTATTCAATGAGATGTCTCCCAAGACTGATTTGGAGAGGGCTCGCATGCAAGGGATACCTTATGCAGTCCGGTCAATCATGTATGCGATATTATGTACCAGACCAGATGTAACTTGCTCACTAGGTGTAGTGAGTAGGTGTTAATCAGATCCTGAGGAAAAGCACTGGACAGCTGTGAAGAACATTCTTAAGTACTTGAGAAGAACTAAAGAGATGTTCTTGGTGTATGGTAACGGTGAACTCCAGGTGGATTTCTTTACCGATTCGAGCTTTCAGAGTGATAAGGACGACAGTAAGTCGGTCTCGGGTTTTGTCTTCACCTTCAATGGAGGGGCGGTATGTTGGAAGAGTTCTTAGCAAGATACCGTAGCAGACTCGACGATGGAGGCTAAATACATCGCTGCCAAAGAGGCTGTTTGGGTGAAGAATTTCGTAGCTGAACTTGGTATGGTTCCATTCATTGAGCATCCAATACTTGTATATTGTGATAACAATGGAGCTTTGGCTTTGGCCAAGGAACCCCGGTCCCATTAGCGATCCAGACATATTCTTAGACGGTATCACTTGATCCGGGAGATAGTAGATCGACGGGAGATCGAGGTCAGAAGAGTTGATACGAAGGACAACGAAGCGGATCCACTCACGAAGGTCCTCCCCCAGATACAGTTTGAGAGACTTTTTGGGATTTTGGGTATGAGATTGTCACGACGGAGCATGACCGGCACTTAGACTACGAACGTCTCAAGGCGTACGTAAGCTAAGTAAGCTGAACCCAGAAATCCAAACCAAGAAAAGAAGTAGAGTGTAGGAAGAACCATATCAACAACCAGTATGTAACATAATATACAACGCCTAAAGGCGAGGATCACAACAGAAAAGGAAACTCCAACCAGCAAGAAACCCAGAGAAATATAACGCGCGACTCTAAGGTCGAAAGAATAAACATCACTGGTCTCTATCTCAAATAAGTACATGTTTGGTTGATGGAAATTCTAGATACAACTGAAATATAATATATAATGTATAATGATGGGTACGATACAATAACCCACTTACTAGCAAGTCACCCGAAAGGAACAGTGCCCGCAAAGCCGTAATGAAATCCGTACGGCAACACCTGCAAGAAACTGGGGCACAACGGGGGTGAGTTGCCAACTCGTGAGTAGAAAAAGATCTACGATCAGAAAATCGCATGTATGACGCAATCCTAGATCATACGATCAATATATATAATCCTCATATATATAACCAGCAATCTCTAACCATGTCTAGGGTAAATATCTAACCCAAGTGTAAACCCATGTGTCTGTGCCAGTGCATCAGGTGGCAATATATATCATATGAATGATGTATGAATGCATGAAACAGAATGCATGTACTGAAGAAAACTACTTTCATAAATTTGTGAGATTTCTGTATTTTTAAAATGAGGTGTCATAATGAAATCAGCATAAAACAGTGCCTAGTATCGGCACAAAACATAAATCTCAATATCTCGATATCTCTGTATCATAATCTCTGTACCTCAATATCTCAAATCTCAATATCTCAATCATAATATCCAGGGCGCCGTCAGTCCAGATCGGCCCCTACCATCCATCTCATGACTACGACGGTATCCTCCGGATATCCGACGTGTCGGGTAATATCACCGGTCGGTCGTGCTCCCTTGCCAGGCTCAACGCCATCTCCTGCGATCTTCTTGCCCCGGGGTACCGCACCGGGCCCACCATGTACCCGAAACGGTTCATCTGCCTCCTCGAATCGGGTCTCGAAATCCATCAGCAAAACTCATGGTGGACGACTCATACATCATGGGAAAACCGCATTTTTATTAAAAAGAGAAGCAGTTTATATGTATGTTTTGCTGTTTTCCTCCAAATCCAGAAAATCTCATGGAAACCCGAATCCAAATCATCAATAGCATGTGAAATCATGAATATAAGCATGAGAATCCATGAATGCAGCATATAATGAATAACAGTATGCATGAAGTGACAAGTAATAACTACAATGTCGAGCTGGCATATAAGGTAAGCATACTAATATCATGTCACTACTAGCTAGCAAGCTAAATCAAGCAATAATATTTTCTAAGTGTTCGTGACATGGCAATTACCGATGAAGATGTGTGTGAGCCGGCAAATAAGTGTACGTGGTACATACGCATCATCGGTAATGGTGCTGGTGTCCTAACAGCAGGATATCAATAATGAAATATGAATCATAACAGTATGCGATGCAGAGCAACAATAATAATATGCGGGAGCTGAAATACTGAACACCATGATCGCTAAACTGCATCTAAGGTCATAAAGTCAAATAGCTACACCACTACAAGGCTGAGCTAAAGCTAACAGTAGGTAAGGGAAACCGCCTAACCTCTGAGTCGATATATGGATATGTATATATAGTCGGTGATCCGCCTCAATAATATCACATCCGATAACATATCTCCATAATCAGTTATTCCCAAATCAAGAGTGCGGATCAAACATCAATTTATAGCTCGTACGTAAATCTGTCGTACGGTATCCCCAATCTGGGTACGGGTCAATATCACATTTGTCATATTATTCATCAAGTATTCTCTTTATCAAGATCATTATCAGGGGTACTGACCTATGTCTAGTACAATGTTAACATCGTCACTATAATCAAGATCTGACTACTGATCGACAGTCTAGTATAAATCGGTATTGTCATCATATGTCATCAATGTAATCATAATCCGGCTTCCGATTGACAGTCTCTCGCAAAAACGATATCATCAGCATATATCATCTCAAGGAGTAAACAACGCCCAAGGCGGCCTATCATAAAAATCTTGTCACTATTATATCATATCATATCCTATCTCATATCATAATCACATGTCGATCATTTACATATACATGTCATTATTCCTATGGCATCATAATCCCAAAATCCGCTAAAGCATCAAGACATATCCCAAATACGAATTTTACCATATCACCGCTATCATAATCTTGGATCAAATATTATCGACTCATCTCAATCCCAAGTATCATCCTCAAAACCGTATACGAACACATAGTCCCATACCTATGTGAACACATATCTATAGAATCCCATCTATGCACATATGAAGTAAGGATGTATGCAAGTATGTATGTGTGTACATGTATGTGTGTATATGTATGTGTAGTGTACCCACTACCTAGGGTTTCGCGACACTAAATCATCCAAGTCCATCAATTATCCATCCTAAACATCAAATAATTCCCAAACAACATATAATAAATTGTAGGTGTGTATACGCATCCGTATACATCACCTCGGACTGCGGGGGTGCTATACGCCATCCATCCGACTTCTCCCCGTAGATATAAATCTACTCACCTTGTTCATGTGTGCCGGTGCCGATGTCGCCATCTGCATCTCCAACGCTTCGACGTCACGTGAGTACCTACAAGAATATCACATACCAAAACACATGAAAACCATGTCGGAAACCAAAATGGTGCACGCTACGCCCATAGGTAAAAACCTACGACCTCGCGTGCAAACACAGCCAATATCCGCTGTCGTTGACGTCTAAACGCCACACGACAGAAACGAATCATCGAATACAAAAATCCATACGAAAACATGTCGTAAATCATACGCCAACTCATGAAAATCAACTCAGATTCTATCCAAACTGGAATCAGTCAAAACTAGACATACAGGGGTCAAGTTTACATGAAATAGGGCTGTGCACGCAAAACGAGGCAGTTCCACCCAGGTCTGGCCGCAAATTGCGGCCAGAAGGAATTAAATGGCGGCCCAAAAATGGTGGTTGGGGCTAGGGTTTTGGGTAATGGTTTCTATCTATCTGCCTATCTCGCTGCCAAGTCAATTTTATTTTAGGAGGTCCGGGTTGATAGCAGTTTCCAGAAAGGTTCAGAAGTCGACAAAATCGCTAAATTACGCCAAGTATAACAAATCTGGTATTTTGCTGGAACCTGGGGAAATTCTGGGGTGAACTGGTCTCAAACACACCTAATAAGGTTATACTAATATTCAAAACCATCTCTTGGCCAAATCTTACTCAAAATCCCTAAACTAGCACTAGATTATAGATATAACAGTAAATTTCAGCTAAACAACTCTAACTTAACAAGATAGGAGTTGGGTTGTGAGATTATACCTCAAGGGGGGTCCTAGAATGAAGGAGAAGGGAAGATCAAGATGAAGGAAGGGTTGTGTTGCTGCTGAGCTGCTCCCTTGGCTGTTTTCTCTTTCTTGTTGCTGTTGCTGTTTTTTTTTTGGCTGAACTGCTGCTGATGGTGTTGATGCAGGACTTTAAGGGTTGTTGTGGTTATAGTTGTGTTGGTGTTGAGGTGTGATGTGGTGTTGAGGCTGAAGTATGATGATGGTGTGGAGTTGTTTTGAATGGTATAGTTCAGCTGATGCAGAATTGGGGTGAAGTTGTGTTTGAAGTGTGGTTTCAGGGTGCCTGCAGGTGGCTGAAAAGGTGTTGATAGGGGGGCTGATGTGGCTGCTCATGTTGATTGAATTGGGCTGATGTTGTGTAGATGTAAGGGTGTAGGTATGGGGCTATGATGTTGCAGCTTGTAGCAGCAGCTAGGGGCTGATGTGTGGGTGAAGGGACCTGATGCAGCTGCTGCTGGAGTGTGCTGATGCAATATTGGGGGCTGAAGTGTGCTGAGCTGATGCTATGGGTTTGTTTCAAATGATGATACTGCTGTTGTATTGGGTGGTTTAGCAGCTGCTGATGCTGCCCTAGCTGATGTAGGGGGTGTAGGTGTTGGCTGAAGTGTTAGGGGCTGGTGTAGGGTTGGCTGAAGCTTTGTTTCAGCTGCTGATTTAGGGGCTGTTTTGTGGCTGAAGTCAGTTATTGGGGGCTGAAAAGTGTTGATGGAAGTGTGGGCTGCTGATGTAGTTTGCTGATATAGCAGCTGATGTAGGAGGCTGATTTGTGGCTGTGTAGGGTTGGCTGATGCAATGTTACAGCTGCTGAATTGCTGATGCCTCTGATGGGTTGCTTTGGGGGGGCTGATATGGTGTTTGGGTGGCTGGTGTTTTCTTCAGCTGCTGCTAGAGTTGCTGTTTCGGTTAAAGTTGGATATAGGATGATGTGTGAGAGGGAGTAAAAGAGCACAAGGGGTTATGAAGTCAAATGGATCATGGCACACCCTAACCATCTCTCTCTCTCTCTCAATGCTAGCACTCACAAGTCATCATAACCCTAATCCAATTGTAAACAAAGCCACACCCTTAATTAACCCCACTAACCTAACCAATTGGTTCAAGTCACCAAGGTCATCTAAGCATGGTTCACCCTAGGCTTATCATGAGCCCAAAACATGAGACAAGTATGGAAAATGTTATGTGCACATTTTTGCACAAAAAGCCAAAAATCCAATTAGCGATTTTTAATCGCGATTTTCGCCAAAATAGCATTTTCGTAACCATAAAAGCTTAAAATGACATATTTCCACAAAATACCTTATTTTCGAATTTCCATAATTTTTCTTCAGAATTTTCACCATTTATCGGTATTTAATTATACCGACTGATAAAATGTTCATTAAAAATTAATATTTAATTATGAAAATTCCCAAAATAATATTTTATTTTTTTGAAATATTACAGAGATACTACAACAATTGGCCTTAGTGCAAGTGGAAGATTGTCAGGAATATGTATGCCTTAGAGGCCATTATTGTATGATATAGTGGATGCTTGGACATATATAGAGAGGACTTTCTTGCTCTACATGATAGTATGCTATCTGGTTGCTCTTTATCTTAATATGTACACTTGTATTATTATACTGTCTCTCTGATACATGTTGATAAAGCCCTTAGGATGTTTGTTTGACTACTAGGACTATGATGCGGATCATACTATTGGGACTTGTGTAGTCCACAAGCATGTCCTTTAATTGTTCCTAGTCGAGGGGATATCGAGACAGAACATCGATATTCCAGAGTAGACTAGTGTGTACGTTTCTTGACCCTGTATAGGGCGATGGTTGATCATATAACCATTGGTGTTTGACATCATAGATTGTACATAGGTGCTCATTAGAAATGGGTACACCGAACAGGACTTGCTGAGAACTCCTAGATGGTACCATACCTATCGTCAGATAGCAGTTCTCTGGTGACACTGGTACAGGTCAGTCTGTAGACCCGAAATCGTCATAATGTCTTGTGTGTTTTCCACTGTGCTTTGATTTCCTCTCTACCACGGCTCAAAGGAGTCGTGCAAACAGGTGGATTTTGTGTACAGTCCCGAGTCACATGGAGGGAGTGAGCGATAGAAGGGGTTTCGTTTCTCCCGGTATAGAGAGTTGATGTTGCGCTATACTCGATTGGCTACAATAGTAAGTCTAGGGCCAGGGTTGATGAGATTTACTGGTAAGTGTTATCAGTAGTTTCTCGAACCGTTATGAGCCATACATCGGCATGACTTATCAAGTTACTGGGGTCTGACGATTCCACCCCTAGACTTGATATGCGACATATCAGATGAAGAGACCGGACTGTACGGTAAATGTTACTTATAGGCTTCATGGGAGTTTGGACAAGCTTGCTTGTTGATCTTCTATTCGCTCAATACTTGGGTAGCCGTTGCGTCTAGATAGTACCGCTGACGGCTTGTGAGTAACTGATATGATCATTACCTACTGCTGGCATATTGACGAGTCTTTAGAGTTCCACACAGAGGTTTCATAGTTCAAGCGAAACGAAGTAGGGCACATATGCTGATATATGCGGGAGCCAGATTAAATACGAGTATGTGATACCGTATTCTAATCTGGCGATATTTGATATCGGTTAGGTTATATGTGATATAACCGGATTATTGAATCAAGTGTTAATTTGATAATTTGATATACAGATAAATGATATTAGTCGGTTATATATGATATAACCGGATTATTGAATCAAGTGTTGATTTAATAATTTGATGTATATTTATATTTGATATATTTATATATATTAACTAATATTAAGCTCACTTAAGTTTTTCTTCTAATATGTGTGTGTGTGTGTGTGTGTGTGTGTGTGTATTATTATGTGCCATGGTAGATGACACATAGAACTTGATTTTCTATTTTGAGAAAATAGAAAAATGAGGTGGAAATTAGAGACATATTTGTGGAATGGGTGAAGCATAGCTTATACTTTATTTTATTTGTTTGTTTACACCATAGAAGCATGGTTCAATATACGTATTGTAAAATACTCATGCTTCAATAAGTGAGATGTTTTGTAAGCCATTCTTCACTTGTTCAAACCTAAGCTCATTTTGATACACACTCCCACCCTCACTCTCCAATGTTCATCTTCTTCCTCCTCTACCCTTTTCCATAAGTTGGAAAATAAAAGGAAAGAGAATTCTAAATGAGCCAAAACCCCTATTTCATCAACTTACACTAGATTAACCATTTAGTTTAGGTTGTTTCCTTCACTAATGCATGATTAGTGAAGATGTAGCTTGACCTAGAGAAGTTTCAAGCTGGATCATCTTCGGTCTCGAAGATCGCGAAGCAAGCTCGATCAATTCTTTAAGTGGAGCCAAGAGGAGTCGTAGGGACTACTATTCGGAGCTTTAGAAGTGAAGGGCTTGGTCTACAAAGGTTGTAATCTCTTTCACTTAGCTTAGAACCTTTTATATCATGCTTAAACCCTAATACTCTAGTTAGATTTTATGCTAGTGTAGCTTAGCACCTAAGAATTTTTAAAATTGTATACTTGATGCTTATAAAAATCTAGTTATGCTGCTAAGACACACTTTCAATTATCAGAGCCAGTCGCTCAGTAGTAGGTCTGTGGTTCGAGGACGGACCATTGTTCGCCAAGAGGCGGGGACCACCTCTTGAATCCGTGGGGCTACCTCTTGAGTCCGTGGGAGCTATTATAGAACAATAGGATTGGTCCCTGAAACACATTCCCTCCGTCGGACCTACTCTAAAGCAATGGGATCGGTCCCTCAAACACATTTCGAAAGAGGGCAGATCTTTACTATAAATGGAATGATATCATCTGTGTTGTGGATGGGTCGTGACAGAATGATATCCAGAATATTATCAGAGCCAGTCTCTCAGTAGTAGGTCTGTGGCTCGAGGACGAACCATTGTTCTAAGGTGGGGAGGATGTCGGACCCCCGTCCTTGCTCCCGGAACAAAGTACCACATGGAACAAAGTGCCACGCCAAGGGACGATGACCACCTCTTGAATCCATAGGGCCACCTCTTGAGTCCGTGGGACCTAACTCTAAAACAATAAGATCGGTCTTTGAAACACATTCCCTTCGTGGGACCCACTATAGACTAATTGGATCAGTCCCTGAAACACATTTCGAAAGAGAGCAGATCTGTATTATAAATGGAATGATACCATCTGTGTTGGGGGTCGTGACAGAATTGCATCCAGAATGGTATCAGAGCCAGTCACTCAGTAGTAGGTATGTGGTTCGAGAACGAACCATTATTCTAAGGTGGGGAGGATGCCGGGGCCCCGTCCTTGATCTCGGAACAAAGTGCCATGCCAAGAGGCGGGGGCCACCTCTTGAATCCGAGGGGCCATTTCTTGAGTCCTTGAGATCTACTCTAAAACAATAGGATCGGTTCCTGAAACACATTCTGAAAGAAGTGATATCTGTATTATAAATGGAATGATACCACTTTTCAATGCATAGCAGAGAGGCCTTTTAAGTGAACCGGCACTACAGGAGCTTGAGAATTCCGTAGTTAAGCGTGCTCGAGTGAGGGAAAGTTTGGAATGGGTGACCTCTTGGAAAGTGGTCCCTGGCTGGATCCGGTTCATTCCGAAGGACAAAACCGTACGGTTTCGATCAGAACGAGCAATACCGTCAGTGTTAGGGGTGGGTCGTGAAACTGGGGTTCAAACCCGGCTGGCAATAAGTTAAAAAAAATAATAATAATAAAAGGGCAAAACTAGAGGAAACATTCCTTTGAGTTTAACAATAAATATGAATAATATTGAAATCTTTGCTTGTGTTTTGCATTCTCTCTCTCTTTTTCTCCTTAATTCTACTCTTACTTTCTAGCGGTGGAGTATAGCAGATTTTTCCTTTATTTGGTTGTAATATCTTTTGTTGCCCTGTAAGTCACAACATTTTAATAAATTCGGTACGAGATGGACTCGGTTTGAGTCTGGTTTGCTGAAAAATTTAATAATCTCCTATATTATTATAGTGGCAACCCCAAAGCCATGACAAATTAATTTTGTAGCTTACTCACATGTTGATTAATCGACAGGGGTCTTCAAAGTGAAATTGCCAATTGATTTTTAAGTTGACAAGCATGGGAAAAAAAATCTCATGAGTTTGAGAAAAATATTTAAGAAACCTCAACTAATTTTGCAAGTCATATCAAACCTTTAAAATATTAAATTAATAAGAATTATAATGATAAAACATAATAGTTCTCGATATGTTATATCTCCTATTTTAATGTCAAGGGAAGAATCTCTTTTCAAATTGAAATAGCCGTCCTAGGCGAAAAGGGCAAAATCGCGTCTTATTATGTCTTCTTCTGCGCAGCGAAACACTTATTCTTAACCCCTCATTTGGTTTCTTGATTAATTTAGCCCTTCATATGGCTAATTTTATAGGCCCAGAAAAGTACTTTAGGTCCCTTCTTTGGTCTCAAATTTCATTTAGCCCCCTCATTTGTTATCAGGTAGTTTTTCCTGTTAATTTAATAAAGGCTAACCTTCTTTAAAACCCGAATTTTTGGAGGATTGTGTACCCATAAGAAATGCAAAATCCCTACACACATGATTGCTATGCATGGTTAAGTTGCGAACTATTTTGAATCTAGATTTTCAAGAGGGGGTCGAGATGTAGCCAGCCAAGCAACGAGGGCATTCGTAACAAGTTTAGAGCCATAATAAGACCTAAATGCATTTCAACATCATTGAAGGACATGGCATTGAAATCGATGGCCCCATATATATTCCTGGAGGACGAGACTATATATAGATTAGTTCTGTTAGTTTTTATATATCTTTCCTTTTGTTTTTCACAGGTTTAATTCTATTGTACTAGAATAATTATCAATACACAACAATCATTTATCCAACCACAAAGATTTTAGAGGCTAGTTTGCAAACTACAATTTTATAACAAGCATGGGATTTTCTTTTAATTTAGTCAAAATCATGTTTTTATCTTGGCCTGCGTTTGAAACTTATGCATATTACATGTTTTTTTTCATTTTATATATTACATGTTGGTTTCTGTGAAATAAGCTATAGAACTTATGGTAAATCGTCGAAACCTCCCAAGCAACTTTTCCAGCCGACAAAAACCCTCTTGCCTCGAAACGGTCGTAAAAAACCCCTAGAAATTTTTCCAGTTGTCAGAGAATCTCGCGTCTGCGGTAGCTGTGTAGTTGCATGCTATATCTAGTTATTATGCGATATTTATACGGTTGCCTGCGATTTCTATAACCTATTTAGATAAGTATGAAACTACAGATTGCGCATGAAAATTTTCCTGGAAGTTTTTGACAACCGCTTTGAAGCCATGGGATTTTTGTCGGCTGGAAAAACTGCTCGTGGGGTTTAGACGATGTACCTTGAAACTTATTAACATGTGACTTTTTTCCCAAAAAGAAAAGAGGAATAATAATGAAATCTGGGAAAAGCAAGGTCATAAGGTGTTTTAAGAAAAAAGAATTTGGGTGGGGTTTGTAATACAATATCCAAGATTGAAGGGTGCGGAAAGAATACTAAGGCTACAGGGTGTTCATTAAGACTGAAGAGGAAACCAGGGTGTGCTATAGAAAAAACGCAATTGGATAATTTTATGCATTTTCATCCTAAATAACCGATAAAATAAACCCACAGATGACCTAAAAAAACTCAACTCCATCCATCTCTGTGCGAATCCAGGTACGTATTCTTACGATTTTTGATTCTTTTTTTCTCTCTTTCAGAAAAAGAATTTTCCCAAAACCCTAATTTTGCTATTGCACGCCGTCTTATCGGATGTAGATTCAATAACTTTTTCCATATTCAAGTAAAATTTGGAATCATAGGATGGCATTAACTTGAAAGTTCAAATCTTTGCTAAGTTTGTTGTAAATTTTGGAATCAAAAGGCAGTAGCACCTTGCAAGTTCAAATCTTTGCTATGATTGTTTGGTTTATATTGCGATGTACATATTAATTTGCCATCTAATTCATCAATTGGTCATTATACTCTCGATTTTTTTTTGAACATTGCATATGGGAAAATCGAACTCATTCTAAGGGTAGCATTACCAGAAAAAAAGTTGTAAAATTGAAGAAGTTTTAAATATATTTTCTATAGGAATTGGTATCACTCCATTAAAATCGGATATCCCATTAG
The DNA here is from genome assembly GCA_030015575.1 of Agapanthus africanus. Classification (NCBI taxonomy): domain Eukaryota; kingdom Viridiplantae; phylum Streptophyta; class Magnoliopsida; order Asparagales; family Amaryllidaceae; genus Agapanthus; species Agapanthus africanus. Next base: position 97,329,851 of record CM057337.1, read on the forward strand.
TTGTTAGTCCATCATTTGCATTTATCGGCAATCAAATCCTTGCGTGGGCGATGATTATATCTCGGGTTAAAGATGCAAGCTTGCCCGTGATAAATGTGGTACGCATGAAAGCAGTTCCTATTCTACAACTTCTTCATTTGGAAGAAAGGCTGCTCAGAACGTCATCAGATAATTGGTTCATCATTAACGACGGAACCGTTTGTCCTACTGTAGTCATGGGCATATCTGGGTAAATTCCATGTCTCATATACCGCCATTCGTTTTATTCTTGTTTTTAACCTGTAGCCGAAAATAGTAAGATGATATTGATAGGCAGCAGGTATCTGTAATATCAGGAGACTTTCGGAATTGGTTGAACTTAAGACTGTGCTTCGTGATGGCATTCCTGTGATTAGAAGGTTCACTGGAGGAGGAACCGTGATTGTTGATAAAGAGACAATTTTCACAGGCCTTATATGCAACAAGGATGCCATTCCTGGGCTACAACCTTATCCTCGTCCTGTTATGTCGTGGACGGGAGAGTTGTATGGCGAAGTTTTTCGTGGGTTTGGGGATTTCCACCTACGTGAGAATGGTATGAGGTGCATATTCTCGTTTCTTTGTTATGTTATAATTGTAGTTTTTAGTTGCTACCCATTTTCATCTTTTCCTCGATTCTATGTGAAAATTACTGTTGAACTATTGTGGAGCGAAGGGGTTTTTGTATGGAATGTGCTGTACATGTTTCTGTATCATTTCTCTTATGAAATTTAGCCTCATGTGCAGGTTTTGTTTTACCATGTGCATTGGTGCACTTCATGGATACTTTTCAAGTTTTAGATGTCAAATTTCCTTAGAAGGGCTTAAGCATAGTTTTGGGTTATAGGCTGCATGATCCGACTATTTTCTCTGCTGGGAAAATTTGTGAAATAAAGTGAATGCGGAACACCTGAAGCCCTATGTGACAGGAAAACACCAGTTGAAAGCTAGAGCCACAACAAGTAATAGTACATATGTATGCTAGCAAATACCTCGTGCGTTACGTGCGAGTGTCAAATATATCTATCATTAGATTAAAAGAAAACATTATAGCTATTTATATAGATTATTCAACTCAGAAAATGAAGAATGATCATTGCCTGAATGACAAGAGAGCGGATGTGTTAATATTTTGAGGATGCCTGTTAAATTCTTGCTTATCGTGGCTTGAAATCTATAAACAACTATTTGTATAAACATCCTAGAAGTATCTAAAATTATCAGATAAGAAACCACATGGAAAAAAAATCATATTTTTTCTCTTTATTATAATATGAAAATACATAGAACATTTTATAGATCTAAGCCGTACGAAGCATTCTTGTAATACAATGTTTTGATGACTTCTTTTTTCATTGATCAATTGGAAAAATAACATATATCTATAAGGGATTACCTATATCTCATATATCTAAAGGTTTGATGGCACAACTATTCTACCCATCAAAGGAGTTGTTTGGAATTAGCTATCAAAGCAAGATCAATTTATTTTTTAATTAAATGTTGTTAAGAGTAAATTAGTAATTAAGCAATGAAATCTCAAAATTTAAATGGAAAAAGGAAATGGCTATGAAACTTTTAATACTTTAGTTGAGTAATCATTTGGGTTAAACCTCTATATGTAGCCGTATCTTTCTACATTAATGTCTAATATAAGCGATACCTTTCCATTTTACTAAAGTGCATCATATATGTTAATTCAAACTTGAGAATCTTACTCAAAAGATGTTACATGATATCGATCTATTAAATCATGAGAAAACGGGGTTTCCAGGCTCCGTTTCTGCAGTGGCCTCTTCCATGGGCCAGTGGGGTGCAGGAGCCTAACTGCAAAATAGCCAGCAGTCCTTACTGGCTCATGTGAGAGGCCACTGCAGTTTGGTCCTGTAGGTGCAGGCCCCTGCAAGCCCGTTTCCTCTTAAAATATATCTTAAAGTTCCAATTTTCTAGCATATGTGGTCAAGTGAATTTTTAAATAAATATATAACTAAACATTCAAAGGAATTTTGAGATAAAAGGATAAATTACACCAAAACACCCTTAACTATTATGGATTTTCACTTAAACACCTTTAAGTTTTTTATTACAGCAAAATAACTTAAGTGCTGCCCTTGAGAGTATTTTAGTGAAAATATCTTTTGAAAACCATAATAAAGGTAGTTTACTATAATAAAAATACTCAAAGTATTTTAGTGAAAAACCTTGATAGTTAAGGGCATTTAGTGTAGTTAACCCAAAATAAAAAGGAAATAAAGCCTAGACCAACACAAAAAGGGAAAAGCCCAAGCCCTTAAATATCACTCTTAACCAAGGGTAATCTTGGCAATGTAAGTCGATATCGCACACCCTGTGGGTTTGCCGGGGGGGGGAGGAATTTAAAAAAAAAAACGATTTTTCTTATTTCGCAACATCGACTTTAACTCCTGGATCTTAACAGAAACCTTAATTAGCTATGTCTACTAGGGGTTCTAACTACTATGATAGTATTATACCTTTTCGATTCTAGGCCTTCGGGTCTTCTTCTCCTCTCCTTGTTGAGCTCCTCAAAGATCCGAATCGCGCTTGATCGTCGGCCTCTTCGTGTTGAAGATAATCCACCCGAGAGTCTATAATTCAAGCTCCAACCTCCAAACCGAGGTAACTAAGGTACCTAGTTTGCTAAGCTAGGTAGCTTAGAAAATATAGAGTATCTAATGGAGTATTTAATCTCACTTGATCTTATGGTTCACAACTCATATGAGGGTTTAGGGTCTTGAGGAATGAGAGAAAAAATGAAGAGAGAAACAAAATGAGCAAATGATCAAGTGAAGAATGACTCCCTCACTATACTCACTCAAGCATGCAATATTTTGCAATTGAAAATATCAACTATGCTTGAATAGTGAGTCCAAATCAATAAACAAATGCAAATGAGCCATGCTTCACCATGCCACAAATATCTCCATTTTCCACCCCATTAATCTATTTCTCAAAATAGATAAATCCAAATAATGAGGTGTCCCCTTCTAGTAGCATGTCTTGTGAAATTACAAGAATTCCCTCACCGTATATACATACCCGTATTCGTATTCCGAAAAATATGAATACAATGAGATAATAATAATCCAATAAGATAATACTAGAATCTGGGTTAAACCAAAGCCCACTAGTATTATCCGTCCGAACAACATCCGTATAGTAAGTACACGTATATAATTGGAATCCTGCCGTAAAACCATACGGCCTCTACATCGTTTCGCCCGAAGCAGGGAAACCCTCTGTGTGGGACTCTAAAGACGCGACAGTACGCTGTCAGTGGGTTTAACCACAAGTCCGACAGCAGTACCAGCTGCATGTAACGGCTACCCAGTCATCTATCGATAAGAAGGCCGATGAGCAAACTCATTCGAACTCCTACTGAGCCTATCTGTGACAATCTTCGTGCAGTTTGGTCTGTTCGTCTAAGATACTCGCATATCGGGCCTAGGAGGATGGTAACCGTCAGACCCCTAATAGCACAATAAGTCGTGCCGGGTAGAGCCCAATACACCCTGAGAAACTACTGGAGTACCTACCAGTAAATCTCACTTTTCCTGACCAGGGATTTTGTGTAATGGCTTTCCGAACACAGCGCGATATCAACCCCCAATACCGGGAAAGATGAATCATATCTAACCGCTACTGCCTCCAAGTGCTTCGGGACTGCATCCAACTACTAACTGTTTGCACGACTCTTTTGAACCGTGGTAGGGTAGTAATCTAAGTACAGCGGGAACACATTCGAGACGAATAGTGATGTCAAGTCAACGGACTAATCTGTACTCATGCCACCCGGGAACTACTACCTGACAATAGGTATAATACCAATCAGCAGTTTCCAACGAGTTCGTCCAGTGTAACTCATAACCCAGTGAGCACCTGTATACCATCTCCGGTACGACATACCAATAGCTGTGGGATAGACCATCTCCCCTGCTGGGATAAGAAGCGTATACACTAATCTACTCTGGAGTTCTACCAATATGTATTAGTGATATGCTAAAAGAAACATATACACATATTGAGGTAGAAACAAACTAAGTAGCATACTACCATTTTGAGCAAAACTGTTATTATATTTGTAAGTATCCCAAACTTCCAAAATGTAATATACAATTCAGTACTATACAATAATGGCCTCCAGAGTATATATCACTAACAGGCAATATCAAAGATAGTGTTTTTGTCTTTTAGCCAAAAGATGCTCTTTTTAACCAAAGATTCTCTTCTCAACTCCCCCTTTATATTAGATATAAATAGCTTATTTTATACTAGATAATTGGGTCAAGTCAGAAACGTTGAGACATCAAACCTCTTCTTCCATGCATTTGGAGAATCGATAATTTAGATATTAAAACGCTTATTACTTATAGCATATAGATAGCAGTTACTAAAGCTCATCGCATCAATTCAGAATTGGAAATTCTATTTGATCTAGTGTTGGGGATCTAATGCCAAACCCCCAATTTAAAGATTGTAATGCAGGTTCCTTCTTTTGGCTGCCTTAGCCATATTACATCCTTTGGTTTTGATACTTTGGCCTGAGTTTAAGTTGCCGTCTCACTTGTGTTGCTTATAGAAATGCGGCATGAGTCAGTCAAAGTTCTACTACTTTCCTTCTTTATTACTAGTCAAGGGAAAAAAGGGTGATTTCTATGAGCAAGCTTGAATTTTCTTTTTGTATATGTCAACTTGGCGGGCATTGGATATTTTGCTTCTTTCTTCTGTGGATATTTATTACGTGAGCTTGACAAACTTTCTAGGTTAATCAACAATTATTTCGTGTGCTAATTAAATGACTTCCTTCCATTCATTTCTAGATTATGCATTTGAAAATCGCAAATTTGGCGGAAATGCTCAGTCTATTACGAAGAATCGATGGATCCATCACACATCATTTTTATGGGATTATGATGTCAAGAATATGAGTTATCTGAAGTTACCCATTCGGGCACCAGAATATAGATCGGTATATATTTTTGTACTTCTTTATTAGAAGTTGTTCAGTAAGAATATAATTGAATCTCCTGAACAGTGCTTGCTCTTCATCTTAGCTGCATGCTTGATATCGTTAACTATACATGTATTAATAAATAAATGCAGTGATTGGAATCACACAAGATTTTCACATTATGTATATACAATCGTTTTTATATTATCTTTTGGATGAACATACTGTAACCAGTTACTTTTATTCTGTCCCAACCAAAGCTTTAGGTGTCCATTCTGTCCGACAAGACCGTGTAACAAATAAGCCATATTGATGGCTTTTTCTTCGAAAATTATAGTTACGCAATTGAATAATTAATTCTGTAGCAGTCAAATTGAAGGCTTTTTTCTTGAAATTATAGTTGCACAATTTCTATCATAAACCATCAGTTTTGCAGAGTGTTAAGGAGAAAGATCTCTACACTTTTCAAATTTAATAATGCCCAAACCATTTATATTTTTTTTTGTTATTACTAGATGACAGGAAAACCTAAATATATTGCATGTTATGAGTATGTTACCAAGAATATGGAAGCGGACATGTGTTGCACTCGGAAAACACATGAAAAAAAGAGAGAATTGGGTTTCGGTGGTGCTTATGTCGAGAGAAAAAAGGGACTAATACTTGGCATCAACCAAATCATGGCTGCATCTAAAGCTTGTTCCAACTCAAACCATAGGAAATAAGCCACGACAATCAACAACAAATAGTAAAATGGAGAAAAGAAAAAGATTAATTTAAACATTCCCCTGTAAAATCCGCACCACCAAACCTGTCATGGGTCCTAGTAACAATAGTCTGCCACTCCGTATCAATTTTCCATATAACTTTAATTTTTGTATAATTATAATATAGTATTTAATCCATTGCATACAATTTCTTTATTCAACTCTTGCCTTTTGATCCATGATTGCACAGAAAGCCGACGTTGAGAATAAAATCTTGATAATTTGCATAATGCTGCTATCTATATCAGGCAAGGGACCACGCAGAGTTCTTGTGTCGGATGAAGGAATATCTCCCCTCAAGATCAACTTTCATTGAGAGAACCATTGCTTCTCTTGAAAACCACTTCTCAGTGAGACAAATACCGACAGAAAAAATCTTTGATCCATCATCCTTTTCTCCTTCAACCAAGCTGTTAACGGAGCAGGAGCTAGAAAAGTCATACTCATCTCAGTCCGGACTTTGAGATAGCAGCCGCTGGCGTCCAGATGATTTTTTTTTATTCCTTCTAAATTTTCAAATGATCTATTCAATATGATTCAGTAATAATTTGTTACATCAGCTGCTGTTATTTGTACTCTCGATGTATCACATTTTATCATTTGTATCATAGCTTTTGTCTGACTGTACAGTGGGACTAAGCTTGAATTGAATTTTAATTCCGGAAACTACCAAAATCTTGGGGGTTGTTACAAATAACTATCAAATTCTTTGAAAATTATATAAAACTATCAGAGCGTGGACAACCTCAAACTTTCATAAACTAGTTTGATAGTTGATTGAAGATTTAGTAAACAACTTTGGTAGTTTATTGAATATCTAGTAAGCACGTTTGGTAGTTTATTGAACATTTACGAAACAAGTTTGGTAGTTTATTGAACATTTACGAAACAAGTTTGGTAGTTTATTATTTATTAATTTTATTGGTTTTTGTATGCTTGTTAGTTTGCTCTAATTTTCAAAAAAATTGGTAGTTATTTGCAACGGTCCCTAAGCTTTTGAGAATTAAGCCTTGTTTAATCTAATGTGAAGAGAAAGTAGCCGTATTTCTTTTAGGGCAACACTTGTCTGAGTTTTATTTTTTATTTTTTATAAAAAAAATAAGGTTAAAAAGGGTTTTGCTGACGAGCGCACCGAGGGCACAGCTTAATTTTGGTACTAATAACCCTCCGGTGGAAAATTTGTACTGAAAAAATTGAAAGTGGAATGCAAATGAGGCAGAGAAATGGAAAGATGAAGTTAAAAAGAGAAAGGAAGTGAACAGAGGAAAACAAAACATTGCCATACAATTTGCAAAATATTGAAATTAATTAGAAAATGCATCCAAAGATTCAGCTCTGTGCTGTGTTATTTCAGGTTTACATAATAAACTAATTTAACAAAACAAAAATACATATCGATGGATAAATTACTACCGAAATGAAAGAGCAGCTTCAGCTCGTCTAACGCCTCAAGGTGTGCATGATGTATTCAGCATAAAGATCCCTGCAAGCCCAAGCGTATTCAAATTATTACATTTTTTTTTCCAGAATCATACGAACGGTCGAAAGATGATCAAAACGAAAATAATTTAATTTTTAGAAAATAAAATCTTACATAGAGTACTGGATGGCACCGACGGCTTTGGGAGCATCCAAGAAGTCATTGCATACCACCTCTTTGTGCTCATTCTTTTTGTCTGAATTATTAAGTCAAGGACTCAAAATAAATTCCGCATGTCTATTAACATGATTTAATAAGTTAGAAGGATCTAAAAATATAAATAGGAACAGGATACAGTCTTCAAAAAAGCGTTTGATCTCTGCTAGACGATGAGGAGAGAGCTCTTTTATGTCGTTGTAGTGGCGATACTCAGGATCATCAGCGCACACAGCGATAATCTTATCATCCCCCTCCCCCTGTTATTTACCAAAGCCAATGAATACAACTCTCCGTTTAAATCGACCCCAAAAGAACGAACGATAAAGACGGAGATATTAATATGTAGGCTAAATTGCAAGAAACCTCCCTCATTTACGCGCTATCCTCCCAACGATTAGCTCTATTCTATTTAGAAAAGGAAGTACCTGATCGATCATAGGCATAAGCCCAATGGCCCTGGCACGAAGGAAGCAACCCGGAAGAACCGGTTCCTGCTCCAATATCGGTTTTCAAATCAATCCATATTTCTAACTCAAATGATAACATTGTCTCAATCATACATATATCGACATAATGAATACAAAGAAACTCTGTAGGCAATAGGAAGAACAATGCACCATAAATTGTAAATATCAACAAGTTTTTACCTGCATGAGGACCAAAACATCAATAGGGTCATTGTCTTCACAAAGCGTGCGAGGAATGAAGCCATAGTTATGCGGATACACGACAGATGAATATAGAACTCGATCAACCTACAAACAATTGTAAAATCCTTGCTTAAAAATTAAATTGTCAGAAGCATTTCTTATTGTAAGAAGATTGATTTTAAAACAATTATTTATATCTTAAATAGGAGGATTAATTGTAGTGTGATACATACCTTTATCAATCCAGTTTTCTTGTCAAGTTCATACTTAACTTTACTCCCTTTTGTTATTTCAACAACCTATAACCATGATAACCAAAGAGAAAAAAAAGCAAGAACAAACAGAATTACCCTGTAACCTTTCTTATTTCATATTTTCAAATTAAATGTTTTATCCGGCTAGGGTCATTACTAAAGAAAATAAGTAAATATATACAAGAGATCGAAACGGGTCGCCATTTCTAGCTCCTATATCGAAACACACAAGTAAGAAATTTTCAATGAAAGTGTACATGATGCAAAGTTCAGTAATTTTTATATTTTTCCAAAAGAAAAAAAACTTACAACATTGAAAACAGCAGGAGCTTCGGGGCCTGCAGAAGAATTTTAACATAAATACGCCTCCAAGAATATTCTCAAAGATGATATCCAAATTAATAATACGAAGCCATTTAAACATTTTTGTAAGGGGGCAGCTACCTATCTCAAGATCATGCCAAGGATGAGCGGCTACCGATCTCCTCGACATATCCGAAAGGATCCTTTGATTCAGCTTCGGAGTTTGCCTTTTGCCGGAGTCAGCGGCTTCAGTTTCTTCACTCATATCTACGATAATATAACAAAAATGCGGCATTTTATTTCCTCGGAAAAGAAAGCAGAAATGAATTCTCTGTACTGAAAGTAATGGACTATATATATGATGCATTAGCAATGCGATCAAATTATCATATACTTAATATTCATAAATCAATCAAAAGAACTTGACATGTGTATAGCAAATTCTACTCTTATATTGACATGCATACACAATTCAATCATGTTTTTTTCAAAAAAAAAAAAAATCCCTAAATGGGCATGAGCAAATTTAGCTTTAAAAAGTTGAAATTAGATAAGAGATGTAAACTTGATTAAAAAATTTAAGAAATTACAGTCACCTGTAAAAAGAGGAACTGTTTCTTTTTATCTTCTGGGGTTAAAAAAAGACATTCTTGAATTGCTCTCTCTTGGGCAGCTATATAGTTATTTGGAGCGGGTTTATAGGATACGGATCCGAACCCGTTTCTAGTTGATGGACCGTTGGAGATCCTGAAGAAATGGCGGGAACAATGGAGGTTCTAATGACTAAGTTTTAGGCCTAATTTGTTTGGGTTCATAACTGTGTTTTATGGGGTTGCGGTAGGCCGGTAAATGATTCGGTTGGGTCAGGTCTAGCATGTTCCAAACCCAGATCTATCTTTATGGATCCAGACCTACCAATTTACTCAACGAGCCTATATAGAAGGGAAAACGGGGCCGTACAGAATCTGCAGACCCAAAACTGGAGTGGTCTGGCATATGGGCTAGTGGGGTTGAGGGACCTAATTGTAAAATAACCAGCGGATCCCACTATCCCATGTAAGAGACCACTGCAGTTTGGGCCTGCAGACACCGTTTAGAACGGACCCAAACATATACTCATTAATAGTTGAGTTAGACCAATTTGCTCGTACCTTTTTATCTGCTTTTCATTTTAATAAATGCATCATTTTATTTTAGAATCTTATGAATAAATTTCAAAAGTTAACACATGATAGAAAATGAATATTAACCATTAGTGATGTTATTTCTCAAATTTGCTACATCTATAGCTTGAGAACAATAATCTACATAAATAAATTAAAAAAAAACTTTTTAACATAATCCACAACTGATATATGACTTATGTATTTTTTTTTATGCATATAAGAGATAAACCGTCGAGTCTAGATGGGTCCAACTGAAGAAAACCAGATAAAGTCATTAAACGGATTTGGGTTGGGTCGAGTTTGGATCCAAACACATCTATAACATACCCAACTTTTATAAACGGGTCTAGGTTCAAACCCGACCCATTGGCAGGCCCACACCGCGGTCGCTGAGCATGAAAAGGAAATGCAGAGTAGGGGAGACCCACTTGTGTAGGCTGGGTCAAGCAACCGCAATCCCCTTTTTTTTGGACATTGGCCTGTAAGTCCTAACCTAAACACACAACATATCCATGCACACCATACATAAGCACACAACACACACGCATCCGGTGGACCCATGAATTTGCCCCGAAAGCGTTAATTTATGGCCACTTCTCCCGGTATACCTGCGGTTCGAACCCGCACAAGGGAAGTGGCCGGGTACTGCAATCCCTTTTGATTCTTAAAGAAACTGTGAGGTTTGTTTCATAAGTTTTTCCACATGTTTTCTTTCAAAGCTTCATAGAATAAAAAAGTGTAAATTATCAAAAAGCCCCCGGCCCGTTCGGGTGTTGTCTAAAATCCTCTGTAATTTTCGAGATTGTTGGGAAGAGCCTACTATTCAAAATCTTTATGAAAAGGCCCCTGGGCTGTATTACATTCAGGCCTTGTATTCATTCAAGTGCTTAAATATTATAGGCAGCAGTTTAGATATTACTGACAACTTTAAGACATTACAGGTAATTAACTGCTTAGATATTACATGCAACTGCTAAGATATTACAAGCTACTGATATACATGGTGTTTTGATTGGGCCTACAGTTTTTTAACAAGAGCAAAAAGCCCAAAGGTTTTTATACAAGTTTGAAGCGGGCTAGGGGCTTTTTGACAATTTACCCTAAAAAAAGTAAATACCAAGATTATACTCTTTTTTTTGGGTTAATTGCTAAATAAGCCTCCAATGTTCCATCTATTTTGCACTTATTTAGCTTATTGGTTTTTTTGGCTATACTTGAATACCCTATAAATTACAAACCGTATGAATTTTGTTTAAAATCGTGATGGATTTTATGAGCAACCGGAAGGAGCAAAATATCAACGGTTTATAGTTTAAGGTATATAAATGCCGCGAAAAATTCAATAAGGTATCACCTTCAACCGCATGCAAGTTCCATCTGTTGACACATTTTAAGTAATTTTTTATTAGAGTGATTATTTCTCTTTTAAATAATCAAACAAACGTCACTAAATTTAATGTGTTTTTATTGAGCAGGACTTATTGTTCTGCCTTTTTGTTAAAAATAAAAAATAAAAAATTAATGTGTTTGGTAATAAAGTTTCCGTTTGAAGTTAAATGTAAAGTGGGATTTGAAAATGAAGTTACACACATACAATAAAATCTGTTGTATAATGAACGTTTACTGCACAATATATATAATTATCATTAGCCCTATGGCAATATGTCAACAAATCTTTGCTTCTTCTCGAAAATAAACAAATCTTGTATTCCTGTTGTTTGTTCAACCAAACAAAACTGAAAATTATCCAACAAGCATCTGTTAAAAAACCACAAAAACATGCATAATTGCATATTAAAAGTGATTAACCGCTGTATATACACAGAGGATAATGGAGTAAAGGCTTCGAAAAAATATATCCTCCACGGTTTTTTTCGAACCATCATCATCATCTTTATCATGTAAGACACGGATACACCAAATTTCATGTGATTCCACCACCTTTTCACTGTTGATTTAAAGGATGCAATATTAACGGTTTACTGACAATCGGACTTTTATATGGCTAATTCAACGGTGAAAAGGTGGTGGAATCACATGAAATTTGGTGTATCCATATCTTAAAGATGATGGTGATTGATGCCGATCGTCGAAAAAATTCGGTATAGATTTTTGATGTCACATAACGGAAAGCCTTCAAAGACCTCTTTTCTTCATGATTATTCTAGTATAAATAAGTGTTTGAGAAAAAAACTTATTTGACATAGAGAAGGTGGAGTTTTGGGCGGTGTGTGGGACCTACATTTTTATTACTTCTCTCTCTTGCCCGGATGTATACAGCCGGCACGTGGAAATTTTTTTCGAGGAATTGGAGCCAGTAAAAGTTTGGCCAAAGGACCAATGAGAAGGTGCCACATCATAGCAAACAACGCAATGTCGGTGGCTTGTGGCGACCTTAAAGAAGAGGGTTTGGCCGTCGAGACAGCGGTTGCTCTGCCTGTTCTGACCCCAGGCCAGTTTCTAGACATTGATTCCCATCCGGTGCTTGACCCTTCGATAGAGACGGCATGCACGTCACCTGCTCCGGCGATGTTGGTGACGAGTACCAGGTTGAAGTAGGAGTGTCCGTTAATGGCCATCAAATCTTATTCCACCATTCTTTTCTTTGTGCACGGAACGCTACATCCAGAAAATAGTAACAACAAAAATAAAACACTCGGTTAATTACAAGTTTCGTACATGCATGATTACAAATAAAACCAGGAGTTGGTACAACTCAACCCAACAATAAAAAAATAAATCAAAATACAATTATACAACACTTTAAGACTTAGGAATTAGAAACATATTTACCGATTTATGTGATTCTCAGTTGAGAGTAAGGAAATTCATATCAACTGGGCTTTTTGGTATTAGAGAAAAGAAGAAGCAAATTCATTAAAAATACATATATATTTTTTAAAAAATACAAATAGATTTTATCTAAAAGGTTTTATATAATTGTACACTTCAAAACTCACAGTAAACAATCTCAAGCTTCAAAAAAACACATTCTTTCAAGCAAGAAAACAGAAAAAACCCAAATATGCCAAAAAAAATATAAACACACTAAGTAACTGATGAAATTATGGAAAAACTTCAGTTGCATACAAGTCATATCCCAAAACCGTGGTTTTTTAATTAAGAAGTGTCTTAGTTATGATAGTTTCTTAATTAAGTTTCAGAATTATGGCAGTTTCATAATTAAGAAGTGTTTTATGACAACTTAATTAAGGTAGTTTTTTAATCAAGAAATTAGCTTGTGTATAAATAGAGACTTCTCATGTGTATTTTGCACACCAAAAAATAATTAGAATTGTGAGATCATTGTATTGAGGGGGTGAGGGTTTAGATCTAGAGAGATTTGAGAGAAATCTCTTAAGGTTGCTCGTGGTGTACTTGATTGAAAATTATAGTAGGCTTTGCAAATTTCGCTCTGCCAGAGACTGGTCATACGGTGGGTGAATCTCGTTAACAAATCCCTTTTGTCTGTATTTGTTTGATTTCTTATTTATTCTTGCATCGTTTAATCGTTTTATCTTGCGTTAATTAATTACGTGGTTGTGTTGATTGCATGATTTGTTTGTCACAAGCATTATTCCGTACACCGGCTTCTCCATCCCCAACAACTGGTATCAGGGCGTGGTTAAGAAACCTATGGTTTTTCAATTCTACGATCCAGGTCAGCAGTGATTAACGACAACTACATTCTCTTCCCCACTTTCTTAGATCGTCGTTTTGAAGGCGTCGGTTCAAATCAAGAGAAAAGTCGAGTTTGCTGCGACAAAAACGAAAAATGATGAAAGATAAAATAAGGATCGAAAAATTCAATGGTCACAATTATAGTTGGTAGTGCATACAGATAGAGGACTACCTATACCAGAATGATTTGTATATTCGGTTGATAGGCGAAAAGCCCGAGAAGATATCCGATGAGACATGAAATCTTTTGGATATGAAAGCCCTCACTACTACAATAAAGAGTTGCCCTTACGGCTACAGGAATCCGTACCAGCAATAAAAAGTTGTCCTTACAGATTAATCCGTAGGTCCCCAAGGTTGCCCCTACGGTGCCCTACGGATTAATTTAAAAATATTAAAACGTAATTTGTTATTTGGCCCCACGAAGCCGCAAAAGAAGGCCTTACGGATTAATCTGTAGGGACATATATGGATTATTTATAAAAAAATAAAGTCCAGAAATTTCCTCCTTCCCAAAATTTCCTCGCTCGATCACTCATCTTCCGTGCGCGCCTCGTCGCCACCGCACTCCCGCACACGCCTCGTCGTCACCGACATCATCGTCGACTTCCTTGTCGACGGTAGGAACCCTCTCGTCGTCGATCTCCCCCTTGCGTCGTCGGGACAGTAGAATCGCCGGAAAAAGGTTAGTAAATTTCATTTTTGAACTTCTAATTATGCATTTGTTTGTGTTATTGTTGATTATTGGGTTGCTACTAGGGCTTAGAGTTAGGGTTCGGTGTAAGGTTTGGGCTAGGGTTTGGGTTCGGTATAGGGTTAGGGTTAGGGTTCAGTGTAGGGTTAGGGTACGGTTCAGGAATAGGGTTAAGGTTAGGGTTAGGGTTCGGTTCAGGAATAGGGTTGGGTTCGGTTCATGAATAGGGTTAGGGTTCCGTTTAGGGTTAGGGTTCGGTTCGGTTCGGTTCAGTTCAGGTTAGGGTTAGGGTTCAGTTTAGGGTTAGGGTTCGGTTCAGGGTTAGGGTTAGAAGCTAGGGTTAATTTAGGTTAATTAGGTAAAATATAGTGTATTTGTGTTAGAGTGTTGATTAGGGTTAATTGGGTTAATTAGTGATAATTTGAAGGGTTAGGGTGTTGATTAGGGTTAATTTTGGTTAATTAGGTTAATTTGGGTTAAGTTTGGGTTAATTAGGGATAATTTGTGTTAGGGTGACGATTAGGGTTAATTGGGATTAATTAGATTAATTTAGGTTAATTAGGGTTAGGGTTTAGGGTGCACTGGTTTTGTAACAACCCTAAACTTTCTGTACAATTTTTCAAAAATACAGAAAGGGGTACTTTTGCCTGAGCACAAGTTATAATTTTTTTTGCTTTTTAATAGCAAGAAAGATCTTGTAGCTCATTGGTAAGACCTTACATTGCTGAACCAAAACACCAGAGTTCAAATCCAATCAGCCATATTATTTTTTATATATTGATTTCTTTTAATCTTTTTAGAAGCCCAAGAGTCTACACGTACATAACCCGTAGACCAAGAGGCACTGAACACATGGCAGCCGAACTCGGCCCGACTCGGCCGACGCCGCCGACCGATTCACCCCAAAATCCGAGTTGTCCTTCTGAGCTCTTGTGCTTTTTGATCTTCTTATAACCCCTGAATGGTTTATTTCCCCTGCACATTAACAGGGTCTATTCAAAACCCTATTAATCCAATTTTTAATACAATTTTCAATACAATCTTTCACCTACCCTAAACCCTAGATTATCCTATAAATACCACTCTAATTCACACCCCCTCACTTATAAACTCTGTCCAAACTCTCAAGAAAAAATCTCTAAACTTTTGTGTACAAGTGGAGTTAGCGAAGGGCGGAATTCTGACGACGACTCTAGGAGCTCCCGGCGACGAAACGACGCACCGGAACCTACTTCCACACCCTCTTCCTCTTCTATAACCTAAAAACAAGTAAGACCTTCCTCCCTCTTCCCTTTTCTATTCTAAAAACTCGTATTTCTAAAACCCGACGGAAGCGGAGTTAATCCGACTTCCGATTCGTTTTTTCTTAAAAATTCCATCTTTTCTTAAATAAAAACATCCCAAACCCTCACATCTTGACTATTAAATATTAACAAAAAATATCATGAATGAGTTTCATAGCAAAATATTTCATATTGTAATTTTTATCGTACTTTTTCAGTAAAATACCATGTAGTTTAGTTTCAATATTAAACATCATTACCCTTGCTATACATTTAATTAGATCACGAGGTAATGACCTACCTCCTCACAACACTCATATGCAATATAGCACGATACCTTTCGGGAACATAGAATACGGGAAAACGCAACTTTACACATAAATACGTTTTACTATTAAAACCTTTTTCTACAAGATTATGTAATTTTACAAATCTTTGCAAAGCGCCGCTACAACCCATTTTGGCGAAGCCGTTCGGGATGGTGCGGATTATCGCACATCCTCGGGCTTAGTAGTGCGAGACGCAGACCTCCGTAAGGAGCATTCGGTCTCGAAAGATTTAAAAATACAAATATCTTAAGAAAATGAGATTTCTAGAAAAATAATAAATTAAAATTATTTTATATATATATGTGTGTGTGTGTGTGTGTGTCATCAAAATATCTAATTTTTGATATAATACAAATATTCCAACTTTTCTAAATTAAAAGAATTACTTTACATGAAAAAACCATGCAATTTCATACAAGTTCAATACTTTACAATTAAATACCATATATTATGAAAAATAGGTTTATTCACCAGAAATGTCACAATGATAAAATATACATCAATGAAAACTCTAAACACGATAATTAAATACTTGAGGTGTATTTTGAAAATTATACATAATTATTTTTATATAAAACCCTCTCAAGTTTTATAAATTACAATAAGGACCTTAGTAAATATAGATTTAAGCGGGACCAGTCTCTTGAGCCTCAGGGAACCGGAAATATGGGTGCTTGCCTATTTAAGGTAGACAACTTAACAAATGGTGTTATTAACGCGGTAATCGTCTTTGAAAAAGACACAAATTCTGCCGTCCATGTGCAGCGGTTACCGATAACATCAAAAAAACTTAATTCAGGATTTCAATTTCTTTTCTAAATGTTCGACTCAGACTGAGTCTCATTATAATCAATCTGACTTGAATAAGATTCAAGTACAAACTATAATTTAATATGAATCCATGAATCCATATAATCAATCTGTTCAATCTATTCAATCTGTATTGACTGAACCGAACCATGGATATACCTCCATTTACATGATTCTCCAGTTACATCCATTTACTGATATCATGGTTTCGGCAAGTCATCCATCTATACAATTCAAATTACAAGACAATACAATACAAACAATACAATCAAGATAAGCGGGGTTTAAGGGGTGGATTGGTACGGAAGGTGTTAAAGGTAGCATGAGGTGGTCACTTAAGACATAATTGCATCCATACCATTGTTCCGTGGTATTATCGACGGAGCCTTGTACTCTTGATTCTGTCACGCCCCGCTTCCCAGAGTACGCAAGATTTGGGCACGTGACATAGCCAACCATGCTACCTGTGGGTAGGACGTATCCGTCCACAGTCACATTACGGTTGTAAGGTTATCAAGAACAAGATAAATAAACTATCTAACACATGTCCAAATCCATAATAACCAGAGTCAATGATAAATAAGTGCGGAAGCAAATGATCCAATGCAATAATAGAAAGGTACGTCCCATAATGCGGGATCACACCTGGAAATAAAATGCAATAAATGAACTAACCACTACAGAACCCACAAATCAGCCTGTTGGCTGAAGTACTCCTGCTCAGTCGTCGACAGTGGTAAAGAATCTGGGCCATGCAAAACCCAGACGTCAGCGCGTCATGTCAACCAACAATATAATATGAACATGGTAATAAGTAATGCAGGTATGAACATGAATAAAGCAGTACTAAGAAATAACAGTGCAGGGTAATGTGCAGTGATAACTAAACTGTCCTATCAGGTTTCTACTCTATAGTCTTTGAAATCAATTGATGAATCGTCGATGTAACTCAATAGTATCCCGTGCGTGCCCGGGACCACGGTCATGATCCTCGGGGCTGAATCCGAGACGTGCCGCTAAGCAGTAAAAGGTAGTAGGATGGATGAGTGATGTCAGCAACAACACTCCGGAGCTGGCCAAGCCCGTAAGACTGATCAGAACAATGTATCGAACTGTTGAGTTACAAGTCGGTTTCACCTTTGATTTCCCCATACCCCCAAACTATGTATGTCAGGTCAGGTATTCAGTAGTCAAGGACTAATGCCAACACAAAATCCGGTAAGAGTAGGTCTGTCTGGATAGACAGCAGGGATGGTCGGGTTTGTCGGCATTAGGCATGAGATCAGGTAACAGGTAAAGCCATGGTACATCAGGTCAACCGGGTAATGTATAAAGGTGTCATGTCATGTCAAGAGTGTACGGTACCATGTCATGTTAAGTAGGAAGTGTAACAGGTCATGTCAGGAAGCACAAGATGTCATGTGGGTGCTCATAATCAAACTAACATAAACATGTGTATAAATAAACAAGCATGAGTACTATCAGAACAATAACTGGAACATGTAATATGATATGCCAATAGATATAATTTCAAGGATATGGATGCACAGTTATCGATTAGGGTTACATTTATAGTTCCAATATTAATTAGGATACAATTTATTAAACATGGAGTCTTAATATCACATTATTATGTAGTGATGTGATCTATGGATGCAATTATATGTATCTTAAATGCGATGGATGCAAACGGGTATCCGAAAAGTTATAAAACTATAAAATGGTAATGTGGGATGTACAACTAAACAATATGTGATATAATAATATTAATATGGATAGCATATTCAAAGCGATTAGTAACTATAAAAGATGTATTGATTAACCATGCACAAGAAGGTTCCGTTCAGAAATTTAGCGTCACCCTAATTTGTAAAATAGCTTAAAAATAACAAATGTTCTCCAAAAGAGACGTATCTTATACCAAAACAAAGATAATTCAATAAGGTTTTTAGTTTTATAAGTATAAGCATCTCAGGTTATCCCTACAAAAAGTTATGAATATTCAAAGTTGAAAGTTTGCTGCTGGAATTTCCCTGGACAGCAGTTTAGAGACGTGTTCATTTGCATTTTACGTTAATTAAACAATTTATTTTGCAAGTAAATATATCATAAAGTTATAGTATTCTGAATTAGCTTCGTAACGAACTAAAGAACGTATCCTAATGATTTTTCTATGATTTATAATGAATTTTATAAGATAAGGTGTACAGTAAATTTCAGATTTGTCATATCCGATTTTTCAACGACATTTCATATGTAAACTATAAGATTTTCAAATGTATAATATTATAAAATGAAGATTATAAAAGTATATAGCATGTAGCAAGATTAACTTGCCTCGATGGGTCGCGAATCGGGAAAACGGAACGTTAACCGTCGGCGGGGAAAACTCGCGACGGCGCACGGTTCACGGAATGAACCCAAACGACGAACAAAGGAACCACACGGGTCGGGGTATCTCGCTGGAACGTCGAGAAACGTCACCGGCACGACGGAATTCCGGTAACAAAAGAACAGTTAAAAGAAATGAGAAACGAGACATGAAGCAAGAAGAGAAAAATGATAAAGAGAAGTACGAGAGAATATATAAGGGGTAGAGAGAGAGAGAGAAAGTGGAGAGAGAGAGAAGAAGGAGAGAGAGAAAGTGGGGACCACGGAGTTAAAGGGGAGGTTGCGATTGGCTGAGAGAATAAATTGAGAAGGATATAAAAGATTGTAAAAATATTATATGGTTAACTTAAAGATTTAAAAGATAGGTAATGAACAGTAAGATATCAGATTAGTTAGAAAAATATATGCGAAGGTTTTAATAATATTAAAAAATTTGGGATTTTGGCGCCAAATGAAACATTTCCAAATTGCGCCCGGGTTGGGTCCAAAAATTCGAAATTCAAATAATAGGATTTTAAGCGGGTTCCAAATTTTAAAATGAAATGTTTTATGATTAAAAAGCATACTCTCAAAACGGACACACGTGCGTGCACGTAGCCATCCAAACTTGCCCGTTTTACTGAACGGGACGAGAACACAATGCACGGACGCTACCACGAGGCTAGGGGTGTCAAGTAGGCCAAGATGAATATTTTCAATTTTATTTTAGATGCTAAAATTTGTTATATGTAGAAATGACTTTGCCGGGTAAATTTTACGGTAAGCAACAAACAAGCAAATTAAATGAAATGAGTACCACATTATGCTCAAACAGTAACTGAAAATAGTAGCATTGGGCTCGGGTGTTACATTATACCCAACTACAAAAAGAATTTCGTCCTCGAAATTCCAAGAATACAAAGATAGATAACTACAAGAAAAGGTGAGGAAACTTCTGCCGGATTTCATCTTCTCGTTCCCAAGTGGATTCTCCATGCGATCGATTACCCCAAGAAACTAGCACAAGAGGGGTAACCTTGTTCTTAAGAACCTTTTCTCTTCGATCCTTGATTTCAACTGGTCGCTCTTCAAAAGTTAGGTCCTCCCGTACGGTCAACTCCGAATGATCCAATACGTGGGTTTCATCTCGAACATACCTCCGTAGTTGAGATACACGAACCACATCGTGCACACCTGCCAAGGACTGTGGTAACGCCAAACGGTACGCTACCTCTCCAACACGCTCCAATATCTCGAAGGGTCCAACGAATCGAGAACCAAGCTTTCCCCGACTCTCAAAGCGAATCACCCCTCTAGTCGGTGATATCTTCAAGAATACCAAATCACCCACGGTGAACTCCACAGGTCTTCTTGACGTATCTGCCCAACTCTTCTGTCGGTCCTGTGCTTCCTTCATATGATTTCTGATAGGGTTAACCTTCTCAACTGTCTGCACAACCAAATCTAGTCCCAATAATCTTCGTTCACCGACATCGTCCCAACAAACAGGTGAACGGCATTTACGACCATACAAAGCTTCAAATGGAGCCATCTGAATAGTTGCCTGAAAACTGTTGTTGTAAGACAACTCCACCAAAAGTAGATGATCCTCCCAAGACCCCTTGAAGTCCAACCTGCATGTTCTCAACGTATCCTCAAGAGTTTGGATCGTTCTCTCCGACTGACCATCAGTTTGAGGATGATAAGCTGTGCTAAACTTCAATCGAGTCCCCAAACTTTCCTGTAAACTCCTCCAGAAGTGTGATAAGAACCGAGTGTCCCGATCGGACATGATGCTCACCGGTACTCCATGCAATCTTATGATCTCCTGCATGTACCGCTCTGCCAAAGTCTCTATTGATTGACCAACCCGAAAAGGAATAAAGTGAGCTGCCTTGGTCAACCGATCGACAATCACCCATACTGCATTGTTGCCCTTTGGACTCCGCGGTAAAGCCATCACGAAATCCATGGTTATATGTTCCCACTTCCATTGAGGAATCGGAAGTGGTTGCAACAAACCAGCAACCCTTTGGTGTTCAGCCTTGACTTGCTGACACACCAAGCACTTAGCCACGAAGCGAGCAATTTCCCGTTTCATACCTTCCCACCAGAAATGCTGTCGAATATCTCGGTACATCTTCGTCCCTCCTGGATGTACAGAGTAAGCTGAACTGTGTGCCTCCTTCATAAGCTCTTCACACACATCTCCTTTTGGCACACACACACGGCTACCATATCTCAACGAACCATCTTCATGGATCAATAAATCTGTTCGTAGTCCGGCTTCAACCTGCTCTCGAAACTTTTGTAGTCTAGGATCCTGCGATTGTGCTGTTTTAATCTTCTCAACTAAGGACGACTGTACTTGCAACTGCATCGACTGTCCCGTAGCATGTGGTAGCACAACCTCCAAGTCAAATCTCCGAAAATCCACAATGATCTCCCTTTGTTCGGTCAATACCTGAATTGCTGGTAACCGACTTAGCGCATCTGGCACGACGTTAACTTTTCCCGGATGGTACTTAAGATCAAGGTCGTAGTCGGCCGTCAGCTCCAACCATCTGCGTTGCCTCATGTTCAACTCCTTCTGCGTGAACACGTACTTCAAGCTCTTATGATCTGTAAAAACTTCGACTCTTACACCCAAAAGGTAGTGTCTCCAAATCTTCAAAGCGAAAATCACAGCCGCAAGCTCCAAGTCATGAGTTGGATAATTCTTCTCATGGGTCTTCAGTTGTCTTGATGCGTATGCTACGACCTTCCCATGCTGCATCAAAACACATCCCAATTCTTTCCCAGATGCGTCGCTATGAATCACCAGTCCTCCTGAATTATCCGGTACGGTCAGGATCGGGGCGGTTATCAACTTCTGCTTCAACGTCTCGAAGGCCAATGCACATCCATCTGTCCAAACAAACGGTACCTCCTTACGCGTAAGCTTGGTTAACGGCTCAGCTAAACGAGCGAAGTTCTCCATAAATCTTCTGTAGTAACCGGCGAGTCCAAGAAAACTTCTTATCTCTGCAACATTCTTTGGAACAGGCCAATCTCGAACTGCTGCAATCTTCTCGGGATCAACGGCGATTCCATCGCCCGACACGACATGCCCCAGAAACTTCACTTCTTCCAGCCAGAATTCGCACTTACTCATCTTCGCGAATAACTTCTCTTGTCTCAGCGTCTGCAATGCGATCCTTAAATGCTCAGCATGCTCCTCCGGACTCTTCGAGTACACCAGAATATCGTCAATGAATACCACAATAAACTGGTCCAAGAACGGTGAAAAGATCCTGTTCATCAAGTCCATAAATATTGCCGGCGCATTAGTCATTCCGAAGGGCATCACTAAATACTCGAAATGCCCATACCGAGTCCGAAACGCCGTCTTGCAAATGTCTTCTGCCTTCACTCGGACCTGATGATATCCTGATCGCAAGTCCAGTTTCGAGAATACTCTCGCGCCACTAAGCTGCTCAAAAGTCCTCCAATGCGAGGGATCGGGTACTTGTTCTTAATAGTCGCCCGGTTCAATTCTCGATAATCAATGCACATCCTTCTCGTGCCATCCTTCTTCTTTACTAAAAGAACTGGAGCTCCCAAGGCGAGTTGCTGCTTCGAATCCAACCCTTCTCAAGTAATTCACCAACTTGCTTCTTAACTCCTTCCAATTCCACTGGTGCCATTGGATAGTAAGCTTTAGACACTGGCGCTGCACCAGGACTAAGGTCAATCGTGAACTCCACGTCTCGCTTCGGCGGTAAGCCCGATATATCTTCAAACACGTCCATAGAATCACGAACAACAGCCGACTCTTTACTTTCATCACTTCCATTGATGCAAGAACATTGTTTGTCGGCCTAGCCCTAAACTCGACTGGCCCGACAGAACTGCTTCCTTACCGCAACTGCTGTCTGCTGTGAACTCCCAATTTTCCTGATATGCTCTGCTGTTCTCGAGCTGCCGTAAGAACCTGTGAGAAAGTGGTCAAACCCAGGGAGACGGTTTGCCTTTGGATGTCCACATCCAAGCTGCGCATGGACCTTCGTGCCCTGTCTGCATCGTTGGCGACTAAAGGTCCAGCGAAACTGCTGAGTCTCGTCCACTCTGCTGCATGCACGTCCACGGGTGCTCCATTCTGCCTCAGCCCAATAAATTTCTCTTCCATTTCCTCCCGTGCAGTCCGCGGAAAGAACTTCTCCAGGAAACTCTTAGAGAAATCCGCCTAACTGCTTGGCTTGGGCAAACGGTTCTCCTCCACAAGCCACCACTCTCGGCGTAATCCACTAGTTGAATGCGCACCACATCAACTCCTTTGTCCTCTGGAATCTGTGCCGCAATCAGCGAATTCTTCATGCTGACTAGCCACTGCTCGGCTGGCATGGCTCCTCCAAACCAGTGAAAGTAGTAGGACCCATACGTCTGAACTCTGCCACGGTCCCTACTCGGTCAACTGGTCTAGTTCCAATCTTGTTCACAGACTGCTGAACGATCTGCAAACCTTCCTGAAACGAGTCCGCTTGCTGCTGGATCAGCTCGGGCTGTTTCTTTGATTTCCAGCATTCCTCTTATCACTCCAAGCATGGCGGCTCCGTTCACACGCCTCTGGTACGTCTTCAACTTCTTACCTGTCATAATCCTGAACTCAAAACACCCAATATTAGCATGATGATAGATTCTGAATATGGATCAAGGCTAGAACTCCAAGATACTTAAATAGAGTACCGCATTGTAGCTATGCCGCGGTATCATAGCCGCAATTACTTAACTCCACCCAAGTCGCCTAAGTCCTAGGGATAACAAGAAATTAGGTTTTCGAGTTTGACAATGCAAAGTAAGTTTGCATGTCGACATAATCCGGAAGAATGATTCAAGGGTGGTAAAACGGTCAAAGTGGCTGGACATGTTTCCTAATCACGGGTATTATGATTCGTGTATCGGGTGCAATACCCAACTACAAAGAATCAACCCAATTAACCTATGTGCTCTGATACCATAAAACCATGTCACGCCCCGCTTCCCAGAGTACGCAAGATTTGGGCACGTGACATAGCCAACCATGCTACCTGTGGGTAGGACGTATCCGTCCACAGTCACATTACGGTTGTAAGGTTATCAAGAACAAGATAAATAAACTATCTAACACATGTCCAAATCCATAATAACCAGAGTCAATGATAAATAAGTGCGGAAGCAAATGATCCAATGCAATAATAGAAAGGTACGTCCCATAATGCGGGATCACACCTGGAAATAAAATGCAATAAATGAACTAACCACTACAGAACCCACAAATCAGCCTGTTGGCTGAAGTACTCCTGCTCAGTCGTCGACAGTGGTAAAGAATCTGGGCCATGCAAAACCCAGACGTCAGCGCGTCATGTCAACCAACAATATAATATGAACATGGTAATAAGCAATGCAGGTATGAACATGAATAAAGCAGTACTAAGAAATAACAGTGCAGGGTAATGTGCAGTGGTAACTAAACTGTCCTATCAGGTTTCTACTCTATAGTCTTTGAAATCAATTGATGAATCGTCGATGTAACTCAATAGTATCCCGTGCGTGCCCGGGACCACGGTCATGATCCTCGGGGCTGAATCCGAGACGTGCCGCTAAGCAGTAAAAGGTAGTAGGATGGATGAGTGATGTCAGCAACAACACTCCGGAGCTGGCCAAGCCCGTAAGACTGATCAGAACAATGTATCGAACTGTTGAGTTACAAGTCGGTTTCACCTTTGATTTCCCCATACCCCCAAACTATGTATGTCAGGTCAGGTATTCAGTAGTCAAGGACTAATGCCAACACAAAATCCGGTAAGAGTAGGTCTGTCTGGATAGACAGCAGGGATGGTCGGGTTTGTCGGCATTAGGCATGAGATCAGGTAACAGGTAAAGCCATGGTACATCAGGTCAACCGGGTAATGTATAAAGGTGTCATGTCATGTCAAGAGTGTACGGTACCATGTCATGTTAAGTAGGAAGTGTAACAGGTCATGTCAGGAAGCACAAGATGTCATGTGGGTGCTCATAATCAAACTAACATAAACATGTGTATAAATAAACAAGCATGAGTACTATCAGAACAATAACTGGAACATGTAATATGATATGCCAATAGATATAATTTCAAGGATATGGATGCACAGTTATCGATTAGGGTTACATTTATAGTTCCAATATTAATTAGGATACAATTTATTAAACATGGAGTGTTAATATCACATTATTATGTAGTGATGTGATCTATGGATGCAATTATATGTATCTTAAATGCGATGGATGCAAATGGGTATCCGAAAAGTTATAAAACTATAAAATGGTAATGTGGGATGTACAACTAAACAATATGTGATATAATAATATTAATATGGATAGCATATTCAAAGCGATTAGTAACTATAAAAGATGTATTGATTAACCATGCACAAGAAGGTTCCGTTCAGAAATTTAGCGTCACCCTAATTTGTAAAATAGCTTAAAAATAACAAATGTTCTCCAAAAGAGACGTATCTTATACCAAAACAAAGATAATTCAATAAGGTTTTTAGTTTTATAAGTATAAGCATCTCAGGTTATCCCTACAAAAAGTTATGAATATTCAAAGTTGAAAGTTTGCTGCTGGAATTTCCCTGGACAGCAGTTTAGAGACGTGTTCATTTGCATTTTACGTTAATTAAACAATTTATTTTGCAAGTAAATATATCATAAAGTTATAGTATTCTGAATTAGCTTCGTAACGAACTAAAGAACGTATCCTAATGATTTTTCTATGATTTATAATGAATTTTATAAGATAAGGTGTACAGTAAATTTCAGATTTGTCATATCCGATTTTTCAACGACATTTCATATGTAAACTATAAGATTTTCAAATGTATAATATTATAAAATGAAGATTATAAAAGTATATAGCATGTAGCAAGATTAACTTGCCTCGATGGGTCGCGAATCGGGAAAACGGAACGTTAACCGTCGGCGGGGAAAACTCGCGACGGCGCACGGTTCACGGAATGAACCCAAACGACGAACAAAGGAACCACACGGGTCGGGGTATCTCGCTGGAACGTCGAGAAACGTCACCGGCACAACGGAATTCCGGTAACAAAAGAACAGTTAAAAGAAATGAGAAACGAGACATGAAGCAAGAAGAGAAAAATGATAAAGAGAAGTACGAGAGAATATATAAGGGGTAGAGAGAGAGAGAAAAAGTGGAGAGAGAGAGAAGAAGGAGAGAGAGAAAGTGGGGACCACGGAGTTAAAGGGGAGGTTGCGATTGGCTGAGAGAATAAATTGAGAAGGATATAAAAGATTGTAAAAATATTATATGGTTAACTTAAAGATTTAAAAGATAGGTAATGAACAGTAAGATATCAGATTAGTTAGAAAAATATATGCGAAGGTTTTAATAATATTAAAAAATTTGGGATTTTGGCGCCAAATGAAACATTTCCAAATTGCGCCCGGGTTGGGTCCAAAAATTCGAAATTCAAATAATAGGATTTTAAGCGGGTTCCAAATTTTAAAATGAAATGTTTTATGATTAAAAAGCATACTCTCAAAACGGACACACGTGCGTGCACGTAGCCATCCAAACTTGCCCGTTTTACTGAACGGGACGAGAACACAATGCACGGACGCTACCACGAGGCTAGGGGTGTCAAGTAGGCCAAGATGAATATTTTCAATTTTATTTTAGATGCTAAAATTTGTTATATGTAGAAATGACTTTGCCGGGTAAATTTTACGGTAAGCAACAAACAAGCAAATTAAATGAAATGAGTACCACATTATGCTCAAACAGTAACTGAAAATAGTAGCATTGGGCTCGGGTGTTACAGATTCCGTTCACCTTAGTCTCTAGTCTACTGAGACTCCTCTCGTATACACTGGCTTTTTCTGTACCAAGTTACAAACAACAGCGTTAACACTAAATACAACATTATAATAATATAATACCACTTTAAAAGTTACACACTCTCTCTGTCTATTCTACTTCTTCCTTATCTTTGGACTTACCGAGCAATTGTTCACTGACGACATTCTCTTTCTTTTCTTTGGAATGTCATCAGGTGTTTCGGACCTTCTAGAAATCGAGCCTAGCACTGAAAACTTGGACCAGTTTACTGAAGATCCCGAGCTGTAGTTACACTTGTACACATTTCATTTCAGTACTTTCCATTTCTGTTATGTCACTGTTTAGGCAGTGCTTTCATTCAGATGTATTTACTTTTCCACGTACTGTAAAAAAAATGTTAATAAATAAAATTGTTGTTCATTACATTTGTCTTTTGTGTATATTTCTTTTATATTGATTAGTTACGCTTAGCGTATTTACTTCTGAATAAATACGTAGCGGCCTCGTCGCGTTCTCTTCCCGTATACTGGGAAGCGGGACATGACAGGTTTCTTCAGTAGGATACTAGATGATAATGTAAACGTACAATTTTACCGTAAACGCAAGAAAAATTAACCATAAACTTGAAACTTCGAACTCTTAATAACGAAACGTAAACGTAAAACCTATTCATGTTAAATGTTCAAGTTAAAACCAATATATGATACTCGATGATAATATGAAACTTTCATATTCTCATCGATACTCATATGTGAAAATCAAAGCGCGACTTAGTCCCCGTCTATCAGTTAACATACGTTCGATATTCGTTGTGACATAGAACTATACGAAACTTGTTAAATATCAGACGGTATAGTTCGGTACTAAAAACCGTCGTGTAGTCTATGTGACGAGAAGATTCAATCGTATTATAACCGATAGATTTGTCCAGTGTGGACAAGTTATAATATATTATACTCAGGATGTTTGGGATAGTTTCTTGTGTGAATCCAACGGAGTTTCAGGAGTCCCGTATTAACCTCTTTCTTATTTTACTCGAATATCAGTTGGGTTGACTCATCCACAGCCTAAAACTCCGATGCTAACACATGAAATAGGTTCGTATTTCCTTACTCCTAGGGCCCCACTCTTGAGCTCGTGAATATTTCTACGGCTGCGTTGACATTCACACTTGAAACTTAATATTAACATAGTGACCATTTAGAGACCTATAGTATATACTTATCCATGAACATATACTCTTACTCGTCATATATATATTCTACACTTGTCATTTTCTTCACTCTTACCTATTTTTGGGACTTACCGAATACCAGTTCGCTGACGGGCATTCCACCCACTTTTCTTCTCTTGAAATGTTCGTCAGATACTATCGAGACGGCGGAAGTTGAAACTACAGAAGAGGACTACGACTAGATAGCTATTCAGGGCTAGCTCAGTTTTATTTTTCTTCAGTTTATGTATGCCACTTGTTTAGACATTTTCCTTATTGTATTTACTTTCCAGTATAAACTCTTGTATTTGTAAATATTGGAAGTTGAATGTAAATTGAAAAATTTTACGGTCTCAATTTATTTTTGCATTGTATATTATTGTTTCAATACGCTTAATATATTTATTTAGGGAATGATCTTCTCTGGATAAATATATCGCGGGCTTGCCATGTCGCCGTTTCCGTCTACTAGGAAGCGGAACGTGACACCTACTGTAACTTCTGTAAGCGTCCCGGTCACAACACTAAAGATTGTCGTCAACTCGTTCGCTTTCTTCGTGAGAACGCGGTGCAAACTAATTCACTGCAACACCCGACGGACGCTCCCTCAACCTGTGGCAAACAACACAAAAACCAACCGATCCGCTCTCTCTTTCTGGATATTGCACACCGGTGTTTCTCATCACATTACATCTAATGTTGGGGCTTTTCACGGCTACACCGATTATGGTGGTCCCGATAAGATCAACATAGGTGATGACTCAGGTTTGAAAATCTCTTATATCGGTAACACAACACTGAACTCATCCCAAAAACTCTTTCTTTTAGATAATTTCCTTTGTGCACCATCTATTACTCAAAACTTAATTTCTGTTACTAAATTTTGCAAATCAAACAAAGTCTAACTTTAGTTTTTTCGCTCTAATTTTTTGGTCTTCGCACAGATTCACCGCTTTTTCGTGGGAATAGCCATAATGATGTCTACTATTTTCCACACTCTATCCAACCTCAAATTCACACTACCTCCAAATCAGAAATAAGTGAGTGACACCGTCGACTTGGTCATACCTCCATTCGCATCTTTGAGTCAATTACTAGGAAAAATAAGTTGGTATCTAATGTCTCGGTAGTTAATAATCTTCAATATAACTCTTGTGATTGCAATAAAACGTCATAAACTTTTTTTCTTGAAAATTCACTTCGTGCTTCTAATACTGATGTTTGGGGACCCACTGAATTGTCGTATGATGGTTTTTGCTATTATGTCATTTTTGTTGATTTTTACATAAAATATATCGGGTTGTATCCTATAAAACGTAAATCTGATGTTGCCACCATATTTTCCTAATTTAAAAATTTTGTCGAAAAATATTTTCAATTACCGCACATATCAATGTACTCTGATAATAGTGGTGAATACACAGCTCTTGCCTCCATTCTCACATCTTATGGTGTATCTCATCTGACCATTTCACCACACACCCCTGAACACAATGGCGCATCCGAACGTCATCATCGTCATGTTATCGAAACCGGTCTCACACTCTTGCATACAGTCTCCTTCCTTCTACGTATTGGAGTCATACCTTTCAAACAGCTTTTTATGTCATAAATCGTTTTTCTACACTGATTCTTAATTTACAATCCCCTTTTTAAAAACTATTTCAACATCCACCAAACTACAAACGTCTCAAAATATTTGGATGTCTTTGTTATGATTGATTAAAACCGTACACCACCTCCAAACTTCAACTTAGATCCACTCATTGTATTTTTCTAGGTTATTCAACCATCAATCTGTATATAAATGTCTAGATCCCGTCTCTCACAAAATTTACATTTTCTCATCATGTAAAATTCGTCAAAACCAAATTTCCAATGCAGATATCCAGTAGATATCAAGAGGCTCTTTCGTAAGATTTGGATTCACCTGGTATAGCATCGCAACCAATCCCGTTCCCCCAACCTATCAAACTTCACATTCTTCCCCCATTGCATGCCCATATCCGCGGCCTCTTTCCCTCCACCGACTCTTCACAATTCTCATCCTCAAATTTTAAT
This sequence comes from Agapanthus africanus, assembly GCA_030015575.1. Taxonomy (NCBI): domain Eukaryota; kingdom Viridiplantae; phylum Streptophyta; class Magnoliopsida; order Asparagales; family Amaryllidaceae; genus Agapanthus; species Agapanthus africanus. The sequence goes on from CM057337.1 coordinate 97,359,919, forward strand.
AATATTGCCAATCTCCCAATCCCTACCTCCCCAGCCTTCTCCACAAACGCTCAACCACATTTACCTTCTCCATAATTATCTCCTTCTTCCCATCCCCCAAATCTCCACACTAATACTGACCGAAAACCTAATCCTAAATACTTCAGCTTCCAATTTATAAACCATACCACTGTTTATCCAATACTCCAAACCCTTGAACTAACTTGTGTATCTCAAGCTGTGAAGGATCCCAGCTGGCATGCTGCAATATCCGAAGAGTTTGATGCTCTCATGAAGAATGGAACATGGGATCTTGTTCCTAAATCAAATCAGAATCTTGTAGGTTGCAAATGGGTCTTCCGAATCAAGCGCAACTCTGATGGCACCTTTGCTCGATACAAAGCTCGTCTTGTACCCAAAGGCTTCCATCAACTGCCTGACCTGGATTACTCCGCCACCTTTAGCCTCGTTATTAAGCCGACAACACTGTGTATAGTCTTATGCCTCACACTCTCCCAAGGATGGTCTTTTCGTCAACTCAACATTAACAATGATTTTCTCAATGGTACTCTTCATGAAGATGTGTACATTGCTCAATCATGTAAGGTGTAATATATATTCACCATGCGCTTCTCCTTAAGAAGTCCGACTTCACTCTGTTCTTTGTTCAGACGATTGCAGGCGTCTGGATCTCCTTCTGCAGATGTCTGGATTCTCTGGCATACGTCTACTTGTATGTTAAAGGAAATGGGAAGAAGGCGAAGGAGAAGATAGTCGGCGCTATTATACAAACCCAACGGTAGATGCGGGGATAAAACCCGGAAGCCCAGAACCGGTGTGGGGATGCTTAGATGGATGATCAAGGGTCTAGATTATCCAACCATGGAAAATCCGAAACCCCCCCCCCCCACCCCCCCCCCCTCTCCCCAACACTCGTTTACAAGTCATAATGCAGTTGTAAGCGGATATTGATGCTTGCGCCTAAGCTTGTTAAATCCTGTGCATGTTCGTATTTTCTCTTTCTTGTTGCGGATTGTTGTATCTAGCATCTACGTTGGTCATTCATTCGCTTTAGAAATTTACACATCCAAAATCATATTATTAATGTTTCGAGTTCCTTTCTCGAATTGTGAATGTTGCAGCAACCTATAGGTGTAGAATTCAAACAAGCTTCGATCATGAAAAATTTAGGCCATTTGATAATGCATACATACATACCTAGTAGCTCTAATCTTACATATAGGAGAACCAAGCAGTACTCTCATTATTCGGATAGGACCTCTTACAAATAATAATAATAATAATAATAATAATAATATAGAAAGAAAATTAATTAAAACTTTGTTTCACCGAATACACAACACAACAATCGAAACTATTAAAATCTCTTCAAAAGTTATATATATGAGAAATCATGCTGCAGAAGCTTTGCTTTAACCGCTGACAGCTGAATTTGAATCGGGCAATGGTTTCCATCAAGCAAGACGGCTAGCTGTGACCTTTGCCTCTATGATGAGCTGAATCGAATATAAGCAAGTAAAGAAATTGTTAAGCGCTATAAGAATATAAAAATGCAATCCATCAATCATTACAACTTCAGAGTTGTGTCGACGGCCCCTGAGCGATAGGATTTCAAGTCTCATTTGACTTGTATTTATAGAACGAAATTTTTTTTTAAAAAAAAGAAAGGGAAAAAATGCTTCGGTGTATATATATATATATATATATATATATATATATTGATTGAAAAGGATGATGAAATTGCTCGACAATATTGGTTATGAAAATATTTTCTTCATACTTCAACATAACTTCAGAATTGTGTGGTGTATTGGCAGTGTATTAAGATAATGTCATAATACAATTAGATATCACTAACCTCATTATCCGGTATCCGATAAATGAAATCCTCGATATATATCTTTGTCGTTGAGATGCATGAAACTCTCGTTTTCACAACAAATCTTTCATCACTCTAAAAATACCAAGAAAGTAATTTAAATTAATACCAAGCCGCGCGATAAATTATATCAAAACATATATATGAGGGAATTCGAGACATGACATACTTTTAAGGATTCGACGAACTTTAGAGATAAATCTGAAAGCGTTATCCCCTTAATAGCATCTGTGCTCAAGCCAACCCTTCTGAATAATTCATGATGCCCTTCTCGGTGTCAAGAATTGAAAATAGTCAGTTTTTATGACCAAGGTCGAAAAATTAACTATTTAATATTTAGATATATAATATGTATTTTGTTGAAATATTCATCCATAAAATATATTGCATTACATCAAAAGATTTAAATTAATAACATATCGATACTGCTATATGAAGAAGAGATGCCTCACCATGTTCACAATAGCTCAAGTAAACAGCGTTGTTAACGGCACCATACCGATCAAGTTCGTAGTCTCGCACTTGTAGTTCAATTTCGGAAAATTGGTCCATCCTTCATAAGAAAAAGAAACATATATATATGTCGAAAAGAAGAAGAAATATTTAAACAATACTTTATAAGAATATTGATATCAGAAGTAATTAATCATAAAAATATTAATGATCAAGTGTGGAACATAAGTAACCTCATGTCTTCTTCATGAAAATCCAATAACGTTGATGTTTCTGGAGTACTGATCATCGTCGAATAACTTGCAGCCTGAATATTCCATTGATGGTTAACGGTGTTACCGACACCAACACCGCGAAAGTTAGGAAGCCGGTGCGGTATCGCAATGCTTGACATCGGTGAGTGGTTGACGGTCGACCTCCTCCATTGTCCGTCGACACGTGCAGCGATAGCATTAGAAGAGGTTGCCAAGGATTGCATTTTCATGAAAGTTAAAAGTCTGAGGCAGGGAGTAGTACGTAGCTCTTGTTAATTACTCTTAATTTGTAGAGATTTGGATGAGAATATATATCTTATAAATGTTTGGCCTTTATATATACACGGCATTTTCCCCTCACAAAGTTGTTGGAGACAAGTCATAATTAGATTAAAAAAGGAAGTCACATTTCCATGCAATTTCCTAAATTGTAAGATTTTTCAACATGATGTTTATAGGACATGCATCAAGCCAAGTGCACTATGGAGTCAACAATTCCACGCACATGCGGTCAAGCGAAGTGCACGGCGTAGTCAAATATTCAGTTTAATTTACTCGAGGTCTATGCTCAAACGTAGACCAACTGGATTGGAGGTAGCTGGTTCGATCATCGCATTCAAAAATTAGTAAAATTATGCTCGATATAAAACCTCTACAGTAATATGAATACGAAGCATCATAGCAGTTGAAATTGTTTACCCTATTTGGCATTTTAGACTTTGAGCCATGATGATTTGGAGTCACTCTGCGTAGGGATGTTGACGGATGTCGAATCACGTCAAGATGTTACCTTCCGTAGATCTGCTGTTGGCGACGTCAAGATGTTACCTACCGTAGATCTGCTGTTGGCGACGATGGACGGCTGAGATTAGGTTGGAGGTTAACTCCTGAAGCGTGTGGATCTCAATGGGTTTGAGGTGGTTGAAGCCGGGCTACCTGCAAGGAAGTCCCGGGATGGTTGTACCACCGAGGACCCTCCGACGATCATGCTAGACCGGATATTTGAGCAGAGCAACGGCCTAGTGGGGAGAAAATGACTTACTTGAACCGTCTGAAAGAGGTTTATATAGTGGTGGCGACAGGCAGGTAGGCGCGAGAATCACGCCGGCCGTTACGGTCCCGGCGTCGTGCCCGCGTGATGGGCGGGATCTCCCATTAATGACGAGACATGCTCGTTAATGGGGGATCGTGATGGCGTGGAACGCGGGACGTGGCCGGCGGATATCTCGCACATGGCGAGATTCACGGAGGTGAGGTGGTTGCGCTTGCGGTAGGTGCCGTTGGTCGGTCGATGAGACCGAGGAAAGTGAGCTCGGTGAGAGGCTCGGGGACGAGTGGGAGGCCGAGGTATCTTGGTTCTGTGGTAGCCCGGGGACGAGCTGAGAAGGCCAAGGAGGCCGATTGTGCAGGGGGCTCGGAGGCGAGCTAACGGTTGTTTGTAAGGCGAGCACAGGAGTGGTGTGGACGGTCGCAGAAGGTCGGCTCCGTCCAAGGGTCGCAAACCCGAGGTATTTCACCGACGTACCGTTCCTGGTCCTTTCCTGCTAGCTTCGGGACACGACATCTGCCACGTGTCATGATCTGGGAGATCACCGATATCGAGTATCATCATTAACCCCCCACTCTCGTCCCAACCTGTTCACGGGTCGGGTCGCGAGTGGTCTGCCGGGTCATCCGAGATGAGCTCCTTTTCGTAGATATCGTAAGCGTGCATTCCCAGGCAATCAGCTGTATTTTCTGGATGACGTCAGCGAATCAGGGGGCCAGATTTTGCATTAAAGAGGAAGCGCCGGATCATGCGTACGTTCACCGAAACGACAACCCACGTGTCTGGCGCTGGTTGAATGACGCGACGGGTCGCAGATTTCCAGCGTCAGTTGGGGTACGACCAATGCCCGTGCGACAGGTGGAGCGATGGTGGCCGTCGAATGCGATGAGTCGTTTTGGCGGGAGATGACTGTCGCCGTTGGATGTGTACGCCGGTAGCTATAAATAGAGGTGGGGTCCCCATTAGGGCCCGTACCTCTTCATAATTTTCTCGTCCAGAGTCTCGTTAGCTCGGCGCTATCCTTTTTAGGTCGGATCTCTGCGTTTTCTCGTCCGAGGACTCCTCTCCATCAGGTTAGATGTCTTCTTCTGAGGAGTCTGTAGATGTCGTCCGGGTAGATTCTAGGGAGTCTTCTGGAGCTTCCTCTTCCTCCTCTGAGTCGGAGTCCTCTCGGGAAGCTAGGGTGGGTAATGCTTCCCGGGGTCGTGTGACGGGGACGGTCTCCAGATCACAAGTCTCAGGTGTTCTTGGCGTACGGTCCTCGCTGAGGCGTGCAGAGGAGCTTGTTAACATCAAGACTCGTTTCCTTATTCCTCTCGGCTATTCGCTTCGGCTGGCCGAAGAGGGGGAAAGGGAAAATCAGGTACGGGGCAATGAGATTGCCCTATACCTGGAGGCCTTTTGGGCCGGGTTGCTCCTGCCTTTCGCCCCCGAGGTGATTGCGGCGTTGAACTGTTTTGGGTTAGCCTCGGGCCATCTGGTACCGAACTCCTGGAGGATCCATCTCGGGTTTCTGGTCCGGTTGAGATTGAGTCAGATCCCTTTTGGCCCGAGCCTCCTTGTTTCCTCCCTTTGCTATAAAAACCATCCCGGCGCTCGCAAGGGCGAGCCGAGCTGGGTATATATTTCCTTTAGAAAACAACGGGGGGATGCCGCCAGGTCGGGGATTATTGTAGTACCTTCTTCGATCCACGATTGGAAGAGAAAGTTTTTCTTTATCGCGCCGCCCGAGGGTGAGGATTGGCTTGTGTCCACCCTGTGGCAAAGGGCCAGTTGTCCGCGGGTGGGGCAGTCGAACGATCCCGACGCGGTGGCGGTGTCAAAGTGGGAGCCCCTCCCTCATGTTGACGTGCTACTGTCTGAGCGTGCCCTCAGTTGGACCGGGCTCAGCCCCGCCGAGTACGCGAGTAAGTTGGGAGCTCTCAGGCGACCTGTTTAGACTTGTGCATTTTTTCTATTTTTCCTGGCATCGCTGACTCCTCGTATTTTTGTCTTATGCAGGACCAATGGATATGAGCAAGTTCCGCGCGGCAGTGACCGACGTGAAGAGGGGGAAGAAGCCTAAAGGCGCTGGCCCTTCTCGCCCGCCGCCCATTCCGGCCCTGCCGGTGGCCCTTTCACCCAGGTGCCCAAGTGAGCCCCGGGCCCCCGAGTCTAGTCGTGCGCCGGTTCGAAAGCGTGCTCGGGTGAAAGAACCTCGGGACCCTGAGGTGGGAGACGAGGAGGGTTCTCCCGCGCCGTCCCTCAAGAGGTCTCACAGGAGGGCACCCCGCTCCCCGGCTTCTCCGATCCTAGAGGACGATGGGGAGATTCGCTTCGAGGTGCTCTCGGGGCTTTCCGTCGCCGACAGCCTGCTCTCGGATATAGAGAGGTCGACTGGAGGCAGGGTCCCTCGAGGAACTCTCCGGGCCTAAATGGCGGCGATAGCTCAAGAGGCCATGCATGTTAGTTGTTCGCACTTCACCTGGTTCTTCATCCAACATTTCGTCCGCGTGGTAGGGTGCTTCCCTCCCCTTTTTAACCTTCTTTCTTTCTTCAAGTCCTCCAGCACATTGCCCGCGTCGTCCACATGGAGGACGAGGAGATTGTTCCGGCGATGCGGACCGCAGGCGAGTCCTCCTTGTAGGAGGAGAGCTTAAGGCAGGAGCTGGGGGCAGCGACGGAAAGGGCTGCTGCCCTTGAGGACCGGGTGGAGGCCGGGAACAGGGAGGTCGCTCAGTACCGAGAGGCCCCCCGAGCCGCCGAGTCCCAGTTGGAGGACTCTCGGATGCTCATTGCTACCATGAATAAGACGGTGAGCACTTTCCGGAAGGAGAACGAGGCGGCGAAGGACCGGGAGCGGAAGGCGGTGGAGAGCTACAAAAAGTCGGATCAGTTCTACGCCGACCTTGCCAGTGCCAGGGGCGTCATTTGGCACGACGCTCTTGACTCTGTCAAGGCTCAGATGCCGGAGTTCCCCGACGCCAAGCTCCGGGCCTTGTACCCTCTTGACGATGACGCAGGGAAAGCGGCCCTCGGCGGGAGTGCAAGGGGTGAGTCGGTCGTCCCGGCTGCCGGCGCCGAAGTCCCCGCCGTTGGTGCCGACCCTGAAGATGTCGCCCCGGTGGTCATAAGGGAGGCACCGCACGCCGGGGTTGTCCCCTCCCCTGAGGCTTGAAGCCCCACGTCTTCTTATTTCCATCCTTTGGTCTGAAATTTTGTAAGCCTCCTGGCACTTTTGTATGGCTGGGGAGCCTAGAATACCTTGTAAAAGATTTTAGAAGTTTGAATGAAACTTAGTCTTTTCTTCTTCGTGACAATGCTTTTCCTGCGTGAGTACTTGAGCTTGTCAGTTCTGATCCCGATTAAGCGTTAGGCCGCAGGTCAATAGCCCGTGTTTTAGATAACAATTGCCCTTCGAGTGCTTGTCAGTTAACCGCTATGAAAGAAGGTCGGTGTCCTCCAGCCCCCGGAGTCGATATGGCGATCGTTTACTCGAACAGTTTAGAGGAACCTTTGCTGCGGGAGGGGCCATAAGAGGCCTGATAGGGATGGGTCGAGCATGGTTGCTGCCCGGTGCCTCCTGGCGAAGGCTTTGATCCTTAAGGACAGGCCGAGCATGGTTACTGCCCGGTGCCTCTTGGCGAGGGCTTTGACCCTAGGCGTCGCGGGTAGGGAGCTACCAGCCAAAGATAACCGATCAGGGTTGCTGATCGATTGCCTCTTGATGAGGGCTTTAATCCTTAGCACGGGAGGGGCCGTAAGAGGCCTGCTAAGGATGGGCCGAGCATGGTTGCTTCCCGGTGCCTCTTGGCGAAGGCTTTGATCCTTAAGGATTGGCCGAGCAGGGTTACTGCCCGGTGCCTCTTGGCGAAGGCTTTGATCCCTGGCGTCGTATGGTAGGGAACTGCCAGCCAGGGATAACCGAGCAAGGGCGAGCCCGGTTGCCTCTTGGTGAGGCCTTCGATCCTTAGCGCGGGAGGGGCCGTAAGAGACCTGCTAAGGATTGACCGAGCAGTGAAGCTGCTCAGTTGCCTCTTGGCGAGGGCTTTGATTCCTGGCTTCGTGGGGTAGGGAACTACCAGCCAGGGATAATTGAGAAAGGGCGAGCCGGTTGCCTCTAGGTGAGGGCTTCGATCTCTGGCGTCACGGGTAGGGAACTACCAGCCAGGGATAACCGAGCAAGGGCGAGCCCGGTTGCCTCTTGGTGAGGGCTTCGATCCTTAGCATGGGAGGGGCCGTAAGAGGCCTGCTAAGGATGGGCCGAGCAGGGTTGCTGCCCGGTGCCTCTTGGCGAGGGCTTTGATCCATGGCTTCGTGGGGTAGGGAACTAACAGCCAGGGATAACCGAGCAAGGGCGAGCCCGGTTGCCTCTTGGTGAGGGCTTCGATCCCTGGCGTCGTGGGTAGGCAACTACCAGTTAGGGATAACCAACCAAAGGCGAGCCCGGTTGCCTCTTAGTGAGGGCTTCGATCCTTAGCGTGGGAGGGGCCGTAAGAGGCTTGCTGAGGATGGGCCGAGCAGGGTTGCTGCCTGGTGCCTCTTGGCGAGGGCTTTGATCCTTAAGGATGGGCCGAGTAGGGTTACTGTCTGGTGCCTCTTGGCGAGGGCTTTGATCCTAGGCGTCGCGGGTAGGGAGCTACCAGCCAGGGATAACCGAGCAGGGTTGCTGCCCGATTGCCTCTTGATGAGGGCTTTTGATCCTTAGCGCAGGAGGGGCCGTAGGGGGCCTGCTGAGGACGGGCCGAGCAGGGTTGCTGCCCGATGCCTCTTGGAGAGGGCTTTGATCCTTGGCGTTGTGGGGTAGGGAACTGCCAGCCAGGGATAACCGAGCAAGGGTGAGCCCGGTTGCCTCTTGGTGAGGGCTTCGATCCTTAGCGCGAGAGGGGCCGTAAGAGGCCTGCTAAGGATTGACCGAGCAGTGAAACTGCTCAGTTGCCTCTTAGCGAGAGTTTTGATTCCTGACTTCGTGGGGTAGGGAACTACCAGCCAGGGATAACTGAGCAAGGGCGAGCCCGGTTGCCTCTTGGTGAGGGCTTCGATCCTTAGCGCGGGAGGGGCCGTAAGAAGCCTGCTAAGGATTGACCGAGCAGGAAAGCTGCTCAGTTGCCTTTTGGAGAGGGCTTTGATCCCTGGCTTCATGGGATAGGGAACTACCAGCCAGGGATAACCGAGCAAGGGCGAGCCCGGTTGCCTCTTGATGAGGGCTTCGATCCTTACCGCGGGAGGGGCCGTAAGAGGCCTGCTAAGGATTGACCGAGCAGGGAAGCTGCTCAGTTGCCTCTTGGCGAGGGCTTTGATCCCTGGTGTCGTGGAGTAGGGAACTACCAGCCAAGGATAACCGAGCAAGGGCGAGCCCGGTTACCTCTTGGTGAGAGCTTCGATCCTTAGCGCGGGAGGGGCCGTAAGAGGCCTGCTAAGGATTGACCGAGCAGGGAAGCTGCTCAGTTGCCTCTTGGCAAGGGCTTTGATCCCTGGCGTCGTAGGTAGGGAGATACCAGCCAGGGATAACCGAACATGGTTGCTGCCCGGTTGATTCGTGAGGTTCTGTCTGACCTTGCCGGTGTGAGTATCGGGAAGAGGGACAGTCGCGGGTGATACGCGTCATGAGCGCGTGGGGGAGGCGAAGTGCCGAAGCCGCGTCGTTTTGATTTCGCCGAGAAAGGCTCGGTGTCTGCTGCGTGGCGGTACAGTTGTGGGTGAAACGAGCGACTGTTGTACTCCTGGGCATTGTGGGCTATAACACAGAGGGAGCGTTGATCACCCCTTCCTTCGCATCCAAGACGCAAGAATGGAGGACTTCCTTTTTACCATCCCTGACATCGTAAACTTCGAGAACGTGTATCTCTATGATCAGCACTGCACCGAGAACACGGTGCAGTTAGTGATAAGCCGCATTGAGGATCATTTTGGCCGACTGCTTCCTAGGCGCTCCCCCCCGCTCCAGCTTTTGATGTACTCCATTTGGAGGGCATCACCGGGGCTCTACAACCCCTTGTCCGAACAGCTGAAGGATAAGGCGGTTGGTAAGCTGAAGTCTTTGCGGCGCTTCGGCCTGATCTCCGCGGGTCGGCGGGATCGCTCGATGGCGCTCATCCTTGAGTGCTATCAATTGAGGCGCGATGCCGACGTTCGCGGGCGGCATCAGAGGCAGAGGTCTGAGGCCCCGAGGGCTCGGCTGGCGGAAATATCCTTGGAGTATCATGAGCAATGTTCTCTGCACCCCCTTCCCCCGCTACTGTAATTTTTCTTTTTCGGTATACGGCTGAGGAGCCTATAGTACCCTTTTGAATAAACACAACTCTTCTTTTTGCAATGTTTTATTGATCCCTTCTTATTATTATATAAACAGAAAGATCTTGAGAATATTGCCTTAGTAAAAGAAGTACATGCTAGTAGATGTTCTTTTTATTGGTACGGTTTGAGCTTCTTGGCGGTGTAAGGCCGTAAAAATGATCGGATCGGTCTCCCTGACCTTCATCCTCGGATGGCTGTTGGCCTCCACGACCGGCGTGGTGTGCCAAGCCTCGTAGATACTCAACGTACCCCCCGCCGACATGACCATAATTTGGCCGATTGTCAACTCGCCGGGAGGGGGCCGCTGCTCCTGCTCGCGGTCAGCTTGTCGCTTGTCCCGCAAGTACGTTGCCAGGTGTCCCGAACGGATGAGCTCCTCGATATAGTCTCGGAGCTGCTTACAGCTCTTTGTGGAGTGGCCTTGAGACCTGTGGAAACCGCAGTAAGGGCCCCGGGTGCGCTTTTCCGCCATGTGCGAGATCGGGGGGAGCTTGAAGAACCACTCGCCCTTAGCTTCTTCTAGCATTACCGTCTAGGAGACGTTGAGCAGGATGTACTCCTGAAGCTTCGGGGAGTAGGGCTTTGGCCGCTCAATTCTCTTTCTCTCTTCCCTCGCCCTTTAATTTTGGTCAGTTAGTTCTGCCCGGGGAGATTTGCGTTCACCTCGAACTCGAGCTGGATCTCACGCTCAGTCCAGGCCTTTACCTCGGCCATGGTCTTAGCTTGCGCTAATGCAAAGGAGCGTAACCACTCCTTGTGCCTAAGACTAGACTTAAGTGCTATAATGACCGTCTCATCCCGGTGTTATGGGACCTCGAAAAGGGCGTTGTAGAAGCGGGTGATGTACCCTTTGAACGTTTCTTTGTCCCCGCTCTTGATTTTGAAGAGATGGTCGACGGTCCGTTTCTGCCGTCTGTTCCCGATGAAGTGGCCGAGGATTTGGGTGGACAGCTTGTCGAAGGTCGAGATCGAGCGTAGCGCGAGTCCTCGGAACAAGCTCGTCCGGAGCGGATGAGCATGGCCGGGAAAGCTCGGCATTGGGAGGCATCGGAGTTGTCTTGGAAGCTCATTCCTGCTGTGAATGCGTCCAAATGGTCCTTCGGGTCAGACTTATCATCGAAAAGAGAGACCTTTGGGGGATTGTTCCGGGAGGAGACATGGACGGCGAGCAGCTCCTCGGTGAAGGGCTTGGTGAGCGAGTCGGCGGCGTACTTAGCCCCGTCGCTCGAGTGATGACCTTCCCGATGCATACCCTCGATCTTCTTTTCGAAGGCGTCGAGTCGGCCGTGGTATCCGGACGATTCGGTACGTTCTGATCTTTGGCCTCTGCTGTTGGAGACTTGTGTCTGGCCGCGGCCCCGGTTCCTCTCGATGAGGTTCCTTAGGTCCCCTGGGGAGGTAGTCTTCAAGCTGCCGTGACGAGTCCCGTCCGCATGATCCCGTCGAGGGAGGGGGGTGTCGGTCATGCCTGGGAGCAGGTGAGCTGACCGACATCTACTCGGGAGGGACAGGGGCGTGAACGGACTCGGGGTGAGGCGCTCTGGAGACGGACCTCGGTGTTGAACTGTGGGGCGCCCAGCGGGTCATGGAATATGTTGGCCCGGGAAATCTGCGGCCGTAGGAGGCAGCGAGGCGGTGGTCGGCGGTGCCGACGCGAGCGGAGTCTTCTCTCCCTCGGTGGGGGTCATGGTCCCGAAGTGGGAGAGCAGCGACCTGGGGAGCTTGCCCCGCCGTTTGGACACGGACAAGCGCATCCATGACGGACGCGAGTCGATATATCCGGATGGCTAGGGCGTTGATAGAGTTCGGGGGAGGAGATTCGTCCGCGCCTCCGTTGTGAGGGAGACGGCGGCTAGTGTTTGGATCGTCGTGGTGATCGCTCGCCATTGAATGGAGATCAAAAGATAAACTTTGTTCAGTGGAGTCAAGATTTTCCTACAGACGGCGCCAACTGACGGATGTCGAATCACGTCAAGATGTTACCTTCCGTAGATTGGCTGTTGGCGATGATGGACGGCTGAGATTAAATTGGAGGTTGACTCCTGAAGCGTGTGGATCTCAATGGGTTTGAGGTGGTTGAGGCCGGGCTACCTGCAAGGAAGCCCCGGGGTGGTTGTACCACAGAGGACCCTCCGACGATCAACTTAGACCGGATATTTGAGCAGAGTAACGGCCTAGTGAGGAGAAAATGACTTATTTGAACCGTCTGAAAGAGGGGTTTATATAGTGGTGGCGACAGGCACGCAGGCGCGAGAATCATGCCGGCCGTTACGGTCCTGGCGTCACGCCCGCGTGATGGGCGGGATCTCCTATTAATGACGAGATAGGCTCGTTAATGGGGGATCGTGACGGCGTGGAACGCGGGACGTGGCCGGCGGATATCTCGCACATGGCGAGATTCGCGGAGGTGAGGCGGTTGCGCCTGCGGTAAGTGCTGTTAGTCGGTCGATGAGACCGAGGAAGGTGAGCTCGGCGACAGGCTCGGGGACGAGCGGAAGGCCGAGGTATCTTGGTTCTGTGGTAACCCGGGGACGAGCTGAGAGTGCCGAGGAAGCCGATTGTGCAGGGGGCTCCGAGGCGAGCCTACGGTTGTTTGTAAGGTGGGCACAGGAGTGGTGTGGACAGTCGCAGAAAGTCAGCTCCGTCCAAGGGTCGCAGACCCGGGGTATTTCACCGACGTACCGTTCCTGATCCTTTCTTGCTAGCTTCGGGACACGTCATCTGCCACGTGTCACGATCTGGGAGATCACCGATATCGAGTATCATCAGATGTTAATCGAGCCAAACGGACCAAGTCTTGGCTTGTTCGGCTCAAGCACGTTTCAACCAAATTGAGCTCGAGCTCGCCCAAGGTTGGCTCGTTATGCTCGCCCAAAAAGCTTGAACTCGTTTAACTAATTTTTGGCTGGGCTGTGCTTGATTAATGCTTGATTTTTAAATGGTTTCAAAAAATAAAAATAAATTAGGAACAATTCAAGTAACATGATATAATTAAATATCATCTAATTAAAATTTACAATAAAATATTTTGTAGGAGCCCTAACCAAGCCAAGTTTGAGGCAAGCTCGACTCGAGCCTAGACCTAAACGAGGAGAGCTTGAACACGAGCAGAGCTCAAGCTCGTCCATATTCGTGTTCGTTCGTTTATTTCATCGAGTTTAGATTTACGTTCAAACTCGGCTCATTTAGTTTTCAAACAAGCTCGAACGAGCTTTTAACAAGCCGGTCTCAAGCTGAGCTTTGCGCTTTTTTAACAGCCCTAACTGTGAGTGCAGAAGAGGAAATCAACTCAATCGTCCCTAGCGAAATGGCAATCGGACAGCATGTGATTGCATTGTTACGGACATCGAATAACCTCTTAGAAATTGGAAAAAGACCACAGAAATTCTTGACGCTCTTGTTTGTTATATAAAGAGCGCCGCTGCTTAATCAGATATCGGATTCATTCTCAAGAACAGAAACATGATACGAATGGTACTATATATATGCTAATTATTTGGAAGAGAATTTGCCATTATCAGTTAAGAGTCCAAATTATAAAATCCCTTTTGAGTTGTCAAAGCAATTAATCAGAGTTCGAATCGTACGGGCGATTGCGGAATCAATATTGAAGTTTTTCTTTTCAAATTGCAAAACATATTATTACTCATGAACAAAAGAATAATCACTTGGTAGTTGGCATATATTCTAGACTTCTCCTGCTCTTTTGTTTCTAATATCAATGCTACATGTTGTGCATGTTAGAGACCGTTTGTCACGGTCTCTAATACCAAGTAAACAGCTGCTAATGATTATTAGCAACCGTCCATAAATTAGACGGTCATTAATAAACGGTCGCAGAAGGCGTGATCACTGACACGTCTATTAGTGACCGTCTAAGGACGGTCGCTAATATATACGGTCGTTAATATTATATTAGCGACCGTACTATACGGACTCCAATGCAATGACACATGGACAACCAACCAATTTTTAATGGTGTCATATATCAGTATACGGTCGCTGATAAGGATATTAGCAACCATTTCACCAATACCTATTTAATTAGAAAAAAACACAGAAAATCAAATATTCCACACAATAATACACAAAATCATAAATAATATATTACACAGCAATCACGTACAAACCAACATATAAACACGATACGCACGATAAACCCAACAATATCAACTCAAACGAACAAACCAATACATATAAACACGATACACGATATATCCAATAATATCAATTCAAACAGATACAATAATAATGTTTTGAATTCAAACAACACAATACGTACGCTATATGTTCAACAATACGAAAAACTATCCAAATCGCGTGTAATCCCGGCTCACTCAAACCATACGAACCCTGCAAATCCAAACAAATAAATAAATACATGAACTCAAATCATAATCTTCTTAAATAACGCGCTAGCTACACTAATTAACACATGTATATTCGTACCTCACTAACTCTCACTGCTGCCATCGCCGTCAGAACCTCGCCTTGACCAGTATCGGTCCGATTCGTCGATATCTTCCCGCGAAAAAAAGTTGCCGAAGAGCGATTCCTGTTGCGGAGGCGGAGGGAAATAGGGTTCATGTTGCGGAGGCGGAGGGTGAGGGTAGTACCCTTCTGTTGCGGAGGCGGAGGCGGAGGGTAATACGACGACGGTCCCTGTGATGTAGAAGGGTAATATGCAAGCTGCGTCGAAGGAGGGTAATACGGTGGCTGCGACTGCTATAGACCCTATGCTGACCACGGCTGCGAAGGCCGTGGATTCTAAACGCCTCCATACCAGCTCTTTATGCCTCTTCCTCTTCCGCCCTCTTCTTTTCTGTTTACACATACTCCTGATCTTCTCTTATAGCTCATAGATCTGCTGTGTCTCAGCAGTTTTTTGGTTTGAGTGAGCGGTCAACGTACTTAAAGTTTTTCTGACGGAACTCAACCGCACTAGAGTAACGGGACCACCGTAAACGGAAAAATGTCCGTGTTCCTTTGAGCGAGGGAAAAAATGATTTAATATAGTTATCTCGGCCTTCCAAGGAAAAGGATTGTCGGCCGTAAAATCGGGATTTGATTCTTGATAGATCCTCTCCACCTCCTCGAACTTCGTCTTCGATAAATAAAACAGTAATTACTTTTCTTTGCGAAATTAACACTTAAGTGAATTTACTTAAAAGAATTAATAAATATAATCTCACCATATGCTGGGTGGCTATATCCATTCTTTTTCTGGCATGTTTTCTCTAGTGTGCAATACCTCTTAAGTCTCACTAAGGCTGGGCTTTCCCCCGGCATTTTCCTGTATCATATATATGATTTATGCATATGTAAGGATATGTGACGATAAATTTAAAAAATCGAACATATATCTGATTAAAGATAAACTCACAAAAGTAGACCTATACTGATCGGTAGAAAATGATCCACCATAATAGGCATCCGTGGCTTTCGCTCGGTTCTGCTTATTCATTTCTGATTCTGCAAGAATATTTAGAAGATAACATAAATCAATGTAAATTAATTTAAATTTGGTGTTCAAATCAATTAAATATCTTTTTAATTACCTTTATCTCGGGTGTATCCCAATACAATAGAAGAAAGGCAAAATGGTTCCTAACGATGGTAGAGGGAAGAGCGGCAAACCATTTCCAAACCTCCATAAATTTATCAGACATTTTGTATTTTTTTAAATCTTTCACGCCATCTTTTGAATATTTATGACCTCTCATGCTGGATAAAATCCAATGTCCGTCTATATCGTCTTCTAAAGCGAAATGTTTCTGTAATACAGATTAATAAGTATACCAATGAATAAATTAATACCATATGAAGGCAGTGAGCGGATTGAAATGATTCGTCTCTCCCGGTATAGAGAGTAGATATTGCGCTGTGTTCGGCTGGCTATCACTATAAATTCTTGGCCAAGGTGGACGGGATTTACTGATAAGAGATCAGTAGTTTCTCAATAGGTGGTGAGCTTGACACTGACACGACTTATCGAGTTATTAGGGATCTGACGTTTACCACCCGCTAGACCCGATATGCGACACTCTTAGACGAACAGACCGGACTGTACAATTATTGTCACTTATAGGCTCAGTAGGCATTCGGACGAGCTTGCTTGTCGATTGTAACACCTGAGTTGTGTTAGTGGTAATTGTGTGTTAATGTGGGGTTTTTGGTAAAAAGTTTACCAAAACGGGTTTCTAATAAATTATCTAATTTTATGAATATTTTATTAGAATTTTATCTGGACTGCACACACTTGTGCATGTTAACTCGGATTAAGCCTAGGGTTAAACCATGTTTAGACAACCATGGTGGCCTAACCCTTTTGGTTAAGTTAATTGTGTTTAATTATGGGTTTTAGTTTTAAAATTTAAATTAGTATTAGGGATTGACTATTAGGTAGGTGTGAGAGAAAGATTATGATGGCTTGAGCATGCAAGCATTTAATGAGAGAGAGAGAGGTGGCTCTCATGGGTATTTTCAAATCTTTTGCTTATCTCTCACACTCCCTCTGACTCACATCTTTCCCTCTCACTCTCACACACACATACCATCATCAGCCACAACAGCAGCTGCAACAAGCAACCAGAACATCAGCAGCAGCAACATCATTAAAAACAACAGCAGCAGCCTCATCCGAAGCAGCAACAGCAGCAGCTATAACATCAACACCATAGCACAGCAACACCAGCCACAACAACAACACAACAACAACAACAACTTCAGTAGCAGCAACAGCAAGCATCAGCAACAGCAACTTTAGTAGCAGCAACAGCAAGCATCAGCAACAACAACTTCAGTAGCAGCTCAGCAGCAGCAGCAACCACACCATCTTCTTCTTCTTCTTCTCTTCTCCTACATCCTAAGATCCTTAGAGGTATAATTTCTTAACTTGACTTCTTGCTTGCTAGGTTATGGTTATTTAGTTTAGTTTAGTGTTTATTATATGTTTTAGTGCTAGTTTTGAGTAATTTAGGTGAGTTTTGGCAAAGTGATGGTTGTGATGGTTAGTATAGCCTTATTAGGTGCTGTTAAGGCCAGTTAACCTTGGAATTGTCCCAGATTTCGTTAAAATACCAGATCTTTGCTACTTGGTGTAACTTAGCTTTTTAGATAGACTTTTAGGATATCCGAGATCTTCTACAACCTGGATCCCTTTTTACTTTAGCAAACACCTTCAGAATGTTGTGCAGGGCCTTTAGAGTAGTGTGTAGGGTTGGGGCCGGTTTTCCTCTTGCAAAAACCGGCGACCTCCCCTCATTTTCCGGCGTCGCCGTCTGTCTTGGTGAGTTGGGCTTGGGGGTTCTGTCCAGTAGTGTCTATAGGGTTTTACCTGTGTCTTTGTATTGTTTGGTTTTTGAGGTTCTGTTGTTGGTAAAATCTGGGGGAATTGGTGAGCTTCCTTGTGTTTTTGTGGACTTTTGGCGAGTTTTGGTGGTTTAGTTGGTGAGTAGGATAGATTAGGGTTTTTAAGGTTAGCTTAGCTCCAGTATTTGCTGTTGGTATCACTTGACCCTTATAATTCCACCTAATTTCACAAAACACCCTATCTTTGCAAACTTAGTGCTTTAAGCGTTTTTAAAACGAGACTTTAGGATACATAGAATCTGCTGTACCTAGGGTAGTTATTTTAGCTAGCAAACATGTACATTAGGCTGTATATGGTGTTAGGATGTTAGGGTAGAAGCCCAGACTCCTGTCACCGGAATTGGGCCGGTATGATCCCCCATGCCGCCGGCCAAATCTTGGTTAAATGCCTTGAGTTTTGCTGGGTAGGTGTCTGTAGGTATGGTTAAGGGTTTGGTCTTATTTATTTTCCTTGTTTTTGCTCCAGGTAGAATCTGGAACCTGTTACCTATATTTAGCGTAGCGGTACTTGCGTGACACATACGATACGTGTCGAGTTGGGTTGTTGTGAATCACAGCATATCGCTGTGTGCCACAGCGTGTCGCGTTGGGTTTTGGCGTATGCACTCACGTTACGTACACGCACGTGTTTAGTTTGCGACGCGAGTTTCTCGTTTGGTTTTAATATCGCATTTTTAGAATATCTAAGCTTATGTGTTGCCTTGTGTAAATTCTAGGTTCGCAGGCGGGGACTTCGAGCGCCGCGGAGAAAGGAAAGCAGGTGGTCGGACACACCTAGCGCGAGATCACGGGTGAGTAGATGTAACATCTACGGGGGACAATCGTATGGATGACGCAAGTCGCCCGATAGATTTAGTAAAGTAAAAGATTGCTAGTGATGTCAGAAATTATAATATTTGCATGATAATTGCTACGTTCAGGATCTATATGTTTTACCTACATATGCGAACTCATTCTGTAGGACACATGCACCATTATCAAGGTTTTTACATGCAGCATGAGCACTATTCATGCGTACACACACGCCCTGGTAATTGCCATGTCACAATACTAAATAACTTATAATATGAAAACATGTTATCAATTGATGCGTATAACCTGTGCTATTGCATTAAATCCTTAAAATGAAATTGTAAAATTGCTATTCATGTGCATGTATATCATTATATCATTTGTTCATGCCTAGTTATTAATCATACATTGCAACTTGAACATTGATACCATATGCATTCATTATCATTGACATATGCACCCATGATGGTTTCTTGAGATTTTATGATATTTCTAGATTTCGGGGGAAAACCGCAAGATTTACAAACTTATTACTTTTTCTAAAATATGAAAAGTTGCGGTTTTCTAGTGATATAAAGTGTTGTCCACCATGAGTTTGCTGTGGTTTTCGAGACCCGTTTCGAGGAGTTGGATGAACCGTCTCGGATACATGGTGGGCTCGGTGAGGTACCCCGGGAAGAGAAGATCGCAGATGATGGCGTTGAGCCTGGCAGGGGATGGATTACCTACCGATGACTTCTTTTGGCACGGCGGATATACAGAGGATACCGACCATGGCCGCGAGATGATGAGATATTGATATTTGAGATGGGTCAGCCGGACGGCTGAGGCCAGAGATACTATGATATGGACTTATGAGATTTGAGACGGTTTCGAGATGTCGTTGCTGGACATGAATTCTTGTTGATTCTATGGATATTATGCTGGTATTTAAAAAGAGTTTCAAAAAGATAGAATGATTCTTATATATACATTTTGAGATCACGAGTTGATGTTGCATACATACATGCTAGTATATTCATGTTGCATACATACATGCTAGTATACCCTACCATATTTGTTTTAGAGATGCTAGGATACTTGTGTGCATACATGTGATAGCCTCTATAGATATTATTTATTACTCACGAGCTGGCAACTCACCCCCGTTCTGCCACAGCTTTTCTGCAGGTCCGCTCCGTCAGCACAGTAGCGGCGGACGCACTTGCCACTTTTGCCCTTCTTGCCTGGACTCAAGGCTTTTGCTCGTAGGTGGGTTGTTATCATTTTGCACCACCTTATATATTCATTGTATCTAGAGTACTCCATCTACTGTATCAACTGCACCTGTTATTTGGATTATTGTATATTGACCCTAGAGACGAGGCTGTGAGACTTGTGGATTTTATGTTGTATTTGGGGTCGAGCTCACTTGAGTCGACATGTTATTTTACTTGTGTTTTTCATGCTTACTTATGCCCATTGTTATTTTACATTGCGTGGGATTTGTGACCGCCTTGAGGCGAAGAGCTAGCTCCCGCTCGGGGATGCCATATTTCATGTTATACATTTATACTCCTGTTTTATACCCGTTTGGGGGCCCGTTTTTACAAAGAAGATTCTGCCGGAATTTTGGAAAACGGATGTTGCTTTTAAAAGGCTTGATGTGACTTAATGGATTATCGCTTTCATTAAAATTGGTTTTTCCTTCACTCTATTTCCAAATCAGGTTTTGTTTTCTGGGCTTTGGCTTACTTAATTACGGACGCCTTGAGACGTTTCGTAACTTAAGTGCCAGTCACGTTCCGTACCCTGCGGGTCGTGACATCGATCTTCCTTTTGTTTAATACCTGGGTAGCCGTTACGTATAGCTAATTCCACTGGCATACTTATGGTTTTGGATTGGATCCAGTAACTCACAGCCAGCATATTGTCGAGTTTTTAGAGTCCAACATAGAGGTTTTCCGGCTCTAGCGATATGATATAGATATGTGCATTAGATGCGTACCGGGATTCAATTAAAACTAGTGTATTAGATACACTGACGGTAATCTGACATTTGGAAATACTGGCCGGTCTTTTGAAAAGACAGATATCAAATTAAATGCTGATTTAATATATTAATACATGTATTGGATATATGTATTTACAATTATTTAGTCACTATTTATTTATGTTTCATTCATATATATATATATATATATATATATATATATATATATATGATTTTCCTTTTTCCTTTTTTTCTCTTTTAGTTATCTTGTGCCTTTGGAGTAGAACATGCTTTGCCACTCTTATTTAGTGGACAAGTGGAGGGGAGAGAAGAGGGTGGACACTTGGAGATGAGATGGAAATCCTTTGAATGAGATTTGTTCTAGTTACGATAAATATTATCTATCGTTTTAGAAATGGTTAAGGATTTTTTTATCTATCATATTCACTTTTATTCTCCAAAAATAGAAAGAGAATTCAAAAAGAAAGAAAATAGTGAGACAATGGAGTGACACACTACATCCCTAATACTCTATTCCTAATAAGTTTGGATGGTTAGTTTCTTCACAAATTGCTTGGAGCATGAAGTGGAGATGGAGCTAGAGAAGAGTTTTCTTAAGTGGATCCATCTATGACAAATGGAGGTCTTCACCAAATTTGTTCTCTCATTCTAGGAGCCTAGCTAGAATTCAACACAAATTGGAGTATATGAAGATGCTACAAAGGTTGTATTTGTTAACTCTTGTGTTTGTGCTCTCTAGGTTTTCTAGTTTAGGCATTTGGAAAAGATTCTTGGTAGAGGATGTTAGTGTTTGCTTTCATAAAATTATTGTTATCCGTGTTTTTCTCTTATGCTGCGCCTTAGCATCTCAACACTAGTATTAGAGTCTATCCATACGCCTAAACTAGCTCGTTATGATGCTTAAAACTCACCGTTTTCATCGCGCAAAAATTGCCGACAAAAACAGGCCAAAATCCAAATTTTAGTTGTTTTCAATGGCCCCGGGCTCACGGTTTGAACCGAGAACCCGCGGTATCCATCGTGGGTACGTAGGGAAGACCTTGAGGGGACCGAAGGAAGGGACCATCGCCCCAAGCCCACCTCGAGGTAGTCTTGGGGGATGGTGAACCCGAGACTACCCCAATGGGTGGTCTCGTGTTCTGTGTTGCCCCCAAGACCACTTCAGGTGGTCTCGGGGGCATTGAACCCCCTAGGCCTCCCCAGGTGTCTCTTTGTTTATCCCGGGTGCCTCCTCATACTCTTAGGCGAGTTTCGAGTCGTTACAGTCTCTTGGTTTGGACTAAAACTTGGAATTTTTGTGATTTAGTTCACTTGATTTTCGGCACTTGAAAATTTGAAGTGTTTAACTAATTGTGTGTAGGATTTTTGAAGGTTGTAATTTGTTGTGTGCTTGTTCTATGATGGTTGCAAGTATCATAGCGTGGCAAAACGTCTTCTAATTGCTATAGGTATCAATTAGATGAGGTTACAAACTTGATACTTGCATTAATATTCTGTGATGTTCTGAGATGATATTTGTGTTATAATTAAGTTGGATTATCGTGATGGATAGCCCGGTGTATGATATTATATGTTCTGTGATAATTTTATGTATATTTATTATTGCGGGGCGAGCGTCCGACTTGTGGACTGCCATCACTACGGGTTGTATATTCTTTTATTGGGATGCATCCGCTTGAGGTTGTAATCACCATTGTATATTCAAGTTTATCATTACAAGTACTAGGATTAACCCACGGAGAAGAGCCCGGATAGGCAGGTTCTAGAGGCAGTAGGTGATCATCTCATGGCATTGAGATCGGGCCACCTCACTCTAGAATTGGCGGGCTATTCGTCGCACTTATAGGGGTTATAGGATAGACCCGTGTAAGGATGTTCAAGTAACCGAGTTCTAGAAGTGCTGGGTGGCCCACTCACTTTGATGAGTGGGGTTACCTCGCTTCTTGGATTGGCGGGTAGCTTGCTGTGCTCCTAGAGGTCTTGGGACTGATACTACGGGCTATCTGCACGACCGGAGAACGTTGCGGGTTTATTTAAGGCTCAAATGAAACGTAATATTCCTAGATTATCTGCTTTTCCATATTGGTTATTGTTTCTGATGCTTTGATGTGATATTATCATACCTGAGATGAATGGATATATATATATACATATATATATAAAAACGCTATATATATTTTGCATTCGCGCTAGCCCTATCCCCGTCCTATCGTAAGTTAAGTAACCTTACGGTGAAGATCCGGGACTCTGCGGCGAATACAGATGGAATATATATGCGTTGTATTTTCGTTTCTTCTGGTGTGATAGGATTTAATGATGGGACTGCATTAATTAGATTAATGCAAAGAAAATAGATCAAAATGATGTTGCGGGAACCAAATTTTCGAAAGAAACTACAGTCGTATCCGTTTGCTTGGATAGAGGTATTCGATTAGAAATATCTAGCACCTCATTCGATGAGAGATGAGCCTTGTTCCCTTCACGGGGAATTCACTCTTAAGCAAAAGTTTACGTAACTATAAAATACTCGATTTTCTTCAAAACCACTCGTTTTAAAAGCGGGGCTTAAACCACTCCTTTTCAAAACTACCTGGTTCCTTCAACGATATCAAGTTCATTACATTAAGGGTTTTCATAAAAATTAGTCGTGGCCCTCCGTCATTTCCTATGAGTATTTCTTAGTATTCGTGTCGCGTATGTTGACCTAGTCAAGACGTAATGTACAATAATTAAATGGTGCTTGTTTGTAGCATAAGATGTGATTATCTAAGGCAGTCGCATAACCATATTGACCTAGTCAAGCGCTTATGCGGATGGGTCTAAATTAATCAAGATAAAAATAAGTTGAACTTGACTAATAGTTTATGATATGTTCATCTAGTCAAGGTCATAAGCTGTTAGGAGTAAAAACTATATCTAAAGTTTCAACTATAAAGGAAAATTGCCTGGTATGCGCATACCTTCTGAAGTGTGGTGACTTATTGGCTTTCATCAAGATTATCATGCGATGATAGTTGGGTCCCGATTCCCACTGATGAGTAGGTATTACTCCCGGGTGATTTTCAGATGATCCCGACTAGTTCTCATTTTAGGGTTTGAAGGAGAATTCGAGAAAACGGTGGGAACTATCCTGATTAGATAAATTAATGATCCAATCTAATCTTGATAGAGTGCACGCTGAGTGTTTCTTTTCTCTCTCTCTCTCTCTCTCTGATAGCGACCATGACACGTCTTAAACTAAAATTCATAACCAAGTTAAGCCGAACTTTTTTACCATCCGGTTTTGAATTGTCATGATTCACGAAAAATTCCCATATATCCGTGTCGCTCCTACTTCCCCCTTGCATTTCTCCATAATACTCCGTATCACTACGAAGATCCATATTGATTGAATAGGCTATCTCGTATAGTTACATACAAACTCGAAGAAAGTTGTTTCGGTCCGAGAATGGCAACCGAATCTGGAGAAATTAAATTGGATAATTATGTTGTCTCTTCCCTTTACCTTCACTCTAGTTGAGAGCTCCTTATATTAGAAGAGTACAACAGTTACGCTTGTTAGATAGTCGTCTTCCAAACTTTAGGCCGGTGCTCAAGAAAGGAAGAAAACCGACTAGCCTAAGTATGATGTACAGAAAATGAGAAGTTTGGAAATGGCGGGAGGAGGAGGGGAAGACAAGGAAGATGACGAAGAAGGAGAGGATGTGGAGCTTGTTGGGTCTTAGGGTTTTGGGGTTGGGTATCGAAAAGGAAGAAAATGGGTGAGATGGAAGTGGTATTTTCGTCTTTTGATGTTCTTATAACATAAAATTAACGTGATCTGGATGGAAAGTTGACGGATGTGATTTTTTTAGATAATTTCAAAGAATTTTATGTTGTTTTTAAAAATAAAAAAATGGTGTGCTTTTTGAAAATATAGAAGAATTTGATGGGCAAAATATAAAAAATCCTTGTTTTTAATATGAATTAAAATAAGTTCCTTCCTCTATTTTTTCTTTAATCCTGACATGATGGTGTGGCATATTGGAAGGGGGGGAGAGAGATTACCAAGCATCCCAAAATAGTATCTTTGAGAATTATCCAACTTTGCGGACATTTTTATCCATCGGTTGCAGTCTAAAATCCTTTGGGAGTGTTGAAATATCAAATTTGCTTTGTGATGATACTCGATATTGACGACCTCCAAGATCGGGACACGTGGCAGATGACGTGTCCCAAGGCTCAGAAGAATGGGCCCACAAGGGCCGACCAGGCCACCCGGTGCTCGACCTACGAGCACAAACTGGCCCACTTCGGGGCCCTCTGTGAATGTGCCTCCTCGGCCACTCATCTCACCCCGAGCCTCTGCAAGACCAAGATGCCTCGGCCCTCCCACTCTTTCCCGAGCTCACCTACCGAGGCCATCTTCCTTGGTCCCTCCGACCGACCAGCTCCACCGCTCACAGGCGTAACCGCCGCTCCTCGAATCTCGCCATGCACAGATTCTCCGTCAGCAACATCCTACGTTCCACGCCATTACGATCCCCATTAACGGGCGATCCGCTTATCACGCGGGCGTGACGTCGGGAACGTAACTGCCGGCGAGATTCTCGCGCCTGCCACTGCGTGCTACCGCCATTATATAAACCCCCATCATAAAGGGGTCAAGTAAGCCATTCTTTACACTTACGCCGTTACTCTGCTCGGATATTGTCACTGACTTGAGCGTCGGAGGGTCCTCGGTGGTGCCCAACCACCCCGGGACTTCTTTGCAGGTACACGGCGATAGCCTTCTCATCCCATTTTGTCCTCTTACTACCCATTGAGACCCACACGCATCAAAGGACAATCAACCCAGTTCACCTTGAGATCAAAGGAAGACAACATCTGACGGAGGCCCGAAAAGGAGCTCCATCAGTTGGCGCCGTCTGTGGGAAAACTAACTCCCCCAAAATACAAAGTTGGCCTTCCGATCTCCGCCCGCATGGCAACCGACTCCCCTAAGGATCCAAACACCCACTACCGCCCCCCGCACAACGGGGGCGCGGGCGGATCCTCGCCCGAGGTCGCCGGCCTCCCCGCAAGCTGCCACCACACACGCTCCGGCGACCGCCCGACCAAAAAAGCTAGGAGCCGGGAGCCCATCACCTTTGGCGACGAGGATCTCCATGGCATATCTGTGCCCCATAGCGACCACTGGTGATCGTAGCGCGAATTCACCGATACGAGGTCCACCGAATACTCATCGATTCAGGCAGCTCAGCGGACATCCTTTTCCACGACTGCTTTTTGCGGATGGGGCTGGCCCCAGTAGACTTAAGGCCGACCTCCCACGTCCTTTCGGGATTCACCAACCACTCCGTCCCGGCGCAAGGGGTGGTCACCATGCAGTTCACGATCGGGGAGCCTGGCCACACGCGCACGCTGCCGGTAGACTTTATTGTGGCTAGGGTCCCTTCGTCCTACAACGTCCTCCTCGGCCGGCCGACTCTGAACTCCCTCCAGGCTTAGATCTTGACGTACCACCTAGCGATAAAATTCCCCCTCGACCAAGGTGGGGTGGGCAGGGCCTACGGGAGCCAACGGGTCGCGGAGGTGGGCCTGGCAGAGGCATCTCCCCCCGAGCAGCACGCCGATAGCGCCGATGCATGCGACGACATGGAAGGGTCCCTAGACACAAGGGACGAGCGGAAGGAGGTCCGTGGGGTGCCGGTCGAGCCGCTGACCGAGGTGCCCTTAGCGGAAGGAGACTCAGGGAAGACCGTCCATGTCGGGTCACTCCTGACGGGGACCCAGCGGGATGACCTGACCGAGTTCCTCCGGAGCAATTCCGACGTCTTCGCCTGGGCCCCGCCGACATGCCTGGGATCGACCCCAAGATCATCTCACACAAGCTCGGGGTTGATCCTGCGGCCCGACCCGTCCGGCAGAAAAAGAGAAGCTTCACCCCGGTCAAACAAAAGGCCATCGAAGAAGAAGTTGACCGACTCCTCGCCGCCAACTTCATCAGGAACGTGCCCTACTCGGAATGGCTGGCCAACGTGGTCCTGGTCAAGAAATTGAGCGGGAAGTGGCGTATGTGCATCGACTTCACCGACCTCAACAAGGCCTGCCCCAAGGACAACTTCCCGCTTCCCCGCATAAACCAGCTCGTCGGCAGCTCGGCCGGGCACGAGCTCCTGAGCTTCATGGATGCTTTCTCCAGCTACAACCAAATTCGCATGAACCCTGACGATGAAGACATGACCGCATTCACGACGGACCGAGGGGTGTACTGTTACAAGGTGATGTCGTTCGGCCTCAAGAATGCCGGGGCCACATACCAGAGGCTGGTTAACCGCATGTTCAAGCGGCAGATCGGTAGAAACATGGAGGTCTACGTCGATGACATGCTCTTCAAGTCCGTCTTATCGGCCGACCATGTCGGGGACCTGGGCGAGGCGTTCAAGGTGCTCCGCAAGTTCAACATAAAGCTGAACCCCGCCTAGTGTGTGTTCGGAGTAACTGGAGGGAAATTCCTCGGGTTCATAGTCACCCACCGCTGGATTGAAGCTAAACCGGAGAAAATCGACGCCATCCTGAACATGACTGCACCCCGGACCAACTTCGAAATCATGTGGCTCACAGGGCGGATCGCTGCTCTGAGTCGTTTCATGTCCAGGTCGGGGAGAAGTGCCTCCCGTTCTTCAAGGCGCTGAGGAAAATCCCAAGGTTCGAGTGGTCGGAGGAGTGCCAAGCAGCCTTCGACCAGCTGAAGAGGCACCTCGCGACGCCACCCCTACTCACCCGGCCCGTGGAAGGGGACGAGCTGTTGCTGTACCTGGCGGTATCCGACCAAGCAGCAGGGTCGGTGCTCGTCCGGGAGGCCGAAGAGGTGCAGAGACCAGTGTATTATGTGAGCCATGTCTTCAAAGACACGGATACGAGATACCCCGCCATAGAGAAGATCGTCCTGTCCCTCGTGATAACCTCGCGGAAGCTGCGGCACTACTTCCAGGCACACGCCATCGTCGTCCTCACTGAGCGCTGTTCCCCTCCGAAGGTCGGCGCACAGAACCGCGATAGGTCCTGACGCTGAGATTCCGAGGCAGATGCTATTTGGTTTTATCCGTCCACCTCTCTGAAAATGCCAAGTTGATTTATGGCACCGTATATCGGAGGTTTAGACGGATGCGGCCGATATAGCAGACTTTGTCAGATTCCCCTTCGCTTGAGGGGGTTTTTGATTGTGGGGATGCTCTTCCCTGCAGGCGCAAGCCCCTGCAGTTAATTACGCTACCGCGTCGCGGTAACAACTTTCTCCTTCTCCAGAATTTCACTTCGTGTCGTGTGTGTTTGTTTTGTTTGTGGTTGCCCGTGGATTGTATACGGAGACTGAATAATGCCGTCGCCCGTAGGACGTGGATTAGTCCAAATCCGTATTCACTTAGATTTGGGTTTTAGTGTTTTTAGTTTAAGGATGCATTAGTCGCGTTGCGGCTAAGATCAACTTAAACGTTCGTTAAGGATACGATAGTCCTGTTTGAGACTAAGATCAACTTAACGTGATAATCCTTTTAATATCTGGCCATCGGGACTCGTCACCTCTCTAACGTCGTTGAAGGATTACAACGGCAGATGTTAGAGGAGTTCAGAGATGTACCCTTGAACCAAGGTTGATTTGAAGTTTTATAGTCCGTTTGAATGTTTAAGGATACGTTAGCCGTGTTTGGGGGCTAAGATCAACTTAAACGGGATCGTTTAGATCCGGCAAAAGAGCATTTGGAGGCTCTATTGTTCCAGTTTAGGGACGTAGTGGTCCATAGGTAGTTTAAGGACGTTACGGTCCATGCTCCAGTTTAGGGACGTGGTGGTCCATATTCCAGTTTAGGGACGTGGTGGTCCGACATTAGTTTAAGGACGTTCCGGTCCAACATTAGTTTAAGGACGTTTCGGTCCACGAGTTTAAGGACCCCGCAGTCCGTATTCATGTGTGGTTGTTGGGACCCGTCGCCTCTCTGATGTCGTTGAAGGATTACAACGAGAGGTGTCAGAGGAGCTCGGAGATGTACCCTCGAACCGGATATAAATTGATTTAAGGGAGCAATATCGCTCAGTCAATTTAATTTGAGGACTTACGGCCATGATTGGGTTAAGTTCAAAGTATTCAACGCCTTTTATTTGTTTTTGGTCTGTTAGACCTGTGTTAGGGCTTGACCCATTTTTAAATAATGCATTGCATTATTTTCTATTTTTTTTGTTTGGGCTCTGCCCATAAAAGATGCAGAGCATCAATTTATTTTGGGCTCTGCAAGGCATCTGCATAGCATTTTTATTATTTTGTTTGGGCTTTACCCACTTATAAATGATGCAGAGCATCAATTTAATTAGGCATGTTTGGTCTTTTAATTGGGCCTAGCCCTTCAGTAAAAGAAATGCATTGCATTTGTCAGGCGCTTTGCGCCAATCACTGAGCGCAAGCGCTTGTGGTGAGGACACGTGCCATGCTCTGGTGAGCGCAAGCGCAACAGCGCAGTGCGCTGCGCTGTTGCGCTGCTGACACGTGGCACGCTCTGGTGAGTTGCGCCAATTCCAGAGAGCAAAGCTCTATTTCAAAAGCGCGTAGCGCAAGTTGTTCTGTAGCTGACACGTGGCGCTCTCTCAAGAGCGCAACAGCGCAGTTTGGAAGTGCAAAGCACTAAGAATCTTTTAGATTCAAGAACAGAAGTGCAAAGCACTATTTGATTTCTTGATCTAATTTGGATCAAAGAAAAATAAGTTTTTTCTTTTTGTTTCAAGAACCAGAGGTTCATAAAAGTGCAAAGCACTATTTTTTATTTTGTTGTTTTCTTGTTTTTAAAGAACCAGTGGTTCATAAGAAGTGCAAAGCACTGTTTATTATGTGAAGAACATTGATCTGGTTTTTAGATCAATGATTTATTAAAAGAGATTTCTTCTCTCTCGTGAAGGTTTTTACCTTTTTCTTTGAAATTTTCTCAGAATTCTCTCTCTGTTTGAACCTCTTGACTTTTTTCAAGAAAATGTTGATGCCTTTGAATTGAGGTCTGGGGTCTCTTTTATAGTGCCCATAAATTAGTTAATTTTATTGAAGAGATCTTTCTTTGAGTGATTAGGGGAATTTTCCCCACCGTTGGATTTTTGATCCAAGAGCTTCTGTTTTACAGAAGAAAATCTTCTTGTTTTAACAAGAACAGAAAGATTTCTTTAAAATCTTAATTCTGTTTGGCGCAAATGCCCCAGCGCGTGACACGTGTCGTGGACCGTAACTGCGCTAGCGCATCTGCGCTGACACGTGTCGCGCAGCGCACAGCGCAGCGCAACTGCGCTGACACGTGTCGCGCAGCGCGGTGCCTGCGCAACTGAAACGTTGCTTCCTTTAATTTTTTCTTAAAATAGAGCTTTGCTCTGATTGGGCGCGCCTTCTTGAGCGCTGCGCTGACGTATCAGCGCCTGACATGTGGCACGTTGCGCCCGAGATTTGAAGCGTTACTCCAAAATTTTGAATTTTGAATTTCAACAGAGCTTTGCTCTGATTGGGCGAAACAAATGCCCCACCACCGTTGCGCTCACGTGGCGTACACGTGAGTGCAGCGGTGGCAAACTCCTGATCGTTGGATTAAGGGGTGAGCTCAAGGGGCGCAAGCGCCTTATAAATAGGAGTTCTGCCCCTTAGAAAAATCTCATCATTTCAAGATTTTTATTTCCCAGAGCTTTGCTCTCATTCAAGAACTTTCAGAGCTTTGCTCATTTCTAAAGTCAAAAACTTTAGGTAAAATTAATTAAACTTAATTGAACTTAATCTTCAACCAAAGAGCTTTGCTCTCACAGATCTTTTGATCTAAAGAGATCCCCATTGGGGTTTCATAAACAGAGCTTTGCTCTTAAGAACTTATAGATCTGTAGAGATCTTGTTCATGGGTTTGTTTCCTGATTTAAAATCAGGAAGCTTCTGTGAAAAGCTTCAGAAGAGGGTCACGTGCTTACACGTGACTAGCGGTCACGTGTTCGCACGTGACACCTGAACGCATCATTCAAGCAAGTTCAGTCTCCTGACTAAGTCGAAGAAAAGGGGGCTTCAGGAAGGGTCACGTGCTCCCACGTGATCAAGGTCACGTGTCGGCACGTGACATTTAAATTCAAGCAGCAAAGGCGCACATTGGTTCCCTGATCAAGTCAAGGAAAAAAGCTTCAGAAAAGGTCACGTGCTCTCACGTGACCAGAGTCATGTGTTGACACGTAACGTTCAAGACAGCAGACCCGTTCTCCCGTTGAACCAAAGAAAGAGAGTTCAAACAAGGGTCACGTGCTCACACGTGACCAGGGGGTCACGTGGTAGCACGTGATGTTTAAGCAGCAATCAGAAGACGCAGCGCAGAAGGCTCATTCCAAAGGGGGTCACGTGTCTACACGTGACCATGGATCACGTGGTCACACGTGACCGGCTTTCAAAGCCCATATTTTTTTTAACGACAGAATTAAATTCTGAAGGAAATTCGAATCTTTCCAAAGGAAAGTAATTATTTGGGACCAATCAAATTAAAGATTCAGAGATGATTAAATATCATCTATCTATGGAAAATCTCGGGTTTGGAAAGATTTCCCCTTTAAATCTAACCAAAATAGCAAGGGAGAATCTCTGGATTTAAAATCCAATGGTGAATAAAATTCACCTAATCATCCAACGGCCCAAAATGAATGATGAATGCAAATCAAATATCAATGAAGATTCGTCAAAAACTGATTGATTCGGCTGCTTCTCCTATAAATAGGAGCCAAAAGACACAGAGAAATATATACATACGGAGAGAAGAAAAGAGAAAAGGAGAAGAGCTTTGATACTTGAAAAAGACTCAGATCTTCTGCAAAAAACCCTAGGTAAGAAAGGGAAAGCCTTTTGGAAAGAAAAAGAATTTAATTCTCAACAGAGTTTAACTCTGAGGCATAAAACGAGAGAGCATATCTCCTCCCTCTTTGATAGAGGATCTGCAAAGTGCACATCTCCCCTTAAGGTTGAGAATTTAATTCTCAATGGGTCGAGATCCTGCCATGCAGATCCAAAACATAGAGAAGGAATGCAAGTATGAGAATTTAATTCTCACAGAACTATAGGAATTTAATTCCTCCAAAATAAAGTTAGGGTTCGACCCTGTATTATGGGAATTTAATTCCTTCAAAACAAAAAGAAACAGGGTTGAACCCTAATCAAGAACATAGTTTTGTCGAAACAGTGGGAATTTAATTCCTTTAATCATAATCCTCAGAAAAGGGGAGTTTAATTCCTTAAAAGCTTTTAGGGTTTAACCCTATTCGGTTCTT
The DNA here is from genome assembly GCA_030015575.1 of Agapanthus africanus. NCBI lineage: Eukaryota > Viridiplantae > Streptophyta > Magnoliopsida > Asparagales > Amaryllidaceae > Agapanthus > Agapanthus africanus. Next base: position 97,391,280 of record CM057337.1, read on the forward strand.
CGCATAAACAAGGAATTTAATTCCCACAGAAAACTCAGATTTAAACTCTGTTCCAGAATATAAGCCTTCAAAAGGAAATAGGAATTTAATTCCTCTGAAATTAAAAGTTTGAGGAATTTAATTCCTGAAAGAGGAGCAACAGATCCTCCAAAAAACAGCATTGAGGCAGGGTCACGTGTCACCACGTGACCCCCCCCAAAAGCCCTACAGAAAGCCCCTTTGAGGCAGCACCCCACGTGACACACGTGACTTTCAGCAGGAGCCTTAACACATAGGCATTTGAATGCCCGTCACGTGCTAACACGTGACGCTATCAAAGACACAGTAATTTCGGCAGAATCATTGAAGGGAAGGCACTCTCACGTGGGGCCACGTGACCGTTCTTGCTGTAGTGTTTGACACTAAGTTAAAACTCTCGAATCCAGTATTGAAGTGCTATCGGACCTTAGTGTTCAACACTAATTAAAGAATTTTGTTCGTAGTGTTCAATATTAATTGTTTTAATATTCGGCACTAATTTAAGATCCCCATTGCCAGTGTTTAACACCGAGCTGTTTTAGTGCTTATGATCATTTCAAGGCCTTGTTGCTGGTGTTTAACACCAATTATTCTTCTAGTGTTAAACACTAACTTGTCAAACTCATTCCCAGTGTTCAACACTGATTGCTTTGAAGTGTTTAACACTAGTCTATAGCCCAATTGGCTAAAGGGATGGAGGCAAAGCTTCTCCCTCGATGGACTCACAAGGAATCAATATTCCAGACATGATGGGACTTAGCCCAAGCTGGCCATAAGTCCTCAATTCGTGACTAATTGGGCCAATGGGCTCATAACATGATTAATCAGTCCTGACCTCAAATTGGGCCAGGGGCTGCTCAAGCCACTCCGGTTCTAGGGTACATCTCTTCACTCCTTTGATACTTGGCATTGTAATCCCTCAATGTCTTCAAAGAGGTGACGGGTCCCGACGACCACCCATGATATGGACTGTGGGGTCCTTAAACTCATACAAATTCCTGGTCACGTGGAATACGGATAATGTCACTCTTTGACCCCGTGGGAAACGTCCAGAGCGGATCCTGGTCCTCGCAGAGCACGGCAGTGAACCCGTGTGAAGCATCCAGAGCGGAGCCTGGTCCTCGCTAAGCACGGCAGTGAACCCGTGTGAAGCATCCAGAGCACATACCGGACTGTGGGGTCCTTAAACCCATGGACTACGACGTCCTTAACCCAGACCGCAATGTCCTTAAACTACCCACGGACCGCAATGTCCTTAAACTACCCACGGACCGCAATGTCCTTAAACTACCCACGGACCGCAATGTCCTTAAACTACCCATGGACCGCAATGTCCTTAAACTACCCACGGACCGCGATGTCCCTAAAACTAGAACAATAGAGCCCTTTCTTATGCTCTTTTGTTGGACCTAAACGGCCCCGTCTAAGTTGATCTTAGCCTTGGAGATGGTTAACGCGTCCTTAGACCCTCAAACATACTGGACTACGAATCCCCCGAATTAACTCCGGCTCAAGGGTACATCTCTGAACTCCTCTGGCATCTGTCGTTGTAATCCTTCAACGTCGTCAGAGAGGTGATGGGTCCCGACAGCCATACAGACGATGGACCACTATGTCCCTAAACTGGAACATTAGAGTCCAAACACTCTTTTGTCGGATCTAAACGATCCCGTTAAGTTGATCTTAGTCACAAAGTTAGACTAACGTATCCTTAACAAACGTTTGAGTTGATCTTAGCCTCGAGTAGGGCTGACGTGTCCTCAAACCAAACCCCCCCCCAAACCCAAATTTAAGATAATGCGGATTTGGACCAGTCCACGCCCTACGGGCGACGACATAACTCAGTCTCCGTAAACAATCCACGGGCAATAAAACAAACACCCACGACACGAAGTGACCATCTGGAGAAGGAGAAAGTTGTTACCGCAATGCGGTAGCGTAATTAACTGCAGGGGCTTGCGCCTGCAGGGAAGAGCGTCCCCACAATCAAAAAACCCCTCAAACGAGGGGGAATCTGACGAAGTCTGCTACATCGGTCGCATCCGTTTAAACCTTCGATATATGGTGCCATAAATCAACTTGGCATCTTCGGAGAGGTGGACGGATAACACCAATTAGCATCTGCCCCGAACCTAACGCCCCAGACGTCCCGACGTCCCGGCCGCCGTTCGGAGGGGAACAGATTCTGGCACGCCCGGTGGGACCTTTTCCTCTTTCCACTCCACACTTCGTGTGTCGTGACTCGCGAACCAATCGCGGTTCGCCAATGGTTGCCCTTGGGTTTCAAGATACTAAGAATTGGCGTCTTGCTTATTGCAGAAAGCAAAGGATCGATGGCTTCTACTTCCATGAAATTCTCCAACTGCTCAGGCTGCAATTGCAGCCAACGCTCTGCCTCGACAGGAGGTATAGCCTACGGACCCCAAGCTGCATCGCTATTCACAATGCCCGTGGAACAGGTCACTCGCGCCACCACCGGATTGTTCTTTGGGACCATGCTCCCACCTACAAACTTTACCGCTCCAGTGCTGACAAAGGAAACTCTCGGGAAGTCAGTCTTTGATCGTCTTACCCCTGCCGCGGCTCCTCTCAACGAGTCGCCCAACGTCGATGCCTCGGTCTTCTCTAGACTGGGCCAGGAATCCTGCGAGCTCATCACGGGGCCTACAATCTCAGAGAAGGCTGCTTTTAAGAAGATGGCCGTTCCCGTTCCCGAAATCGCCAAGGCAACCTCTCCAGCCAAAAAGTCAGTCTTTACAAGATTGACGGCTCCGGCCTTTGCTCCCGCTTCCCAGAGGACATCGGTCTTCGATAGGCTAACGCCAACAACAACCCCCCATCCACACAGGGGGCAAGAAGGAACCATTCTTACTGCTGACCCAACGCCACCCGCTCGACGCGCTCGACGTCGCCATTGGCGCCGAGTAAGGAAGGCTGGGGGCAACTCTCCCTCCGGGCTGACTCCAGCGGCCCCGGTGGCAGAGGTCAATGCTGCTGTTTCAACTCGGAACAGCTTTGAAATGCTAAATAAGGTGCGAAGGAATTCCCCCACGGCAGTACTGAAGAGGTCTCCTCCCTCATTGAAAAAGGTTGAGGAAACAAAACCCGAACAGCCCCGATCTCCTCAACGGCTGTCTTCCAAAATCTATAAGGCTTGGCGGCAGGCCCGAGACTCGATCATCGATCCAAACTTCTCCCGCCAGCACAAGAAGCTGAAAATCCAACCTGAAGCCAGTCACCAAGCTAAGCCCCAAAAAGCCGGTGATCAACTGACTCACAAAAGGAGGAGGCCAAAGAGGACCTCACAGCAAGTAGCGACGACTGAAAGCACTAAACCCAGACGTCCTGAGTCTGGGGGCATGGTGGTGCACACTGTCTACATGGCCTTTGGGAAGGAGGAAAGCCGCACTTCCACGGGCCACCGACCCCTAACCCGATCCGTGACGAAAGCCCAGGAGCAGCAACAAAAGCTTCAAGAAATGATGAATGCTATGGCCGCGCTCACCGGACCAAAAGAAAACCCAGAAACGTCCTCAGACGCACGCCGGGAGGAAGAAACAGACGCTGAATTCCTTCGCCGGACACTGGAGAGAAGGGACAAAGAGGCCGCTGAACAAGCATCCAACATACAACGGATGGGCCTTCTCTTTCAAGACATGATAGGAATGATGATCCAGCAGGACTCACCCGCCGAAGATCCCCCGATCGTTCTTGAAGACGACCGAGGAGAAACGTCAAATCCACCACCAGCCCTTTCAATGGCCAAGGAGGAGGCAATCTCTAAGGCTGACTTAGCTGACTACATAGCCCAGCAAATCCGAGTTCATCATGCGACTGAGGCAGCTGGTCAAGTCGTGAAAACGGGGCGGCCGTATCCGAGCTGGTACGATCAAATCAAATACCCGCAAGGCTATACGATACCGAAATTCCATGTGTATAAAGGGACCGGCAATCCCCATCAACATGTTGCCCAGTTCCGGGCCCTCTGCGGTAACACCGGCGGTGACGATAAATTGTTGCTTCGCCAGTTCGTGGGCAGCTTATCAGAAACAGCGTTCGAATGGTATTCAGAACTCCCGAACGATTCCATTAAAACGTTCGCTGAAATGGAGTTGTTGTTCACTCAGCGATTTGCAAGTGCCAGCGAACGCACTCCAATAACCGCACTTATTAACGCCAGGGTAAAGCCGGGCGAAACCTGGGTCCAGTACGCTATACGCTGGCGGAACTTGTGGTCGAGATGTGAGCAACGCATCGAGGAAGCACCTGCGGTGGGCATGTTCGTGGGAACCCTAGACCCCCACGCAACTATCTCCCAGTTCATGGTGTTCTTTAAGCCAACCACATTCCAGGCTTTAATCGACAAGTTGGCTCAGATGGACCAGATGGGTCATAGACCATCTCCCCCGAAATCGGAACCGCGGAATGACAAGGGTAAAGGAAGGGCAACCTTCGTCGCGAACGCCCAACAGCAACCTAACGTCCCGAAATCGGCGGATCAACTGGAGGAAAGACGCCGGTACTATAATGAGAAAATGAAGCGTCCCTACTCGTTCCCGCGAGACAAGACGAAGCGGTTATTCGAGCTGGCGATACGCAACAGGCTTATAAACCTACCAAATCCAAGGCGACCGCCGCAACCCACCGAGGTGAATGACTCCAACTACTGCCCTTACCATCAAACGGTAGGCCATCCGATTGAAGATTGCTTCGTCTTCAAAGGATGGATTGAAGACCAATACCTCCAGGGGAAGTTTGTACTGTCCGAAAAGTGGAAGGTGAACCCACCACAGCCGCATGCTCCTAGGAAAGCGGATACACCGGGGGCAACATGTTCTTTTATTGAAGAAGCTCCATGGGAGGTCGTGCTATCAACTAAAACCAAAAGAATGCTGAAAGACCTTCATGCGTGCCCTGCGATCGAATGGAAGGACCCTCTTGAACCTCAAATTATCAAAGGAATGTTGAAGCCCCGCCCAATTATAAAGACTAACGATAAGAGCCCAAATACTCACGTCCAACCGTCAAAATCTTCGAAGAAAAAGAAGAAGAAATCCAAGAAGTCCGTGAAGCTTGGAAACGAGCACACGAACTTACAGAAGCAAATCGACGCGCTGGAAGAATACAATCAAAAGGCGCGAACTCCTGTCACACTGCAAGAGTTCCTCAACCATATCTTTCAAGAGGAAGATGAGGGAGAGAGCTCGTCGGATGAATCCGAAGGATATGTGGCGAGTTGTAACGTAATCTCCCACTCGTTTACCGATGATGGGAAAACTCCCGGCACTAAGAAGATGGAGGCAGAGCCTGTACCAGAGCGTCCATGGCCAACAGACGAAATGATCGACGCTTTTCTAGACGAGATTCGTCTAAAATGTAAAGCGGACCAGGAGCGTGAAATGACCACGTCGGAAAGAGCTAAATGCGGGCGACTGAACGGAAGAGTTGAACTACCTCCGCCAGAGCGAAAAGTATCCGAGGTAGACAAGAAGATATTCAAGACGAAAAAAAGGTTTGCCAAAGCCATGTCAATGGGGATGAAGCTACCGCCCTCGGAAGGAAACACACACGATGGGGTAGAGACGCACCCTGACTATTGCACATATCATCGGAAAATCTCACATCCCACGGAGGAGTGCGACGCCTTTAAGATATGGTGGCAAGGATATGTTGTTCGTCAGCAACATTTTAAGCGCATGAAACGCAAGATCTGTCGGGAGCGAAGAAGCACTGTCAATGGGCACAACATAACGACTGGTAACTGTTGCATGGTTAACGCCAGGGAGTCACAAGTTCTTACCTTTGGGAGCGACTCTGATGAAGAAATGGCTCTGGGCCCTCTCTTTAAAGAATCTTTCTCGGGGAAGGAGGAGGAATCGGAGATCTGCGAGAACATCCAGCTGCGCAATCGCACGCTCCCAGAAAAGAATCTCGGGCCCGTCGGCCGAAAAGATAAGGGAAAGGAAAAGGTCATTGAAGATATCACTCTAGATGACCAGGTCATAAAAGAGCTAACTACCAAAAACCCTCCCAAAAAGGGTAAGGTAGACTATAACATTCTCGCGCACCTAAGGAAGCTACCTTCTCAGCTTAGCATTCTTGATGCCCTCCTATTATCGAAAGAAGCGCGAGACTCACTAATTAAGGCGTTACAAGAACCCGAGCAATTCCAAGCCTTCCTCGCCACTGAAAGGATGAAGGATGAACTGGAGGAAGTGCATACGGCCGATGTCACTTTCGGTGATGAAGACCTCCTTCTCGGGACGTGCGACCACAACCGCCCCCTATATGTCTCTGGATACTGCCATGACATCAAGATAGGCAAGATCCTGGTGGATAATGGATCCTCCGTTAACCTCCTTAATGTTCGGGTGTTGAAGGAAATCTGCATGAGTGTGCAACACCTCGCTCGTGACAAAATTACTATCTCCGGTTTCGACTCTCAATCGTCACGGACTCTCGGATCTGTAATACTGACGTTACGCTTCGGACTTCTCGTCACAGACATCAAATTCCATGTCATTGACGCCAAGACCTGCTACAACGCCTTGCTCGGTCGTCCTTGGCTACACGAGTACAACATCATCCCTTCTACGCAACATCAGTGTATGAAGTACTTCAAGGATGGTTTCGAGTACACCGTAACAGGCGAGTTGAACCCGTTTTCTGTAAACGAAGTTCGCAAATACGAAGACGCGAAATACTTTTTGCCAGATTTCGAAGATACAGAAAGGTGTCGCGACCCAGAGGACAAAGCCGCCGCCACCATTCCCGTTTTTGGGAGCGATACTGAAGAAGAGGAGGAAATAGTGTATACAGGGCCATCCCAACGCAACAACCTGGGGGCGCCCACCCCCATACCGGTCTTCGGGAGTGATTCGGAGGACGAGGTTAACGCCGTATTCTCCAGTCGGCTGTCAATACAGGCACCCCTTTGCGAGGACCATAGTCTGCAAATCACCATGGTACCGCAAGAACACTATAAGGATCTCGACGCGCTTCAAGCTCACAGCGTGCAAGACCTGCAAACATTTTACGTCCCTCCCAGGCGAAGGGGTGAGAAGGTGATCCTATTCTACCAATCCTCAGAGTCGAAGGTGGAGAAAGAGATCTGGCACGGCGCGGATGTTATACTTGACAGGCTCCAACCCATCCGTCTGCCTAGATACTATACAAATGGATTGAAGAAGTTATTGAAGCGCCAAGGAGTACCTTTAAGACAGACGGTGCGGCAGGCTCGGTTCTATAACAGGATTTGGGATGTCCCCGGGACTCAGCGCAAATTGCCCAATGGAAAAATGGAAACACTTGGGCTTGGGTACGCGAGAACCGGAAAACGAGGGCGAACCCACAGCAGCTACGCTATATTTACCTTTGATGAAGAGGAGGACGCCCTGTCAGGAGAGGCCGACCCCTCATCAAAACTAGACCCCGCGATCGAAGCGCCAAGTCCGTCGTTTGAAGAGCGAATGGGCAAGCCTATCAGGAAGGTGGGTCAGAAAGCTCGGGAAGACCACAACCGCGAAATGGCCATCTACGAGAAGGCCAGGACGCAACGTCTATCTCAACGTGCTACAAAAGACAAACACGCTTATCCTCGTCAATCCGTTGTACGAAAGGCCCGACGCAGAGACGGAAATAAATCAAGAAGCGGCTCGGGCTTGTCCCTCATGAAGAAGATGAGTCGAGCGTACTCCTTCCCCCGAGACAAGACGGAGAGGCTGCTCAACCTCGCTATAAAACATCAAATGATCACGCTTCCAGAGTCTAGACATCCTGAGCAAGCTAGCAAGGTCTCTCATCCGAGTTATTGCTCTTATCACCGAGCCATAGGACATCCTACCGAAGACTGCTTCACCTTTAAGAACTGGGTCGAGGACCAGTACCGACGGGGCAGATTCGCTTTATCCGACGGTTGGAAAGTGACGCCGCCGCAAAAGCACGAGCCCAAAACCACAAGAGCAGAACCGGATCCGCCTCAGTCTTGGGAGCGAGTTCGCACCTGTTATATGATTACGATATTAAAAGAAGAGCCCGAGAACGAAGATGACCTTCCCCGGTGCTTCGAGAACAGCGATGATGAGTTGATCTCAGAATTCCCGCCCGCTCCGAAAGAACTGGAAGACGGTATACATACTACCGCAGATAACCTCAAGAAGATCGAGCTGGGATCGGCAGACGACCCGCGGCCGACATTTGTCAGCGAGCTGTTATCCGAGGAAAAGGTGGCCGCGTTAAAGAACGTGCTCCTACGGCATAAAGACTGCTTCGCGTGGAACTACTCCGAGATGCCAGGATTGGATCCGGAGATTGCGGTGCATAGATTAGCAATATCCCCGGATATCAAGCCAGTCAAGCAGGCGCCAAGGAGGATGCGACTTGAGCTGGAGATGAGCATCAACGCCGAAGTCAAGAAGTTGATCGATTCCGGATTTATCCAAGAAGTCCAATACCCCGACTGGATCGCCAATATCGTCCCGGTAATGAAGAAGAATGGAACGGTGCGCATATGCGTGGATTTCAGGGATCTCAATAAAGCATGCCCAAAGGACGATTTCCCGGTGCCGATAACCGAGCTAATGATAGATAACACATCCACTCACGAGGTCTTCTCCTTTATGGATGGTTCATCAGGATACAATCAGATAAAGATGCATCCCGAAGACCAGAAGCACACCGCTTTCCGGACTCCTTTGGGCATATTCTGCTACAAGGTTATGCCCTTTGGTCTAAAGAACGCTGGCGCCACCTATCAAAGGGCCATGACAAAAATCTTCGACGATCTCATACACGACATCGTCGAATGCTATATCGATGACCTCGTAGTGAAGAGCATGTCATATGAAGAGCATTTAAAGCATCTCGAAACCGTATTTCAACGCCTTCGGCAATATAATTTAAAAATGAATCCCCTCAAATGCGCGTTTGGAGTCTCCTCGGGCAAATTTCTGGGATTCATCGTTCGACACAGAGGTATTGAAATAGATCCGTCAAAGATTAAAGCGATCATGGAAATGCCTCCGCCAAAAACCCTCAAGCAGTTGCGGTCTCTCCAAGGGAAGCTCGCATACATCCGGCGGTTTATCGCTAATCTTTCGGGCAAATGCCGTCCTTACAGCCACCTGATGAAAAAGGGAACCCCGTTCGTTTGGAATCACAAATGTCAAGGTGCACTAGACGAGATCAAACAATACTTGCAAAATCCGCCGGTGTTGGCTGCCCCAGTGAAAGGAAAGCCTCTCATTCTTTACACGGCCGCCCTTGAAGGTTCTTTGGGCGCATTATGGGCACAGGAGAATGATCAGGGGAAAGAAAGAGCGCTTTACTACTTAAGTCGAGTGCTGCTGGGGGCAGAAAGCAATTACTCGCCCATCGAAAAACATTGCTTGGCATTAATCTTTGCAATAACGAAGCTCAGGCACTATGCGTTGGCACATGAAGTCCGCCTCATTTCGAAGGTGGACCCTCTCAAATATCTGATGTCGAAAGCCATATTGACGGGACGACTTGCTAAGTGGGCCCTGCTCTTGATGGAGTTCTCGATAACATATCAACCTCTCAAGGCAGTGAAAGGCCAGGCCATTGCCGACTTCCTCGCCGAGCACCCGATACCGGCCGATTCTCCTCTGAACTGTGATTTGCCGGACGAGCATGCATTTGATGCGATTAGCGGCGGAAGCGCCCGATGGGAACTCTATTTCGATGGAGCATCCTCCATAAAGAAACAGAAACAAGGTGTCCCAATGGTCAAATCAGGGATAGGCCTTATCTTTGCAACTCCACAAGGAGGAATAATGCGCTTCGCCTTCTCCTTAATGGAGTCAAGGACAAACAATGAAGCCGAATACGAAGCTCTGATAGCAGGCCTCGAAATCGCCATCAACATGGGAATTGAAGACCTCCTCATATACGGAGATTCTCAGCTGGTCATTAGCCAAGTAAATGGTGACTACCAAACGTGCAAACCAGAATTGGTGAAGTACGGCGAAAAGGTGCAACAACTGTTGGCCCAGATCCCCTTCTATATTCTAGAGAACATACCGCGCGCAGAGAACAGCAAAGCAGACGCATTGGCCAAACTCGCTAAAGAACTGGCCGACGAGAACCTCGATGACGTCAGAATCATAGTACAAAGCCGTCGAGTGCTCGCCCCGGCAGAAATACCTCCGGAATTATATAAAGAAAAGGGAGCGATTGAGCAAGCGACCCTACAAATAAAAGACCGTGAGAAGGCTGAGGACTGGAGGGAAGTCTTCATAGACTACTTTAAGTCCCACCGAATGCCCGAAGAAGCGTCCTCAAGACATCAGCTTATGAAACGAGCTCTATCCTTCGCTTTCGTCAACGATACCCTGTACAAGAGATCGTTTGATTTTCTATGGCTGAGATGCTTGGGACCTGACGAAGCAGAAAGAGTCGTTCAAGAAGTTCACGACGGGCTTTGCGGTTCTCATCAAGCGGGCCCAAAGATGAAGTTAAAAATTAAACGGATGGGTTACTACTGGCCCACGATGATCCAGGACTGCCTCGAGTATGCGAAGCAATGCCACTCATGCCAGATCCATGGAGACTTCATCCACCAACATCCGAATCCACTACACCCAACGGTGGCCAGCTGGCCATTCGAAATGTGGGGGACTGACATAGTCGGCCCCATTGAGCCAGCATCATCCCGGGGACACCGCTTTATCCTGGCGACAACTGATTACTTCTCCAAATGGGCAGAAGCAGTACCACTGAAGGAAGTGAAGACGGAGAATATCCTCCATTTCTTCAAGACGCAAGTCATCTATCGGTTCGGAACTCCACAACGGATTATCTCCGATAATGGGCCGGCCTACCGAAGCCATAAGATTAGCCGCTTCGCACAGCAGCACAATATAGACTGGAGATATTCTTCAGTTTACAACCCACGAGCTAACGGTCTAGCCGAGGCTTTCAATAAGACCTTGACGAAGATCATAAAAAAGACCGTCTCCAGGAATAAGAGGGACTGGCACGAAAGGCTGCAAGAAGCCCTTTGGGCTTATCGAACTACATTCAAGACGGCCACGAACACAACACCGTACGCGTTGGTATTTGGGACGGAAGCAGTTCTCCCCCTTGAGATAGAGTTACCCTCTCTACGAGTAGCAGTCCACCACGAGCTGACGAACGAAGAAAATGCTCACCTTCGGCTTGAGGAGCTTGACGCCCTCGATGAAACCCGGCTCATAGCGCAACAACATCTAGAAGCCTACAAAGCAAAGATGACGCGCTCTTACGAAAGATTGACCAGGCCGAGGACATTCCGCCCAGGCGAACTCGTACTAGTGGTCAAAAGACCTATGATCCCCAATCGCGCCAAGCGGGGAAAATTTGAGCCAAACTATGAAGGCCCGTACATCATAGACAAGGTCTACCAGGGTGGAGCCTACCTACTCATGGACATGCACGGTGAAAGGCCTTTCAGGCCAGTAAACGGCCGCTTCTTGAAGAAATACCATGCTTAATAAGCTGCAGCCTAGGTCAATGATGGATGACGACGACTATGTCCGCTCGCTATCTTCCTAAGCTCAGACTTTACAAGCAGCAGCCGGCCTTCCTATATCGACGGACCGAAACGTCCTTAAACTATCGTCGGACCGAAACGTCCTTAAACTATCGTCGGACCGAAACGTCCTTAAACTATCGTCGGACCGAAACGTCCTTAAACTAACAGCGGACCGAAACGTCCTTAAACTATCGACGGACCGAAACGTCCCTAAACTACCACCGCAACGTCCTTAGGTTGACGAGATGGATAAATAAAAAAAGAAATGATAAAAAAAAAAACAAAAAAAAAAAACGGTATGTCCATAAGCAAAATGGGCACGGATGAAAACCCGAAAAGGGCTCCGTGAGTAAAAACAGCAGGGCTGCCGGCAAGTGTTCGTGAAAACCCGAAAGGGCGCGACCTTGTAAAAAAAAAAAGAGAAGAGTAAAAATGATATAAATAAAAAAAAACGGTATGTCCATAAGCAAAATGGGCACGGATGAAAACCCGAAAGGGCTCCGTGAGTAAAAACAGCAGGACTACCGGCGAGTGTTTGTGAAAACCCGAAAGGGCGCAACCTCGTTAAAGGACACTTACAGAGTCCTCTCGACCCTGTAAGGAGAAACCACCTGCGTGAGATCCTTACGACTCACAAAGGAGCAGCACACTTAGGGATCCTCACGATTCCTGAGGAGAAAATACACTTACGAGATCCTCACGACTCGTAAGGAGAATTCTCTTATGGGACCCTCACGGCTCATGAGATTTGAAAGTCTTAAGTTACAGAAACCTGAACCTGTTCTTAAGCAAATCCCCCACAACCTCCGATATTGCCCTACAAGAGGCTCAATACTGACCCTTGTATACAATCCACGGGCGCGAATAAACATTTCCCCAGCAAAGTCCAACCCTTGTAGGTCCTCTCGACCCATAAGGAGAAAACCCTCTTGTAGGATCCTTACGACTTACAGAGGAACATACACTTAGGAATCCTCACGATCCCTAAGGAGAAAATACACCTGCAAGATCCTCACGACTTGTAGGGAGAAATACCTTTGTGAGACCCTTACGGCTCATGAAGTCAAAAGCCTTGGTCGACAGGACCCTTAACCCTGTTTGCTGAGCCACCTTTGTTCGTCATCGACAAAAGCAAATGATGATTCGCTCCTGGCAACGTTCCAGTTGTAGCGGTGCTGATGCCGAAATCGGTGTCCAAAATCCGAGCTTGCGGCGAAAAAGCTAGCAAGCCACACATGCCTACGAAATAGCCGAAATGATGGGGCAACTTGCAATAAAAAGCAGCAAGTAAAAATGTATGCATGAAAAATAGCCGAAATGATAGGGCAACTCGCAATAAAAAAGCAGCGAGTAAAAATAAAACAAATAGCCGAAATGATTGGGCACCGCGAAAAATAGCCGAAATGATTGGGCAATCGCGACCTTCGCGATATAAAAAGCTGAAATGATAGAGCATCGCGGAAAGAATAAAAGAAATGATGGAAAAATGAAACCTTTTTGCCCTACAGGTGATACTACAACAATCCCTGTATACAATCCAGGGGCGCAAACAAAGAAGGGATCATACTCCTCACCCCAGGTTTCATCATGAGAGGAAGCCAAATCTCGACGGTTCACAAACAACCTGGAGATCGTCTCGTAACAACGGACACAACTTCAAGCTAAGCGGAACAGCGGCCACTCCCAGTTCCATGGCTCGGTGGTATACATATCACCAACAGTCAAACCTTCATCCCGTGAAATACGGATACAATCAGCAAAATTCCTGGTTACGTGGAACGCGGATAATGTCACTCTTTGACCCCGTGGAAAACGTCCAGAGCGGATCCTGGTCCTCGCAGAGCATGGCAGTGAACCCGTGCGAAGCATCCAGAGCGGAGCCTAGTCCTCGCCTAACGCGGCAGTGAACCCGTGTGAAGCATCTAGTGCAAACTTCCTGGTTACGTGGAACGCGGATAACGTCACTCTTTGACCCCGTGGAAAACGTCCAGAGCGGATCCTGGTCCTCGCAGAGCATGGCAGTGAACCCGTGCGAAGCATCCAGAGCGGAGCCTAGTCCTCGCCTAACGCGGCAGTGAACCCGTGTGAAGCATCTAGTGCAAACTTCCTGGTCACGTGGAACGCGGATAACGTCACTCTTTGACCCCGTGGAAAACGTCCAGAGCGGATCCTGGTCCTCGCAGAGCATGGCAGTGAACCCGTGCGAAGCATCCAGAGCGGAGCCTAGTCCTCGCCTAACGCGGCAGTGAACCCGTGTGAAGCATCTAGTGCAAACTTCCTGGTTACGTGGAACGCGGATAACGTCACTCTTTGACCCCGTGGAAAACGTCCAGAGCGGATCCTGGTCCTCGCAGAGCATGGCAGTGAACCCGTGCGAAGCATCCAGAGCGGAGCCTAGTCCTCGCCTAACGCGGCAGTGAACCCGTGTGAAGCATCTAGTGCAAACTTCCTGGTTACGTGGAACGCGGATAACGTCACTCTTTGACCCCGTGGAAAACGTCCAGAGCGGATCCTGGTCCTCGCAGAGCATGGCAGTGAACCCGTGCGAAGCATCCAGAGCGGAGCCTAGTCCTCGCCTAACGCGGCAGTGAACCCGTGTGAAGCATCTAGTGCAAACTTCCTGGTCACGTGGAACGCGGATAACGTCATTCTTTGACCCCGTGGAAAACGTCCAGAGCGGAGCCTGGTCCTCGCCAAGCACGGCAGTGAACCCGTGTGAAGCATCCAGAGCAAACACCGGACTGTGGAGTCCTTAAAATCCACGGACTATGACGTCCTTAACCTCGACCGTGATGTCTTAAAACTAACGATCACCCCCCCCGATTCCCTACGGATTTCGCCTTGGTTTAAGGGTACATCTCTTCACTCCTTTGATACCTGGCGTTGTAATTCCTCAACGTTTTCAAAGAGGTGACGGGTCCCTGCAACCAAACACCGGACTGTGGAGTCCTTAAATCCACGGACTATGAGGTCCTTAACCTTGACCGCGATGTCTTAAAACTAACAGCGGACTGTGGAGTCCTTAAATCCACGGACTATGAGGTCCTTAACCTTGACCGCGACGTCTTTAAACTACGATACCTTGAGAGATCCCTAACCCCGTGAAACACGGAAAAAGGTGATCACACCTGGCACTTGCAGGCCCTCACGACCTGTAAGGAAGAAAAACTCTCTTGTGAGATCCTTACGACCCTCAAGGGAAAACCCGCTTAAGGATCCTCACGATCTTTAAGAAGAACTCACACCTATGGGATCCTCTCGACCGGTAGGGAGAAAAACTCTTTACGAAACCCTCATGGCTCGTAAAAAGCAAAAGTCTCAGGAAGCAGATCCTGACCCCGAATCCTAAGCCATGGCCGTCCTGCAAGGAGATCAAGATAGAATATCCGCAGAATGCATTCAATGAAAAGGGGACACATCACTGAGAGGAAAATTGTATCTTTTATTCATAAACCAAAATGGATGCAAAATACAATTCAAAGCAAAAAAGGGCAGATACTTTTATTCATGAGTATGTACAAAAAAAAAGGGGTTCTACACTAACGAAAAAGATCACCAAACACAGGATCAACGGCACAGGGGTTGATGAAGCAAAGGACAAGATTCTCCATCTCTCTCTCCGCTTTCTCCAGCACATCGAAACGACGATTCTCGCGAGGAGTCGCTCCCCATCGGTTGGTGCCATGTTCGTCCGCGAATGCAAACATAATAGCTCGCCGGGCCCTTATCTCGCTCAGCAGATGAATTGAGCAGTCCTTCAGAGCTTGAGTAATCAAGCATGCTTCATGAAAACCCTCGAGCTTTTCTTCCGCCGCATCAAGCATCGCCAGGGTCATCTCTGCCGGGTGAGGAGGAATGTCGGCAAGCACGGCCATGAGGATCATCCGGAGCCAGAGGGAACCCATCGGGAGGGGAGACCCTCTACGGATCGAGAGCTCGTGCATGGCCGAGTCACATTCGTTGTCAGAAAGGAGGGGGTCCACCAACCGAGCAGAAAAGCGGGGGATCATCTCCTCAAGAGGAACTTCCCACGGCTGTCGACGAGCATGAGGGCGATAAAAAGCCATGGCACCCGTTTCTCCCTCAAGAAAAAAAATATATATATATATGATATGAATCTCTCTGTGAAAGGAAAAGAAGGATGTAGCCTCATATATAATAAAGCGCATTAAGTGCTGTGCGCAGAAAATCTTGCATGGCGAAATTATTTTCAAGGCCTAAAAAAAGGAAAGGCACCGAAAATCAAGGAGATGTAATTATTTCCAAGACCCTTTCTCTGCACTGAAAATACGGCATGGAAAATTTTGTGAACAGCCACATCAAGGGATCCCACGTGCGGAACACGTGAGGCCTAAACCTGACGTTCAGTTAAAAGGAAAATATGGAGTGATACCCTGCATGATAAAAAGCATAAACAGCAATAGTAGCAAAATAATAAAATTTCAGAGAAAAAGCGTGCAAACATACAAGGATACAACAAAACTTGTCATTCAGACTTCAAGAAGGCAATACAAAATAAAAAGAAAAAAAACTTTTACAATGGTAAGGCTTCAGACGCGGGGCACGGGTTGAGAAACTCGGAATTGACTTTATTCAAGATCTTCCAAGCATTTCGAACCTCCCGAGTATGCTTTCTCTTACGGTCACAGGCATCGGGGTCCCCACGGATGTCCTCTTCCCTCCGGTAGGCGCCCAGTATGGCTGATTGCTGAAAAATCTGATGAAGGAGATCAATGAGATCATCCCGCCTTCTCTTTGAGATCAAGCCCATAAGGTACACCGAATGCACCTTATCCTCGGCAATGTCCAAGTCCCCGAGCGGTATGCCGGCGCAAAAGAGAGGAAGTGCCTCCCGGATCGCCAGCACGATTAGCCTCAGAAGAGAAGAGCGACGGGGGAGGAGCCTATGGTTGTACTCGTCGAAACGGCTCATGATTTCGGCACACTGAGCGTCGGTGAACTCCTGGTTCTGACCGCGGCCCAGCGCACGAATGTTCCCGTAGGAGATGATCTCGTCAAGTCTATACAGATGGGCATCCATGGTACCTAAGATAAAAGTCAAGAGACATCATTACAAAGCCCCCATTGCATTAATTGCAGGAAGAACGACCTTGGGCCAAGAGACCACAGGAAGCCTCTGTGTGAAGAAATCGAGTTCTTCGTTGGAATTAAATTCCTTGTTAAGAAAAGGGAATTAAATTCCCAAAAAACATTTTAATGGAATTAAAGTCCATGGAGTTGAAACGCTGTCATCATCTCCCCGAAGATCACCTAAACCCTTAAAAGATCTACAGTTCGAAAGTTAGGTGGTTTCCTGTTCTTATGGAAAAACTTGAGGAAAAATGGGTTC
This sequence comes from Agapanthus africanus, assembly GCA_030015575.1. Classification (NCBI taxonomy): domain Eukaryota; kingdom Viridiplantae; phylum Streptophyta; class Magnoliopsida; order Asparagales; family Amaryllidaceae; genus Agapanthus; species Agapanthus africanus. The sequence goes on from CM057337.1 coordinate 97,408,181, forward strand.
TTTATGAAACCCTTAATACGGATTTAAAATCCAAAGAGTTCTTTTAAAGACGAAGGCGCTTTGGCCGTTCAGCATTATTACCTGAGGAAAAGGGATCCGTCAACAGAGTTAAACTCTGGGAAATGTCTGAGACAGAGAACTAAGCTCTGAAAGCGAGAATTAAATTCTCAACGAAAAAGTTCTCAGAAGAAGAAGATGAACAAAGTGAAGGCTCCTATGAAGAGACAGCGGTATTTATAGAAGACAATGAAAACGCTTCGTCTCCCCAGATCCCTAGAGGAATCCAACGGTCACAAGAGGTGACAGCGTTGCACACACGTGCAGACACGTGAGAACAACGCTGTGGGGGCATTTGTTTTCTGATTTAAAATCAGGAAGCTTCTGTGAAAAGCTTCAGAAGAGGGTCACGTGCTTACACGTGACTAGCGGTCACGTGTTCGCACGTGACACCTGAACGCATCATTCAAGCAAGTTCAGTCTCCTGACTAAGTCGAAGAAAAGGGGGCTTCAGGAAGGGTCACGTGCTCCCACGTGATCAAGGTCACGTGTCGGCACGTGACATTTAAATTCAAGCAGCAAAGGCGCACATTGGTTCCCTGATCAAGTCAAGGAAAAGAGCTTCAGAAAAGGTCACGTGCTCTCACGTGACCAGAGTCATGTGTTGACACGTAACGTTCAAGACAGCAGACCCGTTCTCCCGTTGAACCAAAGAAAGAGAGTTCAAACAAGGGTCACGTGCTCACACGTGACCAGGGGGTCACGTGGTAGCACGTGATGTTTAAGCAGCAATCAGAAGACGCAGCGCAGAAGGCTCATTCCAAAGGGGGTCACGTGTCTACACGTGACCATGGATCACGTGGTCACACGTGACCGGCTTTCAAAGCCCATATTTTTTTTAACGACAGAATTAAATTCTGAAGGAAATTCGAATCTTTCCAAAGGAAAGTAATTATTTGGGACCAATCAAATTAAAGATTCAGAGATGATTAAATATCATCTATCTATGGAAAATCTCGGGTTTGGAAAGATTTCCCCTTTAAATCTAACCAAAATAGCAAGGGAGAATCTCTGGATTTAAAATCCAATGGTGAATAAAATTCACCTAATCATCCAACGGCCCAAAATGAATGATGAATGCAAATCAAATATCAATGAAGATTCGTCAAAAACTGATTGATTCGGCTGCTTCTCCTATAAATAGGAGCCAAAAGACACAGAGAAATATATACATACGGAGAGAAGAAAAGAGAAAAGGAGAAGAGCTTTGATACTTGAAAAAGACTCAGATCTTCTGCAAAAAACCCTAGGTAAGAAAGGGAAAGCCTTTTGGAAAGAAAAAGAATTTAATTCTCAACAGAGTTTAACTCTGAGGCATAAAACGAGAGAGCATATCTCCTCCCTCTTTGATAGAGGATCTGCAAAGTGCACATCTCCCCTTAAGGTTGAGAATTTAATTCTCAATGGGTCGAGATCCTGCCATGCAGATCCAAAACATAGAGAAGGAATGCAAGTATGAGAATTTAATTCTCACAGAACTATAGGAATTTAATTCCTCCAAAATAAAGTTAGGGTTCGACCCTGTATTATGGGAATTTAATTCCTTCAAAACAAAAAGAAACAGGGTTGAACCCTAATCAAGAACATAGTTTTGTCGAAACAGTGGGAATTTAATTCCTTTAATCATAATCCTCAGAAAAGGGGAGTTTAATTCCTTAAAAGCTTTTAGGGTTTAACCCTATTCGGTTCTTCGCATAAACAAGGAATTTAATTCCCACAGAAAACTCAGATTTAAACTCTGTTCCAGAATATAAGCCTTCAAAAGGAAATAGGAATTTAATTCCTCTGAAATTAAAAGTTTGAGGAATTTAATTCCTGAAAGAGGAGCAACAGATCCTCTAAAAAACAGCATTGAGGCAGGGTCACGTGTCACCACGTGACCCCCCCCAAAAGCCCTACAGAAAGCCCCTTTGAGGCAGCACCCCACGTGACACACGTGACTTTCAGCAGGAGCCTTAACACATAGGCATTTGAATGCCCGTCACGTGCTAACACGTGACGCTATCAAAGACACAGTAATTTCGGCAGAATCATTGAAGGGAAGGCACTCTCACGTGGGGCCACGTGACCGTTCTTGCTGTAGTGTTTGACACTAAGTTAAAACTCTCGAATCCAGTATTGAAGTGCTATCGGACCTTAGTGTTCAACACTAATTAAAGAATTTTGTTCGTAGTGTTCAATATTAATTGTTTTAATATTCGGCACTAATTTAAGATCCCCATTGCCAGTGTTTAACACCGAGCTGTTTTAGTGCTTATGATCATTTCAAGGCCTTGTTGCTGGTGTTTAACACCAATTATTCTTCTAGTGTTAAACACTAACTTGTCAAACTCATTCCCAGTGTTCAACACTGATTGCTTTGAAGTGTTTAACACTAGTCTATAGCCCAATTGGCTAAAGGGATGGAGGCAAAGCTTCTCCCTCGATGGACTCACAAGGAATCAATATTCCAGACATGATGGGACTTAGCCCAAGCTGGCCATAAGTCCTCAATTCGTGACTAATTGGGCCAATGGGCTCATAACATGATTAATCAGTCCTGACCTCAAATTGGGCCAGGGGCTGCTCAAGCCACTCCGGTTCTAGGGTACATCTCTTCACTCCTTTGATACTTGGCATTGTAATCCCTCAATGTCTTCAAAGAGGTGACGGGTCCCGACGACCACCCATGATATGGACTGTGGGGTCCTTAAACTCATACAAATTCCTGGTCACGTGGAATACGGATAATGTCACTCTTTGACCCCGTGGGAAACGTCCAGAGCGGATCCTGGTCCTCGCAGAGCACGGCAGTGAACCCGTGTGAAGCATCCAGAGCGGAGCCTGGTCCTCGCTAAGCACGGCAGTGAACCCGTATGAAGCATCCAGAGCACATACCGGACTGTGGGGTCCTTAAACCCATGGACTACGACGTCCTTAACCCAGACCGCAATGTCCTTAAACTACCCACGGACCGCAATGTCCTTAAACTACCCACGGACCGCAATGTCCTTAAACTACCCACGGACCGCAATGTCCCTAAAACTAGAACAATAGAGCCCTTTCTTATGCTCTTTTGTTGGACCTAAACGGCCCCGTCTAAGTTGATCTTAGCCTTGGAGATGGTTAACGCGTCCTTAGACCCTCAAACATACTGGACTACGAATCCCCCTAATTAACTCCGGCTCAAGGGTACATCTCTGAACTCCTCTGGCATCTGTCGTTGTAATCCTTCAACGTCGTCAGAGAGGTGATGGGTCCCGACAGCCATACAGACGATGGACCACTATGTCCCTAAACTGGAACATTAGAGTCCAAACACTCTTTTGTCGGATCTAAACGATCCCGTTAAGTTGATCTTAGTCACAAAGTTAGACTAACGTATCCTTAACAAACGTTTGAGTTGATCTTAGCCTCGAGTAGGGCTGACGTGTCCTCAAACCAAACCCCCCCCCAAATCCAAATTTAAGATAATGCGGATTTGGACTAGTCCACGCCCTACGGGCGACGACATAACTCAGTCTCCGTAAACAATCCACGGGCAATAAAACAAACACCCACGACACGAAGTGACCATCTGGAGAAGGAGAAAGTTGTTACCGCAATGCGGTAGCGTAATTAACTGCAGGGGCTTGCGCCTGCAGGGAAGAGCGTCCCCACAATCAAAAAACCCCTCAAACGAGGGGGAATCTGACGAAGTCTGCTACATCGGTCGCATCCGTTTAAACCTTCGATATATGGTGCCATAAATCAACTTGGCATCTTCGGAGAGGTGGACGGATAACACCAATTAGCATCTGCCCCGAACCTAACGCCCCAGACGTCCCGACGTCCCGGCCGCCGTTCGGAGGGGAACAGGGTTCTAACCCATGAACAGAGCTTTGCTCTTTGAATCATCTGTAGATCTTTTAGATCTGAAAAATGAAAAAATCTCACAAGTTTTTCATGGATTTTCTAAGATTCCAAAAATTCTAATTCTTTTAGGTGTAACATTTTCTGATGGACCATAGAGCTATGCTCTTTTAAGGAATCTTATTTCTCTGAGATCAGAGTTTGACAAGTGTCACTCTATGACAGAGTTTTGCTCTGAAAGAGGAGATTTTCTCCTTGTCTCTAGGGATTCTTCCCCCTTTTTTTTAATGGGAATGTTTTCCTGGGGACCAACTGACAATCTCATCCAATGATGAGGTTGTCTTATTAACTGACGTATTGTTATCCAGATTTTGTGGGTCCCCCTTTGGTCTCCTACTCACTGCACTGCTATGTGGTGTAATTAATTAATTTTAATTTAATTAATGCATTTTCTTTTTTAGACGCCAAACGTTGGAATTACAACACTAACGGCTAAATTGTTCTTTTGCAGCGATCATGTCTCTAGACACTTCATTCCCGTTCGTCCGCTCGGAAGAGGGATTTCCCGAGGCGCCTTTGAACCGTGAAGTCCTGGCCATGATTAAGGAGTACGACCCGGAATACAAGAGTCTCCACCTTTGGGGGTCGTGGTATAATCAGATCATCATGGGCCGCCGGAGCTTTACATGCGCGGTGCCGTCGGAACCCATCACGGCGATTCACTATGCTACCCCACCCTCGGTGCGGTATGCCGTGGAGATGACGGATTGGACATCGAAGGGTTTTCTTCATCCGGCTATAGATGCCATCCCGGTCCAGCATCCTATAGTCTTGGATATCCTAGGACGCCGTATCTGTCAGGGCGAGGCGAGACCCTGGGGGCAATCATATAATATTGGTCTGATCCCCCGCCACCCGATTGGCTATCTACCATGGGCCCGGTACATCCTGTCGACGAAAAAGTCGCAGTTGATAAGGTTAGGACTGTACACCGCAGTGTACGTCTCTCTGTTTCAATATCCCACGCTCCCGACCTGGTGGTTTAAGGCTTTCCTGGAGCAATGGAACATTCCTACCCACACTTTCCTTGCCATGGATCGGGAGGTGTCAATCTCCTTGGAGGAGTTCGCGGAGGTATCTGGTTTACCAGTCATGGGAGAACATTATGAGGAGCTGCTCCCGACAGATGTGTACGTCTTTGGTGCTAGGCCGATGGTAAGGGGGGTCACGCCAGAGAATGCTGTTCAGCACCAGTTCCCAAGCTTGATTAAAGTGTTGAACATATATGAGTCCCTCTTCGTCGAACATGGGAGTTGGGGAGTTAACTTTGAGGATTTCATTGCTCGGTTTCTTCACCCAAACGTCCTCTCTGCAGACACTGCCAAGTTTGCCACACTTGAGGACCCTTTCGGTTTAGGTTTGGATAACCTGTCGGCGAATGAAGTAGGTCAAAAGGATTTTTTTCTTCCTAACTTCCCGACCATGTCTCTTGCAGAAGTTGCGGCCCCTGGAATGGATGAGGAGGCCTTTTTCTTAGGATTTCTCGGGCTATGATTGAGTTGGTTCGCGATCCCAATGCACTCTCATCGGATGCGGCCCTCTGTCTTTTACCCAGCCCACCGGATGGCCATCGGGGTAAAGGTGGCTGTTGGGATCGCTGGCTTGGCGCACTTATACCACAGCTTCAGTCAAGCAGTAGATGCTAATGAGCCCGGGGTACTGCACGTGGTCTTCCCGATGCATTACTTTGCATCGTAGCTCGAGCTACACACGGCGGGTGTCTTCGGCATGCATAAAAGGCCCTCGTTCTTTGACAAGTGCGGTTTTCCTCGCATCATACAGCTGATCGGCGCATCAATTGTAACCCTACCACCGCGGAACGCCAGGGGCTTACTCCTTCGCCCTCATACCGTTGGAGCCGGGATGTCCTTTGTCGATAAGGTATTGACCATTGGAAAGGTGTCTACCACTGCGACGCGGCCGTTACAAGATGTCTTTAAGGATGGAGCCTCAGTTTTGACGGCTCGGGAGACCCTTCACTTATATTCCATTAGACCGGGTTTCCTAGTTTTTAGGCAGAATGGTGTGGCAATTTTTATAAGATACAACCCGCATCGTTTTTCTCAACAACTGGGCTACGATCAAGGGGTCCCCTTGGAAGCCTTCTTGCTGGAACCCACTGCCACTGAAGAAGGGATGGAGAACGCACTGCACCATTTCATGCGCCTGAATACGAGCTCTCATTTTTTTATCAATGCGCCGGCTTACGCTCCGAGACTCCTCAATGTGTACAAAGACTGGTACAATCATGCAACAGGAGCAGTTATAAAGGAGGAAAGGCGACTGTTGGTCGATCGTAAGGGTACGCCTCCAGGTACCGATCGCAACGCTCCTTTGGTTCCTAGGACTCCAGTAGTCGCTCCTCTAAAAGAGGTTAGAACCGGGCCACCGCGTGCGCAAAGTCCTCCACGTGGCTTGTCGCTCCCTGACGTCACAGATGCACCTCCCGCACCCTGTGCTCCAGTGGAGACAGTGGTTGTATCCTCGCCGGAGTCTGGCGTGGGTGCGGACATCGGGACTCGTCGTCCCAAGGTGGCTGCTAAGCGGAAGTCGATCCCACGTGAGCCTAGGGTCAGAGGGCAAAAGAAAAAGAAGTCGCTCTTCGCCGCGGACGTCATGTTCGGTCAGGAACCCCATGCTCCCTATGCCGAGGGCCTGATCGAATACGGGACTAACGAAGGATTAGTGATGCCGCCGCCGGACGATACAGACTTGGAGGCTGCTCTCGAAGCTTCAGCGTGGTTGGCGAGGCGTGACGCGTGGCTAGCTAAGCTTGCGCAATCAGGTAACTACTAGTCGCCTTTTCTTTATTGCAACATATCCTCTTCATTGCCTTTGACTAAAGCTTTTCTTTCTTTTCTTTCAACAGGTATCACTGATGAAGAAGCCATTGCCGCTTCTCTGAAGACTTTCCAGGAGGAGGAACGTCTTAGAGCATCCATGGGCCTTAGTAAGTTTCGATTCATTAAGTTTTCATTTCCCTTGTGTTATGGTCAATCTAACCTTTCCCTTTTAATCACAGGAACCTCAATGCCGCTCCCGCCAAGTGACGCAGATGTCCTACCGGCTGCCGACGTTCCTGCTTCCTCGAGGTTACCGCAAGAAGTCCATCTTGAGGAGCCGATGAGAGACGCCTTAAAGGCTCTGGAGGTGTCTTTGTTTACGGATGACGACACCGCGGTGAAAGAGGCGTCATAGAGGTCCATTGTGACAGCTCGGGAGGAAAGAAAGCAGCTAAAGCGTGAGGCGAAGGCGCGCAGGGATGCCTTGGCTGTGGGAGCGGGCCCCAGCACCGTCCCTCGCGCTGATACTCCATCCGAAGAGGCCCCTGTCGCCCTATCCACTGCCCGCAGAGAGGTGGCGCGCACAGTTCGGAGCGCAAACGGTAAATCCGCTTCAGGTAATATTTCTCTCAGAGTTTTTGTTATAAGGATTTTAATGCCATTGGTCCTTATATCTCTTATCTTGCAGGGCCAAGTTCGATCGAGGGGGAGGCGGAAACCGTTGGTCCCAAGGAGACAGAGGAGGCAGCTCCTACCGAGCCTGAGCCGACGGTGGGCAACGTCGCCGAGGCTTCGGGGCCCGAGATGGAGGTTGAGGGGTCTGCAGCTGAGAGGGTCATTGATGCCCAGCCTGAAGTGGCGGCAGATGAAATGATCATTACAACTGAACCGAGGGTGGTGGCGGACGAGGCGCTCGAGGCCGGCGACGTCGTGATGATGGAGGATGAGCCGATGGAGATCGCGGAGCCCGAAGAAGTAGCGGGTGAGATGAGCACGACTCTCGAGAAGGAGTCAGCCGCTCTCTCCCAAGAGTCTGGTAATGCTCCGATCATTGCCCTCCCCGTCTGCGATCTTCCGCCGTCTCCCGGCCGCGCGAGCACGACGACAGTTCCCATCGAGTCGGGTGATGAGGCCACGGGCGGTGGCCTCATGTCGATAGAGGAGGGAGTCGTCTCCGTTTCAGCCGGGAGCTCCTCAGGTAAACCCCAAGTTGCTGTTTTTCTTTACTTTACAATCCTTTTTGACAAGTTCACCTTTCTTGTAACGCAGGTGCAGCCAGCGCCGATGCCCCACTGCTTGAGGGAGCGCCTTCAACGACTGCCTTGGCGGTAGTCACCTCTCAACCCTCTCTCATACCATCTAAGATGTTGGAAGGTATGGGTTCGCAACTTATTAGTCTTATCTTTCAGATGTATAGTTTATGTACTGAAGTCGTGTTGTTGTGTCTTTTCAGGAGTACTTTTTGACCATCTTTATCAGGTGTTGCTCCCACACTTCTCCTTCCCATCTAAACTCGCTTCTTCCTCTGGTGGTGCTGGTGAGTATAGTTCCCGATTGATATCTTTCTTTTTTGGTGACAGAATTATTTCTAACTTCCTCTCGTTCTGACTGCAATGCTACAAATCGAAGGGGGAGAAGAAAGATCGGTCGCGCCACCGGCCCTTCCGGCCTTACCACCTGCCTCAGCTGGTACAGTGACTATCACATTGATAACTCCCTCCTTTTTTTATCTCTTGAACTGTTATCTGATCGTATTTTGTTTTTTCAGCTGTCGTTCCGGCCTCGTCACCCTTCGAGCCTCATGTCATAATGCCGGTGGGTCCTTTCCTGAGACGTCCGTCTTCCAAAGGCGCTGCGAATAGTCTGCGCATGTTGAGCAACTACATCGAGGAACTCGACGTCGAGACTCCTACATCTGCTGCGGACTTCGCTACGGCGATTAACCCGATGCTGGTGATACTCGTAAATTTCCATGACAAGGGCATCGTTGCGTCTTGGGTTAACCACTGCAGAGAGATCGAAGCTCGCCTGCATCAGCTGGAATCGGTGCGTCCTGCCCCTGAGGTTTTGGCCGTGAGTACTGAAAGAGCAGCGTGGATCGAGCAAAGCGCTTCTTACGTCCACCATTTGGAACAAGAAGCAGCTTTAAGGCTGAAGGAGTGCCAGGAGTCCTCAAGTGAAACTGCTCGCCTACGTGCCGAAGTTGAGGCGAACGCTGCCGAGGTGAAGACTATCTTTGAGGGTCTCCTGGAGCGCATCTCCCATGGGCTAAACTTGAAGCGAAAGCTTGATGTAGCTGAGCGCGATACCCCAGATCGGGAAACTGCTTATCAGGTCGTAAGGGAACAGCTTGCGTCTGTCTTGCAGCAACGGGCCCAAGTGGAGGCGGAGCTGGCGGTGGTAGCCGATCAGGAGAAAGCGGGGAAAGAATTGAGCGAACAATTGCTAGATCTATGCAAGATGCTTCCTTCTCAGTAATTCTCCTTGTATCGTTTGTACTTGTAAAATAAAAAATGTATGTATATTTTTTATTCTTTAGTACAATGTATCCTGTACTCAATCAAGTTTATGAATAAAAGATGCACATTTTTTGTAATGTCTTATGTCATTTCTCCGCCTTTTCTTTCTTTTATTATCAGCATACCATCTTAGCAAACATAGTTGACGGATGATTAGAACGAGTATTCCGACTTTCTTAAGAAGTAGCGATGGCTTAGGTCGCAGGTTCAGATCTGCTGCCTAAGACTTTTCAACTCTATAAGCCGTGAGGGTCTCATAGAGACTTTTCTCTCTACGGATCGAGAGGATCTCGTAGAGGGGTTTTTCTCCTTAGGAATCGTGAGGATTCCTAAGTGTGGTTTTCTCTTATAAGTCGTAAGGATCCTATAAGAGAATTTTTCCCTCTTACGGGTCAAGAGGACTCGTAAGCGGTTGTTTCCCTCCTTGTCGAAACTCGACTTTGGAGAGTGAGACCCGTGAATAGTATGCAAGAGACCATTTTAGATCGACCTGCAGGATCCCATTGTTCAGGAAGTAAGTTTTTTGGTCCCTGCTGCCTGAGGCTTCATCTTGCAAGTTGAGACGAATCGGGCATTTTTTTCCGCGGAGACACTGGTTTCTCTGCGAGCCGACGCGAATCAAGAGGCTCTCGTCAAGGAGTGTTTGTATCCGTGAGTCGAGGAATTTGCTAGGGATTATTTGTTTCCCAAGCGCCAAGGATTATTTGTTTCCTTGGGGTTTGAAACGAGTCGAGAATTTCCCACGGAGGCACTGGTGGCTCTGCGAGTCGACGCGGATCAGGAGGCTCTCGTCAAGGAGTGTTTGTATCCGTGAGTTGAGGAGTTTGCTAGGGATTATTTGTTTCCTAAGCGCCAAGGATTATTTGTTTCCTTGGGGTTTGAAATGAGTCGAGGATTTCCCACGGAGGCACTGGTGGCTCTGCGAGTCGACGCGGATCAGGAGGCTCTCGTCAAGGAGTGTTTGTATCTGTGAGTCGAGGAGTTTGCTAGGGATTATTTGTTTCCCAAGCGCCAAGGATTATTTGTTTCCTTGGGGGTTTGAAACGAGTCGAGGATTTCCCACGGAGGCACTGGTGGCTCTGCGAGTCGACGCGGATCAGGAGGCTCTCGTCAAGGAGTGTTTGTATCCGTGAGTCGAGGAGTTTGCTAGGGATTATTTGTTTCCTAAGCACCAAGGATTATTTGTTTCCTTGGGGGTTTGAAACGAGTCGAGGATTTCCCACGGAGGCACTGGTGGCTCTGCGAGTCGACGCGGATCAGGAGGCTCTCGTCAAGGAGTGTTTGTATCCGTGGGTCGAGGAGTTTGCTAGGGATTATTTGTTTCCCAAGCGCCAAGGATTATTTATTTCCTTGGGGTTTGAAACGAGTCGAGGATTTCCCACGGAGGCACTGGTGGCTCTGCGAGTCGACGCGGATCATGAGGCTCTCGTCAAGGAGTGTTTGTATCCGTGAGTCGAGGAGTTTGCTAGGGATTATTTGTTTCCCAAGCGCCAAGGATTATTTGTTTCCTTGGGGTTTGAAACGAGTCGAGAATTTCCTACGGAGGCACTGGTGGCTCTGCGAGTCGACGCGGATCAGGAGGCTCTCGTCAAGGAGTGTTTGTATCCGTGAGTCGAGGAGTTTGCTAGGGATTATTTGTTTCCTAAGCGCCAAGGATTATTTGTTTCCTTGGGGTTTGAAATGAGTCGAGGATTTCCCACGGAGGCACTGGTGGCTCTGCGAGTCGACGCGGATCAGGAGGCTCTCGTCAAGGAGTGTTTGTATCCGTGAGTCGAGGAGTTTGCTAGGGATTATTTGTTTCCCAAGCGCCAAGGATTATTTGTTTCCTTGGGGGTTTGAAACGAGTCGAGGATTTCCCACGGAGGCACTGGTGGCTCTGCGAGTCGACGCGGATCAGGAGGCTCTCGTCAAGGAGTGTTTGTATCCGTGAGTCGAGGAGTTTGCTAGGGATTATTTGTTTCCTAAGCACCAAGGATTATTTATTTCCTTGGGGGTTTGAAACGAGTCGAGGATTTCCCACGGAGGCACTGGTGGCTCTGCGAGTCGACGCGGATCAGGAGGCTCTCGTCAAGGAGTGTTTGTATCCGTGGGTCGAGGAGTTTGCTAGGGATTATTTGTTTCCCAAGAGCCAAGGATTATTTATTTCCTTGGGGTTTGAAACGAGTCGAGGATTTACCACGGAGGCACTGGTGGCTCTGCGAGTCGACGCGGATCAGGAGGCTCTCGTCAAGGAGTGTTTGTATCCGTGAGTCGAGGAGTTTGCTAGGGATTATTTGTTTCCCAAGCGCCAAGGATTATTTGTTTCCTTGGGGTTTGAAACGAGTCGAGGATTTCCCACGGAGGCACTGGTGGCTCTGCGAGTCGACGCGGATCAGGAGGCTCTCGTCAAGGAGTGTTTGTATCCGTGAGTCGAGGAGTTTGCTGAAGACACTGGTTTCTTCGGAGTTGGAATGAACCGTCGAGGTTTGGCTTCGTCTTCTGGCGAAGCCTGTTGGGAAAGTATGGTTCCCTCTTTGTTTACGCCCTTGGATTGTATACAGGGATCGATGTGATCTTAACTGTAGGGCCAAAGTTTTATCATCATTTTTTTTTGTTTTATCTCCGCGATGCTCTATCATTTCAGCTTTTATATCGCGAAGGTCGCGATTGCCCAATCATTTCGGCTATTTTTTGCGGTGCCCAATCATTTCGGCTATTTATTTTATTTTTACCCGCCGCTTTTTATTGCGAGTTGCCCAATCATTTCAGCTATTTTATTTTATTTTTTTATTTTTACTCGCTGCTTTTTATTGCGAGTTGCCCCATCATTTCAGCTATTTCGCATGCATACATTTTTACTTGCGCTTTTATTGCAAGTTGCCCCATCATTTCGGCTATTTCATATGCACGAGCGGCCTACTGGCTTTCGCCGTAAACCTGGAATTAGACACCGATTTCGGCATCAGCACCGCTACAACTGGGATATTACCAGGAGCAAATCATCATCTGCCTCTGTCGATATCGAACAAAGGTGGCTTAGCGACCAGGGTTAAGGTCCTGTCGGCTAAGGCTTTTGACTTCATGAACCGTAAGGGTCTCACAAAGGTATTTCTCCCTACAAGTCGTGAGGTTCTTGTAGGTGTATTTTCTCTTTAGGGATCGTGAGGATTCCTAAGTGTTCGTTTCCTCTGTAAGTCGTAAGGATCCTCCAGGAGGGTTTTCTCCTCATAAATCGAGAGGATTTACAAGGGTTGTTTACCATGCAAACATATCCCCAGTCACGGATGAGACTTGGTTAGGGAAATGTTTATTCGCGCCCATGGATTGTATACAAGGGTCAGTATTGAGCCACTTGTAGGGCAATATTGGAAGTTTGTGGGGGTTTTGCTTAAGCACAGGTTTAGGTCTCTGTAACTTAAAACTTTCAAATCTTATGAGCCGTGAGGGTCCCATAAGAGAGTTCTCCTCACGAGTCGTGAGGATCTCGCGAGTGTATTTTCTCCCTAGGAATCGTGGGGATCCGTAAATGTGTTGCTCTCTTGTGAGTCGTAAGGATCTCACGCAGGTGGTTTCTCCTTACAAGGTCGAGAGGACCCTATAAGTGTCCTTTAACGAGGTTACGCCTTTTCAGGTTTTCACAAACACTCGCCGGTAGTCCTGCTATTTTTACTCACGGAGCCCTTTCGAGTTTTCATCCGTGCCCATTTTGCTTATGGACATACCGTTTTTTTTATTCTTTTTATTTTCTTTTTCTCTCTTTTTTTTTACGAGGTCGCGCCCTTTCGGGTTTTCACGAACACTTGCCGGTAGTCCTGCTGTTTTTACTCACGGAGCCCTTTCGGGTTTTCATCCGTGCCCTTTTTGCTTATGGACATACCGTTTTTTTATTCTTTTTATTTTCTTTTTCTCTTTTTTTTTACGAGGTCGCGCCCTTTCGGGTTTTCACGAACACTCGCCGGTAGTCCTGCTGTTTTTACTCACGGAGCCCTTTCGGGTTTTCATCCGTGCCCATTTTGCTTATGGACAGACCGTTTTTATTTATTATATTTTTTTCTTTCTTTATTTTTTTTTATTCATCTCGTCAGCCTAAGGATGCTGCGGTATTAGTTTAAAGACGTTTCGGTCTGCTATTAGTTTAAGGACATTTCGGTCCGATATGGAGAAGGCCGGCTACTGCTTATAAAGCTTGAGCTTAGGAAGATAGCGAGCGGACATAGTCGTCGTCATCTATCATTGACCTAGGCTGTGGCTCATTAAGCGTAATATCTCTTTAGGAAGCGACTGTTTATTGGCCTGAAAGGCCTTTCACTGTGCATGTCCATGAGTAGATAGGCCCCACCCTGGTAGACCTTATCTATGATGTATGGGCCTTCATAGTTTGACTCGAATTTTTCTCGCTTGGCGCAATTGGGAATCATAGGCCTTTTGACCACTAGCACAAGTTCGCCTTGGCGGAATGTCCTCGGTCGGGTCAATCTTTCATATGAGCGCGTCATCTTTGCTTTATAAGCTTCCAGATTTTGCTGTGCTATGAGCCGGGTTTCATCAAGGGCGTCAAGCTCCTCAAGCCGAAGGTGAGCATTTTCTTCGTCCGTTAGCTCGTAGTGGACTGCCACTCGTAGAGAGGGTAATTCTATCTCGAGAGGGAGTACTGCTTCTGTACCAAATACCAACGCATATGGCGTTGCGTTCGTGGCTGTTTTAAACGTAGTTCGATATGCCCAGAGAGCTTCTTGCAGTCTTTCGTGCCAGTCTTTCTTATTTCGTGACACCGTTTTCTTCATGATCTTTGTCAAGGTCTTGTTGAAGGCCTCAGCTAGACCGTTAGCTCGCGGATTATAAACCGAGGAATATCTCCAGTCTATATTATGCTGTTGCGCAAAGCGACTGATCTTGTGGCTTCTGTAAGCTGGCCCGTTATCGGAGATGATCCGTCGCGGAGTTCCAAACCGATATATGACGTGCGTCTTGAAGAAGTGGAGGATATTTTCCGTCTTCACTTCTCTTAACGGTATCGCTTCTGCCCATTTAGAGAAGTAGTCAGTCGTTGCTAGGATGAAACGATGTCCTCTAGACGATGCTGGTTCGATGGGGCCGACTATATCAGTCCCCCACATTTCGAATGGCCAGCTAGCCACCGTTGGATGTAGTGGATTTGGATGCTGGTGGATGAAGTCCCCATGGATTTGGCATGAGTGGCATTGCTTCGTATATTCGAGACAGTCTTGAATCATCGTGGGCCAGTAGTAGCCCATCCGTTTTATCTTCAACTTCATCTTTAGGCCCGTGAGAACCGCAGAGTCCGTCGTGAACTTCCTGAACGACTCTTTTCGCTTCGTTAGGTCCCAAGCATCTCAACCACAGAGAATCAAACGATCTCTTGTACAGAGTATCGTTGACGAAGGCGAAAGATAGAGCCCGCTTCATGAGCTGATGTCTTGTGGACGCTTCTTCAGGCAATCGGTGGGACTTAAAGTAGTCTATGAAGACTTCCCTCCAATCCTCGGCCTTTTCCCAGTCTTTTATTTGCAGAGCCATTCGCTCAGTCATTTCCTTTTCTTCGGATAATTCCAGAGATATTTCTGCTGGGGCAAGCACTTGACGGCTTTGTACCACGATTCTAACGTCATCGAGGTTCTCGTCAGCCAGTTCTTTAGCAAGTTTGGCCAACACGTCTGCTTTGCTGTTTTCCGCGCGCGGTATGTTCTCCAAAGTATAGGAGGGAATTCGGGTCAACAGTTGTTGCACTTTTTCGCCGTACTTCACCAATTCTGGCTTGCACGTTTGGTAGTCTCCATTTACTTGACTAACGACCAGTTGAGAATCCCCGTATATGAGGAGGTCTTCAATTCCCATGTCAATGGCGATCTCGAGGCCTGCTATCAAAGCTTCGTATTCGGCTTCATTGTTTGTCCTCGGCTCTGTTAAGGAGAAGGCGAAGCGCATAATCCCTCCTTGTGGAGTTACGAAGATGAGGCCTACCCCCGATTTGATTATAGGGGTACTTTGTTTACGCTTTTTCATGGAAGATGCTCCATCAAAATAAAGTTCTCATTGGGTATCACCACCGTGGATCGCGTCAAACGCATGTTCGTCTGGCAAATCGCAATTCAGAGGAGAATCAGCCGGTATCGGATGCTCAGCGAGGAAATCGGCGATGGCCTGGCCTTTCACTGCCTTGAGAGGTTGATATGTTATCGAGAACTCCATCAAGAGCAGAGCCCATTTAGCGAGTCGACCTGTCACTATGGCCTTTGACATTAGATATTTGAGAGGGTCCACCTTCGAAATGAGATGGACTTCATGTGCTAACGCGTAATGTCTGAGCTTTATTATCGCAAAGATTAACGCCAGGCAGTGTTTTTCAATGGGGGAGTAGTTGCTTTCTGCCCCCAGTAGAACTCGACTTAAGTAGTAGAGTGCTCTTTCTTTCCCTTGGTCGTTCTCTTGTGCCCATAATGCGCCTAAGGAACCTTCGAGGGCGGTTGTATAAAGAATGAGGGGTTTTCCCTTGACCGGAGCAGCCAACACCGGCGGGTTCTGCAGGTACTGTTTAATTTCGTCCAGCGCGCCCTGGCATTTTTGATCCCAGACGAATGGGGTTCCCTTCTTCATCAGATGACTGTAAGGGCGGCACTTGCCAGAGAGGTTGGCTATAAATCGCCGAACATATGCGAGCTTTCCTTGGAGAGACCGCAACTGTTTGAGAGTCCTCGGCGGAGGCATTTCCATGATCGCCTTGATCTTGGACGGATCTATTTCGATACCCCGGTGTCGGACGATGAATCCTAAGAATTTGCCCAAGGAAACTCCGAATGCGCACTTAAGAGGGTTCATCTTCAAGTTGTATTGTCGAAGGCGTTGAAATACGGTCTTCAGATGTTCGAGATGTTCCTCATATGATTTGCTTTTAACCACGAGATCGTCGATATAGCATTCGATGATTTCGTGTATAAGGTCATCGAAGATCTTCGTCATGGCCCTCTGATAAGTAGCACCGGCGTTCTTTAAACCGAAGGGCATCACTTTATAACAGAATATACCTAGAGGGGTCCTGAAGGCTGTGTGCTTTTGGTCTTCGGGATGCATCTTTATCTGGTTATACCCCGATAAGCCGTCCATGAAGGAGAAAATCTCATGAGTGGATGTATTGTCTATCATCAATTCGGTGACTGGCACTGGGAAATCATCCTTCGGGCAAGCTTTATTGAGATCCCGAAAGTCCACGCATATGCGCACCGTCCCATTTTTCTTCATCACCGGAACGATGTTAGTGATCCATTCAGGATATTGAACCTCCTGGATAAAGCCGAAGTCGATCAGCTTCTTGACCTCGGCGTTGATACTCATCTCGAGCTCGAGCCGCATTCTCCTCGGCGCCTGTTTGACTGGCTTGATGTTCGGGGATATCGCCAATTTGTGTACAGCAATTTCTGGATCTAGTCCCGGCATTTCGGAATAGTTCCACGCGAAGCAATCTCTATGCTGCAGAAGCACATCCTTTAACGCAGCTACCCTTTCTTCAGATAGTAACTCGCTGATGAATGTCGGTCGTGGATCGTTTGCCGTCCCCAACTCAATCTTTTTGAGGTTATCTGCAGTGGTATGGATTCCATCTTCCAGCTCTTTTGGCGCTGGTGGGAATTCTGAGATTATCTCGTCGCTGCTGTTTTCGAAGGACCAAGGGAACTCATCTATGTTCTCGGGCTCTTCTTTTAATATTGTAATCATGTGACAGGTGCGAATTCGCTTCCAATTCCGATGTGGAACCGGTTCTTCTTTCGGGCCTTGGGCTCGTGTTTCTGTGGCGGCGCTACCCTCCAGTTGTCAGATAGAGCGAACTTGTCCAGCTGGTACTGATCTTTGACCCAATTCTTAAAGGTGAAGCAGTCTTCGAGCGGGTGCCCTATTACTCGATGGTAAGAGCAATAGTTTGGGCCAGAGACTTCGCTTGCTTGTTCGAGGTGCTTGGATTCCGGCAATGTAAGCATTTGATGCTTTAGAGCAAGATCAAGTATCTTCTTCGTCTTGTCCCGAGGAAACGAGTACGCTCGGTCTATTTTCTTCATGAGGGATAGATCAATAACGCTCAACTCCCGTTTGCGCGGCTTCTTAGCCCTGCTTTGTTGCTGTTGAGCGCCTTTTTGGCATTTCGACTTATTTCTGCTTCTGCGCCGAGCCTTCTTTATAACAGGTTGGCAAGGAGCGGCATTTTCATCCTTTATGGCTTGTTGGAGAATGCGTTGCGTCTTGGCTTTCTCGTAGATGGCCGTCTCACGGTTATGATCATCTCGGACTTTTTGACCAGCTTTCTTTATAAGTTTGTCCATTTGTTCCTCGAACGACGGACTGGGCTCCTTTGCATCTGGAACTTTCACTGGCTTAGGATTAACGTCCTCCCATTGAACATCTGCTTCTTCATCAAGGTCATACACGACGTAGCAGCTGGGTAGTAACTCTCGTTTCTTTGACCGAATGTATCCAAGCCCTTTTGTTTCCATTCTCCCATTAGGTAGCTTGCGTTGAGTTCCAGGAATGTTCCAGACTTTGTCGTAGAACTTGGCTTTTCGAACGGTCTGCTTGAAGGATATCCCTTGGCGTTTCAGCAGCTTTTTCAAACCCTCCGTATAATATCTGGGTAGACGGATAGGCTGAAGCCTGTCGAGCGTAGAATCCGCGCCATGCCAGATTTCTTTTTCTACCTTAGTTTCTTCAGAGCGGTAAAACAGAATTGCCTTCTCGCTCTCTCGCCTGGGAGGGATGTAGAATGTTTGTAGCTCTTCTACGTTGTAAATATTAAGTGCATCCAGTTCTTTATGGTGTTTAAACGGCACCATGGCGACTTGCAGACTTTGCTCTTCATCAGCGAACGTTCGTATTGAAGGTCGAGCAGAGAATACAGCATGGACTTCATCTTCCGAGTTGCTGCCAAAGATCAACGTAGGAGCTGATGGTCCCGGCTTGTTGTGTTGGGGCGGACCCGAATAAACCATCTCCTCTTCCTCCTCGGTATCACTGCCGAAGACAGGGATGGTGGCGTTAGTTTTATTCTCCGGCTTGTGACACTTCTCCGTATCTTCGAAATCCGGGAAGAAGTATTTGGCATCTTCGTATTTGCGGACCTCGTTCACAGAGAACGGGTTCAGTTCTCCCGTCACGGTATACTCGAAACCATCCTTAAAATATTTCATACACTGATGTTGTGTAGAAGGGATGATATTGTACTCGTGTAATCATGGTCGGCCGAGCAAAGCGTTGTAGCATGTCTTGGCGTCTATGACGTGGAACTTAATGTCCGTGACGAGTAGCCCGAAGCGTAACGTCAGTATCACAGATCCAAGAGTCTTTGACGATTGGGAGTCGAACCCGGAGATGGTGATTTTGTCCCGAGCAAGGTGTTGGACGCTCATGCAGATTTCCTTTAACACCTGCACGTTGAGTAGGTTAACGGACGACCCGTTATCAATCAGGATTTTGCCTATCTTTATATCATGGCAGTATCCCGAGACATAGAGAGGGCGATTGTGTTCGCACATCCCAAGTAGAAGGTCTTCATCGCCAAAAGTAATATCGGCCGTGTGCACTTCCTCCAATTCATCCTTCATCTTTTCCTCGGCCAGGCATGCTTGGAATTGTTCTGGGTCTTGGAGCGCCTTAATTAACGAATCTCTCGCCTCTTTTGATAGCAAAAGGGCGTCAAGAATGCTGAGCTGTGAGGGCAGCTTCCTCAGATGTGCTAAGACGTTGTAATCCACCTTATTCTTCTTTGGTGGGTCTTTGGCAGCTAGCTCTTCCACCACTTGGTCATCTAAGACGATATCTTCAGTGGCCTTTTCTTTCCCTTTATCTTTTTTGTTCGAGGGTCCGAGGTTCTTTTCGGGCAGCGTGCGATTACGTAGCCGGATATTTTCGCAAACCTTCGGTTCTTCTTCTTTTCTCGAAGCGGACTCTTTAAAGAGAGGGGCAAGTTCTAGCTCTTCATCAGAATCACTCCTGAATGTAGGCACTTGTGATCTACCGGTGTTAACCATGCAACAATCGCCAGCAGTTCTTTTAAGCCCTTCGGTCGTATTTCTTTGCTCTCGACGAGTTTTACGCTTTTCCCGCTTAAAGCGTTGTCGATGAGCAACATATCCTTGCCACCATCTATCGAAAGCTTTGCACTCTTGAGTGGGGTGCGAAATCTTTTGATGATATAAGCAATAGGAGGGGTGCGTTTCCATTTCACCAGTGATGTTTCTTTCAGAGGATGGTAGCTTCATGCCCATTGATATGGCCTTAGTAAACTTTTTCCTCATCTTGAATTGGCTTTTGTCGGTAGCGGAGGTGTTTAGCTCCAACGGGATCGTCTCAGCTCCTTCATCAAGTCGCTGGCGCTTGGCCCTTTCAAATATAGCCGCCTCGCGCTCCCGATCAGCTTTACTTTTCAACCGAGCTTTATTAAGGAATGCGTCAATTACCTCATCTGATGGCCCCAGAATTTTTGATTCAGGATCTGCCCCCAGCGCTCCAGTACAAGGAGTTTCTTCATCGTTCATGAACGAATGGGAAATTACATGACAGCTCGCCACGCATTCTTCAGATTCATCTGACGAACTTTCTCCCTCAGCTTCCTGTTGAAAAACGTGATTGAGGAACTCTTGGAGCGTAATGGGAGTCCGTGCCTTTTGGTTGTATTCATCCAGCGCGTCAATTTGCTTTTGTAAGTCCGTGCGTTTGCCGCCAGGCTTCACGGGCTTCTTAGATTTCTTCTTCTTCTTTTTCGAAGATTTTGACGGCTGGCTACAAGTGCTTGAACCGCTACTATCGGTCTTTGGAGTTGGACGTGGCTTCAACATCCCTTCAATGACATGCGGTTCCAACGGGTTCTTCCACTTGATCGCTGGACATGTCTGAAGATCGTTTAGTATCCTCTTTGTCTTAGCTGATAATACAACCTCCCAAGGAGCTTCATCAATGATGGAGCATGTTGCCCCCGGCGTATTCGTCCCCTTAGAGGTGTGGGGCTGCGGGGGATTCACCTTCCATTTGTCAGATAATGCGAACTTGCCCTGTCGGTACTGGTTTTCAAGCCAATTCTTGAAAACGTAGCAATCTTCGATCGGATGGCCCAGTACTCGATGATAAGGACAGCAGTTAGGCTCGTTGACGTCACTTGGTTGCAACGGACGTTTTGGATCCGGCAGATTTATGAGTCTGTTGCGCAACGCCAGCTCGAATAACCTCCTCGTTTTATCGCGGGGAAAGGAATAAGGACGTCACATCCTATCCTCAAGGGGTACGTACGGGCGCATATTATTTTGACGAGCAACCGGCTTCGAGTCGCTCGGTTGTTGTTGAGCATTAGCGACGACGATCGCTTTTCCCTTCCCTTTGTCATTTCGGGAGTCCGGCCTTGGGAGAGGGGGTTTATGGCCCATTTGATCCATTTGCGCTAGCTTATCAATCAAGGCCTGGAAGGTAGTCGGCTTGAAAAACATCATAAATTGTGAGATGGTTGCTTGCGGATCAAGGGTTCCCACAAACATACCCACCGCGGGAGCTTCTTCAATGCGCTGCTCACACTTCGACCATAAGTTACGCCATCGTATAGCGTACTGAACCCACGTCTCGCCGGGTTTTACCCTGGCGTTAATCAGTGCTGTCATCGGGGTACGTTCACTGGCGCTTGCAAAACGCTAAGTAAATAACAGGTCCAACTCCGCGAAGGTTTTAATAGAGTCGTTCGGGAGCTCAGAGTACCATTCGAACGCTGTATCTGATAAGCTTCCAACAAACTGGCGAAGCAACAGCTTGTCATCACCGCCGGTGTTGCCGCAGAGTGCCCTGAACTGGGCAACATGCTGATGAGGATTGCCCGTCCCTTTGTAGACATAGAACTTGGGAATTGTGTAACCGGGTGGGTACTTAATTTGATCGTACCAACTTGGATATGGCCGCCCCGTTTTTACGACCTGACCGGCCGCTTCGGTCGCATGATGAACCCGTATTTGTTGAGCTATGTACTCATCCAAATCAGCTTTAGAGATTGTATCTTCTTTAGCCGTGGACAGAGCTGGTGGAGGATTCGACGTCTCTCCCCTATCGTCTTCAAGGATGATCGGGAGATCTTCAGCAGGTGGATCTTGTTGAATCATCATACCCACCATATCCTGGAACAGGAGGGCCATTTTCTTTATGTTGGCTGCCTGCTCCGCAGCTTCTTTATCCTTCTTCTCCAGTACGCGACGAAGGAATTCAGCGTCCGTTTCTTGTTCTTGACGCTCGTCCGAGGACGTTTCAGGGGTTTCTTTTGGCCCTGTAAGTGCGGCCATAGCGTTCATCATTTCTTGGAGCTTTTGTTGCTGCTTCTGAGCCTTGGTCACTGACCTCGTGTGCGGTCTATATATGCGGCTATCCTCCTTTCCCGATGCCACATAAACTGTATGAACTATCATGCCCCCGGACTTAGGGCGTTTAGGCTCGCCACCTTTGGCATTTGCCGCGGGCGCGGGGGTTTTCTCCGGTCTTCTTCTTTTGTGGGCCGTTGAAGTTGAAGGGGCTGTTGTAGTGGGCACCCTAGCGATTGTTGTCCCCTGCTGTTTAATAGGACGGTCTTTTTCTTTTTGCACCTTCATCTTCTTTCGTTGACGGGAGTGATCCGTGTCGATCACGGAGTCTTGAACCCTCCTCCAAACTTTATAAATTCTTGAGGACAGCCGTTGAGGGGGTTGTTCTTGCTTTGTTTCTGGGGTTCTCTCCGCAGGCGGAGGAGATCTTTTCAGTGTAGCGGTTGGAGAATTCTTACGTACCCTTCTCAGTAGTTCAAAGCTGTTCCTAGTTGGAACAGCAGCGTTGACTTCTACCACTGGAGCCGGTGGAGTTAGCCCTGAGGGAGAGTTGCCCCCTGCCTTCCTCACTCGTTGCCAATGGCGACGTCGAGCATGACGAGCCGTTGGGACTGGCTCGGAGATTGAGACATCTTCTTTTTTCCCCCTGTCTGAATGAGGCGCCGCCGGTGTTAACCTCTTAAAGACTGAGGTTGTCTTTTGAGGGGTGATATTCAACCTGTCGAAGACAGATCCTCGAGTAGGGGGAGGAGCAGGAATCGTCAGCCTTGAAAGACTGACTCTTTGACATGGGAAGCCGCCTTGACGACTTCTGGAGCAACAGTTATCGCCTTCCTCGGGACAGCTAATTTAGAGTTCTGATTTAGCCTGGTGAAAACAGAGGCTGTCGGTTTGACAGTGAGCGACTTGCTGACAGGGGTCGTCGTAGCAGTGAGCCGGTCAAAGACCGGCTTTTTGTTCACTTCCGGTGCAGGTATTGGCATAGGGAAGCTTGTAGGTGGGATCATGGTCCCGAAGAACAGACCAGTGGTGGCTTGGGTCGCCTGGTCTACCGGCAGAGTGAGGAAGGAAGCCGCTTGGGGCCCATATGCTACACCTCCGGGGGAGGTGGAGCGTCCATTGCAGTGGCACTTCGAGCAGTTGGTACAGTTAGAGGCCATTGAATCTTGAGTTCCGCGCCAGGCAAAAGACCAAATCTTAGTAACTTGAAATTCGAAGGCAACCATTTAACAAACCGCGATTGGTTCGCGAGGACGACACACGAAGTGTGGAGTGGAAAGAGGAAAAGGTCCCACCGGGCGTACCAGAATCTGTTCCCCTCCGAAGGTCGGCGCACAGAACCGCGATGGGTCTTGACGCTGAGATTCCGGGGCAGATGCTATTTGGTTTTATCCGTCCACCTCTCCGAAGATGCCAAGTTGATTTATGGCACCGTATATCGGAGGTTTAGACGGATGCGGCCGATGTAGCAGACTTTGTCAGATTCCCCCTCGCTTGAGGGGTTTTTTGATTGTGGGGATGCTCTTCCCTGCAGGCGCAAGCCCCTGCAGTTAATTACGCTACTGCGTCGCGGTAACAACTTTCTCTTTCTCCAGAATTTCACTTCGTGTCGTGTGTGTTTGTTTTGTTTGTGGTTGCCCGTGGATTGTATACGGAGACTGAATAATGCCGTCGCCCGTAGGACGTGGATTAGTCCAAATCCGTATTTACTTAGATTTGGGTTTAGTGTTTTTAGTTTAAGGATGCATTAGTCGCGTTGCGGCTAAGATCAACTTAAACGTTCGTTAAGGATACGATAGTCCTGTTTGAGACTAAGATCAACTTAACGTGATAATCCTTTTAATATCTGGCCATCGGGACTCGTCACCTCTCTAACGTCGTTGAAGAATTACAACGGCAGATGTCAGAGGAGTTCAGAGATGTACCCTTGAACCAAGGTTGATTTGAAGTTTTATAGTCTGTTTGAATGTTTAAGGATACGTTAGCCGTGTTTGGGGGCTAAGATCAACTTAAACGGGATCGTTTAGATCCGGCAAAAGAGCATTTGGAGGCTCTATTGTTCCAGTTTAGGGACGTAGTGGTCCATAGGTAGTTTAAGGACGTTGCAGTCCATGCTCCAGTTTAGGGACGTGGTGGTCCATATTCCAGTTTAGGGACATGGTGGTCCATGTTTCAGTTTAGGGACGTGGTGGTCCGACATTAGTTTAAGGATGTTCCGGTCCAACATTAGTTTAAGGACGTTTCGGTCCACGAGTTTAAGGACCCCGCAGTCCGTATTCATGTGTGGTTGTTGGGACCCGTCGCCTCTCTGATGTCGTTGAAGGATTACAACGAGAGGTGTCAGAGGAGCTCGGAGATGTACCCTCGAACCGGATATAAATTGATTTAAGGGAGCAATATCGCTCAGTCAATTTAATTTGAGGACTTACGGCCATGATTGGGCTAAGTTCAAAGTATTCAACACCTTTTATTTGTTTTTGGTCTGTTAGACCTGTGTTAGGGCTTGGCCCATTTTTAAATAATGCATTGCATTATTTTCTATTTTTTTTGTTTGGGCTCTGCCCATAAAAGATGCAGAGCATCAATTTATTTTGGGCTCTGCAAGGCATCTGCATAGCATTTTTATTATTTTGTTTGGGCTTTGCCCACTTATAAATGATGCAGAGCATCAATTTAATTAGGCCTATTTGGTCTTTTAATTGGGCCTGGCCCTTCAGTAAAAGAAATGCATTGCATTTGTCAGGCGCTTTGCGCCAATCACTGAGCGCAAGCGCTTGTGGTGAGGACACGTGTCATGCTCTGGTGAGCGCAAGCGCAACAGCGCAGTACGCTGCGCTAGTGCGCTGCGCTGTTGCGCTGCTGACACGTGGCGCGCTCTGGTGAGTTGAGCCAATTCCACAGAGCAAAGCTCTATTTCAAGAGCGCGTAGCGCAAGTTGTTCTATAGCTGACACGTGGCGCTCTCTCAAGAGCGCAACAGCGCAGTTTGGAAGTGCAAAGCACTAAGAATCTTTTAGATTCAAGAACAGAAGTGCAAAGCACTATTTAATTTCTTGATCTAATTTGGATCAAAGAAAAATAAGTTTTTTCTTTTTGTTTCAAGAACCAGAGGTTCATAAAAGTGCAAAGTACTATTTTTTATTTTGTTGTTTTCTTGTTTTTAAAGAACCAGTGGTTCATAAGAAGTGCAAAGCACTGTTTATTATGTGAAGAACATTGATCTGGTTTTTAGATCAATGATTTATTAAAAGAGATTTCTTCTCTCTCGTGAAGGTTTTTACCTTTTTCTTTGAAATTTTCTCAGAATTCTCTCTCTGTTTGAAGCTCTTGACTTTTTTCAAGAAAATGTTGATGCCTTTGAATTGAGGTCTGGAGTCTCTTTTATAGTGCCCATAAATTAGTTAATTTTGTTGAAGAGATCTTTTTTTGAGTGATTTGGGGAATTTTCCCCACCGTTGGATCTTTAATCCAAGGGCTTCTGTTTTACAGAAGAAAATCTTCTTGTTTTAACGAGAACAAAAAGATTTCTTTAAAATCTTAATTCTGTTTGGCGCAAATGCCCCAGCGCATGACACCTGTCGCGCAGCGCACAGCGCAGCGCAACTGCGCTAGCGCATCTGCGCTGACACGTGTCGCGCAGCGTAAAGCGCAGCGCAACTGCGCTAGCGCATCTGCGCTGACACGTGTCACGCAGCGCAGTGCTTGCGCAACTGAAGCGTTGCTTCCTTTAATTTTGCTTAAAATAGAGGTTTGCTCTGATTGGGCGCGCCTTCTTGGGCGCTGCGCTGACGTATCAGCGCCTGACATGTGGCGCGTTGCGCCCGAGATTTGAAGCGTTGCTTCAAAATTTTGAATTTTGAATTTCAACAGAGCTCTCTGATTGGGCGAAACAAGCGCCCCTTGGAGGCTATCCTGGCATCGCCAGAGTCCTCTGGCCGCCTAGAGAAATGGAGATGGGAGCTGTCTCAATTCGACATAAGGTATCGCCCGAGGCAAGCCATCAAGGCGCAAGCCCTGGTTGATTTCGTTGTCGAATGTACCATCCCCAGTAGGAAGCTGGATCCCGCGCCGCCCCTCGCAGCCCAGCATCCCGATCAGGAAGGCCGTAGCTCTGCCCCGGAGTAGATCATCTATGTCGACGGGTCCTCCACCGAGGATGGCTGCGTGTCGGCCTCATCATCCGAGGCCCGAATGAAGCCAAGATAGAGTATTCATTGAGGCTCGGTTTCAAAGTATCAAACAACGCGGCGGAGTACGAGGCCCTCCTAGCCGGCCTACGCATGGCCGTCGGGCTGGGACTGAAGGTTGTCCGGGTCCGCAGCGACTCGGCCCTAGTCGTCGGCCAGGTGACCGGCCGCTTCGAGGCAAGGGAGCCCCTAATGATGAAATACCTAGACGAGGTGAGAAAGCTCCGAAGAAACTTCGACGAAGTCCAGGTGGAACAAATACCCAGACAGATGAATGCTCAAGCAGATGCCTTGAGCAAGTTGGCTTCATCATACTCGGCCAGCAACAGACGCTCGATACTCTTCGAAACCTTGGCCTGACCCAGCGTTGAAGACGGGGCAGCGACGCTCCAAGTGTACGCGACACAGGAGAATGACCCAGATTGGAGGAAGCCCCTCGTGGAATTCCTGAAAGACGGTACACTCTCGGAAGACAGGGCAACCGCCCGCCGCCTCCGGGCTAGAGCCACCCACTTCGTCTGGAGCAACGGGAACCTCTACAAGAAGGCCTTCACTCAGCCCCTGCTCCGGTGCATCGACCCCCACGAGGCCGACTACGTCCTGCGGGAAATCCATGAAAGGGTGGGCGGCGCACACCAGGTGGCTCGAACCCTGACCCAAAAGGCACTACTTCAGGGGTATTATTGGCCCACCATGCACGAAGACGCACTGAAGCTGGTCAGGAGGTGTAAGAGCTGCCAACTCCACGACAGTATCCCCTGCCTCCCGGCTACTGAGCTAACGGCCCTGGCGTCCCCGTGGCCGTTCGCCCAATGGGGATTGGATATGATCGGCCAGTTTTCCACGGGGACTGGCGGACATAAGTACTTCCTCGTTGCGGTGGACTATTTCACCAAATGGATCGAGGCCATTCCCATCAGGAAACCGGATGTTGCCACAACCATCAAGTTCCTCCAAAACAACCTGATTCACCGGTTCGGAATCCCAAGGTACATCATCACCGACCATGGGACGAACTTCGAGAACGAGAAAGTAAGGGACTTCTGCAAAGAATACCACATCCTCATGAAGTTTGCCGCGGTCGCGCACCCCCAGTGTAACGGGCAGGCCGAGGTCGCTAACCGGGACGTCCTCAGGGGCCTCCGAACCCGCCTGGAAGGGAGGCAGGGCAGTTGGGTCGAGGAACTACCCCGGGTATTATGGGCCCTGCGCACGTCAAAAAAGACTCCTACCGGGGAGACCCCTTTCAGCCTCTGCTACGGGACCGAAGCAATGGTCCCAGCAGAGATCGGGCTCCCCAGCCACCGAGTCGAGCACTTTGACGATGAAGCGAACACCATAGCACTACGAACCAATCTCGACGTATTGTTGGAGAAAAGGGATCAGGCCCAGATCAAAGCAGCCGCCTACCAACAGCAAACGACCCGGTACTATAACGCTCGGGTAAAGCATCGATCCTTCAAGGCCGGGGACCTAGTCCTGCGGTGGAACGAGTTCATCGACCAAGGCATGCTTCACAAGTTCTCCCCAAAGTGGGAGGGTCCCTTCTTCGTCTACGAAGCGCTCCCCGGCGGAGCCTACCGCCTACAAGACGGGGACGGACGGAAGCTACCTCGGCCTTACAACGCGGAGAAGCTCAAGCTATACCTATGAGGTCAAAACTAGCAAAACGCCTTGCCCCGGCCACCGCTCAGAATCTCCCTTTTGAATGATGATGTATAGCGTTATCTGAAATTCCTACCCATGTGAATAAAGAAACTTTCGAACCTTCTTTCCCGGTAGGGTTCCCCCTGAACAACGAGAAGGGCCCCCCCAGAGATGGTCAAGACCGAGGTTCCCTCGCTCGGCTGTCTCCAGCGGGCAACTCCCATGCCACCATGCCAGGAACCAAAGCCCTCTCAGAGGCAGCCGAGCCCGAGGTTCCCTCGCTCGGCTATCCCCCGCAGGCAGCTTCCCTGCCATAACGCCGGGGATCGGAAAGCCCTCCCAGAGGCAGTCGAGGCCAGAGGTTCCCTCGCTCGGCTATCCCCCACGGGCAGCTCCCCTTCCACAACGCCGGGGATCGAAAAGCCCTCCCAGAGGCAGTCGAGGCCGGAGGTCCCCTCGCTCGGCTATCCCCCGCAGGCAGCTCCCCTGCCACAACGCCGGGGATCAAAAAGCCCTCTTAGAGGCAGTCGAGGCCAGAGGTTCCCTCACTCGGCTATCTTTCAGGACAAAAGCCCTCGCCAAGAGGCACCGGGCTGTAACCTTGCCCGGCCAAGGGTCCTTGGTGGCTTCCTACAGCCTTATATCTTTCCTCGCGCCAAGGGCCAAAGTCCTCCCAGAGGCAGTCGGGTCTTCGCCCGGCTATCCCCGGCTGGTAGCTTTCTACCACAACCGGCAGGGATCAAAGTCCTCGCCAAGAGGCACTGGAAGTAACCCTGCTCGGTCCCCGTCCTGGAAGATCTGAAAGCCCTCCCAGAGGCGGTCGAGCCCGAGGTTCCCTCGCTCGGCTATCCCCGGCAGGAAGCTTTCCTGCCACACGCTGAGGATTAAAATTCCTCCCCGAAGCGGTCAGGTCCTTACCTGACCGTCGATAGCTGATAGCTTCCTACCACCGTCCCGAAGGATCGAGAGCCCCCGCAAGGAGCAACCGAGCAGCTACCCTGCTCGGCCGAACCAGGCAGCTACCCTGTGGCCGTGCTCAAGGGTCTGAGACACCCGGAAGAACGGCTGGATCGTCCGAACCTGAACGGTCTCCCGTCGACCTGGCGGGTGCACGGGGATACCTCCACGGCAGTGCTTGGCGCCCACATCGGCTGGCAGACTCGGCAGGAGGTCACTGGGCATATGGCCAAACTTACACGGAAACACAACGATACAAACAAGGGCATCCTATGGACGCCCTTCACAAAAAAAGAGAGAGAAGAAAAAGGGGGGACACAAACCGACGAGTTAAGGGTTCTTTTTTTATTGCCAAAATCAAGATCTTTACAAAGGGTACTCTAGGCCCCCGGCCCTACATACTGCCCGGAGGCTTACTTCGGCCACTTCAACGTCGGCGCCACGGCCCAAGGCCCTACCACCAAAGACTTTGCCACCAAGGGCGCGCCGGGCCTCCCCCGTCATCTCTCGCCGGAGACCTCGTCACCGGAAGCGGGACCCGAGCGCGGAGTTCACCAGCGCCAAACTCGGGAAGCTGTTCTTTCACGGCGTCCAAAGCCTTATTCCACGCAACAGCCGAATACTCCCCGAGCTCGGTGTAAAACTGCTCCAACGCCTTGTACTCGTCCACAGCTTTCTTAGCCCGAGCCTCGGCAACCTGAGCCCTCAGCAGCGCTGACTCAGCATCCCCGCTGCTTGCGTCCCTCTCCTTCTCCAGTGCCGCAAAGCGTCCGGCCAGGTCCGCCAGCTTCCTATCAGCGACCCGGAATGACGCGTTCAGACGACGAAGGGCACCCCGAGTCGCTGAGTTAGCGAGCTCCGCGGCCTCCGCCCGGCCTGCCACGACGTTAGCTTTGTCCCTCTCCCGGCGCAGGTCACGTTGCAAGATCTCGACCTCAGAAGGAAACGCCTCCACTGGCCTCGGGGCGTGGAACGCTCCCTCGGCCTCCATACGAACGGCGAGGGCGCGGTGCTGAAGAACCTGACAGAAAGCCAGTGAGAAACCAAGGAGAGGCATACCAAGGCGAATGCGCGTGGAAGGATTCATACCTGAACCGCCCCTTGGACCATAGCCTCCAACTGATCCCTTAAGGAGCCACACGGGAGCCTTCCCCCAGCCGATTCCTCCATCTCGGCGAGCAAACCAGTAGCAACGGAAAGCCCAGATGGTACAGTGAAGACGGAGCCCCCTTCCCGCACCGGAATCCCTCCGGGGGCCTTCGACGGCGGCGCGCGAGAAACCGTCCTTTTCCTCTTAAAAAGAGGCCGGCCCTCGCCCGTCCTCCCATCACCAGTCTGGAACTCGGGTGACGGCCGACGACTCCGGCCGCCGCCAGAAGAGCTCCCAGGTGCCGCCGACGAGATGGACGGCCCAGCCGTCGTTGAAGAATCAGGTGGAGGGCGCAAGTTGGCCGGGGGCTCGGCCATGCCACTGGCCTCCCCCCGGCACGAACTTCCCGAAAAATAGGAACGAACCATGTCTCGCGAGGGGAGAAGAACGTCGGGCGATAGCGACTCAAGGAAGGAAGGAGATGAAAGGGGCCCTGGGGTGGGCCCCGTTTGTATTTATTACCGCATACGGCCTCATCCAACGGCGCCCATCGCCTCCCGCCGAAACGGCCCCTTGCACCCAGTGGCTCCGATCGCTCCATGTGGCAACCCAGTGATTGACCGCACCCCGTCAGACGCCGCAGACCTGCGCACGTCACATCCGCCAGTTGGCGCTCGACACGTAGACCGTCATCTCGATTGCAGAGTGCACAAACCGGCGCACCCTACTTAAATGCAAAGATCACGCCTCGATTCGCTGGCGAGAAAGACAACCGATGACCCGAGGACTCGTCCCGACGAGTCCAGACAAAGGATCTCGCCCCGAGAGGCCTGGCAGTCCACTCCTGACCCGACCACGATCTGGTCGGAACAAGAGTGGGGGGCTAATGATGATACTCGATATTGACGACCTCCAAGATCGGGACACATGGCAGATGACGTGTCCCAAGGCTCAGAAGAAAGGGCCCACAAGGGCCGACCAGGCCACCCGGTGCTCGACCTACGAGCACAAACTGGCCCACCTCAGGGCCCTCTGCGAATGTGCCTCCTCAGCCACTCAGCTCACCCCGAGCCGCCGCAAGACCAAGATGCCTTGGCCCTCCCGCTCTTTCCCGAGCTCGCCTACCGAGGCCATCTTCCTCGGTCCCTCCGACCGACCAGCTCCACCGTTCACAGGCGTAACCGCCGCTCCGCGAATCTCGCCATGCGCAGATTCTCCACCAGCAACATCCCACGTTCCACGCCATTACGATTCCCATTAACGGGCGATCCGCTTATCACGCGGGCGTGATGTCGGGAACGTAACTGCCGGCGAGATTCTCGCGCCTACCACTGCGTGCTGCCGCCACTATATAAAGCCTCATCACAGAGGGGTCAAGTAAGCCATTCTTTACACTTACGCCATTACTCTGCTCGGATATTGTCACTGACTTGAGCGTCGGAGGGTCCTCGGTGGTACCCAACCACCCCGGGACTTTTTTACAGGTACACGGCGGCAGCCTTCTCATCCCATTTTGTCCTCTTACTACCCATTGAGACCCACACGCATCAAAGGACAATCAACCCAGTTCATCTTGAGATCAAAGGAAGACAACATCTGATGGAGGCCCAAAAAGGAGCTCCATCACTTTGTGTGCAACTTTACGAACATCTTTATTCATCTGATGCGGTCGAAACCCTTTCTAGATATTAGATTAGTTGCGATGAATCCCGATACTTTTGTGTCACTATTCATCTTCTAAAAGTCTACTAAATCGTCAGTGTGCGCGTGTGTAGTCAAGCCCCAGAATGACTTTATGTAGTGATCGGCATTCCTAACCGTATCAAAGCCGCCACCATCACTAGCAAAGTCCATTAGATCTATATCCGAGAAAGAACCGTATCGTCAACCATCGAGATCTATCAGTAACATCGCGGTCAACTCGTCAATAACTCATCGTCACGGCCACTATTGCTCACCGTCGCTATCATCAACCCCTTATGAAAATAATGTTTCAATTGTTTAGATCTGCAGATTTCAAATACAATTGAAGGCTTCAACAACTTCTTGAGTCAAGCATAAAATGGGCCTACGCACACTCCCTAGTTTTTTGCATATGTGATGCACATGAGAGCTGAATATTTTAATATCAATTATTTAGAGTTTTTTGTTCAAAAAAGAAAAATAAGAAAATGCTTTAGATATTTTTATGGGGCACGGTACAATGTTATTTCCATTGATTCATCAAATCTCTTTGATCTATATTGTTTCAATAAGGTGCAACAATTTTTTTTCTTATAATGAGGCGGCATTCTTCTTGATCTTCTTCTTTTGATATTTTGAGAAAGCTAAACCCCTGTATCTATTCAAAATTGAATTACATATTCTAAATTTGACCAGTTCGCATTAAATTAGTAGGGTTATTTGAAGATAGACACATTTTTTTAACGAAATATATTTACCATTCTTGTTAGACTATATTAAAGAAAAAAATAGATAATTTTGTACTGCTACGAAGTGTAAGCAACTTTACAATCCAACCTGAGAAAAGGGAAACAAAAAATGAGCTTGAGAAAAGGGAAACAAAATTAGAAGCAGGCTGGAGCAATTCCCATAAATCAGGCCAAGAGGGAAAAAGTTAAAAGTAATGCGGTGAGCGTGGATCGAACACGCGACCTTCAGATCTTCAGTCTGACGCTCTCCCAACTGAGCTATCCCCGCTCTTATTGAAAATAAATATCTTATTTCCTAATTATTGAACATAGACATCTTACTTCCTAGTGAAAGATCAATGAAAAGCTAGCTGTCTTGTTATTTGGTTGATATATCAGGATATTTATCAGCTACATATTTTAAGGGATGTATCATCTGATATTTTCACTTTTCTGGATAATTCTGAACTAGGTTTATTTAAATCAATTTTCCGAAAAATATAATATTTGGATTTTGCTGGATTGTTCAGTCGTTTTACACACCCCACGTGTAATCCAATAGTCCTTCAGCTTCAAGAAAAGCTTTATATTATTTAATAATATGGACTATAAATATTGGATCTTTCTTGTGTTGATTGCATCGCCTAAAGTTTCTCGTAATAATTTGCATCATTTGCTTGCTTGATTTCTTTTTCCTTTTTATTTCCGCTTACGTACATGTCTTTCAACACTTCTATTCCGGTCTTGTTTCAGAGAGACAATCATATAACAACATACATAACTAAAACAAACAAAAGTGATCCAGAGCATTTTGGATTTTGTGATCCAAGCTAATTTTTTTTTTTGTATATTCGATATGTGATGTAAGATTAGGATCTCAAAATAGCATGGATCGGAACGGCAGCATCCCCAATCCGGGCTTTTTTTAGGCTTAGGCTTGCGTCTTCTCGACGATATTCTCATCCCATAATCTATAACAATTCTCTAGTATACCATTGTTGGGTAATTGGGATGCACGTCAGTTTTTCAGCAAATATTTAGCACAAATACATGTATCTTGCTTGATATCGAGCTACAAGACTCTTGCAGGCAATAAATAAGAGAACATAATGTTCTCCCCCCTTTTTTGTTTGAATAATAGACCGTCTTCTTATATAAGCAGGGTTTGAATACTATAAATATTCTTCTAAAGCATAGGTAAAAACTTCTATTTAAGACCTTGTATGGTACAATCCACTTGCAAGTTTTTTGGTCTTGTGCAAGAGAAGCTCATCCAAGGGTTTTTGCAAGTGGCTTGTACCATACAAGCCTTTTCATAGAAGTTTTTTCCGTATAGGAAAAACAGAAAAGGTTTTGCAGTAAATGTTGTAAGTGGAGACTTGTTAATAAAGTCTATCAACTTTTACTATATTAAATGCAGGGCATTAATTAGAAATGGTAATAAGTTTCAGGGCACCCATATTGCTACGGCAAAAAAGGAAAAAACTACTCTAGAAAGGCTTGTATGGTGCAAGCCTCTCTAGAGCGATTGGATGGGCTCTCCTTGCAAGTGGAGGGAGCCCATCCAATGGCTATATAAGGGTTTGCACCTATGCAAGCCCTTGCATAGTAGTTTTTTCCGGCAAAAATGGCTATATCATAACATAATAAATGATGTTAATCCCTTAGTTCTTTATTTAGCTCTCTTCTTTTTTAGTATAGGCAGCACCATCTTTCTCTCTCTTTCTCTACTTTTCTCTCTTTTGCTCCACAAAGCTAAATACAATAGATAATTCAAAATCAACCAAGGTTAAATTTCCTGACCTAGAATAAAATTCAAAAAATTATCAAGAAAAATTGCTCAACATGTTTAAAGATCACTCTTTTAACAAATATATTTTAATCAACACCGAATCATCATTATCACATCATCAAGAATTCAAGATATGATCAAACTAATATACAACCAACCATTCAAGATCTAATAACATAAATATCTTGACCTAAAAAAACCCCAAAAAGTAAGAGGAAAATTCACGAAGATCAAACAAAAATAACTTTTTTGCAAGTCAACGGCAAAACCAAGAAATATATGCAAACGGTGTTCCTCTTCAAGGCCTCATCATCCGCCCTCAACGTGCGGATCTCCATCATGATCTTATTTAGTAGGTTGTGGCTATAGTCATTTTGGTTGTGGCAACATAGGTCATCTTAAATTTCACTTCTCCAAGGTTGTTGGAGCAACTTTGACCCCAGGAGGCCTATTTCATCTGTTGTAAAAATTTCAAAAGCCTCAAAACAAGTTTTACAGTTGACAAAAACCCCTGGCCCGAAGTGCTGGTCAAAAAAAACCCTGAAATGTTTTCAGTTGTCAAAAAAACCCTTTTCTTATGGTATCTATATAATTGACTGATATATCTAATTATTTTGTGACGTCTATGCAGTTGCATGTGATATCTATGACCTATTTATATATAGCAGGCAGCTATACAGATATTGCATGAAAAAATTTCAGGGTTTTTTTTACGACCGCTTTTAGGCCATGGATTTCTTGTCGGTGGGAAAATCTACTTGGGTTTTTTGACAATTTACCCTAAATTTTACCACATTGAAAATATGTTCATGGTAATTATATAATTCATAGTTTACCACTTTGAAAAATATGTTGATGGTAATTAATTATATACCCGTGTGAGAAATCGAAATATGAGAAATCGAAATATACCCTTGGGTGTACAAGTTCCCATAGCCCACATGCCCCACCTTCATCCAAAAAATCAATCAATCAATCAATCAATCAACAAGTTCGCAATGTATCTTCAACCAGATGTGGATTCCGATTAGGGGATGTTTGGTTGCAGGATTTGTGAATTTGGATTCCAAGATCCTAGTTTTGAAATTTTAGGGATTGTGGAATTTGGTGTTTGGTTGGTATGAAATCCTAGTTTTGGATTAGTAAATCCTTGGAATCCTTGTTTGGTTGTAGGATTGTAATGATGGATTCTAAAAGAAGGATTTATAGGTAACTTTAAGAGGGTGAGTGTATGTTTTCTTACCGATACAGAAGCGACTGGCCTCGTGATCGTGCAAGAAATCCCCCGTCGCAGAGCCGACTAGCCTCAAAGATCGTCCAAGTCACCACCGTCGTCGACCCGACCACCAAACGAGGTTGCAGAGCTCGTCGATCTGACACCGACCACAAACCCCCAAATCGACCTCGTCGAGCTCACACCGCGATGAACTCATGACCGAACCCTAACTTGAGCGTGATCGAGCTCACAGCCGCGTCGTCGTCGAACCTCCGAACCCCAAATCGACCTCCGAACCCCAACTCGAGCGCAACCCACTCACCGTCGAACCTCAAATCGAGCTCGATTTTTACTGCAGAATAGGGAAGGTTTGCTTGCAAGGCTTCGAAGTAGGCTTCGTCGATCTATGGTAGCCCTCGGCGAGATCGCGACGACGATTTTGGGAAGGAAATCATCGCAGATTTGGAAGAGAGAAAGAAGAGAGAGAACGAGAGGAGAGAGAAGGAGAGGACGCGAGTGAGGAGAACTGCGAAGGAATTGTTTATTGTGGAAATTGCTACGTGGCGTTGGATTTCTCAGAAATCCTCATTTTTCTTTTAAACTCTGGGATCCTGTTTCTTGCTGAGGTGGTTAAGAATCCAAGCAAATCCAAAGGGCCCAACCAAACAAAGAATTTATGAATCCTTAGGATTTGTGAATCCAAAACCCACAATCCTTCACAAATCCTGCAACCAAACAGCCCCTTAGGGCGATAGGATAAAAAAATGTTTGTTTGGCTGGAATGCAGTTATGGCTGCATGTTTTATATAGAAAATATATGTCGTGATGTCTTCAAATACAAGCAACCAAACAGATTCATAGTTTTGCTTTGAAAAATGAAAACAAAAAAATTGAGTCATACCCATGGTGCCAGAAGCATCACTACGGAGGGATATTTTCTCGATCGTAGGAGCATGGCTGGCCTTATCAACCCCTCGTATTCCGTATTTTGGAAAGCGGGACGTGACAGTAGGCGTTCGGACGAGCTTGCTTGTCGATCTTCCTTTTGTTCAATACCTGAGTAGCCGTTACGTATAGCTAATTCCACGGGCATACTTATGGTTTTGGATTGGATCCAGTAACTCACTGCCAGCATATTGTCGAGTTTTTAGAGTCCAACATAGAGGTTTTTCCGGCTCTAGCGATATGATATAGATGTGCGCATTAGATGCGTACCGGGATTCGATTAAAACTAGTATATCAAATACACTGACGATAATCTGACATTTGGAAATACTGGCCGGTCTTTTGGAAAGATAGATATCAAATTAAATGCTGATTTAATATATTAATACATGTATTGGATATATGTATTTACAATTATTTAGTCACTATTTATTTATGTTTCATTCATGTATTTTTAATATATATATATATATATATATATATATATATATATATATATATATATGATTTTCCTTTTTCCTTTTTTTCTCTTTTAGTTATCTTGTGCCTTTGGAGTAGCACATGCTTTTCCACTCTTATTTAGTAGACAAATGGAAGGGAGAGAAGAGGGTGGACATTTGGAGATGAGATGGAAATCCTTTGAATGAGATTTGTTCTAGTTACGATAAATATTATCTATCGTTTTAGAAATGGTTAAGGATTTTTTTTTCTATCATATTCACTCTTATTCTCCAAAAATAGAAAGAGAATTCAAAAAGAAAGAAATTAGTGAGACAATAGAGTGACACACTACATCCCTAATACTCCATTCCTAATAAGTTTGGATGGTTAGTTTCTTCACAAATTGCTTGGAGCATGAAGTGGAAATGGAGCTAGAGAAGAGTTTCCTTAAGTGGATCCATCTATGACAAATGGAGGTCTTCACCAAATTTTTTCTCTCATTCTAGGAGCCTAACTAGAATTCAATACAAATTGGAGCATATGAAGATGCTACAAAAGTTGTATTTGTTAACTCTTGTGTTTGTGCTCTATAGGTTTTCTAGTTTAGGCATCTGGAAAAGATTCTTGGTAGAGGATGTTAGTGTTTGCTTTCATAAAATTATTGTTATCCGTGTTTTTCGCTTATGTTGCGCCTTAGCATCTCTACACTAGTATTAGAGCCCATCCATATGCCTAAACTAGCTCGTTATGATGCTTAAAACTCACCGTTTTCGTTGCGCAAAAATTGCCGACAAAAACAGGCCAAAATCCAAGTTTTAGTTGTTTTCGATGGCCCCGGGCTCACGGTTTGAACCGAGAACCCACGATATCCATCGTGGGTACGTAGGGAAGACCTTGAGGGGACCGAAGGAAGGGACCATCGCCCCAAGACCACCTCGAGGTAGTCTTGGGGGATGGTGAACCCGAGACTACCCTAATGGGCGGTCTCGTGTTCTGTGCTGCCCCCAAGACCACTTCAGGTGGTCTCGGGGGCATTGAACCCCCTAGGCCTCCCCAGGTGTCTCTTTGTTTATCCCGGGTGCCTCCTCATACTCTTGGGCGAGTTTCGAGTCGTTACAGTCTCTTGGTTTGGACTAAAACTTGGAATTTTTGTGATTTAGTTCACTTGATTTTCGGCACTTGAAAATTTGAAGTGTTTAACTAATTGTGTGTGGGATTTTTTAAGGTTGTAATTTGTTGTGTGCTTGTTCTATGATGGTTGCAAGTATCATAGCGTGGCAAAACGTCTTCTAATTGCTATAGGTATTAATTAGATGAGATTACAAACTTGATACTTGCAATAATATTCTGTGATGTTCTGAGATGATATCTGTGTTATAGTTAAGTTGGATTATCGTGATGGATAGCCCGGTGTATGATATTATATGTTCTGTGATGATTTTATGTATATTTATTATTGCGGGGCGAGCGTCCGACTTGTGGACTGCCATCACTACGGGTTGTATATTCTTTTATTGGGATGCATCCGCTTGAGGTTGTAATCACCATTGTATATTCAAGTTTATCATTACAAGTACTGGGATTAACCCACGGAGAAGAGCCCGGATAGCCAGGTTCTAGAGGCAGTAGGTGATCATCTCATGGCGTTGAGATCGGGCCACCTCACTCTAGAATTGGCGGGCTATTCGTCACGCTTATAGGGGTTATAGGATAGACCCGTGTAGGGATGCTCAAGTTACCGGGTTCAAGAAGTGCTGGGTGGCCCACTCACTTTGATGAGTGGGGTTGTCTCACTTCTTGGATTGGCGGGCAGCTTGCTGTGCTCGTAGAGGTCTTGGGACTGATACTACGGGCTATCTTCACGACCAGAGAACGTTGCGGGTTTATTTGGGGCTCAAATGAAACGTAATATTTCTAGATTATCCGCTTTTCCATATTGGTTATTGTTTCTGATGCTTTGATGTGATATTATCATACCTGAGATGAATGAATATACATATACATACATACATATATATATATATACATACATACATATATATATATATATATATATACATACATATATATATATATATAAACGCTATATATATTTTGCATTCGCGCTAGCACTGTCCCCGTCCTGCCGTAAGTTAAGTAACCTTACGGTGAAGATCCGAGACTCTGCGGCGAATACAGATGGAATATATATGCGTTGTATTTTCGTTTCTTCTGGTGTGATAGGATTTAATGATGGGACTGCATTAATTAGATTAATGCAAAGAAATTAGATCAAAATGATGTTGCGGGAACTAAATTTTCGAAATAAACTATAGGCGTATCCGTTTGCTTGGATAGAGGTATTCGATTAGAAATATCTAGCACCTCATTCGATGAGAGATGAGCCTTGTTCCCTTCACGGGGAATTCGCTCTTAAGCAAAAGTTTACGTAACTATAAAATACTCGATTTTCTTCAAAACCATTCGTTTTAAAAGCGGGGCTTAAACCACTCCTTTTCAAAACTACCCGATTCCTTCAACGATATCAAGTTCATTACATTAAGGGTTTTCATAAAAATTAGTCATGGCCCTCCGTCATTTCCTATGAGTATTTCTTAGTATTCGTGTCACGTATGTTGACCTAGTTAAGACGTAATGTACAATAATTAAATAGTGCTTGTTTGTAGCATAAGATGTGATTATCTAAGACAGTCGCATAACCATATCGACCTAGTCAAGCGCTTATGTGGATGAGTCTAAATTAATCAAGATAAAAATGAGTTGAACTTGACTAATGGTTTATGATATGTTCATCTAGTCAAGGTCATAAGCTGTTAGGGGTAAAAACTATATCTAGAGTTTCAACTATAAAGAAAAATTGCCTGGTACGCGCATACTTTCTGAAGTGTGGTGACTTATTGGTTTTCATCAAGATTATCATGCGATGATAGTTGGGTCCCGATTCCCACTGATGAGTAAGCATTACTCCCGGATGATTTTCAGATGATCCCGACTAGTTCTCATTTTAGGGTTTGAAGGAGAATTCGAGAAAACGGTGGGAACCATCTTGATTAGATAAATTAATAATCCATCTAATCTTGATAGAGTGCATGCTAAGTGTTTCTTTTCTCTCTCTCTCTCTGATAGAGACCATGACCTGTCTTAAACTGAAGTTCATAACCAAGTTAAACCGAACTTTTTTACCATCCGGTTTTGGATTGTCATGATTCACGAAAAATTCTCATATATCCGTGTCGCTCCTACTCCCCTCTTGCATTTCTCCATAATACTCCGTATCACTACGAACATCCATATTGATTGGATATGCTATCTCGTTTAGTTACATACAAACTCGAAGAAAGTTGTTTCAGTCCGAGAATGGCAACCGAATCTGGAGAAATTAAATTGGATAATTCTGTTGTCTCTTCCCTTTACCTTCACTCTAGTTGAGAGCTCGTTATATTAGAAGTGTACACCAGTTACGCTTGTTAGATAGTTGTCTTCCAAACTTTAGGCCGGTGCTCAAGGAAGAAAGAAAACCAACTAGCCTAAGTATGATGTACAAAAGATGAGAAGTTTGGAAATGGCGGGAGGAGGAGGGGAAGACAAGGAAGATGACGAAGGAAGAGGGGAAGACAAGCTTGTTGGGTCTTAGGGTTTTGGGGTTGGGTATCGAGGAGGAAGAAAATGGATGAGATGGAAGTGGTATTTTCGTCTTTTGATGTTCTTATAGCAGAAAATTAATGTGATCTGGATGGAAAATTGACGGATGTGCCTGTTTTAGATAATTTCAAAGAATTTTGTGTTGTTTTTAAAAATAAAAAAAATTCGGTATGCTTTTTGAAAATATAGAAGAATTTGATGGGCAAAATATAAAAAATCCTAGTTTTTAATATGAATTAAAATAAGTTCCTTCCTCTGTTTTTTCTTTCATCCTGACATGATGGTGTGGCATATTGGAAGGAGGGGGAGAGAGATTACCAAACATCCCAAAATAGTATCTTTGAGAATTGTCCAACTTTGCGGACATTTTTATCCATCGGTTGCAGTCTAAAATTCTTTGGTAGCGTTGAAATATCAAATTTGCTTTGTTCGACATTCCTCAACCTTACGAACATCTTTATTCATCTGATGCAGTCGAAACCCTTTGGTTACGGTCAAGATATTAGATTAGTTGTGATGAATCCCGATACTTTTGTGTCACTATTCATCTTCTAAAAGTCTACTAAATCGTCAGCGTGCGCGTGTGTAGTCAAGCCCCAGAATGACTTTATGTAGTGATCGGCATTCCTAACCGTATCAAAGCCGCCACCATCACTAGCAAAGTCCATTAGATCTATATCCGAGAAAGAACCGTATCGTCAACCATCGAGATCTATCAGTAACATCGCGGTCAACTCGTCAATAACTCATCGTCACGGCCACTATTGCTCACCGTCGCTATCATCAACTCCTTATCAAAATAATGTTTCAATTGTTTAGATCTGCAGATTTCATATCTTCGCCATTTCGTCTAATACAATTGAAGACCTCAACAATTTCTTGAGTCAAGCATAAAATGAGCATAAAATGAGCGTAGGCACACTCCCTAGTTTTTTGCATATGGGATTAACATGAGAGCTAGAATATTTTAATATCAATTATTTAGAGAATTTTGTTCAAAAAAGAAAAATAAGAAAATGCTTTAGATATTTTTATGGGGCACGTTACAAGGTTATTTCCATTGATTCATCAAATCTCTTTGATCTATATTGTTTCAATAAGGTGCAACAATTTTTTTTCTTATAATGAGGCGGCATTCTTCTTGATCTTCTTCTTTTGTTATTTTGAGAAAGCTAAACCCCTGTATCTATTCAAAATTGAATAACATATTCTAAATTTGACCAGTGCGTAAGCAACTTTACAATCCAACTTGAGAAAAGGGAAACAAAAATTGAGCTTGAGAAAAGGGAAACAAAATTAGAAGCAGGTTTGAGCAAGTCCGAGAAATTGAAAAATAATACGGTGAGCGTGTATCGAACACGCGACCTTCAGATCTTCAGTCTGACGCTCTCCCAACTGAGCTATCCCCGCTGTTACTAAAATAAAATATCTTACTTCTTAATTACTGAACATAAACATCTTACTTCCTAGTGAAAGATCAATGAAAAGCTAGCTGTCTTGTTAGTTGGTTGATATATCAGGATATTTATCAGCTACATATTTTAAGGGATGTATCATCTAATATTTTCACTTTTCTGGATAATTCTGAACTAGGTTTATTTAAATCAATTTAACGAAAAATATAATATTTGGATTTTGCTGGATTGTTCAGTCGTTGTACACACTCCACGTGTAATCCAATAGTCCTTCAGCTTCAAGAAAAGCTTTATATTATTTAATAATATGGACTATAAATATTGGATCTTTCTTGTGTTGATTGCATCGCCTAAAGTTTCTCGTAATAATTTGCATCATTTGCTTGATTGATTTCTTTTTCTTTTTTATTTCCGCTCACGTATATGTCTTTCAACACTTCTAATTATTTTGCGATGTCTATGCAGTTGCATGTGATATCTATGGCTTATTTATATATAGCAGGCAACTATACAGATACTGCATGAAAAAATTTCAGGGTTTTTTTTACGACCGCTTTGAGGCCATGGATTTCTTGTCGGTGGGAAAATCTACTTGGGTTTTTTGACAATTTACCCTAAATTTTACAACATTGAAAATATGTTCATGGTAATTATATAATTCATAGTTTACCACTTTGAAAAATATGTTAATGGTAATTAATTATATACCCGTGTGAGAAATCGAAATATACCCTTGGGTGTACAAGTTCCCATACCCCACATGCCCCACCTTCATCAAATAAATAAATAAATAAATAAATAAATCAACAAGTTCGCAATATATCTTCAACTAAATGTAGATTCCGATTAGGGCGAAAGGAAAAGAAATTGTTTGTTTGACTGGAATGCGGTTCTGACTGCATGTTTTATATAGAAAATATGTGTCGTGCTGTCTTCAAATACAAGCAACCAAACAGATTCATAGTTTTGCTTTGAAAAATGAAAACATAAAAATTGAGACATACCCATGGTGCCAGAAGCATCGCCGCCTCCATAGAAAGCGGCATGAGCATTGCTCCATGGTCCTTCTCCATACCCAAATGCACAAGTGAGCAATAATGGAAGAAAACCCACGATGTAAAACCCTAGAAAAGACATTTTATCAAAGGTTAGGAGAAGAGGGAGAAGTTATGGTTTCGTTTGGTTTTTGAGTGAGAAGAGGAGTGAAGATTAAATAGAGGGGCTTTCTTGAAGTGGAGCCGAAGGACTTTAATGTCAAAAACCCACAAATTTGTTTGTTTCAATTAACTGCCACTTTGGTAAAAAGTTGATCCCTTGGCAAAAGGAGGCCTAAAATCTCTACCCAAAAAAATGCGGCACTTCTTGTCATGAACTTAACATGTTTGTTTGGCTGGAGTTTGCCAAAAAAAAAACGGAAGTTCCAACTTCTGATTTTAGCTCAGAGCTAAAACCTTTGTATTTG
This sequence comes from Agapanthus africanus, assembly GCA_030015575.1. NCBI lineage: Eukaryota > Viridiplantae > Streptophyta > Magnoliopsida > Asparagales > Amaryllidaceae > Agapanthus > Agapanthus africanus. The sequence goes on from CM057337.1 coordinate 97,450,943, forward strand.
TTTTGTTGGTAAACTCCGTGACTTTAAAGCCCTAATTTTTTAAGTGGTGTGTAAGAAATCGAAAGTTCGAAGTAGGAGGTTTTTTTACAGAGTTGATCAGCCTTCCACTTCGAGAAAATAGAGAATTAATATTAACTGAATTTTTCATCTTTTTTAATGAATCAAAAAAGAGCAAGTGGGTTCATCAATTTATGATTTCATTTATGAGCAGATTTGTATGGATGCTATAGATAATTCAGGTGTTATGAGGCTTAGGCTTTGGTCTCTTTAGCATTATTCTCATCACAATGCTTAATTTACAACTTTTTTTCTAGGGTAAATTTTATAAATCGCCATCGACGGATTTTGAGGCAACGCCGATGAAATTAAAATATGCCGTTAACCCTCTGAAGGGTATTTTCATTAGAAAATGAAAGGTGGTTTTGTCAAGAAAAAACCATATTGTGTTCATTTTGATGCTGCTCAGTCTACATGCAAGGCATTTCGGGGGTTATTCTGTTCTTTAATGTCTAGTTAATGAAACTAAGAATTTCATGCATTGTTGCTAATTCAAGATGGGTATCATGGCATTTTTTTTTAAAGTTCATTGGTATTATTTCAAAAACCCCGAAAAATCAAAATGATGTTTTATGAAATTTACCCATTAGCATCCTTTTAAGAAAATATTTAAATAAAGTGCCAGAGAAACCTTTATGGCTTTTAACTGCCAAAAACCAACTTGATCCTTCAAACTAACTTCCCTCCTTTCTTTTTCAAACTTTTCCCCAAAAAAGATACATATAATGTTTAAAATAAAGGGCACATATCTTGGTCCCTTCGTTAGTTTGCATCTCTTTCATGGTGGACGGTATCATATTCCATGCTTATAATGGCAGAAAATTCAACTAAGAAATGACAGTGTTCAAAATAGTGATAGCATGTAGTATAGCGTTCCACTGCTAAATAGCGAAAAGCGCAAAAAAAACGTTGCGCATAGCATAAGCTACATGAATTATTAATTATTACTATGATCATCTCACTTACAATAAATTATATTATTATAAAGATATAAAATTAGTTTGAGAATAAAGAACAATAAGTAATAAAACAATATATTTTGCAGTTGCAGTTTCTCTGCTCCTTAAAATTCCCCGGAAAAAACAATATTTTCAAAATTTTCAATCCTTGAGATCATATATATGATTCATATACTAGTATTAAACCTATCGAAAATCAATTAAATAATCTCTATTTGAGAAACATAGCTACTAAATATGATTTTAAATTGAGAGATTGGAACTTTTAGTTTAGGATTAGATACTGAAATTTTAAAAACTTCAATAGAAAATCGTATATGAAAATAGCGTACGCATAGCGCAGCGTATACTATTTGTTAAAAGCGTAAGCTATTTGAAGAAAAAACGTAAGCTACTTTGTATTTAAGCTTTTTTCCAAAGTTTCGTAGCAAATAGAGTAAGCTACGCTGCATAGCGCGAAATAGTGAGCAACGTAGCGAGTTATTTTAATTTTAAATATTGCCTGATATAGTCAGTCAAAACTAAAGTTCCTCTTGATCTTACAAAATTAATACTACCTGATAACTCAATCCTTAAGGAATAATGTGACTCATATGAAAAATTGGCATGTTAAGCTACCTGTTTACCTCAAATAGCACTTATTATGAGCTTTGTTTGTATTAAGAACAAAAATTAAAATGTTGCACTTCATTATATTTTGCGAAAGAAGCTTAGTTTATGATAGAAAATATTTTACTTTGAGAAACCATAGTGAATATTGAACATAAATATTTGAGCGAGAAATTATCATAGAAAATAATTACTTCAATTAGTGTTTATTATAAGTTCCTCGAGTCCACGAAAGATCTTAAGAATGCTTATCTTGAACAAATGAAAATTAAATACTATATTCATATTTAAATCAATTTCATATTCTTAACCTATCTCAAATGAATATACTTAGTAAGAGGTTGATGTGGGAATGTGAGTTTAAGGAGATCAATTAGAAAATTCAATCATATTTGCTCTAGAATCCTTACTCTCACCAAAATGAGAATAATGGGCATCTGAAGATTGTAGTTGATGTTATGATGCATTTCATTACATTATCCCCTAGTGCCTCACTATGTGTTTCTTTATAAAAGAGAGCATGTACCATGATTCAAGTGTTGTGGTCTATATAATATTCAATGTGTTTATAGCTCTTTCTGATCTATAGTGACTTCTGTGGACCAAATTGTTTGAGTACTGAAGGTTTGATGCTAAATTTTTGATAGATTTGGTGGACCAATTATCTGACTCTTTTTTCTTTTCAAAAAATAAAAATGTAGTAAGCATTACATACAAATCTTATTCAAACCAGCAGAGGCCTAGGAGAATAAAGTGTCCCTTATGGTGAATTACTCCGCAAAATGTAGCCAGTGAATTTGAACTAATGCTCGTTACAGAAACTTGTGATTAAAAAAAGAGTGTGAAAATGGGTCTACATTCTATAGCAAAATTTAACAAATAATAATCAACATATATAAATTGAGATAACAATTAGGCTTTTGATGGCCTCCCAGATTATTGCAGAGCCTCCACAAAAACTACATGAAAGGAGATTCTATGGAGAATTCTAAACTGCTTTACTACAGCTTTGAGCAATAGGTTGAGGAATGTCAAGCTAAGGTAATATGGGACCCCTTCTCATATATGATATGAGAAAAAGCATATAATCGCGAACGAAATCATGACACTGGAAATTGAAAACTTTGAATAACAGGCTACATCTCTTCACATATCCTATACATTTTCATTGCTAGGAGCATAAACATCCCTAAAGATCATTCAGCGCATTTGTATGGCATCTCACAAGGAATAGTTGAATGGTTCACATGATATCATACCCATTTCGCTAAAACACAAACAAGTGAAATTTCGGTTGCAAAATTAACGGTTTATTAACAAAAGGACATTTCAAGCTCCATTCCGATAGCCGAAGTTTAATGTTTACAAATACTTTTGTTCACAAAATTGCATAATTTCTTTCCCACTGCTATTTTTTCTGAAAAAGAGGAACTACAGGCCAGAGGCCATCTCAATGCAACAAGGATACACTTCAGAGCTGACCAACACAGTATATATGCAAATGCACAAACGCGTTTTACACCACAATTAACGAGTTTTTGCAGACCTGCATATAATACGATGCAGTATATGACAAGAAAATAAACAATATTTAAAAATTTAAAGAAAACAACCTTCTTAGGATGGCAAATCACAAAACAGAAGTTCATCAGAAATCACGGTGAATTAGGACCAACACACTCAAGGGAAGGGGTGACCCAACGGCCATAAAAAAACCCAACAAGTCAAGTAATCTCACCCACTACTGCTACAAAAACATTATGCGACATAAATATAATCAGATAAGAAAGCTGCACATAAAAAATTTAAGGGCGAATAATTTTACATGCCAACGTACAGGGCATATGAACCACACATCAATTTTCAAGGGCTAATAATTTGACATGCCAAAGAACAGAAGGCAGTGAATATTTTCAGGGCACGTCTAAACTTTTCCAAACTTTTCCGCCACACAGAGTGAAACATAGCTAGGTTATGCAGTGTTGCTTATTGATAAGGGAATGTAAAAGAATTGAACTTTGCCATCCTCCACAGTACATTATAAATGAACCAAGGTTTCATAAGCCGGAAAAGCGAGAATTCAAAATTTTTAAAAACCACAAAGTAAGTGTGCTACTAATAATACATAGGCGGACGCCCAACAACCGATGAAGAACCAGCAGGGCGAGCATTTGGTGCATAAGGAGGCATCTGCTACGGCGAAGGGGATTGAAAAGATCCAGCAGAAGAAGACATGGGAGATGGAGCACCAGAAGTTTGGTACATTGGCATAGATGAAGATGACACAGCATAAGCTTGGCCAGGGTATGATGCGCCCATAGCTTGAGCTTGAAGGAAGCCACTAGGCCCAGCACCTTGCATGCTTGGATCCGGCAAGAGAGCGAAGCGATCGACCATTTGAGGGCCCGGGTGGCGCATATGCCCCGCCGATTGAGGGTAGGCCCGGCCGATTGAGAAGCTTGAGCAGGAGGCCCCATGTTACCTTGCCAAGAACCAGAAGCTTGAGGCATTGAGAGCAGACCTGAGTCAGGTATCGTATAGTCCCTGCTCTTGCGACTATGTGCCTGAACAGACGTGTGCATGTATCAGATAAAACATTTGATTGAAACTGCAAAGACTCTGCCAAGAAACGTACATTGATGGTCTGTGAGGAAATCTATAATGTGTGCCAATCGTTTACTTTTATATGGATCCAGTTTAAATTATCCTTATTCTTTTGTTTACTATATGGTAACTTAAATTAATATTTTGTACCTTTACATTGAGATCAGTATGACGAGAGTATGACAGATGAAGCTTACAGTAACCACCATCATATATGCACTGTCCTTCTAGAGCTTCTTTAGCAACTGCTGCAATTGTCACGTCTGAAGACAAATAACAAACATCATGCTTGTAACGATTAGCTCACTGAAAGGGGAAAAGAATATGTTCTACTTGCACAAAATTGAAGCAACAAAGTTTGGAAGGCAAACCAATAAATTATCCGGTGAGAAAAAGGCTGTCAGCCTGTCAACCAAAGGAAATTAAATTTGAACATTTTTTCAACACATTAAAACTCTAAAAGCCACCATGGCTATGTTACGATAAGAAAAATAGCAGACAGATGCTACAGTAAATTATGTCGGCTTAAACAAGTTTAGGATTTTCACAAAAGAATTTCCACAAAATTTTAAGATATATGATTGGCATCTATATGTGCAACAGCATGCAAACGATTTCAGTAGGAGTGGGCCTAAGCTGACAGTTCGAAGTTTACCCCTTCAACAAGGATTGTTTCATGTGAGCATGGTTTTAAAGAGGGATGTGTAGCTATAAGACTAAATAAGAGTAATATTAAACCGAATGCAATAGAGATAAATTTAAATTGCCTAATACACATTAAACCACCACCCCCACCCCCCATCCCGCAAAAAAAGGCCCATAACAAAGAGGAAAAAATAATATTGGAGCTGCACACAGCACAGGCAGATAAGAACAAAGTGACGCAGAGATACACACATAACTGCCCCAACCAGCACCACCAGCACAAGCACCCCTCCTGACACACACACAAGAAAAGAAATAGGGGGGGGCACCCACACCCAGAGAGAGGGAAATAATTTTGTGTTTCTGTGCGCAGTGTAGCATGAGTGATGGAAATGCAAATAAAGATTGATTCAAACAACACAAAGCCGTACGAAAACACAAAGAAGGCAAATACGTAACGGAATAATATTAACAAAGTATGCATGAGAAAAGACTGTACAATGGGACGGTTCTTATTGGAGCCCTGCTCTTTCGTCCATATATATATATATATATATATATATATATATATATATTACATGATTGTAGAATTGAAAGGCAGATTAAATATGACGTTCATTAGAACATGGGGAAAGAAAACAAAGGAACAGAACCTAACAGATATATAAACCTGTGTATTTAGCATCCACATATCAAACATGGTAAAATAACAAGAAAAAGACGATGCGAAAGATAAGTTTTGCTTACCAGGATACTGAACTAAGGCCTGCATCCCACCATTCTTCGCAAAAATTGCAATTTTCTGAACAGTACCAAATGCTGAAAAGACCTGGAATTGAAATTTTATAATAATCATACATCAAATATATCTAGCATAATACTAATAGCATGCAAACAAGTAAACTCTTACGGTGTAAAGGGCATCAACTGTTACAGCATACTGCATATTCTCTATTGAAGCAAGAAGAACATTACTCACACGCTCCGTTCTCTTTCCATCAGGGCCCAGTGTAGGCTGGGAGCATAAAAGAACTGATGAGACATAAAGAAATTATACAAAACTAGCAAATTCTGGTGTGCAGAAACAAACCTGTAAGATACCCTCAATTGCAGAAGGGTTTACAGGCAGACAGGGATTTGTGTAATCCCTGCAGAGAAAAGGGCATTTAATAGACACATAACAATTTGCATTTCTAAACACAGACACGATATGTAGTTTTAGTTTGGAGTTATAACACGGGCTGTGGAAGGGAAACTAATAACTAGAATATCATAATCCAATAACAAAATATCATAATATTCAACAAATGTTATTATGTTTTCAACTTTGAAGTGGTCACAATTTTAAAAAAGAACCAAAAACCAATATGAAGATATCATGGGTAGCACACCAGGGTGAACCAACACAGACTGCGGGGCATATACCCCCACTAAGATTTCACCAAAAAAGAAACACCTCATACAATAGCTGTCTAACAATAGCCAATCCAATTCCACTAAGTAACTATTAACTCTCTAATATCAGCCCAGCCCTATTCCACCTAATAACTACTAACTCTCTACTACATGACCCCTACTAACCAAAACCTTTTCCCTCTCGATCCCAAACTTCTACTCTCTTTCTCCCCCTCCTCCGCGACTGATGAGAAAGTGAGCAAGTTCTAAAACCTTTAACAAGGCGGCTTCACTTTACCATATAACGTGTAGAGAAGGGAACGCAGAGGTGTGAGAATACGATTTTCCCATCAAATCTGCATGGAAAGATTAAATTTGGTTCCTTCTCTTTGCCTTTAGGTTACATTTAACTCTAGTAAATCTATTATCTAATATATTAACACCCCTCCCCTTCCCTCTTACCCCACAACCAAAACAAATGGAAAAAATAAAAACCCACCCCAAACACTCCCCCATCCCCAATCAGTTTTGAAGGGGTTGCATGGGCTTGTACTGCATGAATGATAAGGGTGTTTATTCCTATTGAACGTATTTCTAAGACTAACATAAATCTCCACTTTTGTCCTTAATGTATGTGGCTGGTTACCAAATAATAGGGATGGTATAGTCTCAAAACTGGTCGTAAATTTTCTCAAATCTTTAAAGAAGATGCAACTTCAAAGTAATTTACATGAGCCAGCGCCCACTTCATCACCAAGCATCGTTGTTTAATTGTTTAGCATTCACCTAGACTTCATGTTAAGGTTTGCATGCATCATTTGGTTGCTTGCCTATATTTGTTCAGCACTCACATGTTTAACCTTATAATTGATGTTCTGTCATTTAACCTTCAGGTCATCATTCTCCAGTCTAAAATTATAATTATTCAATTTATCCTCAGCCATGTCCATGAAAAGTTGCAATAATACAGGAAACCAGTAGATACTGGGTGATAATCACTGGATGAATTGGTACATAGACATGAAAATTGGCATAATCAACCTCAATTAACATTCCAGCATAGACTCATGTTGCCAGTTCTTTCAATAACAATCTCTCAATCTGCTCATAAAACTCGAACCAGTAAAATAGAGATTATGTTACAGGATGACTATCAGCTATAGTATAGTACAACACTGCGGTTCATATGAATAACACTAGCTTATATTGATTTTTACTGCAAGCAAGGGTCAGACAATGGTTTAGAAGATCACCAAATACTATCCAAAAAGAATAAACTGCACACACATTAAATTGATTGTCTAGACTTGCAAAATGTTGATTATGTCTATTTACTTTAACCATTTGTGAACTTTGCAGACATACAAAATGTTGATTACTCCTAGACTTACAAAATGTTCTCCCCCCTCCCTCCCCCCCCCCCAGAGGCAGTTTACCACATTTTCGGAAGTACAAGCCACAAATTGCAAATTACCATGTTATCAGATTTAACAATGCTATAGAAAGCAGAAGTAATTTTCAAATAAGATATAATTTGTATCTAATAAATCAATCTTCTTGTTTGTTATTTAACAATGCATCAGACTCAGACATGAAATCATAATCATGAGATAAGGGAAGTTACAGCAAGTAAAAGACATCTGTAACCTTGGCAGCTTGTTCTCAGATCACTATATGAAAAAGTGAAATTTATCAGCTAAAGCTACAACAACCCATTCCATTGGGTTTGAAGTTTGATTAGGCTAATCAGCAATGCAAGGGGAAAATAGACCAGATACTTAATCTGTGCTATAAGAATTGTCCCACATGCATGTTTATACCTGCTGCGGTGCGACTGGAACTTTATGTTTAAATCAGTGTGAGCAGAATAAGAAATTCGCAAATGGCAGGAAGCAACATGTTCTGGGAGCAAGTATCTGGAAAAAAGAAAATTCAATCAGTATAATACAAAATTTCCATAAATGTGATAAATTTTGTTTCTTTTATGCTTTGGAAGGGAAACAGAGAGAGAAACCTTAGAATACTTCTTCCATCCAAGGCATTCTGGCAGATGCCGTAGTCTCGGCGTCGGTAAACTGGATTAATGCCTATAAGTATATGTACATCTCGATAAGTTAGTATCATCCATTTTTGTACAAAAATTCTTTTACAACACAAATATGAATGACCTGGAAGCCAGCAGCCTTTTCGAATGTAGCAATTTTGTGCACAAAACCAAATGCAGAGAAAACCTGAAAGGAAGTGGGAGTTAGATATTCAGAAAAAGGAATTAGATATAGCAATCATAATTACATATTTTTTAAATAAATCCCAAGGAACTTTAACAGATCTCACTTAAGTGCAGGGTGGCACCTGGTAAGAGTACGGCATTCATCACAACTTCAGGAGCAATATCACACATTGTGCAATACACGCTATAAAAAGGACTAAAATTCATGTGGCATAATAGTCACTTCCATCAACAGAGCAAATTTAAGAGGCCAAAACAAGAAAGAGCAAACCCAACTGAAAAATCCTTGTCCTAATACAGAGAGACAGAGAAATGGTATGATAACCATTCAAAGGGCAAGCAAGGATTTTAGAATAAGCAAAATATGTATAAAAATAAATATTGTGAAGAATGAACAAGAATATTCTAAAGTCTAAACTATAGCTTTAACTAAAATATGAATATCCAACAGAAAAAACTGAACAAAAAAAATGCTGATAGCCTAAGGATTAGAAGTTTAACCTCAAAACAGCTTCAATACACACGATGATTGTGTCCTACAACTTAAATTAAGCAAGATCGTAAAAAAAGTTAGAATATACCATCATTCAAAATTAAGTTCAAATATCAAATCACAAAAGTCAGAAGTATGAGATAGCAAAACACACATGGTATCTCTCCGAATGCAGAAGGCTGATAACGGGGATTTCTTCAAAGTAACATGGACCTGCTAATTCATGTAGAGCATGTCACTAGAAGTCAAAGGATTAATTGAAGTCAGCAATGATCTAGAAGTAGCACTGGACATCTCATTACCACATCCAGCTTAACGGAAGTCTACTTGACGGCAATAAATTAATAGTTAAACATGATGAGTATTCAATACTAATAGTCCTTAAGAAGTATATGGAGAAAATCATTACTGGTAACAGAAAAGCTTACCAGATAAATAACATCTATGCTGACATCACCAGCTTCAACACCCTCAATAGTAACAAGCAAGACATTTCCAGCAATGTTTCCAGTAGTCTTATTGTTTACAATTTCTTGCCGATTTGAGTACTGGATATAGACAGTTTTGCCTCGAACTTGAGCAGGTTCAGATGATGAAACGTAATATGGAACCATTGAAATTGCTTGATTAAGGTCAGACTGCCAAAAAAGAGGTTCAGTTCATGGTAATTAATCCAAATTCTTTAAAAATGAGTAAAATCATTGTTTCAGATATCGGCCGATACAAGATATTAGTAGATATATCATTCTTACAGCCTCACTGCCACAGTGTGGGTGTGGGTGTGGGTGTGGGTGCTATTTTGAGGATGCAATAACTGGTTTTGGATATTGTCCAATAGATCATCAATACATCATCCGCTCTATCCTTCCTTGTTTGCCAATATAATGCAGGTAATTTAGAACAATATGCTGATGGCACTGAGATAAATTATTGCAATTTGAAATTTATTATCTTGTAATGATGAATAATGACAACGAAAATCAACAAATTCCTTAGTAACACTACAATTAGTACACCTCCAGTTTACTGAACGTTTAAGTTGAAGTGGTAATGAGTAAACCGTACATCGATTTTCATTAGATGGATGCTTAAGAGCCAATACAACTAGCAATTAACAAGTACAATTTATCATTTTATATAACTTAATTATTGTCTGCTAAAAAAAAATTGCATTTATTTGGTTGCAATGAGCAAATATGGATCCTTGAATATATGTGTATGGCTCATGATATTTTAATAGGCTTGTGGACATCAGAAGCATCCTCAGGTGTTAAATATGTATTCGCATAAAATATGTGTGTACAGTGTACGCATAGATACATGTGTGCGAGTGTTGTGTGTGTGTGTGTAGATCTGTGTGCGTATGTGTTCTAATGTATGATGTATATATAATGTATGTGTGTGACAGTGCGAGCATGTGTTTGTGTATGTGCATGTATGTCTGCAGGATGCTCGATATAACATCTCATACTGACTTATATCCCGTGATACATGTGATCCAATATGTAATATTATTGTTCAATCAAAACTCGATTTTTTTAAATTTAAAAGCCTTGAATATGATCATAGTATATCCGTGGGCATATTTTAGAACTGTAGGCCCATACACAGGACAAGTAACGGTCTCCAAACTGCACTTATTTTTTTTTACTAGAAAACAACGGGAAAAAATGCGATTGTGATATAAAAGTACCGTTGGGTTTTTTTTCTTTAAGGAGCAAAAATTAAAGATAAAAACAAACTCGGGCTTCCATAAATATAGTCTCTACAACACAAGGTCCCAAAGAACAGCCTGAGAATAATAAAACATCATCATGCCACGCTCGAGGTCAGATACATGATCCTTTTCTCCCATTTAGTACGGTCAAGGTCTTCTTTCTGACAAAACTGGCAAGTAGCATTTCATTTCTAGCTAAACTTTATGTTTGTTTAGGCCTAACTCAACCCGTGTTGTTTATGCAAGCAAGATGATTTCTTAGTGCACGCCTTTGTATTAAGGGAAATTTTATCGCTTCTTTTAAATGGTACACCGATCCACCCATGTTCCACATGCTCAAACCATACTAATATGTTTCCCTTCATTTTTATCCTCTATAGTAGCTACCTCGATCTACATAGAGCTGATGCTTGACGGCCGCCTCACCTGGATCCGTGTTATCAATATGGATATGCACATTTAATAAGTTGTTTATATATATAAAATATTATATAGTATCAAAGGTCATAGGTTTGTGCATTTTGTCCCCGTGCTTAGGATCAAAGGTCATGGGTTCGAGCCCCTTGGGCATCATTAATCTTTACGATATCATTTTTTAATAAAAGACCCTGGTTTGTAAAATAGAAATAGAAAACAAGTAATTTTATTTTGTTTTAGCCTAAAAATATATCCTAGAATAGAAAATGAGTCAATACATTAATTTGTAATATTTCTTTATGTTATTGATCCGTAAATCCCATATAATACATTTAAGTTTTTTTATATGTTCATCAAAACAAGAAATGTACTGTGTCTAACCATATACACATGGCATATCTTAATATATATGTTGACACTTATGCCCAACAATCGTATAAATAAGAAGCTGATTCGTATTTCATTTTATTAATCATCAGAAAAAGGTTTTTGGCAATAATGAACTTAGTTTGGAAAATGCTGTCCAAATTTTGATGTGTATCAAAGTATCTTTCTTTTTTTTAATTTCAAAGCTTATTTATAATATTTTAAGACCATTTAATTTCGGCCCTACCTGACAAAATTTCCTGGATCAACCACTGGCTACCTCTAACTTCGTCGCTCAAGCACAAGATGGACCCAATATACAATCTACCTCAAATTTTAAACAGGTCATAACTCATAACTAGACCTGATAGCCAATTTTATGGTAAACCACCAACCGCAATGAAATTACACAAACAATCACGAAACCCTAGGAATTGGGAGAACTTACAAACTCAACGAATGCCTGGTTGCGATTGGCCCCGACATTGCACTTGGTGTTGACGATCTTTCCAAAGGGCACGCATCGCTCCGCGAGCTCCTCCTCGGTCTACTCACATGGTAGATTCCTCAGGTGCAGCACCTTCGAAGGCGTCTGCGTGTAGTGGAACTGCGGCTGCCCTGACGTCGACGACATCCTCTCTCCGATTAGGGTTAGGGTTAGGGTTCAAGGGTTTCTCTTCCTTCGATCCCCCCAAGATGAGGAGATCGGATCGAACGATAGGGTTAGGGTTTCAGTGGTGCATCACGAGCCTTCGGAAGGGATTTCTGAGGAAATTTGAAGGCTAGGGTTTTGATTCGGGGAAGAAAGCAGGGTGTTTTATTTTTCCTCGGGCTGCACTTAAAACAGGGCAAAACACTTAGTATCTACACGCGGTCAGGACAAGGCCCTCCAAGCCCTACCATGCTTTAATCTCAAATCTCATCCAAAAACTTTAAAAAAGAAGTATCTTTACAGGACCTTTCAAATATGATTTTCCTTTGAGAGAAAGATTTGTTTTCTGGGGTCTATAGATGAATTTTACGTAGAGACCCAGTTTTGGTTTTGATTTATGATGTATGGATATTCAATTCCCTTTCTCCTCCTTAGATAAAAACCAAATCACCGCAAACATTAAAAAACAAGAGGTCCGTGGTTCTTGAGGATTATATATTATTTTGGATATTTCTGAATTTGACATCGAAAAAATTTCTCATGCTGTTTGGATCGAATTTTATCACGGCCTTAATCTTGAGATTAAACGGCGGGGCATGGAATTCTTATTAACAAAATTTCGTTGTTGTGATATGAGTTAGGGATATAATAGCATACAATAAGAAGAGTGGGAATTTATTGGCTTCTGGCAGTCACGCACTCATGTGCAGCGAGCTATATACGAAAAGATCGGAGCAAAGATGAAGTTTCTTTTCTTCTTTAAATCAAATTTTTCTGAAAGAAAAAATGAAGTTGATTAAGCTGGTTGAGACAAGCAATGAAGGAGTTGTTGAATAGGAAGAGGGGAGGACAGGCGATACAACAACAGGTGTATAAGAGGACGCGTTGTTAAATACCATGTCGGTCTTTAATGGACATAGACTTATGTATGGATGATCTCCTAAGGGTCTGCTACCAATAGCCACACTTACAATATTTGTAACCGATAACAATATTTATTGTATCGATGGGTAAGGCTATCGAACAACCGAGCTCGTCGGTACAACCTTTGTATCTATTTGTTAAATACGTCTCTCTGCGATAAATACCTGTTCATTAATTTTTGGGAATGCATATTTTAAGCATGTGCATGTCTAGGAAGATCGCTCAATTAATGTTCATGCCATGTTTCACACACGCACGTCCGTATTAAATTTTCACATGCAAAAGAATAATAATAAGATGTCCACACTGCAATAAACTTCGTACTGTTAAGTGCAAAAAGAGATCCTAATGCCCTGCAATGGTTTTAATTTATTTCGTTTCAACCTTTGTCCATATTTGTTTCCATGTTCTTATCTCCTTAGGTCCGGCTACGCTTGCTATCTCGTAAAATCGTAGGATCTTACATCAACAGAAATGTTTTTCTAAGAAAGCCAACCAAAGAGGATGTCTTTAAAGGATAGAGGGAATCTTAGATAAAAAGAAAGAAATGAATCAATAAAGAAGCAAATAGAACATAGTATTGTGTAAGGATATATGACTATTGTAAACATGTTACGTGCACCACAATTAGCAATATCATTATGCAATATATGTGAGTTAATAGAAGGCATCAGACTGCAAATACTATAGATATCGATTTCCGAACGTAACGAAACCAAAAAAAATCATTCTCTTAAATGCAACACATAACTGTATTTTTTGAGATATTTGCAACCAATTAATCCAAAATACTAAAATCTTTATAGAGATATTCTTCCTATAAAAAAAATATAATTCTTCTTAGTTCCCAATCCCATTTCACATGCATATACTTAGAGCTTATATGCAATATCAACATTATATTTCAACCTAACTTTTATAAAACACACATAAATACGATATTCATCGATGAACGGTCCTTTCAAAACCCATATTATTAAGAACTATTAGATCAAAAAATATGTGAACGGGTCAAACAAAAGATCCATGTTTTTTTAAACGTGTGACATGTGATGTGCCACCATGAGCTTATACTCGTACCAGCTGAAGGTTTTCGGTCCAAGGGTATACTCGTCTTTTCCTACACGAAGCGAAGCACCGAAACCCTAAATCTAAAGATATTTTTCTTCCTTCCAAATATTTTCGCTTTTAATACAACAAAAAGGCAGTCTAATCTCCATCATCCGCATCCAACGCGATCGAACGCGAGAGCGCGAGAGGGGAAAAAAAAGAAAGAAAAGAGAAAGGGGCTTTTTTTCCCCGCACCTCTTCTCTCTTCTAGGGTTCCGTCCAAGATCTCAAGGTGAATCTTTTATTCCCACTCTAAATCTTCGTCTGCTCGAAAAAGCGTCATTTTTTATGTAGATCTTGCTGCTCCTCCCTATTTATTAGCGGACGACTGTTGCTCTGTGCATTGCATGATTTTTTAGTTAGGTTTAGTGTAGATCTAGGATTTGAAGTGTTCGATGATGCAGTATGGGAATATTTGATTGTTAAAGATGTCGATTTGTGAGAGGAGATGGATTTTTTTTTTCAAACATCAGAATGGGGTCAGCTAGGAAGCAAAGGTCCATGAAAATTATTACAAAATCTTGCAAATTGATGCCGTGCTGACATTAATCCTCTCCTAGTTACTGCCAAATTGCCTAACATATAATGTAGAAAAGTTCTGAAATTCTCCTACCCTCGAAGATAAGAAGTGGAAAGATATATTTGTTATACGTGATTTATTTTTAAATAAACCCAAGAGGTATATATATATGTGTGTGTGTGGTGGGTGGGTGGGGATTGAGATGCTTTGATGCAGTCGTTTAATGCGTTAATACTGTCTCTCTGTGTGTGTTGAGGGGGGGGGGATTAAGATGCAGTCGTTTAATGCGTTGATACTGTCTGTGTCGGAAGTTGGAAGTGTGGCCCATCATTGGATACTCATACCGTATCCTCGAGATCAATTGTTACATACTTGACTATTATTCCTTGTGCTCCTGCGTTGGCCTTTGTTGTATTAGCTTAATGATTTGTGTGTTTCCTGATCCAAATTGATTTACTTTGGAAGCGACTTGAGGCTGTTGCTAAAGTTTGTTTTAGAACATCAGAATGTCTGGCTGGGAACTTGATATTACTTAGAATTAATTGCTTGCCTACCATATCTCTGTTGGGCCGTTTAGCTTCTGATTGTTAGAAAAAACACTTTTCCTCTACATTCAAAGTTTTAAATTATGCTGCCTTGAATAATTTCCTGGAGTGTTCGTTTTGAAACTCTTATTTCTTTTGCAGTACTTTAAGCAGGTTTGGTTCTAAAAATTACTCGTCACTTCAAAAGAATTCTGACACTGCTGTCGATGATGTAATTATACAATGATTTAAGCTTTTGATACACATTTGGAACCTTGTTGATCTACGTTAGTAACTATATATTATTTGACGCTGTAGATCTAGTTAATAGTTATCGAACCCTAGACTTGACGGAGCTTTTCACAGTTTCATATTGCATTGCAGGATGCATTTTACTTGTAATTTGTTCTCTGACTTATATTTAAATTTGTGTCCTCATTTCATATGACCGGTTTGGTCTTTCCTCATATTTGCGCAGCACTAGCATAATTTTAGGATTCCATGCATCATGTTAACTGCTGTAGGATTGATTGATTCTTCTAGAGAAGCCAAAGAAAGAGACCTAGAATATCTTTTTCTTTATTTGTATTTTGCGGTAATAATTTATACTTTTCTTCATACAGTAGGTACACCTTTGAGAAGCTACATCAAGTAAAACTGAAATATGGCTGGACAGAGAAATAACTATGGGAAGCGGTCTCACTCTCATGGGGACTACTCTGACAATGGAGGCAGTAAGAGAAGAAACCCAGGTGATGATAGGGAGTCCTATGCTCCTGGCCCAGACGATACTGTCTACCGTTACTTGTGCCAAGGGAGAAAAGTTGGAAGCATCATTGGCAGGGGTGGTGATATTGTAAAACAGCTGAGGGCAGATACACATGCCAAGATCAGGATTGGTGAAACCGTACCAGGTTGCGAAGAGAGAGTAATAACTATCTTTAGCACAAGCGAGGAAACTAATTCCTTTGAGGATTCAAATATATGCCCTGCTCAAGATGCTCTCTTTAGGGTTCATGAGAGGCTTATTTCGGAGGCAATGGATGAAGACAATGATGAGGGTGCTCCTCAGGTTTCTGCTCGTCTTCTTGTACCATCTGACCAGATCGGCTGTATTATTGGAAAAGGAGGACAAGTTATTCAGGGAATCCGTAGCGACACAGGTGCCCAAATCCGCGTTTTGAAGAACGACGTCCCTGCTTGTGCTCTTAGTGGCGATGAACTTCTACTGGTAAGGCCTATTGTTCAACTTGTTAATTGGAATTTACACACATCGTTGCAGGTTATTGATATGCGCAGGCCATTTGTTTGTAACTAATATGACCATTATTCAGTGCCTATCTATCAAGGTCTGTAGAGCCCACACAATAAAATAGGGGCATGTTGTTTCCAAAACCTTATTGATGGTTTCACGTGTATCTGCAGTATTTCTTTCAATTAGACGTTTGTGTATATTTGGCTATTACTTTATAGTGATATCAAATTTCAGTTGCCCTAAGATGAAGCATATGATAGCCAAACGTCAATTCTTTTCAATTTTTATGTTGGATTTTCAGCATTGGAAGCTTTGGGTATGTTGATCTCTATGGGTCTAAACCAAGATACACCAATAGTCTTGTGATTTTCATGCTCTTTTATATTCCTTTAGGTGGGTCCAGAAACATGGTTTTGAGCATTTTACCCCTATACCAATGAGCAAAAATTACGTGTAATACCTCACTTTTGGTGTTTCTAGATCTCATTACATGGAAATCAAGGTGCCAATTCTCCAAGCAGGGTTGAGAGTGGGCTATATTGGTCACCATAAAATTTCTTTATGGCATTTGTGATTCCTTTTCCCCCCCTTCAATCATGCTTCTTGCTATCTATATGGTTATTATGACGTAGTAGACATCAATAGGTCTGACTTCTGAATGTAAATTGCTCTTAATTTTATGCAGCAGTCAAACAATCCAATATACTATTGGCGGCTTTGCCCGTTTTACTTTTTCTCCATCTCTAATGAAAGTATAACGATGTTTATTAATTGCACTTGATTAATTTTTGGTTGCTGATTAGTTATATTATATCCTCTATTTTTCACATATCCAATTGTCATACTCAAAGCCAACCCAGTTACCTTTACATTCCCAACCCTTTATCATCGTTTTTTCTGATGTTGAATTGCACTCAGTCAGCTTTAGCACTCTTCTTGAGCACCTATCACTGCCTTTTTATGTTTATAGAACGCTGTATAAAAGTTTAATTTTTTAAATTTATTTGCTAATAGATTACTGGAGATGCATCGGCTGTGAAGAAGGCTCTTGTTCAAGTATCATCTCGCCTGCATGACAATCCATCTCGTTCAAATCACCTTCTTACTTCCAGTGTGCCAAGCACATATTCATCAGGTGGTCGGTACGAAACTGCAGCACCGGTGGTGGGTATGGCCCCGCCGATGAGCTCATATGGAGGAGGGTACAAGAGCGACGCTGCAGGTGACTGGCCCTCTTTTTACCCAGGACAAAGGGATGAAAGCTCTTCAAAGGAGTTCAGCTTATGCTTGCTCTGCCCTTCTGTAAATATTGGAGGGGTTATTGGTAGAGGTGGAGCTATCATCAAACAGATAAGGCAAGAATCTGGAGCTTATATCAAAGTGGACAGTTCCTCTGCTGAAGATGACTGCATTATTACAGTTTCAGCAAAAGAGGTGAACATAATCTTTCGATTCTACTCAAATATGGTATTTACTTGGAGTTTCAAACATTTTTTTTAATTTTTTAATTTTATCATTTTGCTCCTTCCAGTATTTTGAGGATCCAATCTCCCAAACCATAGATGCTGCAGTACGCTTGCAACCAAGGTGCAGTGAAACAGCTGAGAGAGAATCTGGCGAGCCTTCATTTACGACCCGCCTGCTTGTTCCAACATCCCGGATTGGTTGCCTTATTGGTAAAGGTGGGACTATCATATCAGAGATGAGAAAGTCCACACGGGCAAATATCCGCATACTTTCCAAAGACAATCTTCCCAAAGTTGCTTCTGAAGACGATGAGATGGTCCAGGTAAAGTTCTACACAAGTGGCAACTGTGGTCATCTATTACTTAGATGTACTTTGTAGATTGTTAAAAATCAACCATCTTCTTTGATGTTGTTTTTCAGATCAGTGGAGAGATTGATGTTGCCAGAAATGCTCTTATACAAGTGACAACTAGGTTGAGAGCCAATTATTTTGAAAGAGAGGGTGCTATATCTGCACATCCATCTTCCGGCCCCTATCCTCCAATTCTGAATGATGATGTACCAGAATATGTGAGCAGGGATAGCAAGTCACGCGGTCGTGGATATTCTTCTTATTCCAGTGGCTACAGTGGTGCTGATGCTCGGTCGTCAGAATATGGAAGCTATGGTGCTTCTCATGTAAGATTTGTAGTATGATTAATATTGCGTACGGTTTATTTGGTTTGCATACAGAAGGTGTTTTCACTTCATTTCTGTTTTACTTATTAATTTGGCTCATTTTGTTAATATTTCATCTTTTCTAGGGTGGTGGAAGTGGTTATGGGTCCTATGGTGGGTACTCTGGTCGTTCTGGAAGTGCTGGGTAATAACATCTTCCTTATTCCTCAACTGTTATGCTTATTGAGGAACTTTACTTGCATAAATGTGGTGCAATTGGAGTAGTTAGTTAAAAACATAATTTGCAAAACCGCTTCTTCTTGCGTGGGACCCGATCTATCTTCTTATGGAATTTTTCCGATTCTAACATATTAGGCTAAATTTCACTAACCCGCCGTGAGATTTTGGGGTGTATCACATAACCCTCTTATATTTCATAATGGTACAAATACCTCTCAAGATTTGAGGATGTATTAAGTAACCCCTCAATAATTCAAAATGTAACACGATACCACTAAACATCCATTTTTTATATTTATTTTTCAATATTTTCTTTCAAAACTAGAGCTTTTATATTTAGAGAAAATCCTACTTTGCCCTTATGCTATGAGTATTTTTCCTGAGTATCATTTAACCCTGAATATATTTCTCTTTATCACCTTCTTTTTCCATGAATTTTGTTTTCAAATCTGTTCATAAAATTAAGATATCAAATTTAGCCTAGAATTACCGTCACAAAGTGAAGGATGAACTCCAATTGCATGAAAATCGAAGAATGGATAAGGAATGAAAGCAGCTTACAGATGAAATCATATAATAGGCAGGAAGCACAATTGACAAATCATGGTATGAGATAGAATAAAAATTAAAAAGCAAAAATATCAAAATAAATATTAAATAATAAAGTAAGATTTCAACGATGGGAAGATACAACAACAACAACTGAGCCTTTTTCCTAAGCAAAACGGAATGGAAGGGAAAGGTTCGGTGAAGAAAAAATAAAGTGTTTTTTTTGAATGTAAGATCAAATAATCAAAGGTTAAGATTTATGTATCTCACAGGTTAGAAAGTTATAAGGGGTAATATGATAACATTTTGAAAAACCCGGGGGGGGGGGTATGTGAAGTACCCCCAATTTTAGAGGGGTATAGTGAAAATTAGCTCAAAAATTAATCAAAGTCACATTACTTTTGTTATTGTTGATTTTTGAATGATTCTTGCTCATCTATCTTGCCCCTGATGAATAAGCTTCTGTCACCAGGTTATCTGGTCCAAACCCTGGGTCCCACCACGGAAAACACCATGGTTATTAGTATCCTAATGATTAGGGCTGACAGGTAGATTACTCCCCTTCTTATTTTACTAATCAAATTACTTGAGATCTGCTTATTAGCCACTTTGTCATTTCCCAACCCTGTTACTATCTTTAACCAAAGCAGCCCACCTATATCAGCAATTCTAATACACATTTTTTTCACCTTTGCCTTGCCCTCCCGATTAAAACAGCTGAGGTCCACGAAGCCTGGAGCCATCCTATTTGAAGCCTCAAGCCTAAACCAGAAGACCAGATGAATGCCCAAGTTATTATTCCCCAACCTACGAAGCCATCTTTAAGAGGACAAGCATGCAATAAATTTTCCCATCCTCCTGGCCTTCACCTTAGTATCACATGGGACTATAACTTATTTTCACAAGTGCCTATGTTTCATGTTCCGACCTTGTGTTTGGAAACATTTGTATTAAATGTTAGATTTTGTATGGAAAACCTTGTGTCATTATCTTAATCTGCGCAGTGAACTGTCACACTAGAGCTTTCCAACATTTAGTGGTTTGATGGTGTTGAGATTTTAATCTTTTCCCAGTTTGTAGTAGTTATAGCAGTGAATTGATGTTGGTTTTTCTTTTTCATGTGTTACATGATGTCTTATGGTGCTGCAAGAGTTTATGGGCTTTATTTTATAGCCCGTGTCATGTGCTCCATGGTAAAAAGCACCACTAGCACAGTTAAAGCCCCATGTTTAGAAGAATACAGCACTTCACATCTGCAGAAAGCTGTTTTAAAGCCGTGTTTCTTTAGTGGCTTGCACCTTTCGTCGGCCTGCTTTATGGGCTTAAAACCTGATTCAACTGCTTCTTAGTGACTCTAACCGAGACAAAGCCCCAATATCCTACATATTCTTACTTTCATCGAACTCTACTTTGTTAAGGCCGAAACTGGGTTATTCACCCATTTCGCACCTCTTTGGCATCTTTCTATTGTTTCAGTGATAGCTGTGCCTTGTTTTCTGATATTGGCACGTTTATGTTTATAATTTCATATGATTTGGTATTTACACGCATCTTCTAAATTCTTCTATAATCTGCTAATTGCTCACCATCTTTTATGAATTGTAGATGTTGAATGATGGAATGTTAGAATCCTGATGAAATAACCATTGTGTTTCTATATTCCATTAGACATTATATTAGGGCATATTTATTAAGGTGGTGCGTGTATATATTTTTTATTTTTGTGTATAAACTTCAAAATTCCTACAAGTCATAAACAAACATTAATTTTATTTTTAGATTTGTTGTTTCCAGAATTTTGTATCCATCTACGTTTTTAAAGATTAATGTTTTATCATATATTTTTGTTATTATCTTGGTGCTTTTTGCTGCCAAAGTCATCATAAGGCCCCAGAATCCTGATCCTTACCCTTCTGGATTGCTATGCTTTCATGTTTTCCCCTAGATTGGTCCTCTATAAATCTTTGGCAAATGTGCTTTGATTTAAAAAGGAAACAGTTTTTATATTATATTTCCTTTCCTAACTGGGAATATCTCCTGCTGATTCGCACTTGGAAGCTTTCAGTGGTGTAAAACATTTTTGAAAAATGTTGGTTGATTTTCTTCTGTCCAGGTTTAAGTTTGATGGCTTTCAGAGGGCATCGAGATAAAGCTGGTTGCTAGTGCATAAGCACTTGTTCAAGGTAAAGTTTTGCTGCCTGAATATGGAACGGTTTGAATATGAACTCTGCTGGTTTTCTGGTTTCAATAAGACGCTGGTAAGTGTGGTAGATTGTTCGGGCTTCAAAGTTTCAGGTTTGAGCTTTAATTTGTTTGGAAAAAAGCTATCGATTTGCAGGTTCTAGTATCTAGGTCTTTTGCTCTACAATCGGCCAGCATTCTTTTGAAATATTTCTATTGGTATGAACCTAGATCTTCTCTCATTTACATTTAAATTTTATCTAATGCATTCAGTATCCGTGACCCTTGATAGTTGGATTGCTCATTATAATTTAAGTTCAGCTATCCATCTTAATCCTAGTGCACTCTTTCTGTTGTGCATGGACTCTGTTTACATAAACTGATTCATATTCAAGTCGTTTTAAATATTCTTGGCCTGTTTTGATGTGGTGAAATTGAAAATTAGTTAATTCTTATATATTTTTATTATCTTCATATAAGATAGTTATTTATGTAAAATTCCTAAAATACATGTCCTATGATCTTTTTACGATAACGGATCTAAGCATGCTTGAAATATTACACTGCATACATTTTTTAGGGCATTCATTGTATTAACCTCCACATAGAAGGTTCAGTATCCTGGCATTTTCTTTCTGTTCCATTTTCTTTGCTTTTCTTTTCTATAGATGCAGGCTGACATTTGGGAGTCGATTGTCGACATGAGCAGTAACCAAAACGATGGTGGAAACTGTGCCCCAACTATTCGTATGGATATGGTTAATCTAATGTGATGTTTGCAAGCTGGTTAGCTTATCAATCGCTAACATTTCAGTTTGTAATGTCGATCAATACAACATCCAATTATTTTTTTTTAATATACATATTTGAACATATCAAGGTCTTGTTGCATGTATACTATATGGGAACTTTTGAGCTAATTGTTAGTTGTTTAGTTTTCAGCTTATGGTTCTTCAATCTCAGCACACGGTTTTCTTTTTATTTCGGTGCGCAATTTAATATTAAGAGATTATCAGTGATTTAAATAAAATAATTTAAGCAGAGATTATTATGGATTCAAGTAATTAGATATTAAAATATTTTAATACTTTTGATTTCTTTTAAATTATGCATATATTTCTTGTGATGTGTTATTTAGCGCATCCAATTAAATACTGCAATTTGTTCCCTTTTAAAGATTTGATTGCGGAAAGTGTCACTCTGAAGCTTGTTACTCGTCATAAAATCATTAATGTTAGAATTAGATGCTATCTCATTTTCTTTGAATTTGCATTTTGGGGTTGAGCTGATTACTTAGAATTAAAATTAATTAGAGGTTTTAATAATGAGAAGTGCAGGTTTACAAAAATCTCAATGGCTATATTTATCTCTACAAATATAATGCAAAATCTTCAAATGTGGAGTTTGTTATACAATTTTGAATTGATGCGGAGCTTAAATTTCTCAAAATTATGGGGAAAATAGGGATTGTCCGCTCATTATAGAAGAATAGTAGTCATGGTAAGAAAATGAGAAAAATATATATAGGAAAGATTTGAAAAATCACTAGAAGTAATAGCACATATTTCAAAAATATTCTTCTTTATTGTTTTTGGCAAAAATCACTAATTAATGGATCCTACATGATAGGAACAAAGATTGATAAAAGGAAAAAAATAGAGTAATAAATAAATAACAAAAGAAAAGGAAAAAAAATACTACAAAGATTTGATGAATCAATGAAGTAACAATTTGACAGAAAACCGTTTGGCTCAAGTCCCTGGGCAAAAGAAAAATGGTTTATAAGATTTACGGTTTATTTACTGTATTTAGGTTAGTTTATTTTTCTTTTGATATCACTTACCATCATGTCTGGTGTTATTTTGCCTCCATTCATGCGATACAATTTTTGTTTCCTAGATTTCGCTAAACATCATGTCAAGAATTTTTTAAATTTAAATTGACTGCTCTTAAGTGAATTTTCCTATGATTCAATAACCATACAGTTCAGTTCTATTCCAATTCATGCAATATTATTATTTGAAGAAAAATAGTCATTGGATGAAGAAAAATAGTCATTGGGGGGTGGTGTGGGGGGGGGGGGACCGGGTAAACATGTCATTTTACCCTTCTAGTTGCTTAGCAGTAAGTAATGGTTTGATGAATGGAAATTTAGCAGGATCTATTTGGTTTAACTATAAGTTTTAAGAGTTGTATTTAAATTTATCTAAGTTTTATAGGTTCAATATAGATAACCCCCAAAAGAATAATATTTAAAAAATCCATCGCTCAAATCATCTTAAATCTTTAAAATATCAATTTTATAAATAAAAAAGGTAAATCTTTGAAATCTTTTTTATATCTTTCCTTATAATATCTAATATATATATCTACAGGCGTAAAGCACAGGCAAAATTTTAGTATTTATACCTTGAGGTAATTTAGTGTTTGAATCTCCCAGATTTGAACTAGGCAGGTTCCACCAACAAAAACCTTAGAAATCCTAACTTCAGTCATGCATGGCCTGCTCCGGCGATCGAGACTGGGCCAATCTCCCTTCCGATCTTCTTGTTCTCATCGCCGAGCGTCTGTACACATTGGACCACACCCAATTCTCCCTTGTTTTCGCCTCTTGGCGTTTAGCGGCAATGCAGAATAACAAGGGACCTTTCGTCCCTTCCATGCCATATCTCCTCATCCCTGGACAAGGAAAACATAGCGAGTCATGAGCTCTGCCCGAAATCAATGGCAAGTGGCGCATCGGATCTCAGTTCGGATGGGTCATCACCCTGAACGAGTTCTTCAATGTAAGCCTCCTCAACACTTTAACCGTTCGCAAATCCATCTCCCACCCGTCACCGGTTTCCCTTGCATCGATCCTGTATATGATGATCCTCATTATCCTACTTTAATAACACGTTACCTGGTCCATGTATACCGCCCCTTCAGGGTTACCATGAACTCCTACCACTTCAGTTTGGAGGCGTTACGCGGTATCGCTATGCACAAGGTCGTCTTGTCGTCTGATCCTAGTTTGGGTGATAGTTACTTTGTAGTTACCGTGTTCACCAATGAGAAACTGTTACTATTTAGAAGACCATGTGAAGAGAGGAGCTTGTTAGACGATGATTACCTCTTTGCGGATGTAACATATCACGATAGAAAATTCAAGGCCCCAACTTCTAAAGGGCATCTGATAGTTTATGATCTGAGTTGCGATCCTCCCCAAAAGTCTGTTTTCTTATCAGGGGACCCAGAGTTCCACGAGTTTAGGTATCTCGTGGTCGATTCCTCGTCGGGGGACTTGTTGCAAGTCTTGAGGTATACGACATTCATTGAAGAGAAGAATATGTACATGATTCAAGGAATCTTGATAATGAGATGGAATCCCCGAGACGGCTCTTGGTCTACTGTGAAGACTCTTGGTGAGCAGAGTCTGTTTATAGGGAATGTTTTTCTGGTGTCTCTGTCGGTGAAAGATATCCCTGGCCTCAGACAAGACAGCGTGTATTTCACCGATGATGGTTGGCGGATGTGCAATGTGAAGGATAGTTTGAATTGCATGATATCGGTGTCTTCAGTTTGAAAGATCAAGGGATAGAGTTTTTTAGTACTCCGGATGACCTTCGACTGATATGGCCGCCTCCTGCGTTTATCATACCTACGGTCCAGCAAAACTGAGCAAGACAAATAACTACTGTTCTTTTCTTTTGGACTACTAGTCCAATTTATCTAAATTGAACACGAATGACTAAAATTCTTTGTGATGATGTTAATTCTTTGTGGTGATGTTTTTTAATTGCTTATTTGGCCTTTTAGGCTGTTTATTTACTAATTTGCCCCTAACATCTGCTTTTATTCCATTTATCCCCTTGACCTCTTAAACCAGCCTGAATCAAGCTTTGCCTTCTCAATTTCGCGCTTGGTTTGTATTTTTGATGTATGTCTCAAGCTTTTGGAGCTCTCCACATCCTGAAAACTCAGCGACAGAGGAAGCACTTGCATTTTGGAAAACAGCTCATGCTCGACATTCGATTTTGCCGTTGAAGTGAAAGCTAAGCTGCATGTATCGACCTGGTTTGTTCGTGGGTGTAAATTCTTGCTTTTGCTTTAATATTCCGCTTTGAAATTCCATACCTATACAAATAACTAATTTTCTGGTTACCATATGTATACAAGCTCTAAGCTATATTAATATAGCTGGTGTTGATGTACGTAGGTCATTGATTGAATATATTTCTTCATGGGTGCATATCATGTTGTTGTTGCTGCTGCTGCTGCTGCTGTATGGGTGTATATATACCATGTGATGAAGTAGATACATTAATTAATGCAAACGATTTTTCTGTTGGAAGTAAATCTTTTTGGGGGTTTCTGCATTATTTTCATCTATCTATAGCTAATTCGCTCACTTTGTTCTTGATATTATTGTCAATGGTTTGGAGATAACAGAAGGATAGACAGCTAGCTGCTTGAATGATGATAGTATTTCCATGATATATTTGAGGTAATGATATTGAATGTTATTTTTAACCTAAATTAAAATCAATCACGATGTATTGATGTCTATGCAATAAATATAAGCCCCATTACTTCTATTTTATGTTCATACCAAATAAATCACTGTGTTTATAATTAAAATTTCCATATAAAACCTCAACAGATACTAAATCAACCATGACAACTAATTATGCAATCAATAAATCAACTTAAGTCTTTTCAAAAAAAAAAATTCAGGCTAAAAGCCTAAAATGCTGGAACCCCTCTACTTTTGCCTGAAAAGCAAGAACACCCCTTAAACTTGAATTACAAGCACTTTACACCATTAGTTTGTTGGTGTTTATTTCTTATAATGTCCCCAAGTCTTTCTTCTTCAATTTTCCTGCTTTTTCTTCTTTAATTTTTTTTCTCTCCAAGCTTTTTTCACTCGTTTCTCTTCCAAAATCTCTAATTCAAAACACCAACTATCTTTGCTCTACTCGTCCAAAGAGTTGGCAAAGATTCAAAAGGGTTAGGATTTGGAAAAATGAAGAAAAAGAAAAGAGAATATTAGGTCAGCCAATTAAATTAATTAGAGAGACGTTTTTGGTATAAAAAAGTATTATTCATGGAAAAGCTAATACCGTTAGGGTTTTTGGGGTAAAATCCATGTATTTTAGGTTTAGAAGGGTTTCCTGCTTAGGGTTCCGCATTTTAGCCAAAAAATTAAAACAAATGGTTTCAGATTATTTCATTTTGAGAAGATAACTAATTAATATTTTGCTATTTATAATGTTTCACACTTATAGTTTCCGACAGCGAAAAATTATTAACCATGATTTTATATAAATTTATTTTTGCATTTCTATTCTTTTACAAATGTATTTTGAAAATAATTTTATTTATTTATTTATAAATCAAATTAACCAACTTCAATATCATTTTTGGACGGTGTGCCTGCTGCGCTCCATACATGGATGTCATCTTACAATTTTAGATAGCTATTCTAATGTCAACTTAGGATTTAAAATAACTATTCCCAAGGGAAAAAGAAAAAAACATAGCAACTTTTGTTATACTTCTTAAAATTGAGATAATTAAGGTTGTGTTTGGCTTATTTTATAAATGTTCAAACTATACTTATAAGTAAAATTGATGTTTGACAATTAAATATATAAGTGACTTAAAAGTGCCAAAAAATAAGAACCAGTACTTATTTTTTCAGGACATATAAATTGATACAAGTTTGACCAAATAATAAACCATTTATTGTTCATTTTATTAGAAATTTCACATTCAAGCACATATGTTCAATTATCTTGTTAAGGGTTAAAATTTACATTTCATTGACCAAAAGTCAAAATAGGTCCGAGTCGAAACAAGCGGACTCTACTATCGAATTCACATAGGGCCCACGCCCAAACTCAAGCCTGGTCCACATCCAAATCCAAGCCGAGCCCATGCCCGAACCCCAAATCCAAACAGGTGGGCCCAAACCCAGACCCGTCTTCATGCCAAGAAAATTAAACGAATAAATGTAAAATAAAATGGGCATAAGGTCAACTTATGTAAAGTCCATGGTCTATGTGCTAAAGAAATGAGCACATGGGCATGAGTAAGACAAAAATGTCATTTTGTAAAGCCTAAAGGGCTATGTGTAAATTTTTAAACCTATATAAGACAACATTATGAAGAAATAAAACATAATCATTTTCTCCGCAAAAAAATCTAGGGTTTGTGCCTCCCTTCTTTCTTCTTCAAGGTTTTTCTTCTTCATATTTCTTTTTTAATTAAATCAAGAGTTAAACTCTTCTTTTCTTAAGAATAAATAGATTTTGGCTATAAAACCCATTGAATAGACAGGGGAGCTATCCTTAAATCCGGAAAAGGTGATTTTTAATCTCATCCCCCTCTTTCTTTAAAATCCTAAAAAAGAAGAGTAGGAAGAAGGAGAACTCGTCTCAAAAGAACTCAATTTGGGGAAGTCATGGCTTGAAGAAAAAGAAAAGAGACATTTTTTCATCATCCAAGATTCAGATTCTTCGGAAGTTAACTCAAAAATAAATTTTTTCGGAGTTTAACCCCAAATCCAGATCTTTTAAGAGTTTAACTCCAAATCCAGATTCGTTAGGAACCTAATAGCACATCTAATTTCTGTTTAGAAGTTAAACTCTATGCTCAGAGGCTTAGCCCCTCTTCTGTAGGTGCTCTGCAGACGCCTAGCGGGTACGCGCTGCTCACGTGACCCGCCGGCGTCCCAGCGGTCCCGTGACGCTCACACGCGACGCTGGCGCTAGTTGACACATATTGCACATGCCCCTATGGACACTTCTCATCCCTCATCTCTTTTTTTTTTAAAAAAAAAATAGAAAAGGAAAAAGAGAAAAAATATAATAAATACATGCGAGTAAATAATTTTTTTTGAATAAATAAATTTCTTTTATCACAACTTTATTTTAAACAAATAAAAATGAAATGAATACGTCCATTCACTTTTGTTTTTAAAAATACAAACGTTCCAAACTCAAAACACTGCTCCTGTTTAAAATTTTTTCTAACGGGATGCTGCCTCGTATCCTGCAGAGGGCTGCTCGTCCCGTTGACCCCCAGCCCGCTATCCGGGTAGTGGGGCTCCCGTAAATTCTGTAAGGTCCCCGATACACTCAAAACACCTTCAAAACACAACACGTGCATGCTACACAATGAGTTCACATGATCTGTTTGATCTATTAATCGGAAGTTCTCTCGCTCTCAAGAGCGAGAGGTAATTAACGACAGCTTAGTCCGCGGCTGCCGGAGATTCAGATCTCTACAATCAATAAACCCTAGCCTTCTCCAGGCAGAAGGAATCTGTAAACGTTGTTGGGTTTTCGCCTGCGCTCTGGCCATCTACCGTGACCGATGCGGAACAAAACCGGCGTTCAAAAATTTTTGGCGCAAACAAAACCCGCTCAAGATCGAACTATAAACCTATGCTAGCATATAACAAAGAGCTAAACTAAAGGGTTAGAGGTGTTATACCGAATGAATCAAGTCCTTCGGTCTTCTATCAACAACCTTAGCTCCTTGAGGCATGCTCGGACAAACTTGGCCGCCGGTCTTCCTCCGTCGAAGATGATCCACCCGAGAGATATAGTAATGGCTCTAGCTCCACATTGAGGAATGCAAGTGAAGCAGTTAGGGATTCTAGGATGCTAGTTTAGAATATCTAGGATGTAGTAGTCTAAGTGTTTATCTATCTCATCTCACATCTTCTCATGATTCTCAACACATGAGAGGGTTGAGAGAAGGTGAATGATGAAGGTGGGATGAACTCAAGAAAGCAAGAGGAGTGAAGCTCAATGGTGAGAAAATGAGAGCTCAAGGAAAAATGAACCATCTCTCATTTTTCCAATATATGACCAAGTCAAGAAAATTCTCACATCAAGAATTGGTTTTGTAAAACATATCTTTCATTTTTAAATCCAAGCCATACTTGAATAGTATGCACAAATGAATTAATAATTCATTCGTGCATACTATGCAAGCATGGTCCTCACCATACTCCCCATCTCATAAATTCTACCTCATTATCCATTTATATAAATGGTCAAATCTAAATGAGGTGTCCACCTTCTAGAATGTTTTCCGGAAAAACACGGATTACATTTTGCTGTATATATATACCTGTACTCGTACCGAAATAAGAATACCCAAAGAGATAGAATAACATAAAGAACATAATACTAGAATATACATATATATATATATATATATATATATATATGTAAATTATTAAATCAATACCCGATTCAATAATCTGGCTCAAATCCGAGCCGGCTAGTATCATCAACCGTCCGATCGAAAGTCCGGGTACAAAGTACAATCGATCGATCGGAACCCTGCACGTATCCAATACGGCTACTACATCATTTCGCCAGAACCAGGGAAACTCTCTGTGTGGGACTCTAAAAACTCGTCAATACGCTGGCAGTGGGTTTAACCACAAGCACGTCAGCGGCACTAGCTGTACTTAACGGCTACCCAGGTATTGAGCGAAAGGAAGGCCGACGAGCAAGCTCATCCAAACCCCTACGGAGCCTGTCCGTGACAATTTCCGTACAGTCCAGTCTGTTCGTCTGAGAGTATCGCATATCGGGTCTAGGGGGTGGATAAAGTCAGACCCCTAATAACGCGATATTTCGTGTCGGTATGAAGCCCATCACCCACTGAGAAACTACTGATCCAAATCAGTAATTCTCGTCCACCGTGGCCACGGATTTCTGGTGACGGCCACCCGTGCACAACGCGACATCAACCCCCAATACCGGGAGAGACGAATCCCCGACGATCCGCTCACTGCCTTTATATGGCTCGGGACTGTTGTTTACCGCCGAAAACAGAGATGAACCGGGATGGTCGTATTGCCTGAATTTGGGGACAGATGCTATTTGGAATTATCCATCCACCTCTCCGAAGATACCAAGTTGATTTATGACACCGTGTATCGGAGGTTTGGATAGATGCGGCCGTTGTAGTAGACTTCGTCAGATTCCTTCTCATCGTGAGGGTTTTTTTTGATTGTGGGGACGCTTTTCCCTGCAGGCGCAAGCCCCTGCAGTTAATTATGTTACCGTATCGCGATAACCACTTTCTCCTGCTCTAGAGGTTCACTTCGTGTTGTGTGTGTTTGTTTTATTTTTGGTTGCCCGCGGACTGTATAAGGAGACTAATTTATGTTATCGTCCGTAGGGCGTGGATTAGTCCAAATCCGTATATTCTTAGATTTGGGTTTGGGTTGGTTTAAGGATCGTTAATCTCGTTCGAGATTAAGATCAACTTAAATATTTGTTAATGATGCATTAGTCCAATTTTAGATAAGATCTACTTAATAAGGTTTTAGGATCATTCAGATCCAACAAAAGAGCATTTGGACACTATTGTTTTAGTTTAAGGATGTTACAGTCTGTTGATCACCATTTTTGGGGTGAGGGTTTAGTTTAAGGACGTTACGGTCCACAGCTAGTTTAAGAACGTTGCGGTCCACAAGGATGTGCTCATGGGTTAAGGAGTGTACCAAAGAGCTGTTGGTTGTCGGGACCCTCCACCTCTTTGATGACATTGAAGAATTACAACGACATGTATCAAAGGTATAGAGAGATGTGCCCTTGAACCAAACTCCAGATTGAAGGGAGAGATCATGGTGGAATGAACATCATTTTAGATACCATCTGCTAAGAGATCGTTAGTTATCTTTGGAACTAAGATCGATTTAGGGAGACCTGAGCATAGGAAGGCTCGGATGATTAGTGATCAAAAGGGTTTTGGCCTCGGGAAACTTGGCTAGTTTGGGCTAAGGTTGGCCTCTATAGTGTTACACACTAACATCTGCTCGGCGCTCACGTGCTCCCATGTGAGGCTCTAAAGCAGTGTTAAACACTGAAATTTGGAGCGCTCACGTGTGGCACGTGAGGCGCCTGAGAATTGGGAACCGCTTCTTTAGGTTTATCTCCTCTTTCCTTATAAGTGCTAAGCACTATTAGGGATCACGTGGGATCACATGAGGCGTCCCAAAAATGGGAACTGTTTTTGATTTATTCCCTTTTCTTTTATAAGTGCTAATCATTATTAGGGGGGCCACGTGAGATCACATGACTCGATCTCAGTCGTTCCTTTTTGTTCCTCAGAGATGCTCACGTGGGAACACATGATCTGTTGTTATAGTGTTGAACGCTATTGTTTCTTTTATATGCATGGAGATCTTGATCTGAGTTTTAAGAATTTCAGGTCTCTTATTTTTATAAGAATTAAATTCTTTTATAGGGTTAAACCCTAGTTTTATCAGAGGAATTAAATTCCTATATGTTTTTGTAAGAATTAAATTTTTTGAACTTAGTTTTTCCCCCTTAAGTTTTGAATCTTCATGACAGAATCTCTCCGATAAGAATTAAATTCTCAACTTGTGGGGAGATCTGCTTCTGCAGACCTCAACCAAAGGAAGATTTAAGTACTTTTTAGAAAAGTTAAACTCTTGGAGTGGCGAAGAAGAGATAAAATAATCTCTATGTCTTTCCTCTTACCCAGGGTTTCTTTTTCTAAAAGAGAGCTCTTCTTCTTCTTTTTGTTTTTCTTTTGTTTCTCAAATCTTATGGGGGGTCTCCTCTGTACAATACTTGAAGTCTTGGGTTGTTTATATAGTAGAGGCAAGTCTGTTGATTTAGTTAAAAAAATCTCTCATTGAGAGATCTTAATTGATTTGAAGATTTTATTTACCGTTGGATGTTTGATCCAAAGACTTCTGTTTTACAGAAAACATTTTTATTGTTTTTAATAAGATTAGAGAAATATTTCCCCATACAGAATTTTTCTGTAAAAAGCTGATTTTTAATCACCATTGGATTTTTTAATCCATCGGTACTCTGTTTTACAGAGAGTATTCTTTCTTATTTAGAAAGATTTAAGAAAATATTTTCCAAATAGCGTTTTGATCCCCTTACTTAGAATTTAATTTTGTTGGCTCAGAAGGCATTCAAGACCACTCACGTGTAGCATGTGGCCCCACAGAGTTGAACTCATTTGCTTATGTGCAACAGCCCGAAAAGGGCATCACGTGCTGACACGTAAGCTTCTCTGGCCTGTTATTTGTTTTAAAAAGGTGTTTATATACTTTGTATATAGATGATCACGTGCTTGCACGTGAGGCTCAATTTCAGCCTTAATTGTTAAATGCAATGTCTATAATCTTTGTTCATAGACGCATCACGTGTGGGCACGTGATGCTCTATCAGGGGGAATTTTCCCATTACTTTTTTTTTTCTCTTTTTTTTTATAAGGGAACAAATACCCCCACAGCATTGTTCTCACGTGGTTTGCACGTAAGTGCAATGCTGTCACCCTTATAACTGTTGAATTTGCCTAGGGGAACGGGGAGATGAACCGCTCTCGTCATGTTTTATAAATGCAAGGCTTTTCGCTTCTGGGAAGCCCCTGTTCCTTCATCTTCTTTCTTGGTCATTTTCTCGAGAATTTAATTCTCTTCTTCAGTGTTTAGTTCTCTGCCTCAAAATCTTTCAGAGTTGAACTCTGCAAAACTTCCCCTTGGGTAAGGCTCTTGAACGACCCTTTTTGGGTTTTCTGTCTTGGATTTTAAATCCACCATCAAAGCTTAGCTCTTTTCTTAAATCGGTTTCTTAAAAATCCCCATACATAATTTTTTTTGTAGGTTTTGAAGTCTTGAATGAATGGGGATTGTTAATCCTCTTTTTAGGGTTTTACCCTATCACTGATTTTTAAGAATCTTGGAATTTAATTCCATTTCTTTGCCTCCTTGCATGGGGGTTTCTGGAATTTAATTCCACAGCTTAAATGGAATTTAATTCCTCAACAAAGAGTTTAGCTCTGAAAGATCAAGAGGGCCCTTCGGGAATTTTATTCCATGGTGTTCTTGAGAATATTTTCATAGGGTTTTTTCCCTTATTTGCACAAATTTAAATTTGTTGGGTATTTTAACAGAACTTGTTTTCTCTGTGAGGATGTCAAGAGTTTTTTTAAACTCCCGTGTCTGCTTATTGAGAATCTTTTTTGATTCTTACAATGATTGGCCTGTCTCATCATTGGTGAGCCGCCATATTGATTTTGTGGGGTCCAGTAGTTTTGCAATCACTGGTCCCATGGAACAAACTTTCTGTCGTTTCCCTCTGTTGTTATATATATATATATATATATATATAGGTTTCATTAACGGTTTTTCTTTCCCTTATTTCAGAATCTTTTCCTTATTTCAGAAACAATGGCTTCTCTTCCCTACTTTCCCTTTACTCGCTCAG
The DNA here is from genome assembly GCA_030015575.1 of Agapanthus africanus. NCBI lineage: Eukaryota > Viridiplantae > Streptophyta > Magnoliopsida > Asparagales > Amaryllidaceae > Agapanthus > Agapanthus africanus. The sequence goes on from CM057337.1 coordinate 97,484,777, forward strand.
ACGCCGCTTTTCCGCAATCACCGTCGGATGAGGAGGCCATGGCGATGATCAGGGCCCTTGACAGGGACTGTACTAATTTTCTCTTATGGGGAGTCTGGTATGGTCACATCATCCGGGGTCGCCGCAGCTTTACTTGTGAGGTGTCAACAGAGCCCCTCCGCCCAATATCGCTGATGGAGCGCTCGCAGACCGTTTATGCAGTGGAGGTGGCTAATTGGACTCCTACAGGCCGGCTTGATCCGTCAACAACTGGGTTACCCAACCAGCCCTTGCCGGCTATAAATATCTTGGGGCGCCGCATCTATCAAGGTGAAGCCTAACCTTAGGGACAAGTTTATAAGGTAGGGCTTACCCCTCGCCACCTAGTAGGCTATATTCACTGGGCTCGATATGTTCTTTCCGTCCACCGTGCACGGTTGCAGAAGGTTAGGCTATATCAAGTGGTGTACGCGTCTCTTTTTCATTACCAGGCCCCTCATGTCTAGTGGGTCAAAGCTTTTCTGAACCAATGGAATCTTTCTACTGACACCTTCTTGCTAGGGGATCGCGAGGTCTCTATTTCACTGGAAGAGTTTCGCGAGATCTCTGGATTGCCAATCAGGGTAGAGCATTATGAAGAGTTGCTGACTCCCGATGAGTATGTGTTCGTGACCATGCCAGCTATGCTTGATGGCCTGACGACTGAAAACGTCGTCCGCCATAAGTATCCCAGTCTAATTAAGGCTCTGGGTATTTTTGAGAAACTGTTCACGAAGTCAGAAGGGTAGGGCGTCACTTTTGAAAGCTTCATTGCCTTCTTTATCCGTGAAGACGGTTTATCCAAAGAAGCCCCAAAGTTTGCGAACATTGACGACTCTTTTGGGTTTGGGCTGAATAAACTGCCGGCCAAAGAGGAAGACTTGCCGCAGTTTTATATTCCGATCTCGTCGGCCGTGCTCTTCGATGAGATTGCGGCCCATGGCATAGACGAATAGACCTTCTTAGTCGACTTCATCAGCTTTTGGCTCAGTTGGTTCGCCATTTCGACGCATCGACGCTTCATGAGAGTCTCCGTCCTATACCCCGCTCATCGCATAGCTGAAGGGGTACGATTGGCCGTTGGCATTACGGGATTGTCGCACTTATATCATGGATTAAGCGTTGCGACCAATACTTCAACCCCAGGTGCTGATGTTGTGAATTTCTCCCACCACTACTTCACGTCGTGAATCGAGATGCATGTACCGGGAGCATTTGCAGCACATCGGCGGCCAGATTTCTATGACTCCTATACCTTCCCACGGGTTATGAGGTTGGTGGATGCTTCCACTCCCGATCTGACTCAGCTAGGGGCCCTCCGCGTGTTGCTCAACCCATATTCAAATGAGGGCGGGATGGTGTTTAGTGACCGGGTCCTCTCTGCTCCTGTAGGGCTCGTTCAACAGCTTTTTGATCTATCAAAAGGGGGAACGCCATCTTTAAAGCCTAAAAAGATTATGCACCTGTACTCGATTAGGCCGGGCTACTTTGTATTCCGTCAGAATAACACGACTCTTTTTATGCGGTATAATCCGCACCGCTTTGCCCAGCAATTGGGTTATAACCAGGGTGTCCCTTTCGAGGCATTCTTAGTTGAGCCCACTCCGTCTTTTGAAGTCACTCGTGACATCATCCATCATTTTATGTGGCTGAACACTGCTCCCGTTTCATGATCCCTGAGTCCAAGTACCTTCCAAGGTGTATGGGGTCTTTCACGGGTTGGTATCGTCATTGAGTCGGTCCTGTCATTGCCGAGGAGAAGCGGGTACTCTTCGAATGTAGAGCTTCAGCTTCGACCCAAGCCAATGGCGTTCCGTTGCGGCCGCGGACAGTGGTTTGCCCTCCATCGAGGGATAGCGGTGTGGTACTTATCCCCAAGGCCGCATAAACAGAATCGACTCCTCGCACTGCTGGTATGCCAGTGCGCACTAGAACCCAAGCGAAGTCCTCCAATGAAGCGCCATCGGTAGTGTCATCAGTGGCGGCGTCATCAATGGCGGTATTATCCGCGGTGGTATCGCCAAAGGGGGATACCGGATGCGAGGTTGGTCAACGTCACGCTAAAGCGCCGAGGGGAAGGAAGCGTTCTTCGGTTAGTGCTAGTGATTGATGCGAAAAAGTGTTTGTAGTTAAAGTAACCGCAATCAATAACGGTGTTGCGTGTAGCTAGACCGAGATGAGTACGGGCCGTCCTCTGGAAAACGTTGAATCTTTTATTCTTACTTTAGATGTATTGAGAAAGAGAGAGGAAGAAATAAGAATGTTGAAGAATGGTTGTAGGATCTAGATCTACGTTAAACACGAATGCAAAATATAGATCTAGATTAACTACGTATGTAAGTTTAATATAAGAAAGGGGCTTGTAGGGTTCATTAGGATTTAGTAGTTATGGATGATTAATTAAAGATTACTCTTTTTATCCTTTAATAGATTTAAAACTAGATCGACAGTGATGCATGTATATTACGGTTTTTGAAGGGAAAAGGGTTCCCACTCTTAACCCCTATCTCGACATGGAACTCCGTTCATATCTAGCCTTTACCAAAACAATCATTAATCTAATCTCTAATCGCGGTCGAGACTAACAATGAATTGGTAGCGCACCCGATTAGGATGTTAATGATTCTTTTGATAAAGTTTATAAACTTTATAGGACTTAAAAAGAGTTTAAGGATCTTCATCATCTATTAACCTATCCTAATCCTACAAACCCTAACAAGCGGAGAATTACTCGCGCATGTTGGGATAAGAAGAGATAGAAATCATGAAGAAAATAAAATGCAATAAACTACCTTTATTAATCAACAAGATCAAGTACACTTTGATTTCTTAGAAAATGATTACAAAAACCTAGTTTGCTTCTCGATCTCTTCTAAGGAGGTAGATGAACCGTTGATGATCAGCCTGGATGCGTGAGCCGTCTTGGACTTCGTGATCTCGTCGGCTTGATAATTTTTCCAAGAGGCTCTCGGTCTTTATTTATAGTCCTAAAGACAGAAACTTAGCTTCCTAATTTTGAAGAAAGTAGTTAGTATCCAACAGAAAAAATCCCATCTCCTAAGTCTTCAAAACCGCGGCGGATCCGCGGCAAAAAGGGGGTTTTGGCTGCGGATCCGCGGCCAAAAAGTGAGATCTCATGTTGATTTTTCTGTCCTTGCATCTTCATGACACGTGGTGATCAATGGAATCTTTGTAAACTGGAAATCCTTTCTTTGTTTCTGCCAGATTTGATTTCTTTAGTTTGCTTTCTTAATTAGGCAGGTTTGCTTTAACAACTTTGATTCCCTTGATTTTAGCTCTGCAAATTCTGCACAATAACTCAACAAATAATATTTAGTAGAGTTTGTTATATTGAGATATTAACTTAACCATTAAGACTTTGATCAAAGGTATTTAATAAAGTAAGCATATTTTAAATGGGCCAAATGTTACATGCATATTATATGCTTACATTTTCCTACCAAATGTTAATTATAATATATAAACACATGAAAATAGTATTTTTACAGATAAACCCTCATATGTATCATATATTATAATAAACATCTTTTATAATATAGAAATAGTAGGAAAAATGTCATATTAAATGTGCAGTTTTATCAACTGAACAAATACCCCCAAACTTATCTTTGATCGTCCCGAGCAAACTAGTTTATTCAAGAGAAGGAGAAAAAGAAAGGAGAAAACTAAGCACACTTTCGTAGGCAAACACGATTGCACTGAGCACGTGCAACAAACCGTTAAACCTCTAGGTGTCCCTAGTAGGAGGAGTGTTGTCTCTTGAGGGTTTTCAGCGGATTACACCCACAAAATCCTATAGTAAAAGAGAGATGGTGAAATTTACATATAAAGATAAGAACCATAAAAGAAAGACTTTGAAAATAAGAGTTTCCAACTTATACTAGCTTTTCAGTTGTCATGAGCCCTATCTTAATAGCTATGAAAAGATGTTAGAAATCACATCATCTCTCAATAAAATATCGTCTTATTCTTCATTCCTACCTTTCATCCAAACATTGATCATATAACCCTACATGTGTGTAAAGAACATCCCTACACTCGGAGAATTCAATTCAAGCTATTATACTCTTGTCCATCTACCTCAGTACTTTTTAATTTGATGAATATTTAGATTTGCTCACACATTTTCATGCGACCGTTAATACTTCTTGAGGTACTAACTGACCGATTACTTATGTGCTTGCTGATTAGGTGATAGTATTTTCCTCGTCTTGCACCACCTAAGGCTTAGCAGTGACTCCCAGACCAGTTGGTCTAAGGCACTAGGTGATGAAGCACCCTCGCTATATTTTTTTATTTCTGCCTTGGCGATAACAAAACTAGTGTTCATTTTTCTTTTCACCATTTTTATATTTTCTTCATTTTTTTATTTCCTTCATACTTTGGCTTTTAGACAAGAGCATTTCAAGGTATCCTCTACTATCCCGAGTTTCAAGACGTGTGTAAGTGCATATAGTAGGGTATCAACATTCAAATATTTGGCTTCCAGAATAGAAACTATTTTTCAGACTTGTTTTTATCCTCAGATTAATGACTTCTTTCATCTTACTAACCCTTAGGACAACGGCTCATAACTACTTATTACCAGTTCGTTTAAGAAAACTTCTAATTTTCTTGGTTTTCTTAAATTATTCCTATCTTTTGGATGTACTTTTTTCACTTTCTACTCTTTTGTTATAAATTTTTTTATTTTTAAAATTTTTGAAAATGTTGTGCTTATGCAAAGTATGATGCAAATTGATGCGTAAATAAGCACAAACCTCCCCTAAACTTGTTTTCAACAGTGTCCTCACTGTTGCTATCTGCTGGATCACAAAAACCTGTAAGCTTGGGAGGTCATTATTAATGGGGGCAAGCATATATGAAAGTGAAAATCCTCCCCCAAACTTATTTTTGGCTCACAAATTTGAGGACAAAAGTTATGTTCAAGAGCCAAAAATATACCCCTCCTCAAACATGAGTTAGACAATACGAAGCATTTTAAGAGGGGGTGAGTCATTTGGTCAAAGTAAGACTTTACAAAGACCAAAAGTTAACACCAACCATTCAAAGATTTTATCGGTATAGCATATAGGTTGGTGGAAGAATGTGTTGTATCGAGTCAAGAAAAAATGGGGAAGGGATAAGAGGTGGTCTGGAAAGGGTTTGAAATTAGAGAAAAGAAAGAATGAGGATGAATGTGAATGATTAGGAAGAAGGAATGGTGACGGTTCAACCTCTATAGGTGGAGATTGATCAATCACAAAATCCGTATTGTTTAAAAATTCAACTTCGTCAGCAAAAAGTTCTTCAAAACTTTTATCAATGGTGTGATTGAATATTTTGCTGTCAAAGAGTTTTGTACCAGGATTTATCCTACTTGATTCATAAAAAATTATAGAGGTAGAGGACTCAAAAAACTCATCTACCTCATTTTCAAAAATATCCAAATCAAGTTGAATTTCTGGTATTATTGAACTTGAATTAACGGATTGTGATTCATCAAAACCCACTGAAACTATAGGAACAGAAGAAGAACCGGAGAATGTAGAAGGTGAAATGGGTAAACAAATTGGTGTGTCGAGTATTGCTGAACCAGATGTGGAAGATGGAGGCTGTATTTCGGTCTGATCTTCGGGTAGACCATTATCATCAACTTCAAGACATATTTGGGATTCGGGAAGGATTAAAGGCTCAAGATGATGACCACAAGGAAGTGAAAGGATTTGATGAATTGGTGGGACAAAATCATCCAAAATTTCGGGTTCATCAATCAATATATTCCCAACGTCAATCACCTCATTCAAGTGAAGGTTAAAATTCTCAAACACCTCATTAAAAGTATGGTTTTCAATTAGTTTTGGTTCAAGAGTGGAGGTGTAGAGATCATAAGAGTTGGGTATGGTTTCACTTGAATGGACCTTTCACAGTCGGGTAAATCAAACACTACAAAGTCACACAACTTATCAGACATTCTATTTGGTGTACTTGATAAATCTATGAAACTGGAGTTGTGGATTTCAGTTTGGAATGGGGAGGTTTGATTAGGAAGGGTGTACAGTTCTGTCTCACTACCCAAATTCTCATTTTGTCCTATGCCCGAATCATATACTGAAAATTTTTGGGCAGGTTTGAAATTCCTTGCTTGCATCCACTCTGTTGTTTCCTTCCTAATTTGGTTCGACAATTCCAGAATTTTTTTTAATGTCTGCTCCAGACTAGTCTTGGGTTGATAAGGGGTTTCAGTATAAGATTGAAATTCCCGTGGATAATTAAAACTCCCAAATGACTGATTAGAAGAACTGTCTAGAGAAGGTGGAAAAGTCGGATTGGATTGATAGGAATAGAATGGTTGCGAAAATTGGGTGGGAGTAGGGTCAACATTGTGATAAGAAGAATATTGATATGGGTTGGTCGGTTGGCTATCAAACTCTTCTTTGGAAAGTGGAGGTGATGGTTGATATTGGTCCGGGTTGAAACTTTGGCCTCTAGCCCTAGCTATGTGCTCAGCAATGGACATCCGTCTAGGGGTTTCCTCACTCTGGGTATCAACTGAAACAGGTGTAGGATTAGGATACGGTTGATAAGACCTAGACTGAGGTGGCCAACTGTTTCTTCCTGCTTGTTCTATATGATCTCTTAAGGACATGGAAGAGCCGGATGGTATACCGAAGGGATTACGAAAACAAGAGATATCTGGTTGTGGACAGCAAAGCTCGGCAAGCGTTCTTCTGTTTAGGTCACCCATTATAGAAGAGAAGAAGGGGGAAGGGGTAAAAAGGGGAGAAAATAATTGGTTTGTTTTGAAAAATGACGGATTTAGACAAATCACACAAAAATGCACAAACAACCCTAGAACTATGGTTATCTAGGTCCAGTCTCTAGACCACTCCTAGAATTCCAAAGGATAAGCCGCAGGATCAATCCTCTACCGCCTCTTTACTACCTTTGTAGCCAGGTAAGTGCCAGGTGAGTAGGAGGCTCCCCACTACGAAAGTAGTGGTCCTAATTAAGTAACCACTTGCCTTAGACACACTTGCCTAGACATCACAAAAGTAATGCGGATAAGCGATAGATTACCCACGACCTTCCTCTGTCCTTATTGAGCGCGACAGTCCTTAGAGTCTGGTCTAGATATTTTTTTAAATTAATGTAGGGTTGATGCAGATGCTCGGTTTGTGATTTGTGGGGCTTAGGAAGGGTGATGAAATCCCCACCTAATCTGGATTTTGGTCTTGCCCCTTAAAAATCCGTATTAAAATGTGCAAAAACAAACCGCAAAACAAAACTTTGCAAAAAGATTTTTGAGCGGCGATATTTTGCAAAAAATCCTGCAGAAAAGATATTTTATTGGATTTCAGAGGAGAGAGAAGGAGGTTAGAATCTTACCAGAGAAGACTGAAGCTCTAGATCTCCTAACTGGCCGCGCTTCCGCCGCCGATGTGCACTTCCTGCCACGGTTCCGCCGCAAGAAGGAGAGATCAATTGATGATTTTTTTTCTGTGGCCTTCTCTACTTCTCTGGATCTCAATGAATGTATCTGTTTCCTGTTTCCTCAAGTCTGTGACTCCAGATTCCCTCGCAAAATTCACACAATAATCGTTAAATATACAATTTGCAGTTTTGTTTTATTTATGATACAGATCGTATAAGAATTCAACACAAATAGTAAGAATAAAAAATTACGCACGTATCCCCGGCAACGGCTCCATTTGATTGATGCGAAAAAGTGTTTGTAGTTAAAGTAACCGCAATCAATAACGGTGTCGCGTGTAGCTAGACCGAGATGAGTACGGGTCGTCCTCTTGGAAACGTTGAATCTTTTATTCTTACTTTAGACGTGTTAAGAAAGAGAGAGGAAGAAATAAGAATGTTGAAGAATGGTTGTAGGATCTAGATCTACGTTAAACACGAATGCAAAATATAGATCTAGATTAACTACGGATGTAAGTTTAATATAAGAAGGGGGCTTGTAGGGTTCATTAGGATTTAGTAGTTATGGATGATTAATTAAAAATTACACTTTTTATTCTTTAATAGATTTAAAACTAGATCGACAGTGATGCATGTAGATTAGGGTTTCTGGAGGGAAAAGGGTTCCCACTCTTAACCCCTATCTCGACATGGAACTCCGTTCATATCTAGCCTTTACCAAAACAATCATTAATCTAATCTCTAATCGCGGTCGGGACTAACAATGAATTGGTAGCGCACCCGATTAGGATGTTAATGATTCTTTTGATAAAGTTTATAAACTTTATAAGACTTAAAAAGAGTTTAAGGATCTTCATCATCTATTAACCTACTCTAATCCTACAAACCCTAACAAGCGGAGAATTACTCGCGCATGTTGGGATAAGAAGAGATAGAAATCATGAAGAAAATAAAATGCAATAAACTATCTTTATTAATCAACAAGATCAAGTACACTTTGATTCCTTAGAAAATGATTACAAAATCTAGTTTGCTTCTCGATCTTTTCTAAGGAGGTAGATGAACCGTTGATGATCAGCCCGAATGCGTGAGCCATCTTGGACTTCGTGATCTCGTCGGCTTGATAATTTTTCCAAGAGGCTCTCGGTCTTTATTTATAGTCCCAAAACCAGAAACTTAGCTTCCTAATTTGGAAGAAAGTAGTTAGTATCCAACAGAAAAAATCCCATCTCCTAAGTCTTCAAAACCGCGGCGGATCCGCGGCAAAAAGGGGGTTTTGGCCGCGGATCCACGGCCTAGTTTGCTTCTCGATCTTTTCTAAGGAGGTAGATGAACCGTTGATGATCAGCCTGGATGCGTGAGCCATCTTGGACTTCGTGATCTTCCCGGCTTGATAATTTTTCCAAGAGGCTCTCGGTCTTTATTTATAGTCCCAAAACCAGAAACTTAGCTTCCTAATTTGGAAGAAAGTAGTTAGTATCCAACAGAAAAAATCCCATCTCCTAAGTCTTCAAAACCGCGGCGGATCTGCGGCAAAAAGTGAGTTTTGGCCGCGGATCCACGGCCAAAAAGTGAGATCTCATGTTGATTTTTCTGTCCTTGCATCTTCATGACACGTGGTGATCAATGGAATCTTTGTAAACTGGAAATCCTTTCTTTGTTTCTGCCAGATTTGATTTCTTTAGTTTGCTTTCTTAATTAGGCAGATTTGCTTTAACAACTTTGATTCCCTTGATTTTAACTCTGCAAATTCTGCACAATAACTCAACAAATAATATTTAGTAGAGTTTGTTATATTGAGATATTAACTTAACCATTAAGACTTTGGTCAAAGGTATTTAATAAAGTAAGCATATTTTAAATGGGCCAAATGTTACATGCATATTATATGCTTACATTTTCCTACCAAATGTTAATTATAATATATAAACACATGAAAATAGTATTTTTACAGATAAACCCTCATATGTATCATATATTATAATAAGCACCTTTTCTAATATAGAAATAGTAGGAAAAATGTCATATTAAATGTGCAGTTTTATCAACTGAACAGCTAGCACAAGTTCTAAGAGGAGGAAGAGATTGCTCACCGACTTACTTGACACCTTGCTTAAGTCTGAGCAGTTCATTCAAGACGAGCCGATTGCTATGGAGGAGTCGAACGCCGGTCTTATTTACCCTGGCTCGTTCGCCGAGGAAGCCGCGTAATTGGCTGAGGCTTTAAGGTGCTCATAGGATGAGACCGAAAACGTGCGCATCCCGAAGAAGCCCTACCCTCCGATTATCTTCTATGACGTTGTTCGATCATTGCGGCGGGTACATGTTGAAAACTCATGGTGTCGTGCCTTTGAAGGCTTTTGTCAAATTAGGATATGTCAGTTTTGTTAATGAAAATAGTGCACGAGGTGAGTCTCGAGTTCTAAAAATACCGCAAGTGCACGGTACGTTGATGCAAGCCGGCAAGTACGGGTCGAACCATAGGGAGTGGATATCACGACATCAATTTAAGTTATGAAACAATGGGTTGGAAATGGGTTTTGTCACGTTTTTACAACAATTAAATGAGGAAAGGTTTAGGGTTGTTTAGAGAAAACTTAGGCTAAGGTTTGGTATGGTTGAAATACGGCTTTTACCCCCAACTCTCCGTCTTGATTCAAGGTCCATTTTTAGTTTCTATTTGATTTACGAAAGCATATCGCATCTATCCGAAACAAGTATCGGTTTAGAATACAATATCAAGGTTAATTTAAAAAGAAACTAAAAATTTAAGTTCTTAGAATGAAATGAATATGGAATTAGTTAAGTGAAGTTAGCAAGCATAGAACATATGCTTGTATACTATATATCCTATCTAGCTAGTTTCCGACACTTAACTTAATTTCGTATTCCTTTCAACTTCAAATCGTAATATAGCAACAATAAAATATAAATAAGGAATATGATATATGTTAAAGGCTGATTTGCAACCATTCAAAACAATATATCCTATCAAGTAAAACATAATAAAATTGCATATATTAAGTAAAGAAGTGTAAAATGCAAGAATCAAGAAGGAGGGGTTGTAAGGCAAGCCATTCGGGTTGTAAGGCAAGCCATTCCACAACCTACCTCACCATAGCCCAAGAACAAACTACTCACACATCATAAATTGAAATTACAACAAAAGAAAAGAAGCAAAAGAAAAAATATACAAGAATCAACTTGAGATAAATGAAGCTTTGATTGCAATGGTTTCAAGTACAAACAAATGAATTTAAATACCAAAATCTAATCTTGCAAGCTCAAGAAAGAGGTTGCAAGACTAGAGGAAGGCAAAGAACTCACACTAAGAGTTACAAGATCAATTAGATACTATGTTACAAAGTTTTCTCTCTTCAAAAAGTAATGCCTACTAATTTGCCCATAGGTCTGGTATTTATAAGCTCAAAACAAAAATAAACAAATAATAAAAACAAGATGATGGGACAACAATGAGTGACCTGACAAAATACGAAATGAATTGGGCAAAGGAGACCCGGCGGCGCCGGGTTTTGGGGATGTCTCGCCGGTCATGATCCGAGCTAAGGGGCTCGATTTGGTGTGGTGAAGTCCAGTGCATTCAACAAGTCCACTGATGTTTTTTGATTTCTTCATATCAGCTCAGGTTATACTCAGTAGTTTTGGAGGGAACTTGATACATTAAGTCACATCACATCTTTTAGCATTTAATGCACATCACACTCATTTGTGCTCATTTTGTGCCTAAGGCAGCCCCCATTATGGTCTAGTGTTCACTTGAATTGTGTTGAACCAAATTGTATACACATTGTTGCTTGCACAAGAACTCTTTGGATATCAATCGGCTTTCTGTTCTATTTGCAGTGTCGGCTCCCAAACATTATATCCATGATTTTGAATGTGTTTTCAGTATTTTATCACAAACACCTGTAATCTGTATTTACTGAGCAGACACTAGTTAATAGTACCGATATATAACAAAAATAGATACTGAATGAGCGGTATTAAAATGCAGTTTTTAGTGATGAACAAATACCCCCAAACTTATCTTATGTTCTTCCCGAGCAAAACAAAAATTCCTAGCCTCACTTTCGCAGGGAACGCGATTGCACTGAGCACGTGCAACAAGCCGTTAAACCTCTAGATGTCCCTAGTAGGAGGAGTGTTGTCTCCTGAGGGTTTTCAGCGGATACTACCCATAAAATCCCATCAAGCTAGTTTTGTAAGTTAACATCGACTTTTACTCCTACGTTTTAGTATCTAAATTAGAAATTCTATTATCCTGAGTTAGAAATTTTCAACCCTTATGTTTTACACCTCCTATTTATTCAATCTCAGATCCTATACGTTTTGACAGTTTAAGAAAGATCTCGGTTTCTCTTGAGTTGTCCTTCTAAAGCGCAGTCTCCAATCCGGAATTTTTATCACCTTTATGGAAAACATAAGTTTTATTCTTTATTCCTATCTTTCTTCCAAACATCGATCGTATACCCTTACGTGTGTGTAAATTTTTACCCCTATACTCAAGAATTCAATTCAAGCTATAGTACCCTTGCCTTAATACCTAATACTGCTTCTTTTCGTTTATGATGGACGGATTTGCTCACACACCTTTCATGCGACTATTAATGCTTCTTGAGATACTAACAGCCGATTACTGAAAGTGTGAGCTTAAAGCGTAAATAGCAGTTTTCAGGTCTTGACTTTATTTATTTATTTATTTTTTTCAACACCGGATATATTTTTCAATGATACTATTTTGGTGGTTAGCTTTAAATACTGTTTTTTCTTTCATACAAGGCTTTCAGGTAAGAGTATTTCTAGGTATTCTCTACTATCTCAAGTTTTAAGGTGCATGTAAGTGCGATTTGTAGGGTATATAATTTTTGAATTTGGACTCAAGAATAGGAACTATTTTTCAGACTTATCCTTCAATAAAGTTTTCAATACTTTTCCTTCATCTCGACATAACTCAAGAACTAAACTCAAGATTACTTACTTCTTCAAAAGCTGCAAGGATGTATAATTACCAAGGTTAAACAGAAAGATGGTTATTTTTATGGTTTTCAACTTCTAAGGCTAGGGTTTAGTTATTTATAAAGTATCAACTAAATTTTCGGAAAAAATCTAAGTTACCCTACTAGCTAATTTGATGACAAAGTTTTTATAAATTTTTTTCGATTTTTTTTAATAAGTATGCAAATGCAAAATATACACATGAATGCAATATATATATATATGAATGCGAATGTAGAAGGTAGAAAGCTTACTGAGCATAAATATACCCCCAAATTTAAACTTGATAATGTCCTTACTGTCATACTATATAACAAAAGTCAAAATTGTTGAGGGGTAAATACACAATAATTACAAAAAAGTCAAAATGTATATACAAGATTTTAGGGGAAGTGATTTTAATCAAGATAACATGGCTCATGTAAAAACATGAGCTCCCCTGTTTCCGCAGGCAATTCTAAGAATGGTTTCAGACGTTGATCATTTACTTTGAAAGTAGTGCTTAAGTGCAGATCTTCAATGTTGACTGCACCGTGCGGAAAGACAGTGCGCACAAGAAACGAACCTGTCCAGCATGACTTCAATTTCCCAGGAAACAAAAGAAGTCGGGAGTTGTAAAGCAGAACCTTTTGTCCCATAGTGAATGTCTTTCGGAGAATCGCCTTATCGTGAAAAACTTTTGTTTTTTCTTTGTACAGTTTGGCGTTCTTATATGCGTCATTGCGTATCTCGTCAAGCTCATTCAATTGGAGTTTTCGAGGCTCACCGGCCTTTTCCAGGCCGACATTGAGCTGTTTGATTGCCTAGAATGCACGGTGTTGCAATTCAACAGGCAAATGACACGCTTTTCCAAAAATGAGTCGGTATGGGGACATACTTAGATTTGTTTTGAAGGCGGTACGAAATGCCCAAAGCGCGTCATTTAACTTCAATGATCAATCCTTGCGGTGTTGGCTGACAGTCTTTTCCAGAATCTGTTTAATCTGTCTATTGGAGACTTCGACCTGACCGCAAGTCTGAGGATGGTAGGGTGTTGACAGTTTGTGGCTAATGGAGTATTTCCTCATCAGTGCTTCAAAAGATCGGTTGCGAAAATGCGTTCCATTATCACTGATGATGGTGCGAGGCGTACCGAACCAAGAAAAGATGTTCTCATTTAAGAATTTTACGACAACCTTGTAATCGTTGGTTCGACATGGGATAGCCTCCACCCATTTAGACAAATAATCCATAGCCAGCAAAATGTACAAATTCCCAAAAGAGTTTGGGAATGGCCCCATGAAATCGATACCCCAGACGTTGAAAATTTCTACAATCAGAATGGACTGTAGGGGCATCTGATTCCGTTTTCCAATCTTTCCCATATGTTGGCATCGACTATAGATTTTGCAATATTCGAAAGCATTCTTGAAAAGCGTCGGCCAGTAGAAGCCGCTTTGCAAAACCTTTTCAGCCGTCTTTCTGGGTCTAAAATGACCCCAACAAGCTTGATCATGACAGAAGGACAGAACACTTCTCATTCCAGAGTTAGAGATGCACCGTCTAATAATTTGGTCAGGACATTACTTGAACAGATATGGTTCATCCCAATAAAAGAATTTGACTTGGGAGAGAAATTTTGACTTGTCCTGATTCGACCAAAAGGAAGGTGTTTCTCCGGTGATAAGAAAGTTTACAATATCAGCGAACCAGGGTTCGACTGACACAGAGAGAAGTTGTTCGTCAGGGAATTGCTCGTTGATTGAAATTTCCTCAGTTGGTGCATTTTTTAAGCGAGACAAATGATCGGCAACAACATTGTCGGTTCCCTTCTTATCCTTGATGGTCAAGTCAAATTCTTGAAGAAGAAGAATCCAACGTATCAATCTGGCTTTGGCATCCTTTTTTTCAAAGAGGTGCCTAAGTGCAGAATGATCAGTGTAAATCGTGACGTGGGTTACGATCAAGTAAGGACGGAAATTTTCAAGCGCGTACACAACAGCTAAGAATTCTTTTTCAGTGGTGGTATAATTCAGCTGTGCGTCATTCAACGTCCTGCTCGCATAATGGATAACATGCCGCTTCTTTTCAAATCGCTGTTCTAAGACAGCACCTATCGCAAAGTCAGAAGCATCGCACATTAGCTCAAAAGGTTCATTCCAATATGGTGCACTTAAAATCGGAGCGTAAGTGAGTTCCGATTTCAGAAGCTTGAACGCGTGAAGGCACTCAGAATTGAAGTTAAAGGGAGTATCTTTATCCAGCAAGGAAGTTAAGGGTCTAGTCAGTTTGCTAAAATCCTTGATGAAACGCCTGTAAAACCCGGCGTGGCCTAAGAATGCCCTGATGCCACGGACAGTCCATGGAGGTAGGAGGCTTGAAATGATGTCGATCTTTGCCTTATCGACTTCAATGCCATTTTCAGAAATGATATGGCCTAACACATTGCCGTGTTTGACCATGAAATGACATTTCCCTCAGTTGAGTGTGAGGTGTTTTTCCTTGCATCGTAACATGACCAGTTTATGATGCCTCAAACACTCAGAAAATGAATCTCCAAAGACGGAGAAATCATCTATAAATACTTCTAAGAATCGCTCTACTATGTCAGAAAAGATTCTCATTATGCACCGCTGAAATGTTGCAGGTGCATTACACTGCCCAAAGGGCATGCGACGGTAGGTGAATGTGCCAAAAGGACAAGTGAAAGTCGTTTTGTCCTTATCCTCTGGATCGATCGGGATTTGATTGTAGCCGGAATACCAATCTAAGAAACAATAGTATGCATGTCCGGCTAGGCGTTCAAGCATTTGATCAATGAAGGGGAGCTGGAAATGATCCTTGCGAGTGGCTGCGTTGAGCTTTCTGTAATCAATACAAACTCTGCACCCCGTTTGTGTGCGGATTGGGACTAGCTCGTTTGCTTCATTCATGATTACAGTGATACCCGATTTTTTTGGCACAATGTGAATGGGGCTTACCCACTTGCTATCAGATATGGGATAGATGATCCCATTGTCAAGACACTTCAACATTTCATTCCGCACCGCTTCTTTTATTACCGGGTTAAGCCGACGTTGAGGATCCTTGAAGGGTTTGGAATCATCAGTCATATGGATTCTGTGCTGACAGATAGCATGGCTGATTCCCTTGATATCGGCCATTGACCATCCAATTGCTTCCATGTTCTTTCTCAGAACGTCCATGAGGGCCAACTCTTACTCAGGCATAAGGTTAGTTTCCATTATAACTGGAAGCGTTCATTATTTCTTAAGTACACATACTTGAGGTGTCCATGAAGAACTTTGAGGTCAAGTTTTGGTGGCTCCTCCACAGATGGCCGCACTTCAGGGGCCAGTTCATTATGAAGTGGTTCAAATTGGGGCCCCCAGTGTGCGTAGGAAGCCTGTTCAGGACATAGCTTCTCAAGGAAAAGAAGCTCCTCAGAAAACAGTTCTTCAAACGTTTTATCAAGACACTCATTTTTGAAGTCAAATGTCCCCTCCTTAGACATATCGTGTACAGCGTTGACTTCAAATGTGTCGTCGTGTTTCTCGCTCTCTTGGTTTCCTAGTGTGAAGATATTGAGGTCAACTGTCATATTTCCAAATGAGAGTTTCATGGATCCATTATGACAATTGACCAACGCGTTGGATGTGGCTAGGAAAGGCCGCCCCAGTATGACTGGAATTTGACCGCTGGGATTGGCGACGGGCTCAGTCTCCAACACAATGAAATCTATGGGGAATATGAATTCCCCGACCTTGATTAGAACATCATCGATATCTTCCCTCGGTACCTTCGTTGATCGATCTTCCAGTTGCAGAGTCACTTTGGTCGGCTTGAGTTCTCCCAATCCCAGTTGTTTATAAAATGAGTATGGGAGAAGGTTCACGCTTGTCCCTAAGTCTAACAAGGCACGATTGATTTTCTTGTCTCCGATAGTGCAAGAAATAATAGGACAGTCAGGGTCCTTATATTTTTGCCGGAATGGTTTTGGACAAGACATCGCTTAGAGTGGCGGCCAAGAAGACCGTTTTGGGCACATTCGTGCGTCGTTTTTATGTGCACAAATCCTTCAGGAATTTTGCATACGCCGGAACTTGTTGGACCATGTCCAACAACAGAATGTTAACCTCACAGCGTTTGAAGACCTCTAACACCTTTTCCATACTTGCAGAAGGCTTCTTTGATTTCAACTTATTGGGATAGGAAGCCTTTGGCCCAAAACGAGGTTTGGAGAAGTTGCAGATGGAACAGGTGCAGAAGGCGGGAGTGTTCTTGCTGGATCATCCGGGTGGATTTACGGCGAATTCTCAAGTTGCTTTGAAGGATGTGCAGCAGACGAAGAAGAAGAAGAAGAAGAAGGAGAAGGAGAAGGAGGCAATGAAGATGACGACGGACCATAAGGAGGAACATAAGATGAGATACGTGCTGGTAAGCTGACAACCACACGTTTGGATGAGTCGTTGGGGTTAACAACCTTGTTGTCATCGTACGTTCTGATCTGAGGACGGTGACGGCGTTCGCATTCTCAATGTTGTTCTGCTGAACAACATGAGCGTTGTTGTTTCTCTGCTCTCTTGGATTTGTCACGGGTTGAGAGGGAAATGTTCCATTTTTACGTTCATTAACCGCAGCAGCCAGTTGACTGATTTGGATTTCTAGTCTAGCTATCTCTTGTGTGTTAGCGCTATGCAACTGACCAGATATTTGCATAAAAGTAGCCAGACTAGACGAAGTCTGCTCAGAAGTTTTAATCAATGCTTCCAACCCTTTTTCAATGGATGACACCCTCTTGTTGTCTTGGGCGAACCCAGGGGTGTAAAGGTTAGGTTGGGCTGATTCGGCTGTTGGGGTTCGTTGTTTGAGTATCCTAATTTCTGGTTTTGAAAATTTGAATTTTGAAATTGTTGGAAATGTGGGTTTGAATTGTTGTTCTGAAAAGGTGTTTTGATTCCAAGCGAAATTGGGATGATTCTTCCAACCAGGATTGTATGTCTGTGCGAAAGGTTCGTTCTTGGGACGCTGGTTCTGATACAGCGCATTAACGTTTTCGTGTCCCTGGGACCCGACGAGAAATGGACATTCCTCCGTTATGTGGCTCGGATGCTGACAGTTAGCACACATGGTTTGAGAAACTTGGTTGACCGGTAGTGGTGAATTTTTGCTCTCTAAAGCTTCCATTCGCCGTACAAGAGCGGCAATTTTTTCTTTGGCAGTTATAGAGGTGTTAACTATGTGTGCACCGCTCCTAGTCACAGAGGGTTTCTCACTCACACTCTCCTACTGAATGGTCTTGTCGGCCAGTTCTTCTAAAAAGTTCCATGCGTCCTTAGCACCATAACTCAGAAATTTGCATTGACACATGGACTCTAACATCATGCGTGAACTGGAGTCTAAACCTTCGTAGACAATCTGACACAACCTCCATTGTTCTAATCCATGATGGGGACATTTGATTAAGACGTCCTTGAATCTTTCTAAGCATTTCCAAAAAATTTCACCCTCTTTTTGTTCGAAATTGTGGATTTCATTCCGAATTCACATGGTTTTGTGAATAGGGTAAATTTTTTTGAGAAATACTTTCACAAAGTCGTCCCATGTTGTGTTTGATCGAGCTAGCAAACTGTTTAACCAACCTTTCACATTGTCTTTAAGCGCAAACGGAATGAATTTGAGCTTAACGACATCCTCACCCACTCCGTGAATTTTTATCATAGCACATATTCCTTCAAATTCACCGATTAGAAGGTAAGAATTCTCGGACTCGAGTCCGTGGAATTTTAGGAGTAGTGGTATGAATTGCGGCTTGATTTCATAGTTGTTTGCTGCAATGGTGGGAAACACTATGCATGAAGGTAGGGATGAATGGTGTGGGTAGCATCTGTCCTGTAATGCCGCCTCCTGCTGCTCTACGATCATTTATTCTGTCATTGTCGGTGGTGTTGGAGAAGAAGGTGAGGGTGAACGAAGGGTAGGATCGGACGGCTCCGATAAAGCAGAAGGTAAGAAAGTCTCGGAAGGTTCCGAGGAATCAGAAGGTGTAGAAGAGTCGGAAGATACAGTCACAAACCGAACTAATCGAGATTGTGAATCTCTAGTCCAAGCTGACATGCACTATCCGGAAGTGGTAGGGAAAGACTGAGGAAATGGAAGAAAGGTGTTGCTAAAAAAAATATTCACAATAACAAATATCACACAAAAAGGTAAAATAAGAACACAAACATGACACACTGCACACACCTAAACAGTATAGGGTTACCTAGGTCAACTAGACTTGCTCAAAAACTTGCTTTGTGAAGTAAAACTGTACCACGAAACGGGCCCAAGATAGACTGATCAAGAAGCCAGGTAAGTGCAGAGAAGAAGGGACGTTGTTTCTCTCTTTCACGATATTCCTTAATTAGAATAACCTTCTCTCTTTCGGCGGTTGCGCCTTTCACACTTTCCTAGACACTTCTTGAACAATGTACCGATGGGCGGTGTTCGAAATACGCTTAACTTTCCCTATCGAGCGCGACGTCCTTAGAGGCTGAAAGTCTAATTTCTTTTAATATTAACGGGGGTATGAAAAATGCTCGTTCTTTGTGGTTTGTGGGCTATGGAGAAGGGTGATGAAATCCCTTACCGTATCTTGTTGGGGTTTTTTTGCCCTTAAGTTCGTATTAAAGTTATCCAATGCGCAATTCAATGAAAAAGTTGTTCAACACATCAAGCAATCATTTTTTTTTATGTTTAAAAGCGGCGCTGCAACAAATACGGGTTAGTTCCTTTAGCGTTTGGCAATGAACTTGCAAAGAATCCTGCAAAGATGGAATAGTGGATGTGTCGGATTTGAGAAGAAGGTGTTAGAAAATACGTACCGATGGATTGTTGGGTTAAGAAACCCCCGTTGAGTTGAATCCGAATGGTTTGAAAAGTTCGCTTGTGCGGGTTAAACTACCCGGATCTTTGGCACTGTATTTTACTAACGTCTTGCAATTTGATTTTAATCTCGCTCCGCACGATCGCTCTTCGTAATTTCGTCAAAACCCGAAATGTCGGAAAATAAGATATTTAGTACCAAAAGCGATATATTTGTCCCAATTCCTGCACACACATAATTATAGAAATAAAAAAATACCAACAGAGTACTAACAAGACACTGGAGAGATCACAACAAGAAAATTCCAGAACCCATCAAGAGGAACCGGCGGCGCCAGATTGTATAGGAATGTCGCCGGCCAATTTAAATGCAAGGGTGCTTAATTTTTGAGTGAATTCTCCAATAAATATTAGTATTCTAATGGTATAACTTGATAATTAAATTGAATTACAAAGTGCTAGCAGGTTTAACAAACAGAGAACAAAAAAATATCAAAAAGATATACAAAGTTAATTTTTTTGTTTTGGTTTTTCTGAAGTTTATATACAAAGATAACTCAAAAAAGCTTAGTGATGTTGCCACTCTCCGGCAACGATGCTAAAAACTTGTTGAAAACTCACGGTGTCATGTCTTTGAAGGTTTTTGTCAAATTAGGATATGTCGGTTTTGTTAATGAAAATAGTGCACGACATGAGTCTCGAGTTCTAAAAATACCGCAAGTGCAAGGTGTGTTGATGCAAGCCAGTAAGTACGAGTTGAACTACAGGAAGTGGATATCACGACATCATTTTGAGTTATGAAACAATGGGTTGGAAATGGGTTCTGTCATGTTTTTAGAACAATTAAATGAGGAAAGGTTTAGGGTTGTTTAGAGAAAACTTAGGCTAAGGTTTGGTATGGTTGAAATACGGCTTTTACCCCCAATTCTCTGTCTTGATTCAAGGACCTTTTTTAGTTTTTATTTGATTTATGAAAGCATATCGCATCTATCTGAAACAAGTGTCGATTTAAAATACAATATCATGATTAAGTTAAAAAGAAACTAAAAATTTAAGTTCTTAGAATGAAATGAATATGGAATTAGTTAAGTGAAGTGAGCAAGCATAGAACATATGCCTGTATGCTATATATCCTATCTAGCCAATTTCCGATACTTAACTTAATTTCGTATTCCTTTCAACTTCAATCGTAATATAGCAACAATAAAATGTAAAGAAGGAATATGATATATGTTAAAGGTTGATTTGCAACCATTCAAACAATATATCCTATCAAGCAAAACATAATAAAATTGCATATATTAAGTAAAGAAGTGTAAAATGCAAAAATCAAGAAGGAGGGGTTGGAAGGCAAGCCATTCCACAACCTATTTCACAATAGCCCAAGAACAAACTACTCACACATCATAAATTGAAATTACAACAAAAGAAAAGAAGCAAAAGAGAAAAGATACAAGAATCAACTTGAGATAAATGAAGCTTTGATTGCAATGGTTTCAAGTACAAACAAATGAATTCAAATATCAAAATCTAATCTTGCAAGCTCAAGAAAGAGGTTGTAAGACTAGAGAAAGGCAAAAAACTCATACTAAAAGTTACAAGATCAACTAGTTACAATGTTACAAAGTTTTCTCTCTTCAAAAAGTAGTGCCTTCTAACTTGCCCATAGGTCTGGTATTTATAGGCTCAAAATAAAAATAAACAAATAATAAAAATAGGATGATGGGATAACAATGAGTGACCTGACAAAATACGAAGTGAATTGGGCAAAGGAGACCCGGCGGCGCCGGGTTTTGGGGATGTCTCGCCGGTCATGATCCGAGCTAAGGGGCTCGATTTGGTATGGTGAAGTCTAGTGCATTCAACAAGTCCACTGGTGTTGTTTGATTTCTTTATATCAGCTCAGGTTATACTCAGTAGTTTTAGAGGGAACTTGATGCATTAAGTCACATCACATCTTTTAGCATTTAATGCACATCACACTCATTTGTGCTCATTTTGTGCCTAAGACAGCCCCCATCATGGTCTAGTGTTCACTTGAATTGTGTTGGACCAAAATTGTGTACATATTGTTGCTTGCACAATAACTCTTTGGATATCGATCGGCTTTCTGTTCTGTTTGCAGTGTCGGCTCCTAAACGTTATATCCGTGATTTTGAATATGTTTCCAGTATTTTATCACGAACACCTGTAATATGTATTTACTGAGCAGACACTGGTTAATAGTACCGATATATAACAAAAATAGATACTGAATGAGCGGTATTAAAATGCTGTTTTTAGTAATGAATAGTACATATAGGTCCTTTGCTAATGGAAGAAGAACATGCCCTCAAACAGCCCATAACGATCGCCTCCGAAGACGAGCTTGCATTAAAGACAGGCAGTCATTCATCTGCACTTGAACCCCGGCGAGCGCACTTAGCAAGAAAGGAAAAATGTCTTGAGAAAGCCATACTTCAAGCCCCTTGGCACATTGGTATGCGTCTTTCTAATTTCCTTCTTCTAGCGAATAGTCTATATTATTTTTTTTTATGTTTTCTCATCATTTTTTTTGCGAAAACTTTGCAGGGACTTCGGCGGCGAAAGAGGATTTGAGTTCAGATCGGGTCGTGATTGTGGACTCTACAAATGTTTCTCGTAACGCACCGACAGGGTAGAGGGAATCATTACAGTCGCTATTCCTACTGTAGAGCTTCCGGTGGTAGCTTCTATACCTTCAGTATCTATTCCTCCAGCAGAGGAGACCCCACCGGTTATGGACCCCATGGACATCTCTAGTGATGCACCAAAGGGTGTCGAAGAGATTGTCGAAGACGTTGGTCCTATCTTGGAGCTCCCGATGGTGAATTCCATCCCTTTAGCATCTAAATTTTCCACAGAGGCGAACTTACCAGCCGTAGATCCAGTAGGTCTCTCTGGTGGTGTTCGGGAGATTGTAGGAAGGATCGCCGAGACCGCTGTTCCCTCCTCGGAGCCTGAAGTGGCGGTTGTTGTTTCCGAATTGGAAGCTGCCACGCTGGCAAATATCTCCGGTGATGTACCTGAGGGTGTGGAGGAGTCTGCCGAAGCTGCTATCCCTCCAGTTCAAGGCGGGCGGAGCATCGAAGGTAATTTTCTACATTTCATTTTAATGATCTCTCCGTTATCTGAACCATTCTTTCCTTCAGAATTGCATGAATTGGCGGCGTCCACTGTGGATCTATCTCTCAGGAAGTCCTTCCAGCGTTTACTCGATATGGTTGCCCTATAGGCGATATCCTTGCAAAGCATAGTCATTTCTTCCGGGCAAGGTCAATGTTCTTTGACCCCTTTTTTTATTATCATTTTTTTATAACGATGCTAACATGCCTTTTGCAGTTCTGGAAGCTGATGACGAAGTTGAGGTCCTCGATAGGCCTGGGGATCTTTCAAACCCCCCTTGCATGACTATGGTTAAGTAAAGCTTTACCCTTGGCATTGTTTTATTTATTCTATGTTTGCCAGTCTCGCTGACTGTTCATAAATCTTGACAGCTTTGCCAGCCCTGACCCCGTTAGAGTCTCGAATCACTATGCCACCGGACCCATATGCCCGACGTGCGTCTGAGCGGATGGTGAAGCAAAGCACTCACTCCTTGTTGGCTCTCATTGAAAATCTTCGCGCTGGTAGTTCTGTGATGGCCGAAGATTTTGCTGCCGAAATCAACACTTCCTTGTTTTTTCTTGCCACCTATCATGAAGAAACGTTGGTGTATGTTTTGGTTGAGTATTGTCGTCGAGTGGAGGCTTGTTTACACGGGCTTGAATGCATCCGCTTTCCCTTCGACATCTTAACTACGAAAGCGAGCCTGCGGAGATGGATCAAGCAGTGTGCCGCTAATCTACAGTCATGCGAGAAGAGGCTCAACCGAAAGTTCTCGGAGAGGTAGTTAGCTTCGAACGCTTTGGGGGAACTTCATGCTCAGCTCACCGCCAAGACTATCCGCGCATACGAAATCTGGCGGGTGCTTCAAGAACCTATCACGGAGGTGGTGTCTCTTGATAAATCCGTTATCTTTACTCACGAGATGGTTGAAGCACATAAAGTTGCCGAAAGGGAGCTTGAGAGTCGGTTTGCTTCATATCAGACTCAGCAGACTCCGGCGGGAACCCGTCTTGCTGATTAACGGAGCTTGAAGCCAAGGTCCAGTGGAAGAACGATGAACCGATGTGCTTACTACACCATCCACCGGCTTAAAAGAATTTTTTTTGTGTGTATATTCTCCCTTTTTTGTACTCACTCCTGAATGAGAGTGTCTTGTATTCAATTTGATTCTTTTATGAAATGTACCTTGCATTCACTTGAATTCATGAATAAAAGACATATTTTTATTTCATATTGGCATGTAATTCTGGAAAACGTGGCCCGTAGATAGTCCATCTTGACCTCCTTGTAGGGCAGCGATGGCTTAGGAAATAGGTTTGGATCTGCCGCCTAAGACTTTTCAATTTTATGAACCGTAGGGGTCTCATAAAGACTTTTCTCTCTACGATTCGTGAGGATCCCGTAGGTGTATTTTCTCCTTAGGAGTCGTGAGGACTCCTAAGTGCGTTTTCTCTTGAGAGTCATAAGGATCTCACAAGAGAATTTTTCCCCTTACAAGTCGAGAGGCTCGTAAGTGTTTTTTTCTCTCCTTGTCGATATTCGAATTTAGAGAGTGTGGCCCATGGATGGTACACAATAGTCCATCTTGGACTTACTTGCAGGGCCCCAGTGCTTAGGAAACATGTTGATATCCCCATTGCCTAAGGATTTTTCCCTACGAGTCGAGACGAGTCGAGAAGTTCTCGCAGAAACATTATTTTCCCTACGAGTCAAGACGAATCGAGAAGTTCTCGCAAGAATTTCCTAACGTCACAGTTAACCTCTGCTGATAGAAGTCCGTTAGGGTCTGTAGTACTAGGGTTTTTTTCCGTCGTATCGTCGTGTTGGCCGATATATTCCTCGATATGCAATCTTGCTATTCGAGTAGCCCTATGACTGTCGTGTCTCTGATCCCTTCGGGGGCTGGACAAGACGTCTTCAAGTAATATCCCAGGTCATATTACCGTCGGAAGAGTAAGCGTTAAGGATTTTCCATGCCGCTTTTTACTTGAGATTAGGCTCAATTTGGGAGTCCCGATGAGTCATAACCACTCCGCGCTGGTGTAGGATGATCTCTGATAGTCTTTCAGGTTTTATTTGAGTTGCCGTCAAGACCCTGAAGCTAGGGATCTTCCTTTGCTTCGTTTGTTGACATTGTGTATGCAATATTGTGACGAATGTCGAGGTTGTCTTTAGGTTGTCTGTGAACCGTTGAGTCTTGGAACTAAGAACTTTGCCATGGCTCCGTTGTTTTGATCCTGAGGTCGGTTGTTGACATTGCACCTGCAACCTGCTGGAGTGAGAAGGAACGCCGTTGTGATCTCTACGCTGTAGATATTGCCGTCGAGACCCTGAAGCTAGGGATCTTCTTTTGCTTCGTTTGTTGATATTGTGTCTGCAATATTGCGACGAATGTCGAGCTTGTCTCTACGTTGTCAGTGAACTGCCGAGGCTTGGAACTAGGGACTTTGCCATGGCTCCATTGTTTTGACCCTGAGGTCGGTTGTTGACGTTGCATCTGCATCCTGCTGGACTGAGAAGGAACGCCGTTGTGATCTCTAGGCTGTAGATGTTGCCGTCGAGACCCTGAAGCTAGGGACTCCCTTTGCTTCGTTGTTGACACCGTGTCTGCAATATTGCGATGAATGTCGAGGTTGTCTCTAGGTTGTCAGTGAACCGTCGAGGCTTGGAACTAGGGAATTTGCCATGTCTCCGTTGTTTGGACCCTGGGGTCGGTTGTTGACGTTGCGTCTATATCCTTTTGGAGTGAGAAGGAACGCCGTTATTGATCACTAGGCTGTAGATGTTGCTGTCGAGATTTGGCTCTCTTTCGGATGGAGCCTGATGGGAAATGTGGTTCCCTTTTCGTTTGTACTCATGGATTGTATACAAGGGTCGATGTGGACTCACCTGCAGGGCAGAAGTTTCATTTTTCATTTTTTTTGTTTCCGCGATGCTCTATCATTTCAGATTTTTATATTGCGAAAGTCACGATTGCCTAATCATTTCAGCTATTTTTCATGGTGCCCAATCATTTCGGCTGTTTTTGTATGCATATATTTTGCTCGCTGGTTTTTATTACGAGTTGCCCCATCATTTCGGCTATTTCATATGCATTTTTTGCTCGCTGATTTTGTTGCGAGTATGGGACTTGAGATCTGATACCAATCTTAGCATCAGCATCGCTGCGACTGGAATACGGCTAGGAGCGAATCATCATTTTCTTTTGAGAAGACATAGAATTTGCTACCAATTTAGGCATCAGCATCACTGCCACTGGAATGTTTCCAGGAGCGAATCATCACTTGCCTTTGTCGATTTGAAAAAAGGTGGCTTAGCAAACAGGGTTAGGATCCTGTTGACTAAGGCTTTTTGACTTTACGGGCCGTAAGGGTCTCATAAAGGTATTTCTCCCCACGAGTCGTGAGGATCTCGTAGGTATAGGTTCTCCCTAGAAGTTGTGAGGACTCCTAAGTGATATTTTCTCTTGTAAGTCATAAGGATCTTACAAGAGTGTTCTTTCCTTACAAGTCGAGAGGACTTATAAGTGTCGTTCACCACATGAGGACATTCTTCGTCACTGGTAGGGCTTGGTGAGGGAACGCTTATTTGTGCCCGTGGATTGTATACAAGGGTCACTATTGGACCGCTTGTAGGGCAACTTGGGGAGTGTGATGGCTTAAGAACAGGTTCAGGTCCCTGTATCTTAAGGATTTTGAATCCTATGAGCCGTGAGGGTCTCATAGGAGGGATTCTCCTTACGAGTCATGAGGATCTCGTAAGTGTAATTTCTCCTTAGGAATCGTGGGGATTCCTAAGTGTGTTTCTCTCTTATGAGTCGTAAGGACCTCATGCTGGTGTTTTCTACTTACAAGGTCGAAAGGACCTTGCAGGTGTTTTTATTTTTACTCACGGCGCCCTTTCGGGTTTTCACAAACCCGCCGGCAGCCCTGCTGTTTTTACTCACGGCGCCCTTTCGGGTTTTCATCCATGCCCATTTAGCTTGTGGACGTACCTTTTTTTTTGGCCGTGGGAGGTTTGATTGCAACACAGATCCCAGGAAAAGATATCGCCATGTTTGGGGCGGAGAGTACTAGTTTAGGGAAATTTCGGTCCAGTGTTAGTTTAAGGACATTTCGGTCCATTGTTAGTTTAGGGACATCTTGGTCCAAGCAGCTTCGAGGCGAAGTTTTTCCGGATACTACTTATGGAGTTTGGACTCAGGAAGACAGCGAGCGGACATGAGCGCCGTCATCTATCATTAACCTGAGCCGTGACTTGTCAAGCATAGTATTTCTTAAGGAACCAGCCGTTTATTGGTCGGAAGGGTTTTTTGTCATGCATATCCATGAGCAAGTAGGCCCCACCTTGGTAGACTTTGTCTATGATGTATGGACCCTCATTGTTTGGCTCGAATTTCCCTCTCTTTGCACGGTTAGGAATCATAGGTCTTTTTACGACTAGCACGAGTTCGCCTTGGCGGAATGTTCTCGGCCTAGTTAGTCTTTCGTATGAGCGCGTCATCCTTACTTTGTAAGCTTTCAGGTTTTGCTGTGCTATGAGACGAGTTTCATCGAGCTCCTCAAGATGAAGATGGGCATTTTCTTTATCCGTCAGCTCGTATCGAACTGCTACTCGTAGAGAGGGTAGCTCTATCTCTAAGGGAAGTACCGCTTCCGTGCCGAATACCAGTGCGAATGGTGTTGTATTTGTGTCCGTTTTGAACGTGGTTCGATACGCCCAGAGAGCTTCATGCAGTCTCTCGTGCCAGTCCCTTTTATTTCTGGACACCGTATTCTTTATGATCTTTATCAAGATTTTGTTGAGAGCCTCAGCTAGACCATTAGCGCGGGGATTATAGACTGAAGAGTATCTCCAATCCATTTTATGCTGCTGTGCGAAGCAACTGATTTTATGGCTTCTGTAGGCTGGCCCGTTATCAGAGATAATCTGTCATGGAGTGCCGAACCGGTAGATGACATGTGTCCTGAAGAAATGGAGGATGTTCTCCGTCTTTACCTCCCTTAGCAGTACTGCCTCTACCCATTTAGAGAAGTAATCAGTTGTTGCCAATATGAACCGATGTCCCTTGGATGATGCCGGCTCAATGGGGCCAATTATGTCAGTTCCCCACATTTCGAACGGCCGGCTAGCCAATGTTGGGTGTAGCGGATTTGGATGTTGGTGGATGAAGTCCCCGTGAATTTAGCACGAGTGACATTGCTTCGCATATTCGAGGCTGTCCTAAATCATCGTGGGCCAATAGTAACCCATTCTTTTGATCTTCATCTTCATCTTGGGCTCAGCTTGATGGGAACCGCAGAGTCCGTCGTGAGTTTCTTGGATGACCCTTTTTGCTTCTTCTGGTCCCAGGCATCTCAGCCACAGACAGTCGAATGATCTCTTATAAAGAGTATCATTGACGAAGGTAAAAGACAGGGCTCGCTTCATGAGCTGATGTCTTTACGACGCGTCTTCGGGTGTTCGATGGGATTTGAAGTAGTCTATGAAGAATTCTCTCCAATCCGCAGCCTTTTCTTCATCTTCTATTCGGAAGGCCGCTTGTTTGGTCGCTTCCTTTTCTTTAGATGACTCCAGAGATATTTCTGCAGGCGCGAGAATCCAGCGGCTTTGCACAATGATCTTTACGTCATCAAGGTTTTCATCGGCCAGTTCTTTAGCGAGTTTGGCTAGTGCACTCGTCTTGCTATTTTCTGCACGCGATATACTTTTCAGGATGTAGGAGGGAATTTATGTCAGCAATTGTTGCACCCTTTCACCATATTTCACCAACTCTGCCTTGCACGTATGGTAATCGCCATTTACTTAGCTAACAACCAGCTGGGAGTCTCCGTATATGAGGAGGTTTTCAATGCCCATGTCTACAGCGATCTCAAGACCTGCTATCAAAGCTTCATATTCTGCTTCGTTGTTTGTTCTTGGCTCCGTTAAAGAAATGGCAAAACGCATTATCCTTCCTTATGGAGTCACAAAGATAAGGCCCACCCCAAATTTGATTATGGGGATGCTCTGCTTTCGCTTCTTCATGGAAGATGCCCCATCAAAGTAAAGTTCCCATCGGGCATTATTTCTTTCCTTCTCCCTGTCGATTGTGTTGAACGCGTGTTCTTCCGGCAATTCGCAGTTTAAAGGAGAGTCGGATGGTATCGGATGCTCAGCAAGAAAGTCGACGATGGTCTGGCCTTTTATTGCCTTGAGGGGTCGATATATTATCGAGAACTCCATCAAGAGGAGGGACCATTTGGCAAGCCTTCCTGTTAATATGGCTCTTGACATCAAATACTTGAGAGGATCCACCTTTGATATGAGATGAAGCACTTGCGCCAAGGCATAATGCCTGAGCTTTGTTATTGCGAGGATTAATGCCAGGCAATGCTTTTCGATGAGGGAGTAGTTGTTTTCTTCCCCCAGGAGGACTCGACTCAAATAGTAGAGAGCTCTCTCTTTTCCCTGATCGTTCTCCTGTACCCATAGCGCGCCTAGAGAACCTTCAAGGGATGCTATGCACAGGATGAGGGGTTTTCCCTTGACCGGAGCGGTCAGTACTGGTGGATTCTGTAGATATTTCTTGATTTCGTCCAATGCCCTTTGACATTTACGATCCCAAACGAACGGGGTCCCCTTCTTCATTAGATGGCTGTAAGGATGGCATTTGCCGGAGAGGTTAACTATGAACCGTCGAATGTACGCGAGCTTTCCTTGGAGAGACTGCAACTGCTTGAGAGTTCTTGGCGAAGGCATTCCATAATCGTCTTGATCTTTGCTGGGTCTATTTCGATACCTCGATGTCATACGATGAATCCTAGGAATTTGCCTGAGAAGACTCCAAACGCGCATTTCAGAGGGTTCATCTTCAAATTATATTTCCAAAGACGCTGGAACACTATCTTCAAATGCTATTAGTGCTCCTCGTACGATTTTCTTTTCACCAAGAGGTCATCAATATAACATTCGACAATCTCCTGTATGAGGTCATCGAAGATCTTCGTCATAGCCCTCTGGTAGGTAGCACCAGCGTTCTTCAAGCCGAAGGGCATCACCTTATAGCAGAATATGCCTAGCGGAGTCCGGAAGGTGGTATGCTTTTTGTCTTCAGGATGCATCTTTATTTGATTATACCCTGAAGATCCATCCATGAAGGAGAAGACCTCATGAGTGGACATGTTATTGATCATTAGCTCGGTAACCGGTACTGAAAAGTTGTCCTTCGGGCAAGCTTTGTTGAGGTCCCGAAAGTCTACGCAGATGCGTACTGTCCTATTTTTCTTCATCACCGGGACAATGTTGGCGATCCAGTCGGGATATTGAACTTCTTGGATGAAGCCGGAGTCGATTAGCTTCCTGACTTCGGCATTGATTCTCATCTCGAGTTCGAGCCGAATTCTTCGTGGCGCCTGCTTGAATGGCTTAACATCCGGCGATATAGCCATTTTATGCACCGCTATTTCTGGATTTAGTCCCGGCATTTCGGAATAATTCTATGCGAAGCAGTCTTTATATTGCGTAAGTATGTCCTTTAGTGTGGCTACCTGCTTTTCAAACAGCAGCTCACCGACGAACGTTGGCCTCGGTTCATTTTCTGTCCCCAAGTCGATTTTCTTCAGATTGTCTGCTGTGGTGTGTACCCCATCTTCCAGCTCTTTTGGCGCCGGGGGAAATTCTGAGATTACCTCGTCCTCATCTTCATTTGCGAAGAACTGGGAGAGGTCGTCCACATTCTCATGCTTTCCCTCCTTTGAGATTGTTATCATGAGACAGGTACGAGTTCGTTTCTAAGCTCGATGTTGATTTGGACTTTCCCTCCCAGTGTAGGTTGCTTTTGGCTCATGCTTTCGTGGTGGGGTTACCCTCCAATTGTCGGACAGAGCAAACCTGCCTTACTGATACTGGTCTTCGACCCAGTTTTTGAAGGTGAACCAATCTTCAAGAGGATGTCCTATCGCTTGGTGGTAGGAGCAATAAGTTGGATGATGGACCTCATTTATTTGCTCAGGGTGCCGAGACTGCGAGAGCGTCGTCATTTGATGCTTCATGACAAGGTTGAATATTTTCCTCGTCTTGTCTTGAGGAAAAGAGTACTCCCAACCTATCTTTTTCATAAAGGACGGATTCTAGATGACTTTTTCTTGATCGGGTGGCTTCTTGGATCTGCTTCGCTATCTTCGAACGCCATTCCCATTCTTGATCTTGTTGTTGCTTCTGCTTCGAACTTTTTCCTTGCCACGAGAACATACAGCAGGTTGAGGATGAAGGGCATCATCGTCTTCTCTTTCTTTAGACTGCTGAATGAGGCGTTGTGTCCTGGCTTTTTCGTAAATAGCCATCTTACGGCTGTGGTCATCCCGAACCTTTTGACCCGCTTCCCTTATTAGCTTGTCAATTTATTCTTCGAATGACGGGCTTGGTATTCTCACGGCGAGATCTCGCTCTGGTTCGACATCAGCGCTATCTGGAAATGCATTTGCTTCTCCACCGGAATTATTTATGACATGGAAACCATGGAATCGCTCCCGTTTCTTGGACCGAACGTATCCAAGCCCCGTCTTCTCTATCCTCGTTGGGCATTTTTCACCGAGTCCCGGAAAAGTCCCAAATCTTGTTGTAGAACCGAGCTCGTTGAGCGGTTTGTTCGAAGGGTATGCCTTAGCATCTTAACAGCCTGTTCAATCTCTCTGCGTAATATCTGGGCAGATGAATTGGTTGGAGCCTATCGAGTGCAGAATCGGCACCATGCTAGACTTCTTTCTCCACTTTAGTCTCCGTGGATTGGTAAAAGAGGATCGCCTTTTCACCTTTTCGCCTAGGAGGAACGTAGAAGGTCTGCAGCTCTTGTACGCTGTATGTGTTGAGCGCATCAACTTCTCTGTAATGGTGCTGCGGAACCATGGTGATTTGCAAGCTCTGATTAGCTCTAGCGAAGGTATGCATTGACGGGCGGACGGAACACTTCGTTGACCTCGTCTTTAAAGTCGCTGCCGAAGACCAAAATAGGAGTAGATGGTCCTGGCCCGCTACCTTGGGGTTGCCCCGAGAAGACTATCTCTTCATCCTCTTCGGTATCGCTCCCAAAGACCGGGATAGTGGCGACGGCTTTTTGTTTATTCTCCGATTTACGACATCTTTCCGTGTCTTCGAAGTCTGGTAGGAAGTACTTGGCGTCTTCGTATTTGCGGACTTCATTTACGGAGAATGAATTTAGCTCCCCTGTAACTGTGCTCAAGGCCGTCTTTGAAGTACTTCATACATTGATGTTGTGTAGAAGGGATGATGTTGTACTCGTGTAACCAAGACCGACCTAGCAGAGCGTTATAGTAAGTCTTGGCGTCGATGACATGAAACTTGATTTCAGTGACGAGCATCCCGAAGCGTAATGTCAGTATTACGGACCCAAGCGTCCGTGATGACTGCGAGTCGAACCTGGAGATAGTAATTTTATTCCGCACCTGGTGTTGAACGTTCATGCAAATCTCCTTCAACACTCTCATATTGAGAAGGTTGACGGAGGGCCCGTTGTCAACCAGGATCATCCCTATCTTGATGTCGTAGCAGTATCCAGTGACATACAGAGGACGGTTGTTCTCGCACGTTCCGAGGAGGAGATCTTCATCGCTGAATGTGATGTCAGCTGTGTGAACTTCTTCCAGCTCGTCCTTCATCTTTTCATCTGCAACGAAGGCTTGAAACTGATCGGGCTCTTATAATGCCTTGATCAGAGAATCTCGTGCCTCTTTGGATAGGAGGAGAGCATCCAGTATGCTCAGTTGTGAAGGTATCTTCTTCAGGTGTTCCAAGACATTATAATCCACCTTGTTTTTCTTAGGCGGGTCTTTGGCTACAAGCTCTTTGACGACTCCGTCATCGAGAGCAATTTCTTGAGGAACTTTTTCCTTCCCCTTGTCTTTCTTACCCGAACCTTTGTTTGAGGGTCCGAGATTCTTTTTAGGCAACGTACAATTACGCAGCTGAATGTTCTCGCATTTCTTCACCTCTTCTTCTTTTCCAGAGGTGGATTCCTTGAAGAGAGGGCCGAGGGCTATTTCTTCGTCGGAATCGCTTCCAAAGGTAAGAACTTGAGACTTACCTTTTTTGAAATGGCATCAACCATATGACAGTTACCGGTTGTTCCTTTATGCTCATCTGTCATGCTTTTCTGTTCCCGACGGGCTTTACGTTTTATTCGCTTGAAGTGTTGTCGGTGGGCAACGTATCCCTGCCACTACTTCTTGAAGGCATTGCACTCTTCGGTAGGGTGTATGACCCTCCGATGGTATAAGCAGTATTTTGGATGTACATCTGCTTCCTCAAGGCACGTACTCCCAGAAGTATTTCCTTCGAAAGGTAGCAGCTTCATTCCCATTGACAGGGCTTTGGCGAACCGTTTCCCCGTATTAAACTTTCTTTTGTTTACCGTGGGTGTGCTTCGATCCAGTTGGAGTACTTTGTGACTCTTCTTTGCCGCGGCTCCTTCATCCTGACGCCGACGCTTGGCCTTTTCGTATATAGCTGTTTCACGCTCTTGGTCAGCTTTTCTATTTTGAAGGGCTTCATTCAGCAGTTTATCGATCAGGTCGTCTGACGGTTCCAGGGATTTTGACACCGGTCCTGCCCCCAATTCCTCTGCATTGCTTTTCGACGTCGAGGGAGCTTCTTTGTCTCTTAACGATAAGTGGGAGACCATGTGGCAACTCCCTACATACTCCTCAGGTTCTTCTGACAAGTCGTTCCCTTCATCATTATCACCATCTCCGTTCTCAAGAATATGCTTGAGAAACTCTTCAAGTGTCACTGGGGTCTGCGCCTTTTGGTTGTACTCTTCTTGTAGGTCAGGCAGCAACTCCATCCAATGGAGTCGCCGTGGCACCAACGGGTCCATCAGCGGCTACTTTTTACGCATGCCCCCTCGCGAGGACTACAACCCGCCGGAACACCTTCCGGTCTCGGGACACCCTGGGGGTAAGAGCCTATGCTTCGCCACACTGTCACACAGTGAGAACCCCCCATAGGTCGACATCCAATGCCTAGTAGCTCTGATACCACTGTAGGGTTCCTAGGCACGCTAATGAGGTCTCACAAGGCATCAACCATGCCAAATTCAAATTTTTCTTGTGCCTACAAACCCTAATACGGATCGTTAACTAGAAATTAGGCGAAACATGCAACTAGTTAACAACTTAACTGCTAAGTGAACGGAAATACAACCTTTGTAGATCCGGTCCTCCACCTCCATAGCTCCGTGATGAAGTCCCCTCACTGCGATCATCGGATCCCGGGCTCTAGCGTCGGCTTCATCGGAGAAATGGGCGGGCTAGGTCGTCGACTTCGATGCCGAAGATGATCTACGTCGAGGCAACACAAGATCAAGCTCCAACTTCACCAAGTCATGAAACTTGTGAAGAAAACACCCTATACTACTTGGCAAGTGGTAGAGGATGAAGAAATAAGAAGTGGGTTCACTTTAGAATTGGATTTCTCACTCTTTTTCTCAAGTTGCCATTAATGGAGGCAAGCTTTTTCTTTGTTGAAGAAGAAGAAGAAGGAAAAAGAATATGATAAGTCTTTTTAAAAATAGGAAATAAAACCATACTTATCATATACACAACCATGGTCAAGTGTAGAGAACTAACTAAGGTTATGTGAATGGTTAGGTTTAGGAAAAGAACAAGAATGGTCAAAGCCTCTTGAAACTTCTAAGAAAAGAACAAAAGAAGCAACCATACCATTTTCTTTTCCTAAAATAAAGAATAAATAAATAAACTAAATAATCAAGAGAAGATGATAAAAGCCTAACCATTTACTTAACCAAGGTTTAAGTCTTACACAAACCCAAGTTTGCATGTATCATCAAACATGATACAAACAAGTGCACAAAAGTATATCACATATACAACTTGTGTACATCAAGTGAGAAAATCCATCTTACGTGAACCAATACTAGTTAGTGCAAAGTAATATATCAAATATATAATTATACATTAAATCATTAAATCAACACTTGATTTAACGATCCGGTCATATCGCATATAACCGACTAATATCCAATGTATCGGCTTATCGAATCAATCCTTGATTCGATAACGAGGTTATATCACATACAACCATTCGATACATTCATCGCGAGAATAGAATACGGTATCACATACACGCATTATTCTCGGTCCCGCACATATCTCATATGTGCTCCTATTTCGTTTCGCTTGAGCCAGGAAACCTCTGTGTAGGACTCTAAAGACTCGTCAATACGCCAGCAGCAGGTGATGATCATATCAAACACCCACAAGCCGCAAGCGGTCTGCTAAACGTAACGGCCACCCGGGTATTGAGCGATCAGAAGATCGACGAGCAAGCCCGCTCACACTCCTGTGAATCCAACCAGTAACACTTACCGTACAGTCCGGTCTGTTCGTCTGATATGTCGCATATCTCGCCTAGGGGTGGTAAACGTCAGACTCCAATAGCTCGATAAGTCGTGTCGATATGAGGTCTATAACAGTTCGAGAAACTATTGGTAACACTTACCAGTAAATCTCAGCAACCCTGGCCAGGGATTTCCGGTTATAGCCAATCGAACACAGCGCAACATCAACTCCCTATACCGGGAGAGACGAATCCCCTCCTATCGCTCATTGCCTCCATGTGATTTGGGACTGTACCCAAAAACCACCGTTTTGCATGCCCTCTTGGACGTGGTAAGGTGGAAATCAAAGCACAGTGGGAATCACACAAGACTCTATGACGATCTCGGGTCAACAGACTACTCTGTACCAGTGTCACCAGAGAACTGCCATCTGACGTAAGGTATAATACCATCTGGGAGTTCTCGGCGAGTCCGTCCAGTGTACCCAGTCTCCACTGAGCACCCGTATATCATCTCTGATGTCAAACACCAATGGATATGGGATCATCCATCGCCCATCTGTATGGGTCGAGAAGGTACACGCTAGTCTACTCTGGTATATCGATGCCCTGTCTCGATATACCCACGACTAGGGACTTTGAAGGATGTACTTATGGACTACCATGTCCCCACTAGTATGATCCGCATCATAGTCCAGGTAGTCAAGTACACATCCTAAGGGCTTTACCAACATGTAACAGAGAGACAATCAATATACACGTTAAGGTAAAGAGCAACCAGATAGCATACTATCATGTCGAGCAAGAAAGTCCTCCCTATATATGTCCAAGCATCCACTACAATATACATCCTATGTATAGTAATGGCCTCTAGGGCATACATATAACTAACACTTCTAGCGTATCAATGTATTTTTGCAGATCCTTGTGCTTGTCGTCGAGCTGCACGGGCTTCTTGGTCTTCCTCTTTTTCTTCGAAGAATTTGAAGGCCTGAACTGGGTGTTTTGCCCATTGTTACCGGCGTTCGGTGCCGAACGGGGTTTGAGCATCCCCTCAATGATATCGGGCTCCAGCAAGCTTTTCCACCTGATCGCCGGGCATGCCTGAAGATCCTTCAGCATCCTTTTAGTTTTGGCCGAAAGGACAACTTCCCACGGAGCTTCTTCTACAAATGAGCATGATGCCCCCGACGTATCAACCTTTTTAGGAGTGTGCTGCCGTGGCGGGTTTATTTTCCAGTTTTCGAACAATGTGAACTTGCTTAGTTGGTACTGGTCCTCAACCTAGTTTTTGAAGACGTAGCTATCTTCAATTGGATGGCCCATTACTCGGTGGTAGGGGCAGTAGTTAGGACTGTTGACGTCCCCAGGCTGCAGTAGGCGTCTCGGATCCGGTAGAGTGATGAGCATGTTGCGGACTGCCAGTTCGAACAGTCTCCTCGTTTTATCCCGGGAAAATAAGTAAGGACGTCTCAACTTCTTTTGGAGGGATCGGCTTGTGTTGCATTATCGAGCAACCGGTTTCGGGTCACTCGGTTGTTGTTGAGCGTTGACAACGAAGGTCGCTTTCCCCTTACCCTTTTCATTCAGGAGATCCGTATTTGAAGTGGACGGCCTATGAACCATCTGGTCCATTTGGGCCAGCTTGTAGATCAAGTCTTGGAAGGTGGTCGACTTGAAGAACATCATAAATTGGGATATAGTCGCCTGAGGATCAAGGGTCCCCACGAACATGCCCACAGCAGGAGCTTATTCTATGCATTGTTCACATTTTGACCATAGATTCCGCCACCAAATTACGTACTGAACCTAGGTCTCTCCTAGTTTCACCATGGCATTGATTAATGCCATGATCTGAGGGCGCTCGCTTGCACTGGCGAACCGCTGTGTGAATAGCAGCTCCATTTCTGTGAATGTTTTGATGGAGTCATTCGGAAGCTCCGAATACCATTCAAATGCTGTCTCTGCCAAGCTGCCGACGAACTGGCGAAGCAGCAGTTTGTCGTCGCCTCCAGTATTGCTGCATAGAGCTCTGAACTGAGCAACGTGCTGATGGGGATTGCCTGTCCCCTTATACACATGGAATTTAGGGATCGTATATCCTGACGGGTACTTGATTTGATTGTACCAGCTTGGATAAGGTCGCCCAGTTCTGACGACTTGGCCAGCCGCTTCGCTTGCCTGATGAGATCATATTTGTTGAGCTATATAATCGTCAAGGGCAACTTTGGAGATCGTCTCCTCCCTGGCTGCTAATAGAGCCGGAAGAGGGTTTGATGTCTCCCCTCTATCGTCTTCAATGATTATTGGAGGGTCTTCAGCTGGAGGATCCGGCTGGATCATCATCCCCACCATATATTGGAACAGAAGCGCTATTTGTTTTATATTAGCCACTTGTTCCGCGGCCTCTTTATCTTTCTTTTCAAGCACGCTTCATAGGAATTCGGTGTCGGTCTCCTGCTCCCGGCGTTGTTCCGACGATACTTCCGGGCTTTCTTTCTGCCCAGTGAGTGCGACAATCCTTGTCAACATCTCCTGGAGCTTTTGTTGTTGCTCCTGAGCTTTTGTCACCGATCGTGTGAGTAGTCGATGACCCATGGAAGTACGACTTTCCTCTTTCCCGGAATCCATGTACACCGTGTGTACTACCATGCCCCCAGACTTAGAGCGTTTGGGTCCACTGCCTTTGAAATTTACCGCAGGCATGGGGATCTTCTCCGGCCTTCTCCTCTTGTGGGAGGTCGAAGTTGAGGGGGCCGTTGCAGCAGGCACCCATATAGATGATACCTTCCGTGGTACGACGGAGGGATGGTCCTCTTCTTGCTGAGCCTTTGTCTTCTTCAGCCGGCGAGAGTAATCTTTGTCAATTACAGAGTCTTGGACTTTCCGCCAGACTCTGTTGGTCTTGGAGGACAACTGCTGAGGAGGTTGTTCCGGCTTCACCTGTGTCATGCTTTCAGTAGGTGGAGGAGACTTCTTTAATACGGCGGTTAGAGAGTTCTTGCGCACCCTCCTGAGCGGATTGAGGCTGTTCCCAGTTGGAACAACAGCGCCAATTTCCACCATTGGAGCTGGTGGGGTAAGTCCAGAAAGGGAACTGCCCCCAACTTTCCTCACTCGGTGCAAGTGGCGACGTCGAGCATGTCATGCAGACGGGACCACCTCCGTTGTGGAAGAGACCTCGTTATGCCCCCTGCTTTGATGAGAGGATGCTGTTGGTGTCATCTTATCGAAGACTGACGTTCGCTGAGAGCGAACGGTCAATCTGTCGAAGGTAGACTTTCTGGAAGGGGAAGTATTTTTAACGACCTCGCCTGCAGCAGGAGTTGGAACGGCCAGTCTTGCGAAAACCGATCCTCTAGCTGGAGAAGCCCCTTTGACGACTTCGTTTGTCGGAACTGGAATGGCTATCCGCTTCGGGATAACCCCTTCAGGTATTGTGAGCCTCTTTGCGGGCCCACTGGAGCTATGGCTTAGCCTGTTAAAGACTGAGGCGTTGGAATTGGACGACCCGTTGAGAGGGGCCGCGGTGGTTGCAAGCCGATCGAAGACCGACTTCTTCGGAGCCTCATGTGATGTCACTGTAGCATTAAAGCTCATTGGCGGGAGCATGGTCCCGAAGAACAATCCAATGGTGGCCTAAGTCATCTTCTCCACCGGAATTGCAAAGATGGAGGCCGCTTGGGGCCCGTAAGTCACTCCTCCAGTCGGGACGGAGCGAGAGTTGCTGTTGCAATTAGTGCAGCTGGAGGCCATCGATATCTCCTTTTCTGCATAGGAGCAAGACACCAAATATTAGTACCTTGAATCTAGGGGTAATCATATTAAACTGCGATTTGTTCGCGAACACGACACATGAAGTGTGGATTGGAAAGAGGAAAAGGTCCCACCGGGCGTGCCAGAATCTGTTTACCGCCGAAAACAGAGACGAACCGGGATGGTCGTCTTACCTGAATTTGGGGGCAGATGCTATTTGGATTTATCCGTCCACCTCTCCGAAAATGCCAAGTTGATTTATGGCACCGTGTATTGGAGGTTTGGACGGATGCGGCCGTTGTAGCAGACTTCGTCAGATCCCCCCTCGTCGTGAGGGTTTTTTTTTGATTGTGGGGACGCTCTTCCCTGCAGGCGTAAGCCCCTACAGTTAATTACGTTACTGCATCGCGATGACCACATTTTCCTGCTCCAGAGGTTCACTTCGTATCTTGTGTGTTTGTTTTATTTTTGGTTGCCCGTGGATTATATACGGAGACTAATTTATGTTGTCGCCCGTAGGGCGTGGATTAGTCCAAATCCGTATATTCTTAGATTTGGGTTTGGGTTGGTTTAAGGATCGTTAATCTCGTTCGAGATTAAGATCAACTTAAATGTTTGTTAAGAATACGTTAGTCCAATTTTAGACTAAGATCTACTTAATAAGGTTTTAGGATCATTCAGATCCAACAAAAGAGCATTTGGGCTCTATTGTTTTAGTTTAAGGACGTTCCGGTCCGTTGATCACCATTTTTGGGGTGAGGGTTTAGTTTAAGGATGTTACAGTCCACAGCTAGTTTAAGGACATTGCGGTCCACAAGGATGTGCTCATGGGTTTGAGAGTGTACCAAAGAGCTGTTGGTTGTCGGGACCCTCCACATCTCTGATGACATTGAAGAATTACAACGACATGTATCAAAGGTATGGGGATTTGTACCCTTGAACCAAACTCCAGGTTGAAAGGAGAGATCATGGTGGAATGAACATTATTTTAGATACCATATGCTAGGAGATCGTTAGTTATATTTGGAACTAAGATTGATTTGGGGAGACCTGAGCATAGGAAGGCTCGGTTGATTAG
Source organism: Agapanthus africanus (assembly GCA_030015575.1). Taxonomy (NCBI): domain Eukaryota; kingdom Viridiplantae; phylum Streptophyta; class Magnoliopsida; order Asparagales; family Amaryllidaceae; genus Agapanthus; species Agapanthus africanus. The sequence goes on from CM057337.1 coordinate 97,524,405, forward strand.
TGATCAAAAGGGTTTTGGCCTCGGAAGACTTGGATAGTTTGGGCTAAGGTTGGCCTCTCATAGTGTTACACACTAACATCTGCTTGGTGCTCACGTGCTCCCACGTGAGGCTCTAAAGAAGAGCGCTCACGTGTGGCACGTGAGGCGCCTGAGAATTAGGCACTGTTTCTGTGGGTTTATCCCCTTTTTCCTTTTAAGTGCTAAGCACTATTAAGGGTCACGTGGGATCACGTGAGGCGTCCTATAAATGGGAACTGTCTTTAATTTATTCACTTTTCTTTTATAAGTGCTAAGCACTATTAGGGGGGTCACGTGAGATCAAGTGACTCGATCTCAGTCGTTCCTTTTTGTTCCTCAGAGGTGCTCACGTGGGAACACGTGATCTGTTGTTATAGTGTTGAACGCTAATCGTTTCTTTTATATGCATGGAGATCTTGATCTGAGTTTTGAGAATTTCAGGTCCCTTATTTTTATAAGAATTAAATTCTTTTATAGGGTTAAACCTTAGTTTTATCAGAGGAATTAAATTCCTATTTCTTTTTGTAAGAATTAAATTCTTTGAACTTAGTTCTTTCCCCTAAGTTTTGAATCTGCATGACAGAATCTCCCCGATGAGAATTAAATTCTCAACTTGTGGAGAGATCTGCTTCTGCAGACCTCAACCAAAGGAAGAACTAAGTTCTTTTAGAAGAGTTAAACTCTTGGAGTGGCGAAAAAGAGATAAAATAATCTCTATGTCTTTCCTCTTACCTAGAGTTTCTTTTTCTAAAAGAGAGATCTTCTTCATATTTCCCTAATCTTGTTAAAAACAAGAAAAATATTTTCTGTAAAACAGAAGTCTTTGGATCAAGAGCATGTCATCCAAATACCATGACATCACTCCCTATTACCTTCTTACCAGATCCATCTGTTATTTTGAAGAAGTCAAACTCTATGACAGTCACATCAAAAATAGATGATCTATTTCCTCTATTCCTGTTTTAGTCTATAAATAGACATAAGCTACTTTCCCACTATACTTCCGCTGCTCCCACTAAACCTTCTAGCAGAGTCATATACACGTGCACTTCTAAAGCTAATTTAGAACGATATTATATTCATCCTCGTGCCATATCTCATAGTCTAGAACAACAGTAGTGGTAAGTTTGGGTAAACAAAAACCTCCATGTCACCGTCTTTGAAGAGGCCGAAGTACCTCTCGGGTGGCCGAGGTTACCCACCAAATCTGCAGAGTGGCTAATGGATTGTTGAATCCAATTGAATCTTTAGGTTCTATTAAATTTTCAGTAATCGTTTGTGCTTCTGGAATAACTTTCAGTTCTACCATTCTCCCACTAATGTTTTCTGAAAAGAATCCATTTTACTAAAACTGGTGGAGAGTCAAGAACAATATAATTATTGATCTTCTAGATGGTAGAATGTTAACCCTCGTCAATACCCGGGATAACCCACAAACTGCCATTATTGAAACGTGCTTTGAGTTTATCCAGATTCTGGTTTTAAGCATAAATCGGACAACTCCGTATACTTTAATATCGTTAAGATACGAATTCATTCTATATCTACTATAGAAACAAATGCACTAATTTAATTGGAACCATATTCAAAATATATGCAGCCGTTTTCAGTGTATATCATCAAAATGGAAGGAGACCAATCAGCATTACTCATCAAAGAATGCATCCACATATGAGCAATCTGAAAGAGAAGTAAGGTCTCAAAAACCATTACTTACAACGGAATACCTAGCACAAGTATCTACATTTTCGATCACCTTGAAGAATTCTGATACTTTGCAACATATGGTTCTCTACTTTATTCTTATACCAATAACTTCTCAAAACTTAGATATTGTATTTCAATAAAATACTTGTTTAAAACTAGAGAAGTTATGAGTAAACAGAACATAGTATGAGTACCAACCCCTTTGTCCTAAAGAACACCGAACAACATACAATACTTTGTATAAGTTCTCTGAGTTTAATAACTCAAACCCTGTACATTGTGGGTTGAAAACTGCAGTATGGTTAAAAAGAATTACACCGCTGTTGAATGCTCCTTACCTTACCATCAACTGATATAGATAAATGTCATAGACATAATTTCAAAAAGTTATATCTCACTTTATAAAATAAACGTACAGATATATCTGTTTGAAATTGGTGCATAACGACGGATATTCAAAACCAAATATTTGCCGTCAAGCAAAACCCAGGTGATTTCCTCAAATATCACCAATTACAAAGAATTCCGATATAATGAGGACCTAATCACCCAATTCCCAATATTTTACTCCAACTCAGCATCCGTAACGCTATACAGATGTGAGAATCAAATCTGGTAAATACATACCCTGGAGTCAGAATCTAATTGGGAAAACAGTTTTCAATTAACACCGCACAGTAAAACTGAAACATGAAAAATATTTCTAAGGGATAGCCGGGTATCCCAAGTAATGCCTCTTCCACTATCCATATTCATAACAGTAACCGTATATTTTCTTTCCCTTACTCCAATCTCTTTATATGTCTTTACTTATTACCTTCTGTATATCTTACTTAGGCTAAATGGTTTTCTTCCTTCCCTACCTTTCGGCACCTGCCTATGGTTTGGAAGAAGACTATCCAATAAGCGTAATAGGTGTACTCTCCTAATACTAGGAGCTCTCGCAACCTGAGAGAAGATAAAGAGAAAAGACAACCGAATATCATATTCAATTTCTCCAGAACCAGAAACCATCCTTGAATTGAAACAAGTTCATTCGAGTTCGTATGTAACTATACAATGGCATATCTAATAAATATGGATCTTCGTAGTGATACGTAGTGTTCCGGAGAAATGCAAAGGTGAGGTAGGAGTGGCAGAGATATACGCGGCTTCGTCGTGAATGATAGTAGTCGCAATTTCCTTTGCCCTAATTCTAATCCCTTTATTTGTCTTTGCTTATTACCTTCTGTACACCACCCTTAGGCTAAATGGTTTTCTTCCTCCCCTACCTTTCGATACCTGCCTATGGTTTGAAAGAAGACTATCCAATAAGCGTAATAGGTGTACTCTCCTAATACCAGGAGCCTTCACAACCTGAGAGAAGGTAAAGATAAAAGACAACCCGAATAATCCTATTCAATTTCTCCTGAACCGGAAACCATCCTCGAATTGGAACAAGTTCCTTCGAGTTCGTATATAACTATACAATAGCGTATCCAATAAATATGGATCTTCGTAGTTATACAAAATGTTCAGGAGAAATGCAGAGGAAAAGTAGGAGCGGCAATGAGTTATGTGACTCTGACAATCCAAAAGCCAAAGTATTTTAAGAAGGTTCGGTTATCTTGGTTCATGAGTTTTATTTTAGGTCGGGGTCATGGTCGCTGCCAAAGAGAAAAGAAACACTCAGTGTGCACTCTAACTTAGATTAGATTGGTTAATCAATTTATCTAATCAGGATGTCTCCCACTGTTTCCTCGAATTCTCCTTCAAACTCTAAAAGGAGAAATAGTCGGGATCATCTAAAATCACCTAAAGAGTAACACCTTCTCATCAGTGGGAATCGGGATCCAACTATCATCGCATGATAACTTGATGGAAGCCACTCAAGTCACTACACTCCAGAAGATATGCGCATGCCTGGCAAGTTTCCTGTATGTTTGAAACCCCCGATGTGATTTTTGCTCCAAGCGGTTTATGACCTTGACTTTGGCCAACAAATCATAACCCGCAAGTCAAGTTCTACTCGTCATTATCCAGATTGATTTAGACCCACCCGCACACACCCTTGACTTTGGCCAACAAAGTGGTACGACTGTCCTAAATCAATGCATTTACTAATGCTGCGGATAAGTAACACACAACTACCGTTCACGATGCCTTGACTTTGGCCAACAAACACCATACGAATACTATGTGCTACTTATTCGAAACGATGGAGGGCTACGACTGGTTTTTGGCGAAAAACCTTTAACGTAATGAACTTTATATCGTTGAAGAAACTCGAGTGGTTTTACAAATATAAAGAGGCACAAACTTTTGCTAAAGAGGTCACTCCCGGTGTAGGCATCTCGGCTCTTTCCTCATCGAAAGAGGTGCAGGATATTCTAAACTGAATACCACGATACTAAGCAAAAGAGTCGACTATAGTCAAGTTATTACGATGACGCAAACTTTTGCCCAAGTGGTCACTCTCGATGAAGGGATCTGGTTTTTGCCTCGTCGAATGAGGTGCTGAATATTCATAACTGAATAATACCGTGCAAAGCAAAAGGAAACGTCTTGTAATAACAGTTTTTGAAAATTTGGTTCCAACAACATCATTTGGGTTTATCTTTCCTTGCATTGATCAGAATCAATGCAGTCCTATTAATTAATCCATATCACACCATAGAAAAGGAACAAAAATAAAATGTATGTATATACCATCCGCATTCGCTACTGGACTCCGTTATCACCCGTTAGGTTACTTAACTAACGACAAAGCGGGGACTGGACTAGCGCGGGTGCAAAACATATACATCATCTACCAGTATATATAAATATATATATAACATTCGTCCCAGGCATGATAAAGTCCATATTTACTCTTGTATACGATCCATAGGCACAAATAAAAGAAAGGGAACCGTATTTTCCCACCACTCTTCGTCAAAAGGAGAACCGAGTCTTGACGGTACATATACAACCTAGAGACTATCTTGGCATTCCTTCTCATTTCGGAAGGATGCAGACGCAATATCATCATAAAAGAAGACCCAAGGGTCAAAGCAAAAATGGAGTAATGGCAAAATTCTATCTCCAAGTCTTGACGGTACATATACAACTTAGAGACTATCCTGGCGTTCCCCTTCATTTCAGCAGGGCGTAGATGCAACTACCAAATGAAATTGGAGCAATGGTATATTCGTAGCTCCGGACTTCAATTGCAATACATATAACATAGAGGTTCTACAGATGTCCGCCCTACTTCAGCAAAGAATCGGTGCAACATCGTTAAAGCAAAAACGAAGTGATGGCATATTCCTAACTTTGGGTCTTGACGGCAGTACATACAAATCTTAAAGACCATTGGAGATCATCCCACTTCAGAAGGGTGTGGTTATGACACATCGGGGCTCCAAACTGAGCCTAACCTCAAGTAAAAAACGCCACAGCAAATACCTAACACTTGTTCTTTTGACGCTAATACAAATACTGTAACCTAAGAAGATTACTTGAAGACGTCTTGTCGAGTCTCAGAAGGGATCAGAGACACGACAGTCGCAGGGCTACTCGAACGGCAGCTTAAAGATTGCATATTGAGGAATACATCAGCCAACGCGATGGTATCACGGACTAAAACCCTAGTACCATAAACCTAACTGACTTCTGTCATAAAATAATGGGGGTTATCTACATACAACGTTAGGACAAGTTTGCCTGTAAACCAAAAGGAGGTAAACTAAAAACACTCCGAAATGAGTACATAAACTAGAGACTCCGAAATGAGTGAATAAACTATAGACTCCGAAATGAGTATCTAAACTAGAGACTCCGAAATGGGTGAATAAACTATAAATTCCGAAATGAGTACATAAACTAGAGACTTCAAAATGAGTGAATAAATTACAAACTCCGAAATGAATAAATAAACTAATCCGCGCCGAGCCAAGATATCAAAAGATAGAAAGGTGCAAGCACGAAATAAAATAAGTCTTTTATTCACAAACCAATAAAAATAAAAAAGGGGGGAAATACAGCGACAAAAAAATTAAGACGGTGGCCGATTCAATAAGCCAGCTAGATCATCATTTTATCGCCGGACCTCCGACTCAAGCTCTATCAGCGCCACAAGCTGAGCCCCTGCCTGTGCTTGTTGTTGTCGATACAAAGAAAACCGATGCTCAAGCTCTTTCTCAGCAATCTTGTGAGTCACAATCATTTCATGCGTAAAAATTACAGCTTTATCGAGAGCCACCACCTCCATAATTGCCTCTTAAAGAACTCACCAAATTTCATAGGCCCGGGTAGTTTTGGTTGCGGACTGGGCTTGGAGTTCCCCCAAAGCCTTCGAGGCCAGCTCCCTCTTCGAAAACTTTCGGTTGAGCCCTTTCTCACAACATCGGAGGTTGACCGTACACCAATCAATCCATCATGCAAGTTGGCCTTTAAAGATAATATCTCCGAAGGAAGGCATATGCATTCAACTCCATGAAGTGAAGCCTCCACTAGACGGCAATACTCAACCCAAGTATGCACCTGCGCCTTGTCATGGTAGGTGGCAAGAACGGATAAAGAAGCATTTGCTTCGACAGCAAATTGCTCTGCAATAAAGGAAGTGCCGGTGCGGAGATATTCAATAAGAGTGGCCAGTGAATGTATACTCTGCTTCGCCATCCTTTCAGACATACGTATGGCATAAGGGCCCAGCAGCATACAAATATGGGACTCAAATGGAGTCAGGGTTGGTGGAACTATATATATATATATATATATATATATATATAAGATTAGTCACCTTTCCAAATGAGAGATAAATAAAAGAATACCAAGTCTAGAGTATCACTTACCCATGGCCACAGAAGGCAAATCTGAGAAATTCCCAGGCCCGTCAAGAACCTCAACTTCATAATCGGCTTGTAGAACTATGGTTCAAAATAAGGGTGAGTCAGTGCCATTACGGAAATATAGTACAGAAGGCAAGAGAATACCAACCATAGCCGGAAGAAAGGATGACACGCTGGGGGGTATCGCATGCGGGGCTGCCATATTGAGTAGGCGCAAGAAAGTCTCCTCCGGAGAACGATCCATAATGGAGAACGCCAACTCCCGCAACTTTGGAAATATAAGAAAGGGTCAGACATATGAAAAGATCATTAAAACAGAAAGAAATATATGAGATTACCTTCAATTCCTCGTCCGTTCTGGACCAAATGGACGGCCGCCTCAGGAATGTCCTCTACATTCTCTAGTGCACCATTGGTAACTGATTGAATTATTTTCCGGATTGTGTAATGTAAACAGTAAGTATCGAATCAATTGTTTCCCGATAACGGTTTCATTTGATCGATAACAGTATCTTGTATCGGTATTTAGAAAATTGAATAAAGTTCACAATCAAAAAATTATATTTGACCGCAATCAACTACGGTGTCAGTTGTAGATCGTAAGCGAGTGCGGATCGTCCACAGGGATTGTGCGATTCGTTTTTATATTTGATTTGTTTGAATCGAAAAGTTAATCGAAAAGAAAAGAAAACATGATTCAAGAATTTATCGATTGATTCAGGTGTCACGAGTTTAATCAAGAATCAAGAAACTGATAAACAATCAAGAATTGGGTTTCGATAATATTTCCAACCAAAATGTCAAGAATCTAAATGAGGCTCGTAGGAATCGATCGGATCCATAGACGTGATGTAATTTCAAGATTTCGTGGTCTTGTCCTTCGAAGGATTGATACTAGATTGATGATGATCGACGAGAGTTAGGGCTTTCTTGCTGAAACTAGGGTTTCATCTTTTAAACCCTTGTTCATTTGTTGATATCATTTGCATTCTAGCCTCTAACGATTTCAAGAAACGATCGTAACTCCCCAATCTCGAGCGATATTAATCAAGAAAGCATCGCAACGAATTGGGTCGTCGATTCTTGAACTTGCTAGGGTTTACAAAACTCGTAGGACTCAAGAATCGATTTAAGATATATCTCATCATCATTCTATTAATCGTCTCGACTCCTCGACGAGCGGAGTATTACTCAAACATCATCACACAGAAAGTATTCAAGAATTGAAAAGATATCATGATGCGAGAATTTAAAGAAAACAAGATAAAAGAATATCACCTTTTATTTATATCAACAATTTGATTACAGTCGCTCAAGAACTACAAGAGGAAGAACTAAATTGTTGAATTGGCGTCGCTCGGCTCCGTGAGTCGCGGATCGGCTCGGACCACTTGCTCCGTTGAAGATCGGCTCGGCTCATAAAAGGTTGCAAGGCTTCTTACTTGATGGGTACTCGGGATCTTGGCTTTTGATTGGAATTAGGGTTAGGGTTTCACACAAGCCTTCTCACTAGACTTGTGGAAGAAGAAGATGAAGAAAGAGAGTGAATGGATCTAAATTGGCTAAATGAACTAGTCAAGGATCAAGATGAATCAAGATGATTTACAAGTGAGCCTAGGGTTTTATTTATAGAGCACCCAAACCCTAAGCCTTTGAGTTCCCTCCAAAAGTTTGTTGAAAGACTTCTAGAAAGAGTTTGTTAGGCTTAGCTTAGGGTTTAAGCTAGGGTTTAAGAAGAAGTTTCTAGAATACAAGGCTTAGTTTAGTGTAGGAACAAGGGTTTGCTGATCTGGCAGAAGTCTCTGGAGTCTTCTGGAACTTGGAGTGTCTTTATGAAGTGTAGGAGCTGATCTAGGAGTTGTGCACCAAAAATGTGGAGCTAATTCCTTGGACCCATCGCGGATCCGCGGCGCAAGCAGGCTCCTGCCGCGGATCCGCGGCTGTCTGTGGGGCTTGGGCCTTGGTATTTCTGGTGTGATCTTGGGATGCCATTAGGGGCTTTATCTGATATGTTGATTTTTGTTTGTCCCTTTGGATTGATACCAGAACTGAAATTATTGAGTTGGCATAACGTTTTAGCTGTATCCTGTAAATTTTGGCCTTTCTGCTGGATTTTCCTGCACAGATCTCAAAACAAGTGTTGCGCAAATGTAGGGATGATGCGATGCCATGAAATGTAGTCAATTTCCTTTACAGTGTCGGTCTTAGAGTCTAATACATGTAATCTGATATTTTGCGACAATTTTGCTAATATGTAAAATATGAATGCCGAACACTTCTACATGGATGCAAATGATGAGGAAATTGCCGGCTAAAATATGCAATATTTTTGACTAATCAGTAACATCTTCGGAGTCTATAGCTGATCTAGGAACCTCCACCGAAGGAATAAAAGTCATCACCGGAGTATCTAAAGCATGATCTGGGCTCGAAACTATGCCCGCCGTGGAAAGCCCTACAAAAGAAAAATGTGTAAAGTCGAATGCAATATGTAAGCAATATAAATCATTTACTGAAAAGGATGTAAAAGGTACATACCGATACACTTAGGAGCCTGAAGTATAGCCTTTTCGAGCCGCTGCTCTTTTCTTGTTAACTACGCTCATCGGGCTTCGATCAAAGATAGTGCCCTACTCGCTTTCAGAGCAGCCTTATCTTCAGAAGCGGCCGATATCGGCTGTTTAAGAGCCCTTTCTTCTATCGGCATTAAAGGAACTGCTGATGACATAGCAAGAGCCGAATCGACATCACGGAACTCGACGGAAGGGAAACCTCCCTTCTTAGGGCACACATTTTCGGTCTCATCCTGTGACCGCTTAAGGGCTTCGGCCAACTGAGCGGTCTCCTTGGCATATGTACCTAGAAAAAGAAGACCATCATCTGGTTTGTGCGCAGCATTAGGCTCATCACAAACAAGATGCTCAGGCTCGAGAATGGGGTCGATTAAATGCACAGCCGACTTCTTCCTCTTTTTAGAGCCCGAGCTAGCACTCGCAGAAGGACGCTTCCTCCCCCTAGGAACTTTTGCACAGCGTTGCCCAATTTCATCTTTGGGATCCGACTTTGATGGCGCCGCAGCTTGTGCAATATTAGGAGTCCGTGCACCGGCTCTAGTGCGAACTGGCATACCGGCAATACGGGGGGTCGGTTTTGTTTGAAAAGCTTTCGGAATAATCGTTGAATCGCTATCTCTCAAAAGAGGGCGAACGACCGATCGTGGTCGCAGCGGAACATTGACGGCTTAGGCAGGTGCAAAGCCTTATACTCGAAAAGCACCCTTCTCTTCTCTATAATGATGTGACTGGCCCGGTGACGATACCAGCCTTTGAAGGGTCCCACATGCCTTGCAATGTAATCAGGCTCGGGTAGCATGAAGAGAGAACCGGTGTTCAGTCGCATAAAGTGATGAATAGAGTCACGAGCAGTCCTACCTAGAGAGTAGGCTCGACCAAGAAAGCTTCGAGGGGCACACCCTGGTTATAACCCGACTGTTGGGCAAAACGATGAGGATTATACCGCATGAAGAGAGCGGCATCATTTAATCGGAACACCAAATACCCCGGCCTGATCGAATACAAGTTCATGATCTCCTTGTGTTTCAAAGTCGGCGCTCCGTTCTTTAATAAATAAAATAACTGTTGAATAGGCCCCGTTGGTGCAGAAAGAACCCGATCATTGAAGACCATGCCACCCTCATTTGAATACGGGTTAAGTAGCACGCGCAAAGCCCCCAACTGAGTCGGATCAAGAGCAGAAGTATCAACCAGTCTCATGACTCATAGAAATCAGGCCACTGGTTCATAGAAAACGCGCCTAACACATGCATCTCAATCAAGGACGTGAAGTAATGGAGGGAGAAGTTCACAGTGTCTGCGCCTAGATTTGAAGTATTGGCTATGGTACTCAAACCATGATGCAGGTGGGATAACCCCTGCAATGCCAATAGCCAGTCATGCTCCTTTGGCTATGCGGTGTGCGAAGTAGAAAATGGAGGCTCTCATAAAGCATCGGTGCATCGGCATTGCAAACCAGCTGAGCCAAAGACTGATGAAGCCTACAAAAAATGTTTCCTCATCTATACCAGGAGCAGCAATCTCGTCAAAAGCCACGGTCGACGAACTTGGAATATAAAATTGTGGCAGATCTTCTTTAGCCTGCAGTTTGTCCAGGCCAAATTCGAAGGGATCCTCGACCTTCGCAAATTTCGGAGCTTTCTTAGATAGAGCATCATTATGAAGGAAGCGAGCAATGAAATCGTCAAAACTGACACCTTACCCTTATGATGCCACAAGATGCCACAAACAGGCTCTCAAAAATGCCAAAGACTTTGATTAAACTTGGATTCTTGTGCTGAACAACATTCTCAATTGTCAAGCCTTCGCACATGGCTGGCACCATAGCGAAAACGTACTCGTCAGGGGGTAGTAACTCCTCATAATGTTCTCCTCTGATCGGCAGTCCAGAAATTTCTCGGAATTCCTCCAGTGAAATAGAAAGTTCACGGTCCCCTGGTAGGAACGTATGCGCTGGGAGATTCCATTGGTTTAAAAAGGTTTTAACCCACCAAACTGGGGAGTATGATAGTAGAACAACGACACATATATCGCCTGGTATAATACAATTTTCTGTAACCGTGAGCGTTGGGAAGAGAGAATATATCGGGCCCAAGGAAGGTAGCACACTAGATGCCGCAGGATGATGCCTATCTTATAGATCTGCCCCCAAGGTCGAGCTTCGTCTTGGTATATTCGGCGTCTCAGAATGTCAATAGCCACCAAGTGCTGATTGGGTGTCCCTGTCGTTGATGGCTCAAGCCGGCCCTCAGGTGTTCAATTAGCCGCCTCTATTGCATAAGCAATACACGTACACTCCGTAAATTGGATAGAACGAATGGGTTCCGTTAGTACTCCACATATAAAACTACGACGACCCCATATAATATGACCATACCAGACTCCCCATAAGAGAAAGCTCTTTTTATCCTTATCATAATTCCTAATCATAGCCATCACTTCTTCGTCTGATGGCGACTGCGGAAAAGCAACCTCTGAGCGGGTATAAGGGAAGTAGGGAAGTGAGGCCATTGTACCTCAAAAAAGGAAAAAAAAACCATTAACAAAAGGCGTGAGTTTGTCTCATGGGACTACTAACTCCAAAACTAGTGGGCCCCACGAAATCAAAATGGCGGCTCGTCAATGATGAGACAAGCGTCCATTGTGAGAATCTAAAAGAATGAACAGTGGGGTTAAAAACTCCCAATATTTCCCAAAAACCGGGTTCTTTTAAAAACAACAACAGATTCAAATCTATGAAAGGGATATTAAAATCCTAAAAAGGAAACTATTCAAGAACAGTAAAGGGAATAAAATTCCCAAAGTTCAAAAAATAATAATAAAATCAGAGCTAAGCTCCGCAAAACAAAATGGAATTAAATGCCCTAATAATGGGATTAAATCCTAGAAATCCCTATTTTGGAAAACAGATGGGAAACATAATCGAATTAAATTCCAGAGACCCTCAAATGTCAGGATCGATGATAGGGTAAAACCCTAAGAAGAGAATCAGCGATTCTCAAGAATGCCCATTGATTCACATCCCTGAAGTGGATATCAAGACCCACGGTCTACTCAAATTTTTTTTCCTTCGGATCTCCAAGAGATCGGTTCAAGAAAAGAGCCGAGCAATGTTAATAGATTAAATTAAAAAATCCAAAATAAAAAGGGGGATGTCCAAAGAATTCTTCTAAGAGCTTAGCTCTGTTTATAATTCTTACTAAAATTTTGGCAGAGAGTTTAACTCTAATCAGAGAAGTTCTGAGGGCAGAGATCTAAGCTCTGAAATGAGAATTAAATTCTTAAAAGAAAAAAACTCAAGGAGAAAGATGAGTAATCACTCCAAGGCCAAAGACACCATTTATAAGACGTGATGGGAGCGGTTCAACTTCACATTCCCTTAGGCAATCCAATGGTGGTAAAGATGGACAGCATTGCACTCACGTGCAAGCCACGTGAGAGCAACGCTATGAGGGCATTTGTTCCCTTATAAAAAGAGAGAGAGAAAGGAAAAGAGGAGAATTCACCACGTTTTAAGCCTCACGTGTTAAAGACGTGAGCACCTGTATGCAAAGCATATAAGCTCCGAAAGCAAACAACTAAAGGCTAAAAATGCCTCACGTGTTAAACACGTGAGCGCTTATATGTAAAGTATATAAGCGCTAAATAAATAGATTAAAACCTACATTCGGGCCATGTGTTAGACACGTGAGAACACCCTTTTGAAGTATTAGCTTCAGATAGAGTTAAACTCTATACATAAATTAAATTCTATTTTGTATGCAAAGCATATAAGCACTAAGAGTAAGTGGCTAAAGGCCAGATTGATCTTATGCGTTAAACACGTGAGCTCTCATATGCAAGGCATATGGGCGCTAAATCAAATAGGCTAAAACCCATGTCGAGGTCACTATTAAACACGTGAGAGCGTCTCCCTAAAAAAGAATTAAATTCTATTCTAGGGAAAATACCACCCTTGATCTTTCTAAAAGGAAAGATATTCTCTGTTAATAGAGAATCGTTGGATCAAAGATCTAATGGTGATTAAAAATCACCAAATATAGAATTAAATTTTATTGGGGGGAAATATCTCCTTAACCTTTCTAAATGAGAAGGATATTTTCTGTTAAACAGAAAGTTGGATCAAAAATCCATTGAAATGGAAGAATAATTCCCTAATCTTTCTAAACAAAGAAAGATGCTTTCTGTAAAACAGGGAGCCCTTGGATTAAAATCCAATTGTGATTAAAAATCACCGTATGACAGAATTAAATTCTGTATATGGGAAAATATTTCTTTAATCTTATTAAAAACAAGAAAACATATTCTGTAAAACAGAAATTACTGGATCAAAAATACAACGGTGGATAAATTCCCCAAATAATTTTTGAGACTAATAAAATCAATTGGAATCTCTCAATGAGAGATTTTCTCAAAACTAATCAACAATTTGCCTTGCCTATAAAAGGGACTCGAGATTTCAAGTTTCATACACACGCAAAAAAAAGGAGGAACCCCCACATAAGCTTCTGCAAACAAAAAAAATAGAACCTGCAACTGAGAATTCAATTCTCCTTTAAAGAAGATCTACCTATTCTTTCAAATCTTAGGTAAAAAAAATAGTGATAAAATGTATTTCTTTTGCTTAGCAAAAAGAAAATAAGGGTTCAACCTTTCATTAAAAGAACTTAGTTCTTCCTCTGATCCGAGATTTGCAAAGAAAATATCCACACAAGTTGAGAATTTAATTCTTATCGGGGAGATTTTGTTCTTCAAACTCAAAATCTAGGGGAAAGAATTAGATTAAGAAAAAAGGAGAACAGAACTTATGGTTCTAGAAATTTAATTCTTCTGCAAGCAGGGTTTAACCCTATATAAAAGAACTTTGCATGAAAAGAAACCTAGTTCTCCAGTAAAAAAAAAAGATCTCAGATCTTCAAAAACATAGATCTTGGTGATCATTAATGGCCAAAATGCCGTTAACACAGATTCAATCTCTGAAAAGAAAAGGAACTCAGTGCCTCACGTGAAATACACGTGATCGCCCAAAATATTCCTATAATAAAGAACCCAACGCTTCACGTGCTTCCTACGTGGGCACCCTAAAACAAAGGACTCAGTGCCTCATGTGCTTCCCATGTGGGCGCTCAAAACAAATGGCCAGCGCCTCACATGAAATACACGTGAGCGCTGAGTAAAAGCGCTTAGCACTTCATATTCAGTCAAAATAACTAAGTGCTTAGCACTGATTGGGCAACACCCACGTCCCAGCGATGTACATGCTCCTCACGTGAGCGCCATATAAAAGTGCTTAGCACTATATATTCAGTCAAAATGACTCAAGTGCTTAGCACTGATTGGGAAGCACCCATGATTGAGTGCCTCACATGATACATATGTGAGCGCCAGATCCCTAAACAAGTGTTTAGCACTTCTGTATAAAGGAAAAAGACTGAGCAAACAGAACCATAAATAAGTGCTTAGCACTTTTAACTAAAAATAAACTGAGCAGACCAAGCCTAAATTGGCTAAAAGTCTCTCTGAAGTTTTTTGCAGCTGAGCCCAAATGCTCTGTTGTTAGATCTCAACTAAAATTTGACGGTCCTTAAATATTGCTAAGTTGATCTTAGTCTCAAATAGAACTAACGTATTCTTAGTTATAATAATTTGAGCCCAAATGCTCATATATTTAAGTAGATCTTAATCTCAAACCAGATTAATGGTCCTTGAATAAAAAAGATATTTTTGAACTAAAGGAAAATATAATCTAAGTTCAAAACCCCAAATCTAAAAATATACGGACTTGGACTGATTCGCGCCCTACGGGCGACGATATAAACCAGTCTCCGTATACAATCCACGGGCAACCTTAATAAACAAAATAACACATGACACAAACTGAACTACTGGAGAAGGAGAAAGTGGTTATCGCAAAGCGATAACGGAATTAACTGCAGGGGCTTGTGCTTGCAGGGAAGAGCGTCCTCACAATCAAAAAATCCTTCACAATTGAGGAAGAATCTGATGAAGTATGCTATAACGGTCATATCTATCCAAACCTCCGATATACGATGCCATAAATCAACTTGGTATCTTCGGAGAGGTGGATGGATATATCCAAATATATCTGCCCCCAAATTCAGGCAAGACGATCTATCCCAGTTCGTCTCTGTTTTCGGCGGTAAACAAGTGATACCTATCTTAGAATTTTGTTTGGACATCTGATGGGATCATATTCATAAATGAGCATATTTATCCAAACAATATCTCAGGATGTATCCTATACTAATTCACAATCTGTATCCAACGCCACGACTACCTTATTTTCCCGCTTGGAATTCTTTCTAATATACTGCTCCTCATAAGAGGGTAAACTAATATCTCGGGACAGACACTGTATCATCCATGTCATCTTGGAAGCTAGAATCGATAACCGTCGCCTGATGGAGGCAGCGATTACCAAATTCCAAGAATATCCTCTTATGTTTTTTACTGATTCCTATGTTTCTCCAGGATTGGACTAATATCAACTTACTACATCAAGTGCAAAAAGCATTATCTGGTTTGGTACATAACATTGCATGACTAACCCAACTGCCGAAGAAAGTGGAACATCATTCATGCGATTCCTTCTCCTTATCAGTTCAGAAGACATCTCTTTGGAGAGTGTGACTTCTCTACTTGCGGGTACACTACCATGCTAGGAGTCTTCCATTCTAAACCCCTTTAGAATAGTATAAGAGTATCTGAATCAGAGCAATCCCAAAACCTATCTAGATCTATCTTTATAGACCTAGTCCCCAGATCTATAGCCCAAATCCTATATGGAAGAACATATGTGACAACCATATTTTAACCGATTATAGTATAGGAACAAAATTTCCTATTAAGAGTATGTGATTGATCAGTCAAATATACCGCACATTTGTATGGACATTTTCCCTACCATTATAAATTAATAAAAGGTGTTTGTTCCCCTCCGAAAGACGCGACGAAGACGCGATGTACGTCTTGCCTGAATTTTGGGGCAGATGCTAATTGGTGCTATCTGTCCACCTCTCCGAAGATGCCAAGTTGATTTATGGCACCATATATCGAAGGTTTAAACGGATGCGGCCGATGTAGCAGACTTCGTCAGATTCCCCCTCGTTTGAGGGGTTTTTGATTGTGGGGACGCTCTTCCCTGCAGGCGCAAGCCCCTGCAGTTAATTACGCTACTGCATCGCGGTAACAACTTTCTCCTTCTCCAGATGGTCACTTCGTGTCGTGGGTGTTTGTTTTGTTTTTTGGTTGCCCGTGGATTGTACACAGAGACTAATTTATGTTATTGCCCGTAGGGCGTGGATTAGTCCAAATCCGTATCTTTCTTAGATTTGGGTTTAGGGGGTTGGGTTTAAGGATACGTTAGCCTCATTTGAGACTAAGATCAACTTAAACGTTTGTTAAGGATACGTTAGTCTATTTCAGACTAAGATCAACTTAACGGGATCGTTTAGATCCAACAGGAGAGCAATTGGGCTCTATTGTTTAGTTTAGTGAAAATGCGGTCGATTACCAGTTCAAAGGCCTGGTGGTCCAATTTTAGTTTTAAGACATCGCGGTCGAGGTTAAAGACATCATAGTCCACGGATTTAAGGACTCCACAGTCCATTATTAGTTTTAAGACATCACGGTCAAGGTTAAGGACGTCATAGTCCGTGGATTTAAAGACTCCGCAGTCCAATGTTAGTTTAAAGACATCATGGTCGAGGTTAAGGATGTCATAGTCCATGGAATTAAGGACTCCATAGTCCAATGTTGGTTTAAAGACATCATGGTCGAGGTTAAAGACGTCATAGTCCATGGAATGATTGGTTATCGGGACCCGTCACCTCTCTGAAGACGTTGAAGGATTACAATGATAAATATCAGAGGAGTTCAGAGATGTAACCTTGAACCAAAGTTGATTAGGAGATCTGTAGTATAATTTGGAACTAAGACCAATTAATTAGATTATGAGCATATTGGCCCAGTTAAATCTGAATTGAGGACTTATGGCCTTCTTGGGCTAAGTCCAATCAAGTTTGGAATATTGGTCCTCTGTTGGTCCATTGAAGGGGAGGTTTTGCCTCTAGAAAATTAACCAATTGGGCTGAATCTAGTGTTCAACACTAAAGAACAACAGTGTTAAACACTGGTAATGCGATTATCAAAATAATGTTTAAACACTAGAAATGTGATTCTCAAATTAGTGTCAAACACCAACAGATAACAATATTAAACACTGGCAACAAAGTTATCAGATTAGTGTTAAACACTAGAAGAGGGAGGGATTACGTGGGGGCACGTGATAGTATCAAAAAGTAGGGCCAGATTCCCTTATTTTGTTCTCAGGATATTCAGATAAGTGTTAAACACTTTTCTTTTATTTTTTGAGCATCACGTGCTAACACGTGATGGTGATTCATGCGCAGACTGTTAAAGTGTTTGCTGAGGGGTCACGTGGTAACACGTGAGAGCGCCCAAAGCCTTCATTTCCTTTGCTTTTCCTTTCTGTGTTTTTGTATGTCACGTGGGAACACATGAGGCATTGCTTCAGGATTAATCCCTTCCTATTTTGGAGGATCTTTTCAGGGGTCACGTGGGGACACGTGACCCAAGTTCTTTGCATGAGATATCTTTAGTCCCTTTATTTTATTTCGAGAATTAAATTCTCTGCAAGGTTAAACCCTGATTATAATTTTGGAGGAATTAAATTCCATTAATCTGAGAGAATTAAATTCTCCATTAGGGTTAAACCCTAGTTTTGCCCATTTTGAAGGAATTAAATTCCTATAGTTTTAAGAGAATTAAATTCTCAGATAGGGTTTAAACCCTGATTTCATCCTGAAGGAATTAAATTCCTGTGAGTTTGGGAGAATTGAATTCTCATATAGGGTTAAACCCTAATTTTGTTTTGGGAGAATTAAATTCTCTAAACTCAATTCCCCCTCTAAAATTTGGATCTGCATGGCAAGATCTCAACCCGATGAGAATTAAATTCTCAACTTATAGGGAGATGTGCTCTGTGCAGATCTTCAACAAGAGGAAGAACTAAGTTCTTTTACAGAAGAGTTAAACTCTTAGATTTTGAGAATTAAATTCTCTATTTGAAGTTTTGATCCCCTTTCTTTACTCACCTAGGATTTTTCTTTGTAGAGAATTAAATTTTTCTTTCTTTTCTCTCTGAAACTATCTCTCCCTTTTCTTCTCTTCTCTTGGCTCCTATTTATAGGAGAAGGAAAGGAATCAATTTGTTTAGCAAATCTTTCATTGAAAGATTTTTGTTGTTTTCATAATTAATATGAGCCTTTAGATCATTAAGTGAATTTTATTCACCGTTGGATTTTCAATCCAAAAATATTCTGTTGGTTATTTCTGGTGAGATTTATGGAAATCTTTCCTTGTTTTAGATTTTTCTATAAATTGGTGATATTTAGTCACCCCTGGATTTTTAATCCAATGGTTCTCCTCAATCCTTTTCCATTTGGAAAGATTTTGGAGAAATTTAGAATTTTAATTTTATTGATTTATGAAGCTTTTAAAGCCTATCACGTGTTGGCACGTGACCGCTCCTCCTTCAGAGTTTTAATTCTGTACTTTAATTAGGCTGAAGGGTCATCACGTGTCAACACGTGACCTCTGGTCACGTGTGAGCACGTGACCCCCCTTTGGGGTCTTTCTTCAGCCACTTGTTTTACTTAGGATTTTTATTTCTGTAAATAGATCACGTGTCAACATGTGACCCTTGGTCACGTTTGAACACATGATGCCTCATTGAGGCCTTTATAAGTTGATAGAATTAAACTCTGCATTTCAACTGGGCTAAAGATCATCACGTGTCAGCACGTGACCTTTGGTCACGTGACGCCCCTTTGGGGTCTTTCCTCAGCCGCCTACTTCTACTTTTCTTAAACTTTAACTCTGTAAATGGATCACGTGTCAACACATGACCCTTGGTCACGTGTGAACACGTGATGCCTCATTGAGGAAATTCCTGATTTTTAATAAGGGAACAAATGCCCCCACAGCGTCGCTCTTACGTGTCTGCACGTGAGTGCAACGTTGTCACTTTTGTGACCGTTGGATCTGTCTAGGGAATAGGGTAGATGAAACGTTTTCCATCATATCCTATAAATGCATGGGTCTCTTTAGAAGCGCCTCCACTCTTTCATCTTCTTCCTTACGACTTTTTTCTTTTTTAAGAATTTAATTCTCATTTCCAGAGCTTAGTTCTCTGCCTCGAATATTTTCAGAGTTTAACTCTGTCTAAGAAAGACCTTTTCTTTCAGGTAATGATCTTTGAACGATCGAAGAACTTTTGCAGAAATCTTCACCGGATTTCAAATTTACACCAAGGGTTTTCCCCTTTTTAACAAGAACCCATTTTTAAGTTCTTTAAAATAAAGAGAAAATCATTCAATCAACAGACCCTTTAGGGTTTCTCTAATCTTTAGGAGGCTAATGGTGATAGTTATCTTTTCCATGGAATTTAATTCCATTATCAAGGAGCTCTGGCGAGTACTTCAAGAGTCTATCAAAGAGGTGGTGGCTATCGACAAGGCCGCCGTGTTCACTCGCGAAAGGGTTGAGGCTCACAAAGCTATCGAGAAAGAGCTCGAAAGTCGGCTTGCCTCATATCAGGCCCAGGAGGCTCAGGCGGAGGCCCGTTTTCTGGCGATACTGAATCACGAAGGCGTGGCCTAGCGAAAGAGGGATGAGCTGACCAAGCTGCTAAATCGCCCGCCGTCTTGAAGACTTGTATATCTTTTTTTTTTGTACATCTCCTGAATGAGAGTATATGTTTTTCGTTCTTTCACAAATTGTGCTTTGTATCCATTTTGGTTCATGAATAAAAGACATATTTTTCTTCTCAATGGTGTGTCCCTTTTTATTGAATGTATTCTGCGGATAGTCTATCTTGATCTCTTTGCAGGACAACGATGGCTTGGGATTCAGGGTTAAGATCTGCCTCCTAAGACTTTTCAACTTTATGAGCCGTGAGGGTCTCATAAGGAGTTTTTCTCCCTACAGGTCGAGGGGATCCCGTAGGTGTAATTTCTCCTTAAGAATCATGAGGATTCCTAAGTGTCTGTTTTCTCTTGAAAGTCGTAAGGATCTCACAAGAGAATTTACTCCCTTACGAGTCGTGAGGACCCGCAAGTGATGGGTGAAGTTGCGCTTATCTGCATTTCACGGTGTTAGGGGTTGCTCTGGATGCTTCCCACGGGTTCACTGCCGTGTTCGGCGAGGAACAGGCTCCGCTCTGGATGTTCTCTGGGGTACCGTAGTTTAAAGACATCGCGGTCGAGGTTAAGGACATCATAGTCCGTGGATTTAAGGACTCCACCGTCCGTTGCTAGTTTTAAGACATTACGGTCGAGGTTAAGGACATCATAGTCCGTGGATTTAAGGACTCCACAGTCCAATGTTAGTTTTAAGACATCACGGTCGAGGTTAAGGACATCATAGTCCGTGGATTTAAGGACTCCATAGTCCAATGTTAGTTTTAAGACGTCACGGTCGAGGTTAAGGACATCATAGTCCGTGGATTTAAGGACTCCACAGTCCAATGTTAGTTTTAAGACATCATGGTCGAGGTTAAGGACATCGTAGTCCGTGGATTTAAGGACTCCACAGTCCAATGTTAGTTTTAAGACATCACGGTTGAGGTTAAGGACATCATAGACCGTGAGTTTAAGAGCCTCACAGTCCATGAAATGTGTGGTTGCCGGGACCCGTCACCTCTCTGAAGACATTGAGGAATTACAACGACAAATATCAAAGGGATGACGAGATGTACCCTTGAACCAAGGTGAAATTGGTTTAAAATCATTACAATTGATTGTTAGTTTTAAGACATCACGGTCGAGGTTAAGGACATCATAGTCCGTGAGTTTAAGGACCTCACAGTCCGATGTTAGTTTTAAGACATCACGGTCGAGGTTAAGGACATCATAGTCCGTGGATTTAAGGACTCCACAGTCCGATGTTTGCTCTGGATACTTCCCACGGGTTTACTGCCATGTTCGGCGAGGACCAAGCTCCGCTCTGGATGCTTCACACGGGTTCACTGTCGTGCTCTGCGAGGACCAGGATCCGCTCTGGACATTTTCCACGGGGTCAGAAGTGACGTTATCCGCATTCCACGTAGCCAGGAATTTTGCTCTAGATGCTTCCCACGGGTTCACTTCCGTGTTCGGCGAGGACTAGGCTCCGCTCTGGATGCTTCGCACGGGTTCACTGCCATGCTTTGCAAGGACCAGGATCCGCTCTGGACGTTTTCCACAGGGTCAGAAGTGACGTTATCCGCGTTCCACGTAGCCAGAAATTTTGCTTTAGATGCTTCCTATGGGTTCACTTCCGTGTTCGGCGAGGACTAGGCTCTGCTCTGGATGCTTCACATAGGTTCACTGCCGTGCTCTGCGAGGACCAGGATCCACTCTGGACGTTTTCCACGGGGTCAGAAGTGACGTTATCCGCGTTCCACGTAGCCAGGAATTTTGCTCTAGATGCTTCCCACGGGTTCACTGCCGTGTTCGGCGAGGACTATGCTCCGCTCTGGATGCTTCACACGGGTTCACCACCGTGCTCTGCGAGGACCAGGATCCGCTCTGGACGTTTTCCATGGGGTCAGAAGTGACATAATCCGCGTTCCATGTAGCCAGGAATTTTGCTCTAGATGCTTCCCATGGGTTCACTGCCGTGTTTGGCGAGGACTAGGCTCCGTTCTGGATGCTTCACACGGGTTCACTGCCATGCTCTGCGAGGACTAGGATCCGCTCTGGACGTTTTCCACGGGGTCAGAAGTGACATAATCCGCGTTCCACGTAGCCAGGAATTTTGTTGATTATATCCGCATTTCACAGAGTTGGGATTTGACTCTCGGTCATCTGTACACCGACGAGCCATAGAACTGGGAGATGCCGCTGTTCCACTTTGCCTGATGTTGTGTCTGTTGTAATAAGACGAATGTTGAGATGCACTCCAGGCTATTTGAGAACCGTCGAGGTTTAGTTTCTTCTTCTGATGAAGCCTGGGGAGGAGGAGTGTGATTCCTTCTTTGTTTGCGCCCCTGGATTGTATACAGGAATTGATGTAATATCACCTGTAGGGCATAAATTTCATTCATTTTTTTATTTCTTTCCGCGATACTCTATCATTTTAGCTTTTTATATCGCGAAGGTCTCGATTGCCCAATCATTTTAGCTATTTTTCGCGGTGCCCAATCATTTCGGCTATTTGTTTTATTTTTACTCGCTGCTTTTTATTGCGAGTTGCCCAATCATTTTGGTTATTTCACATGCATACATTTTTACTTGCTGATTTTTATTTGCAAGTTGCCCCATCATTTCGGTTATTTCGCATGCATACATTTTTACTTGCTGATTTTTATTTGCAAGTTGCCCCATCATTTCGGCTATTTCGTTTGCATGTGTGGCTTGCTGTCTTTTTTGCTGCAAGCTTTGAATTAGACACCGATTTCGGCATCAGCATCGCTACAACTGGGATATTACCAGGAGCGAATCATCATTTGCCACTGTCGATATCGAACAAAGGTGGCTTAGTAGACAGGGTTATGATCCTGTCGACTAAGGCTTTTGACTTCATGAGCCGTAAGGGTCTCATAAAGGTATTTCTCCCTTCGAGTCGTGAGGATCTCGTAGGTGTGTTTTCTCCTTAGGAGTCGTGAGGATTCCCAAGTGTATGATCTCTTGTAAGTCGTAAGGATCTTACCAGTGTTTTCTCCTTATAAGTCGAGAGGACTTACAGGGGTTGTTCACCATGCGAACATATCCCCAGTCACGAATAGGACTTGGTTAGGGAAATTTTTATTCGCTCCCGTGGATTGTATACAAGGGTCAGTGTTGAGCCGCTTGTAGGGCTGTATCGGAGGTTGGCGGGGGTTGCTTAAGAACAGGTTCAGGTCTCTGTAGCTTAAGACTTTCAAATCTTATGAGCCGTGAGGGTCCCATAAGAGAGTTCTCCTTACGAGTCGTGAGGATCTCGCAAGTGTAATTTCTCCCTAGGAATCGTGGGGATCCCTAAGTATGTTGCTCCCTTGTGAGTTGTAAGGATCTCACGCGGGTGATTTCTCCTCACAAGGTCGAGACGACCTTGTAAGTGTCTTTTAACGAGGTTGCACCCTTTCGGGTTTTCACAAACACTCGCCGGTAGCCCTGCTGTTTTTACTCACGGAGCCCTTTCGGGTTTTCATCCGTTCCCATTTTGCTTATGGACATACCATTTTCTTTTTTTTCTTTTTATTTTAGTATCAGCTTTGGGATGCTGCAATCCATCGTAGTTTATTGACATCTCGGTCAACAGCTAGTTTTAGGACATAGTGGTCCGTCATTAGTTTAAGGACGTTTCGGTCCGCTGTTACTTTAAGTACGTTTTGGTCCGCTGTTAGTTTAAGGTCGTTTCGGTTCGCTGTTACTTTAAGGACGTTTCGGTCCGCTGTAAAGTAAGCCGGTTACTACTTATAGAGTTTGGGCTTAGGAAGATAGCGAGCGGACATAATCGTCGTCATCTATCATTGACCTAGGCCGTGACTCGTCAAGTGTAGTACTTCTTCAGGAAGCGACTGTTTATTGGCCTGAAAGGTCTTTCACCATGCATGTCCATGAGTAGATAGGCTCCACCCTGGTAGACCTTGTCTATGATATACGGGCCTTCATAGTTCGGCTCGAATTTCCCCCGCTTAGCGCGATTGGGGATCATAGGTCTTTTGACCACTAGCACGAGTTCGCCTTGGTGGAATGTCCTCGGCCTGGTCAATCTTTCATATGAGCGCATCATCTTTGCTTTATAAGCTTCCAGATTTTGTTGCGCTATGAGCCGGGTTTCATCAAGGGCATCAAGCTCCTCAAGCCGAAGGTGAGCATTCTCTTCGTTCGTTAGCTCATAATGGACTGCCACTCGTAGAGAGGGTAACTCTATCTCGAGTGGGAGTACCGCTTCTGTACCGAATACCAATGCGTACGGCGTTGTGTTCGTGGCCGTCTTGAATGTAGTCCGGTACACCCAGAGAGCATCATGTAGTCTCTCGTGCCAGTCCTTCTTATTTCGGGACACCGTCTTCTTCACGATCTTTGTCAAGATTTTGTTGAAAGCCTCCGCTAGACCGTTGGCTCGGGGATTATAAACTGAGGAGTATCTCCAGTCTATGTTGTGCTGTTGTGCGAAGCGGCTGATCTTGTGGCTTCTGTAGGCTGGCCCGTTATCAGAGATAATCCGTCGCGGAGTCCCTAACCGATAAATAACATGGGTCTTAAAGAAGTAGAGGATATTCTCTGTCCTCGCTTCCCTTAGCGGTACTGCTTCTGCCCATTTGGAGAAGTAATCAGTTGTCGCTACAATAAAACGATGTCCTCTGGACGATGCCGATTCGATGGGGCCGATTATGTCAGTTCCCCACATTTCGAGCAGCCAGCTAGCCACCGTTGGATGTAGTGGATTCGGATATTGATGGATAAAGTCCCCATGGATCTGGCACGAGTGGCATTACTTCGCATACTCGAAGCAGTCCTGGATCATCGTGGGCCAATAATAACCCATCCGCTTGATCTTCAGCTTCATCTTCGGCCCGGCTTGGTGAGAACTGCAGAGTCCATCGTGAACTTCTTGGACGACTCTTCTTGCCTCTTCAGGTCTCAGGCATCTCAACCACAAAGAATCAAATGATCTCTTATACAGAGTGTTATTGACGAAGGCAAAAGATAGGGCTCGCTTCATGAGCTGATGTTTTGAGGACGCATCTTCAGGCGTTCGACGGGATTTGAAGTAGTCTATAAAGACTTCTCTCCAATCCGCAACCGTTTCTTGGTCTTTTATTTGCAGGGCCATCTGCTTGGTCGCTTCCTTTTCTTCGGATGATTCCGGAGATATTTCTGCCGGTGTGAGGACCCGTTGGCTTTGTACCACGATTCTTATGTCATCGAGGTTCTCATCGACCAATTCTTTAGCAAGCTTGGCTAATGCATCCGCTTTGCTATTTTCTGCCCGGGGTATGCTTTCAAGGGTGTGGGAAGGAATTCAGGTCAGCAGTTGCTGCACTCTCTCATCGTACTTCACCAGTTCTGGTTTGCACGTTTGATAGTCGCCGTTTACTTGACTAACGACCAGTTGGGGTCTCCGTATATGAGGAGGTTTTCAATTCCCATGTTGATGGCGATCTCGAGGCCTGCTATCAAAGCTTCGTATTCGGCTTCATTGTTCGTCCTCGGCTCTGTTAAGGAGAAAGCGAAGCGTATTATCCCTCCTTGTGGGGTCATGAAGATGAGGCCTACCCCCGATTTGATTATGGGCGTGTTCTGTTTGTGCTTCTTCATGGAGGATGCTCCATCAAAGTAAAGTTCCCATCGGGTGCCACTACCGTTGATCGTGTCAAACGCATGTTCATCTGGCAGTTCGCAATTCAGGGGAGAATCGGCAGGTATCGGATGCTCGGCGAGGAAATCGGCGATGGCCTGGCCTTTCACTGCCTTGAGGGGACGATAGGTTATCGAGAATTCCATCAAGAGCAAGGCCTACTTAGCGAGCCGCCCTGTCAATATGGCCCTTGACATCAAATACTTGAGAGGATCCACCTTCGATATGAGACGGAAGTCATGCACCAATGCATAGTGCCTGAGCTTCGTTATCGCGAAGATCAATGCCAGGCAGTGTTTTTCGATGGGAGAATAATTGCTTTCTGCCCCCAGTAGAACTCGACTCAAATAGTAGAGGGCTTTCTCCTTCCCTTGGTCGTTCTCTTGTGCCCACAGCGCGCCTAAAGAACCTTCAAGGGCTGTTGTGTATAGGATGAGAGGCTTTCCCTTGACCGGAACGGCTAGCACCGGTGGATTCTGCAGGTATTGCTTGATTTCATCTAGCGCGCCTTGGCATTTGTGATCCCAGACGAACGGGGTTCCCTTCTTCATCAAGTGACTGTAGGGGCGGTACTTGCCGGAGAGATTGGCTGTAAATCGCCGGATATACGCGAGCTTCCCTTGGAGAGACCGCAATTATTTGAGAGTTCTTGGCGGAGGCATTTTCATGATCGTCTTGATCTTTGACGGATCTATCTCGATACCTCGGTAGTCGGACGATGAATCCTAGGAATTTGCCTAAGGAAACTCTAAATGCGCATTTGAGAGGGTTCATCTTCAAGTTGTATTGCCGGAGGCGTTGAAATACGATTTTCAGATGCTCTAGATGTTCCTCATATGATTTTCTTTTTACCACGAGGTCGTCGATATAGCATTCGACGATTTCATGTATAAGGTCATCAAAGATCTTCGACATGGCCCTCTGATAGGTGGCACCGGCATTCTTTAGACCGAAAGGCATCACCTTGTAGTAGAATATACCCAAAGGGGTCCGGAAAGCGGCATGCTTCTAGTCTTCGGGATGCATCTTCATCTGATTATATCCTGATGGGCCGTCCATGAAGGAGAAAACTTCGTGAGTGGACGTGTTATTTATCATCAGCTCAGTGACCGGTACTGGGAAATCGTCCTTCGGGCAGGCTTTGTTGAGATCCTGAAAGTACACGCATATGCACACCGTCCCATTTTTCTTCATCATTGGGACGATGTTGGCGATCCAGTCAGGATTTTGGACCTCTTGGATGAAGCCAGAGTCGATCAGCTTCTTGACCTCGGTGTTGATACTCATCTCAAGCTCGAGCCGCATTCTCCTCGGTGCTTGTTTGATTTGCTTACCGTCCGGGGATATTGCCAATTTGTGGACAACAATTTCTGGATCTAATCCTGGCATTTCGGAATAGTTCCATGCGAAGCAATCTCTATGCTGCATAAGCACGTCTTTTAGCGCGGCCACCCTTTCTTCAGATAGTAGCTCACTGACGAATGTCGGTCGCGGGTCATTTGCCGTCCCCAAATCAATTTTCTTGAGGTTATCTGCAGTGGTATGTATTCCATCTTCCAGCTCTTTTGGCACCGGTAGGAATTCTGAGATCACCTCGTCATCATTGTTTTCGAAACACCAGGAAAAGTTATCCATATTCTCGGGTTCTTCTCTTGATATCGCTATCATATGACAAGTACGAGCTTGCTTCTAAGACCGATGTGGATTTGGGTCTACTCTCGCGGATTTGGGTTCATGCTTCTGCGGTGGTGTTACCCTCCAACTGCCGGATAGAGCGAACTTGCCGATCTTCGACCCAGTTCTTGAAGGTGAAGCAATCTTCGAGAGGGTGTCCTATTGCTCGGTGATAAGAGCAGTAGTCTGGGTGAGAGACTTCGCCAGCTTGCTCGGGGTGTTTAGACTCCGGAAGTGTAATCATTCGATGTTTTATAGCGAGGTTAAGTATCTTCTTTGTCTTGTCTTGAGGAAAAGAGTATGCTCGACTCATTTTCTTCATAAGGGACAAATTCGGACAGCTCGATTCTCGATCGTGTGACTTCTTGGTCCCACTTTGTCATTGCTGAACACCTTTCCCGCTCTTTGACTTGTTTCTGCCTCTGCGTCGGGCCCTTTGAATGACGGGTTGACAGGGAGGAGCATTTTTATCTTTCGCAGTCTGTTGAAGAAGTCGTTGCATCTTGGCTTTCTCGTAGATGGCCATTTCGCGATTATGGTCGTCTCGAGCCTTTTGACCCACTTCCCTAATAAGCTTGTCCATTCATTCTTCAAATGATGGACTCGGCATTTCGATTGCAGGATCTCGTTTTGGTTCGAGGTCAGCGTTTTCTGACAGGGCGTCCTCTTCTTCATCGAAGTCATATATGACGTAACTACCATGGACTCGTTCCCGTTTCCCGGATTTCACATATCCAAGCCCGAGCGTTTCCATTCTCCCATTGGGCAGCCTGCGCTGAGTTCCAGGGACATCCCAAATCCTGTTGTAGAACCGAACTTGTCGAATGGTCTGTTTGAACGGTACCCCTTGGCGCTTCAAGAGCCTTTTTAGTCCGTTCGTGTAATATCTGTGCAAACGGATGGGCTGGAGCCTGTCAAGTGTAGAATCTGCACCGTGCCAGATTTCTTTCTCCATTTTGGTTTCCCCGGATCGGTAGAATAGGATCACTTTTTCACCTTCTCGCCTGGAAGGGACATAGAACGTCTGCAGCTCTTCCATACTGTAGGTGTTAAGTGCGTCTAGTTCTTTATGATTCTTTGGCGGAACCATGGCAACTTGCAAACTTTGGTTTTTACCAGCGATGGTTTGTATTGAAGGCCGAGCGGAGAATATAGCATGGACCCCATCTTCCGAGTCGCTGCCAAAGATCAACATAGGAGTGGAGGGTCCCGGCTTGTTGTATTGGGGTGGCCCTGAATAAACTATCTCTTCTTCCTCCTCGGTATCACTCCCGAATACGGGAATGGTGGTGATAACTTTGTTCTCCGGTTTATGACATCTCTCCGTGTCCTTGATATCTGGCAAGAAATATTTTGCATTTCATACTTGCGGACTTCGTTCACGGAGAATAGGTTCAGCTCTCCTGTTACGGTATACTCGAGACCATCCTTGAAATACTTCATACACTGATGTTGTGTAGAAGGGATGATGTTGTACTCGTGTAACCAAGGCCGGTCAAGCAAATCATTATAGCAGGTCTTGGCGTCAATGACGTGAAACTCGATATCCGTGACGAGTAGCCCGAATCATAATGTTAATATCACAGACCCGAGAGTCCGCGATGATTGGGAGTCGAAACCAGAGATGGTAATTTTATCACGAGCGAGGTGCTGAACACTCATGCAGATTTCCTTTAACACTCGCACGTTGAGAAGATTAACAGAAGACCCATTGTCGACCAGGATTTTGCCTATCTTTATATCGTGGCAATATCCCGAGACATAAAGGGGATGGTTGTGCTCGCACGTCCCAAGGAGGAGGTCTTCGTCGCCGAAAGTAACATCGGCTGTGTGTACTTCCTCTAGCTCGTCCTTCATCTTTTCTTCAGCGAAAAAAGCTTGGAATTACTCTGGCTCTTATAGCGCCTTAATCAATGAATCTCTCGCTTCTTTGGATAGTAAAAGGGCGTCGAGAATGCTGAGCTGCGAGGGTAACTTCCTCAAGTGCGCCAGAACGTTGTAGTCCACTTTATTTTTCTTTGGCGGGTCCTTGGCGGTCGGCTCTTTCATGACTTGGTCATCTAAGGCGATATCCTCAGTGACCCTTTCTTTTCCCTTATCTTTTCTACTCGTAGATTCGAGATTCTTTTCTGGAAGTGTGCTATTACGCAGCTGAATATTTTCACAAGCATTCGATTCTCCTTCTTTCCCCGAGGTGGACTCTCTAAAGAGAGAGCCAAGAGCCATTTCCTCGTCAGAGTCGCTCTCGGATGTGAGAATTTGCGATCCCCCGGCGTTGACCGTGCGACAGTTGCCAGTATTTCTTTTATGCTCCTCAGCAGCACTTCTTTGCTCCCGACGAGTTTTGCGTTTCATCCGCTTAAAATGTTGCCGGTGAGCGACATATCCCTGCCACCATCTTTTAAAAGCGTCGCACACTTCGGTAGAGTGCGAAATCTTTCGATGATATAAGCAGTAGCTAGGATGTGTTTCTGTTTCACCAGGAATGTTTCCTTCAAAGGGTGGTAGCTTCATTCCTATTGATATGGCTTTAGCAAACCTTTTCCTCGTCTTGAACTTGTTTTTATCCGCGACGGATGTTCCTTGATTCGGCGGGAGAGTCTCGACTCTTTCGTCTAGTCGCCGGCGTTTGGCTCTTTCAAATATGGCCATCTCACACTCCCGATCAGCTTTACTTTTCAGGAGAGCTTCGTTGAGGAATGTGTCGATCATTTCATCTGACGGCCCCAGAAGTTCTGGTTCAGGGTCTGCCCCCAGTTTCTTTGTGCAAGGAGCCTCTTCATTGTCTAGCGATGAATGAAAGATCACATGGCAACTTGCTACGTGATCCTCAGATTCGTCCGACGATTCTTCTCCATCATCTTCGTCCTTAAGGACGTGACTGAGGAACTCTTGGAGCATGATGGGAGTTCGCGCCTTCTGATTATACTCCTCCAGCGCGTCGATCTGTTTCTGCAGGTCCGTGCGCTTGTCGCCAGGCTTCACGGGCTTTTTGGATCTCTTCTTCTTCTTCTTTGAAGATTTTAACGGCTGGGTGTGGGTGCTTGGGCCATCACCACCAGCCTTTGGAGTTGGGTGCAGCTCCAGCATCCCTTCGATGATTTGGGGTTCCAGTGGCTTCTTCCACCTGATCGCCGGGCATGTCTGAAGATCATTCAGTATCCTTTTGGTTTTGGCTGAAAGCACGACCTCCCATGGATCTTCTTCAACAAAAGAGCATGTTGCCCCCGGTGTGTCCATCTTCTTAGGAGTGTGCGGTTGTGGTGGGTTTACTTTCCACTTCTCAGACAACGCAAACTTGCCTTGTAGGTACTGATCCTCGATCCATCCCTTAAAGACGAAGCAATCCTCGATCGGGTGACTTACCGTTTGGTGGTAAGGGCAATAATTGGGATTATTCACTTCATTGGGTTGCGGTGGTCGCCTTGGATTCGGCAAATTGATAAGCCTGTTGCGCACCGCCAGCTCGAACAACCTCTTCGTTTTGTTCCGTGGGAATGAGTAAGGATGCTTCATTTTCTCATTGTGATAGCGCCGTCTCTCTTCCAGTTGATCCGCTAGCTTTGGGGGCACCGGGCTGCTGTTGGGTGTTCGCAACGAAGGTTGCCTTCCCTTTACCCTTGTCGTTCCACGGTTCCGGCTTCGGGGGAGACGGTCTGTGACCCATTTGATCCATCTGGGCTAGCTTATTGATTAAAGCCTGGAACGTGGTCGGTTTGAAGAACATCATGAACTGTGAAATAGTTGCATGAGGGTCTAGGGTGCCTACGAACATGCCCACCGCTGGTGCTTCTTCGATGCGCTGCTCGCTCGATCACAGATTCCGCCATCAGATTGCATATTGAACCCAAGTTTCGTCCGGCTTCACCCTTGCATTGATGCATGCCTTTATTGGGGTATGTTCGCTGGCGCTCGCGAATCGTTGGGTAAATAGCGACTCCATCTCTGCGAAAGTTTTGACGGAGTCGTTTGGAAGCTCGGAGTACCACTCAAACGCCGTCTCCGATAAGCTGCCAACGAATTGGCAGAGCAAGAGCTTATCATCGCCGCCGGTGTTGCCACAAAGAGCCCTGAACTGGGCGACGTGTTGATGGGGATTGCCTGTCCCCTTGTATCGTGGAATTTGGAGATCATGTAGCCCGGCGGGTACTTTATCTGATCATACCAGCCTGGATACGGTCGCCCAGTTTTGACAACTTGGCCGGCCGCCTCATTTGCCTGGTGAACTCTTATTTGCTGAGCAATATAGTCATCCAGGGCAGCTTTAGAGATTGTTTCCTCTTTGGCTGTTGAAAGAGCCGGAGGTGGATTTGACGTTTCTCCTCTGTCATCTTCGAGGATAATCGGAGGATCTTCGGCTAGAGGATCCGGCTGTATGTCACGCCCCGCTTCCCAAAGTACGCTAAGATGGGCACGTGACATAGCCAACCATGCTACCTGTAGATAGGAAAAATCCTTCCACGGTCACATTACGGCTGTAGAGATATCAAGAACAGGAAAGTAAACTAACTATCTAGTACATGTCCATGAGCCAGAATGAATGAGTCAAGAAATAATAATATGCGGAAGCAAAAGAATACAATAAATGAAACACCTGGAAAGTAAAACTGTATACCAATAGGATCCTTACCGCTCGGTTTAACAGCGGCAAAATTCCTGATCAGTCTGCAACAAAGGTAGAGGAATCTGGGCCATGCAAAACCCAGACGTCAGTGCGTCATAACATCAAGCAATAGTATAAACAGGGGTAGTAAGACATGCAAGTGTGAGTATGAGCAAGAATATAATGAGAATATATAATAGTGAATGTGTCAGTATAAGTGACGTGCAGAGATATCTAAACTGTGCTACGTGGTTATCTATTCTAAAGTCTTCGAAACCAAGTAGTGTAATCCTCATTGTAACCCATCAGTGATTATTCCGTAACGCCCGGAAAAACGGCAAACAATGGGTATTCCGTAACGCCCGGAAAAACGGCAAACAATGGGTATTTCGTAACGCCCGGAAAAACGGCAAACAATGGGATAGCCCTTTGAGTTACGTTCGATTATAATACTGATTTCCCCATACCCCCAAGTTATATATGTTCAAGTCAAGTATTAAATAATCTAGAGCTAATGCCAACACAGGATCAGGCAGGTACAGATTTGTCTGGATAGACAACAGGAACGGTCCGTAAGAACAAAATGTCAGGTTTGTTGGCATTAGACATAAGATCAGGTAACAGGTAAGGCCATGGTACATCAGGTCAAGCCAGGTAATGTATAAAGGTGTCATGTCATGTCAAGTATGTACGGTACCATGTCGTGTCAAGTAGTAGGTGTAGCAAGTCATGTCAAGGTATACAAGATATCATGTGGGTGCTTATAAATCAACCTAGCATAATCATGGGCATACAGAAAAAGCATGTGTACTAATATAACAATAAAATGGAATAATGTGATATGGTATGCAAATAGATATAATTTCAAGGATATGGATGCATAGTTATCGATTAGGGTTACATTTATAGTTCCAATATTAATTGGATGCAATTTATTAAACATGGAGTGTTAATATCACAGTAGTATGTAGTAATGTGATCTATGGATGCAATTATATGTATTTTAAATGCGATGGATGCAAACGGGTATCCGAAAAGTTATAAAACTATAAAATGGTAATGTGGGATGTACAACTAATCAATATGTGATATAAATATTGATATAATAATATTAATATGGATAGCATATTCAAAGCGATTAATAACTATAAAAGTGGTATTGATTAACCATGCACAAGACAGTTCCGTTCAGAAATTCAGCGTCACCCTGGTTTGTAAAATAGCTTAAAAATAACAAACGTTCTCCAAAAGGGACGTGTCTTATACCAAAACAAATATAATTCAATAATATTTTCATTTTTATAAGTATAAGTATCTCAGATTGTCCCTACAAAAAGCTATGAACATTCGAAGTTGAAAGTTTGCTGCTGGAATTTTCCTGGACAGCAGTTTAGAGACATTTTCATTTGCATTTTACGTTATTTAAACAATTTATTTTGCTAGTAAATATTTCATAGAGTTATAGTATTCTGAGTTAGCTTCGTAACGAACTAAAGAACCTATACTAATGATTTTTCTATGATTTATAATGAATTTTATAAGGTAAGGTGTACAGTAAATTTCAGATTTGTCGTATCCGCTTTTTCAACGACGTTTCATGTATAAACTATAATATTTTCAAATGTATAATATTATAAAATGTAGATTATAAACTAATTAAAGATAATAATAAGAAATATTACGACGATATATATTTTAAATGATATGGATGCAGTATAATGTAATCTAGTATGTCACAAGTTAAGTTTTCATGATCTAGATTTAAAATGATATAAACGGATGCAAACGGAATATCGAAACGTTATAAAATTAAACATGGGGTACTAGATTTAAACTATATGTATGGTATTTATTTAAATAGGTATAAAATGAATTATATAGCATGTAGCAAGATTAACTTGCGTAGACGGAACAAGAACAGATGTGTACGGAACGTCCTTCGTCGGCGAAATGTCGTGACGCGCGTACGGTACACGTAACGGTTCTAAACAACGCACGAGGGTGATCACGCAAGTCAGGTACGTTCACTGAATCACTCGAATCGTCAGCGATGAGCACGGCTCCGGCGGTGATCACCGGAATCAAGAAACAAGATCGAGAAAAAGAAAGAAGAAAGAAGAAGAAGAAGTAAGAAGAAGATGTTGTGTATTAAATAAGGAAAGAAAAATTAAATAAATAAAATATATATAAATATATATATGCAGAGGAGAGAGAGAGAGAAAGGAGTTGTTAGTTTGTTAGGAAATTAGATTTAAAATTTTAAAAGATTTTTAGATTTAAAATTTTAGATAAGAGGTTTCAGTTTGTTAAAGAAATCGTATGAAAATATTTAAACTAAAATTTTAAAATTAAATAAATTGAATTTTGGCGGGATACAAAAATATTTCAAAACGCGCCCGGGTCAGGTGTAAAAATTCAGATTTAAAATACGAAAAATATGTGCGAGTTTCAAAATTCAAAATGAATGCTCAGCTAACGAAAATGCATACCCCCAAGAACATATGCACGTACATGCGCATAGCTATCTAAACACGTCCGTTTCATTGAACGGGACGAGAACAAGATGCGCGGATGCTACCACGGGATTAGGGGTATCATGCAGGCTAGGAAATACAATTTTAAATTATTTTACATGACCTAAAATGTTATATGGTAAAAGATGCAATGCCAGGTAAAATGTCAGTATGCAGTATACATGAGATGCACGTGTCTATGTAACAAGTCAGGGTAATCTATAAATATGAATCAAACAGGTTCAAGCAACCGGGTCGGGTCGAATGCAATGTAAAATGTAAAATACTATTCGCACCCAAAACACGATAAATCAGGAAAATACCACAATTAAGGAAATACGAGAACTGGAATTGGTATAAATGAACTAGGGTGTTACACTGTATCATCATCCCGACCATGTCTTAGAACAGAAGTGCCATTCGCTTTATATTGGCCGCTTGTTCCGCAGCCTCCTTGTCCTTCTTTTCGAGCATTCTCTAAAGGAATTCAGCATCAGTCTCGTGTTCGTGACGTTGTTCTGATGACGCCTCCGGATTTTCTTTTGGCCTGGTGAGTGCGGCCATTGTAGTCAGCATCTCCTGAAACTTATGCTGTTGTTGTTCCTGGGCTCTTGTAATTGATCGGGTGAGCGGTCGGTGGCCCGTCGAAGTGCGGCTTTCCTCTTTTTCGAAAGCCATGTAAACAGTATGCACCGTTATGCCCCCAGACTTGGGGCATTTGGGCTCAGCGTCTTTGCGATCCGCCGTAGTCATAGGGGCTTTCTCTGGCCTCCTTTTCCTTTGAGTAGTTGACATCGAGGGGACCGTTGCGGCGGGTACCCAGGCGGTTGTCGTCCTTTGCGGCTTGCCAGGACGGTTCTTTTCTTGCCGAACTTTTACCTTTTTCTGTCGGCGAGAGTAATCTTGATCAATTACTGAGTCCTGAATCTGTCGCCAAACTTTGTAAATTTTGGAAGAAAGCCGCTGAGGGGGTTGTTCCGGCTTCGCCTTCGGTGCATTCTCCACGGGTGAAGGAGATCTCTTTAGCACTGCAGTAGGAGAGTTCCTGCGCACCTTGTTAAGTAGTTCAAAGCTGTTCCCGGTTGGAACAGCAGCATTAACTTCCGCCGTTAGGGCTGGTTCAGTGACGGGGATAGCTTTGTTTTGCCCCCTGTTCTGGTGAGGGGTTGTTGCTGACGTCATCCTTTTAAAGACTGATGTCCTTTGAGTAGCAGGAGCCGGAGTGGAAGTTGGGGCAGTCAGTCTTGTAAAGACCGACCCCTTGGCAGGAGAAGCCGCCTTGACGACTTCGGGAGCAGGGTTGGTTACTCTCTTCGGAATAACCTTCTCTGGGATTGCAAGCTTCACTGTGGGCCCACAGGAATTTTGGCCCAATCTGGAGAAGACCGAGGCACTGGTGCTGGACGACCCGTTGAGAGGGGCCGCAGTAGTTGTAAGTCGATCGAAGACCGACTTCTTGGGAGCTTCTGGTATGGGCACAGGAGCAGTGAAGCTCGAGGGGTTTTTGATTGTGGGGAAGCTCTTCCCTGCAGGCCCAAGCCCCTGCAGTTAATTATGCTACCGCATTGCGGTAACAACTTTCTCCTTCTCCAGATGGTCACTTTGTGTCGTGTGTGTTTGTTTTGTTTTTGGTTGCCCGTGGATTGTATACGGAGACTGAGTTATGTCGTCGCCCGTAGGGCATGGACTAGTCCAAATCCGTATCTTTCTTAGATTTGGGTTTGGGGGTTTGGGTTTAAGGATGCGTTAGTCTCGTTTAAGACTAAGATCGACTTAAACGTTTGTTAAGGATACGTTAGCCTAGTTTTAGACTAAGATCAACTTAACGGGATCGTTTAGATCCAACAAGAGAGCAATAAAGGGGGCCCTGTGGTTTAGTTTAGTGACATTGCGGTCAGTAGGTAGTTTATGGACATTGCAGTCCAATGTTAGTTTTAAGACGTTACGGTCAAGGTTAAGGACTTCGTAGTCTGTGGATTTAAGGACTCCACAGTCCGA
Organism: Agapanthus africanus; assembly: GCA_030015575.1. Taxonomy (NCBI): domain Eukaryota; kingdom Viridiplantae; phylum Streptophyta; class Magnoliopsida; order Asparagales; family Amaryllidaceae; genus Agapanthus; species Agapanthus africanus. The sequence continues at coordinate 97,560,673 of CM057337.1, forward strand.
TGTTAGTTTTAAGACATCACGGTCAAGGTTAAGGACGTCGTAGTCCGTGGATTTAAGGACTCCACACTCCGATGTTAGTTTTAAGACATCACGGTCAAGGTTAAGGACCTCATAGTCCGTGGATTTAAGGACTCCACAGTCCGATGTTAGTTTTAAGACATCACGGTCAACAACTAGTTTTAGGACGTAGTGGTCCGCCATTAGTTTAACGACATTTCGGTCCGTCATTAGTTTAAGGACGTTTCGGTCCGCCATTAGGCTCTGTCATATTTTTGAGACGAATCTGTTCCCCTTCGAACACAGAGACGCGACCGCGTATGCTCGTCTTGCCTGAGATTCGGGGCAGATGCTATTTGGGGCTATCCGTCCACCTCTCCGAAGATACCAAGTTGATTTATAGCACAGTGTATCGGAGGTTTAGACGGATGCGGCCGATGTAGCAGACTTCGTCAAATTCCCCCTCGTTTGAGGGGTTTTTGATTGTGGGGACGCTCTTCCCTGCAGGCGCAAGCCCCTGCAGTTAATTACGCTACCGCATCGCGGTAGCCACTTTCTCCTTCTCCAGAATTTCACTTCGTGTCGTGTGTGTTTGTTTTGTTTGTGGTTGCCCGTGGATTGTATACGGAGACTAAGTTATGCCGTCGCCAGTAGGACGTGGATTAGTCTAAATCCATACTTACTTAGATTTGCGTTTGGTGTTTTAGTTTAAGGATACGTTGGCCGCATTGAGGCTAAGATCAACTTAAACTTTTGTTAAGGATACGTTAGCCTAATCTCCAGACTAAGATCAACTTAACGGGATCGTTTAGATCTAACAAAAGAGCAATTGGCTCTATTGTTTAGTTTAATGACGTTGCGGTCAATTTCCAGTTTAGGGACATGGTGGTCCATTGCCAGTTTAGGGATATGTTGGTCCATGTTCCAGTTTAGGGATATACTGATCCATGTTCCAGTTTAGGGACGTGGTGGTCCATCATTCGCATTTTGGGATGAATATTAGTTTAGGGACGTTTCGGTCCACGAGTTTAAGGACCCCGCAGTCCGTATCGATATGTGGTTGTCGGGACTCGTCACCTCTCTGACGTCGTTGAAGGATTACAACGATAGGGGTCAGAGGAGTTCAGAGATGTACCCTTGAACTGGATGTAAATTGATTTAAGAGAGCAGCTGTGCTCGGTCAATTTAATTTGAGGACTTACGGTCATGATTGGGCTAAGTCCAGTTAAAAAAATGTTCAACGCTTTTATTTGTTTTAGGTCTAATAGGCCTATGCTAGGGTTTTGCCCCTTTTTAAATAATGCATTGCATTTTTTATTTTGTTTGGGCTCTGCCCTTTTATAAATGATGCAGAGCATCAATTTTATTTGGGCTCTGCCCTTTTACTGCATTGCAATTTATTTTGGCCTACTAGGCCTTTTTAATTTGGGCTTGGCCCTTTAGTAAACAATGCTTTGCATTTGTCAGGCGCTTTGCGCCAATCACTGAGCGTAAGCGCTTGTGGTGATGACACGTGTCACGCAAGCGCAGTGCGCTGTGCTTGCGCTGCTGACACGTGGCGCGCTCTGGTGAGTTGTGCCAATTTTAGAGAGCAAGGCTCTATCTTAAAAGCGCATAGCGCAAGTGGTTCAGGTGCTGACACGTGGCGTTCTCTGGTGGCTTGCGCCAACCCAAGAGCGCAACAGTGCAAATTTTATAAGTGCAGAGCACTGTTTAATATTTTGATCAATTTTAGATCAGAGAAAACAAGTTTTTTCTTGTTTTTTCTTATTTTCAGAGAACTAGTGGTTCATAAAAAGTGCAAGGCACTGTTCTTATTTCTTTTTTATTGAAGATCATTGACCTTGTTCTTGGATCAATGATCTGTTCATAAGAGAATCTTCTCTTTTTCTAAAGGTTTTTTACCTTTTCTTTTTGTTTTTCAAGAGTTCTCTCAAATTCTTCAGAGTTCTTTTTTCTTCTCGATCTTGATGATGATGTTGATGATTTTGAATTGGATCCCCCCTGAATTGGGGTTTGGGGGTCTTTATATAGTTCCCATTAATTAGTTAAATTTGTTAAAGAGATCTTTCTCTGAGTGATTTGGGGAATTTTCCCCACCGTTGGATCTTTGATCCAAGGGCTTCTGTTTTACAGAAGACAATCTTCTTGTTTTAACAAGAACAGAAAGATCTTATTAGAATTTTAATTCTGTTTGGCGCAAATGCACCAGCGCGTGACACGTGTCACGCAGCGAGGAGCGCAGCGCAACTGTGCTGACACGTGTCCCGCAGCGCACAGCGCAGCGCGTCAGCGCTAGCACAACTGCGTTGCCACGTGGCGCGCAGTGCAGAGCGCAAGTCAGCTGAAGCATTGCTTCTTTAATTTTTTAGTTTTCATTTTAATTTTAAGAACAGAGCCTTGCTCTGATTGGGGGAAACAGAAGCGTTGCTTCGTTTCCCGTCTTGGAATTTGAACAGAGCTTTGCTCTGATTGGGGTAAACAAATGCCCCCCCACCGTTGCGCTTACGTGGCCCCTTAGTGAGCACAACGGTGGCAGAATTCCAATCGTTGCGGCAACTTTTGGAAGTTGAAAGGGCATTTGATGCCTATAAATAGGACCTTTGGCCCTCCACAGATGATCATCATCTCTTCATAAGAATTTTGTTCAGAGCCCTGCTCTTGCCTTTAAGAACTCCAAGAGTTTGAATTTCTTAAAACTTTTTAGGTAAAAATTTTAATTTAAATTGAATCAATTTTAATTAACAGAGCCTTGCTCTCAATAGATCCCTGATCTAAAGAAAACCCATTTAGGGTTTTACTTAGCAGAGCTTTGCTTTATAGGCCTAAAAGGATCTAAAGAGAACTAAAGGGAACTCTATTAGGGTTCCATTAATAGAGCTCTGCTCTCTAAAAGATTTTCCTTGGATTTTCTTAATTAATGGAGCTTTGCTCCTTCCAAATTATATAGAAGAACTCTTAAGAGTTCTTCATGGATCTTGGAAGTTAAAGCTGGCATTTTATATTGTTATTATTATTATTATATCATCTTTTCAGAGCAAAGCACTCAATGTTCTTAGGCGATTTTCCTCAAATTCTCTTCATAATTGATTTTGACAGGCGTCACTCCTGTTCGCAGAGCATTGCTATCGAGGAATTTAACTCCCTGTGCCTGTTTTCAATAAGAATTCGCTTAATTAATCTGTCTGCTAATTCTGTTAATCTTCTTTTACAGGAACAATGGACGCCCACATGTACGACCTCGATGAAATCATCTCTTACGGAGACATCCGCCGACTTGGTCGTTCTCAGAACCGAGAATTCACAAATGCGGAGTGTGCCGAGATCATTAGCCGCTTCGACGCATATAACGGTCAACTGCTTCCCCGACGTTCTTCTCTCCTGAAGCTTATCGTGGGAGCCATTTGGGAAGCACTTCCCCTATTCTGTTCCGGCATGCCGCTTGGGGCGTTGGATGCTGCTGAGGACAAGGTGCACTCGGTGTATCTGATGCACCTAATCTCGAAGAGACGGCGAGACAATCTTGTCGATCTCCTGTACCAAGCTTTCCAACAGTTCGCCATACTCGCTGCTTATTAGAGGGAGGAAGACATCAGGGGGGACCCTGACGCTCGTGCTCGTGAAAGAAAGCACACTAGGATGGTCCGCGAGGCTTGGAAAGTCTTAGATAGGGTTACCTTCGAGTTCCTCAACCCATGTCCTGGGTCTGAGGTTATACCATTGTAGACATTTTAATAATTTTGTTATTTATTTCTACATGATTGTAAGAACCCTTTTGGAACATGAATGAACATTTTTATTTCGGCTTGTCTTATTCCCCGTTCTTAGTCTTTTGCATATGCATGAATGAGCGTGTCTCGAATGCTTGATCTAACTCCAATCAAATGTTCTTTCTGTCGCTTTCTTCCTTCTCTTATTATCAGCATGCTGTCTTGATAAACATAATTGGCAGATAACTTAGTTTTTTCCCCCCAAGAGATAGCGATGGCTTCGGCCGCAGGTTCAGATCTTCCGCCTAAGACTTTTCAACTCTATGAGCCGTGAGGGTCTCATAGAGACTTTTCTCCCTATGGATCGAGAGGATCTCGTAGGTGTATTTTCTCCTTAGGAATCGTGATGATTCCTAAGTGTGTTTCCTCTTATAAGTCGTAAGGATCTTATAAGAGAATTTCTCCCTTACAAGTCGAGAGGACTCGTAAGTGGTTGGTGAGTTGAGTTGTTTCCGAGTCGAAGTATTGCTCCGACGGGGAGGTCGTTGGCTGACTTGTTTCCGGGTCGGAGCGTTGTTCCGACGAGGAGGTCATTGGCTGATTTGTTTCCGCGACGGGGGTCGTTGGTTGACTTGTTTTCGAGACGGAGGTCATTGGCTGACTTGTTTCCGAGACGGAGGTCCTTGGCTGACTTGTTTCCGAGACGGAGGTCGTTGGCTGACTTGTTTCCGCGACGGAGGTCATTGGCTGACTTGTTTCCCCGACGGAGGTCATTGGCTGACTTGTTTCCGCGACGGAGGTCATTGGTTGACTTGTTTCCGCGACGGAGGTCATTGGCTGACTTGTTTCCGCGACGGAGGTCATTGGCTGACTTGTTTCCGAGACGGAGGTCATTGGCTGACTTGTTTCCGTGACGGAGGTCATTGGCTGATTTGTTTTCGCGACGGAGGTCATTTGCTGACTTGTTTCCGCGACGGAGGTCATTGGTTGACTTGTTTCCGAGACGAAGGTCGTTGGCTGACTTGTTTCCGAGACGGAGGTCGTTGGCTGACTTGTTTCCGAGACGGAGGTCATTTGCTGACTTGCTTCCGAGACGGGGGTCGTTGGTTGACTTGTTTCCGCGACGGAGGTCATTTGCTGACTTGCTTCCGAGACGGAGGTCGTTGGCTGACTTGTTTCCGAGACGGAGGTCATTTGCTGACTTGTTTCCGAGATGGAGGTCGTTGGCTGACTTGTTTCCGCGATGGAGGTCATTTGCTGACTTGTTTCCGAGACGAAGTTCATTTGCTGACTTGTTTCCGAGACGGAGGTCGTTGGCTGACTTGTTTCCGCGACGGAGGTCATTTGCTGACTTGTTTCCAAGACGGAGGTCATTTGCTGACTTGTTTCCGAGACGAAGGTCATTTGCTGACTTGTTTTCGAGACGGAGGTCGTTGGCTGACTTGTTTCCGCGACGGAGGTCATTTGCTGACTTGTTTTCGAGACAGAGGTCATTTGCTGACTTGTTTCTGAGACGGAGGTCGTTGGCTGACTTGTTTCCGAGACGGAGGTCGTTGGCTGACTTGTTTCCGCGACGGAGGTCATTTGCTGACTTGTTTCCGAGATGGAGGTCATTTGCTGACTTGTTTCCGAGACGGAGGTCATTGGCTGACTCTAGGTTGTCTGTGAACCGTAGAGTCTTGGAACTAGGGACTTTGCCTTGGCTCCGATTGGTGATGTCATGTCCGTGTCCTGCTGGAATGAGGAGGAACGTCGCTGTTGGTCTCCAGGCTGTAGATGTGGTCGTCGAGATCTGACTTCCCTTTGACGCAGCCTGGTGGGGAAATGTAGTCCCCTTTCCCCTTTTTTTGTTTACGCCCATGGATTGTATACAGGGGTCACTATAGACTTACCTGCAGGGCAAAAGTTTCATTATTTCATTCATTTTTTTAATTTCTTTCTGCGATGCTTTATCATTTCATCTTTTTACATCGCGAAAGTCGCGATTGCCCAATCATTTAGGCTATTTTTCGTGGTGCCCAATCATTTCGGCTGTTTATTTTTATTTTTACTTGCTTCTTTATATTGCAAGTTTCCCAATCATTTCGGCTATTTTGTGCGCATACGTTTTTACTTGCTGCTCTCTTTTTTTTTATTGCAAGTTGCCCCATCATTTCGGCTATTTCGTATGCATGTGCGGCCTACCGGCTTTTCACCGTAAACCTGAAATTAGACACCGATTTCGGCATCAACACCGCTACAACTGGGATATTGCCAGGAGCGAATCATCATTTGCTTCTGTCGATGTCGAACAAAGGTGGCTTAGCGAACAGGGTTAAGGTCCTGTCGACTAAGGCTTTTAACTTTATGAGCCGTAAGGGTCTCACAACGGTATTTCTCCCTACAAGTCGTGAGGATCTTGTATGTGTATTTTCTCCTTAGGAATCGTGAGGATTCCTAAGTGTATGTTCCTCTGTAAGTCGTAAGGATCCTACAAGAGGGTTTTCTTCTTGTAAATCGAGAGGACCTACAAGGGTTGTTCATCATACGTACATATCCCCAGTCACGGATGGGACTTGGTTAGGGAAATGTTTATTCGTGCCCGTGGATTGTATACAAGGGTCAGCATTGAGCTACTTGTAGGGCAATATCGAAGGTTGTGGGAGTCGCTTAAGCACACGTTTAGGTATCTGTAATTTAAGACTTTCAAATCTTATGAGCCGTGAGGGTCCCATACGAGAGTTCTCCTTACGAGTCGTGAAGATCTCGTAAGTGTATTTTCTCCTTAGGAATCGTGAGGATCCCTAAGTGTGTTGCTCCCTTGTGAGTCGTAAGGATCTCACGCGGGTGGTTTCTCCTTACAAGGTTGAGAGGACCCTGTAAGTGTTCTTTAACGAGATTGCGCCCTTTCAGGTTTTCACAAACACTCGCCGGTAGTCCTGCTGTTTTTACTCACGGAGCCCTTTCGGGTTTTCATCCGTGCCCATTTTGCTTATGGACGTACCGTTTTCTTTTATTTTATTCTTTTTATTTTTATATTTTATATTATTTTTTTTACGAGGTCGCGCCCTTTTGGGTTTTCACGAACACTCGCCGGTAGCCCTGCTGTTTTTACTCACGGAGCCCTTTCGGGTTTTCATCCGTGCCCATTTTGCTTATAGACATACCGTTTACTTCTTTTCTTTTTTTTAATTCTTTTTATTTTATTCTTTTTATTTTTTTATTTATTTTTACGAGGTCGCGCCCTTTCGGGTTTTCACGAACACTCGCCGGTAGCCCTGCTGTTTTTACTCACGGAGCCCTTTCGGGTTTTCATCTGTGCCCATTTTGCTTATGGACATACCTTTTATTTTATTTATTTATTTATTTATTTTTTATCAGCTTGGTGATGTTTCAATCCACCGTAGTTTATCGACATCTCGGTCAACAACTAGTTTTAGGACGTAGTGGTCCACCATTAGTTTAAGGACATTTCGGTCCGTCATTAGTTTAAGGACGTTTCGGTCCGTCGTAAAGAAGGCCGGCCATTACTTATAGAGTTTGGGCTTAGGAAGATAGCAAGCGGACATAGTCGTCGTCATCTATCATTGACCTAGGCCGTAACTCATTAGGCGTAGTATTTCTTCAGGAAGCGACCATTTATTGGTCTGAAAGGTCTTTCACCGTGCATATCCATGAGTAGATAGGCTCCACCCTGGTAGACCTTGTTTATGATGTACGGGCCTTCATAGTTCGGCTCGAATTTTCCCCGCTTGGCGCGATTGGGAATCACAGGTCTTTTGACCACTAGCACGAGTTCGCCTAGGCGGAATGTCCTCGGCCGGGTTAATCTTTCATACGAGCGCGTCATCTTTGCTTTATAAGCCTCCAGATTTTGTTGCGCTATGAGCCGGGTTTCATCAAGGGCATCAAGTTCCTCAAGTCGAAGGTGAGCATTTTCCTCGTCTGTCAGCTCATAATGGATTGCCACTCGTAGAGAGGGTAACTCTATCTCGAGGGGGAGTACTGCTTCTGTACCGAATACCAACACATATGGCGTTGTGTTCGTGGCCGTTTTGAACGTAGTTCGATATGCTCAGAGAGCTTCTTGCAGTCTCTCGTACCAGTCCTTCTTATTTCGGGACACTGTCTTCTTCACGATCTTCATCAAGGTTTTGTTGAAAGCCTCAGCTAGGCCGTTGGCTCGGGGATTATAAACCGAGGAGTATCTCCAGTCTATGTTGTGCTGTTGTGCGAAACGGCTGATTTTGTGGCTTCGGTAGGCTGGCCCGTTATCGGAGATAATCCGTCTCGGAGTTCCAAACCGATAGATGACGTGCGTCTTGAAGAAATGGAGGATATTCTCCGTCTTTACTTCCCTCAGCGGTACTGCTTCTGCCCATTTGGAGAAATAATCAGTTGTCGCCAAGATGAATCGATGTCCCCTGGACGATGCTGGTTCGATGGGACCGATTACATCAGTTCCCCACATTTCGAACGGCCAGCTAGCCACTGTTGGATGTAGAGGATTTGGGTGCTGATGAATGAAGTCCCCATGAATCTGGCATGAGTGGCATTGCTTCGCATATTCGAGGCAGTCCTGAATCATCGTTGGCCAATAGTAGCCTATCCGTTTAATTTTCAACTTCATCTTCGGGCCTGCTTGGTGAAAACCGCAGAGTCCGTTGTGAACTTCCTGAATGACTCTTTTCGCTTTGTCAGGTCCCAGACATCTCAACCACAGAGAATCAAACGACCTCTTGTACAGAGTATCGTTGACGAAGGCGAAAGCCAGAGCTCGTTTCATGAGCTGATGTCTTGAGGACGCATCTTCAGGTGTTTGACGGGATTTGAAGTAGTCTATAAAGACTTCTCTCCAATCCTTAGCCTTTTCCTGGTCTTTTATTTGCATAGTCATTTGCTCAGTCACTCCCTTTTCTTCGGATGATTCCGGAGATATTTCTGCTGGGGCAAGCACCCGATGGCTTTGTACCATGATCCTTACGTCATCGAGGTTTTCGTCGGCCAGTTCTTTAGCGAGCTTGGCTAACGCATCCGCTTTGCTATTTTCCGCACGCGGTATGTTTTCCAGTATATAGGAGAGGATTTGAGTCAGCAGTTGCTGTACTCTCTCGCCATATTTTACCAGTTCGGGTTTGCACGTTTGGTAGTCGCCGTTTACTTGACTAACGACCAGTTGAGAATCTCCGTATATAAGGAGATTTTCAATTTCCATGTCGATGGCGATCTCGAGGCCTGCTATCAAAGTTTCGTATTCGGCTTCATTGTTCGTCCTTGACTCTGTTAAGGAGACAGCAAAGCGCATTATCCCTCCTTGTGGAGTTTCGAAGATGAGGCCTACCCCCGATTTGATTATAGGGGTGCTTTGTTTGCGCTTCTTCATGGAAGACGCTCCATCAAAATAGAGTTCCCATCAGGTATCACTACCGTCGATCGCATCAAACGCATGTTCGTCTGGCAATTCGCAATTCAGAGGGGAATCGGCCGGTATCGGATGCTCAGCGAGGAATTCGGCGATGGCCTGGCCTTTCACTGCCTTAAGAGGCTGATAGGTTATCGAAAACTCCATTAAGAGCACGGCCCATTTGGCGAGTCTCCCTGTCAATATGGCCTTCAACATCAAATATTTGAGAGGGTCCACCTTCGGTATAAGACAGACTTCATGTGCCAACGCATAGTGCCTGAGCTTTGTTATCGCGAAGATCAACGCCATGTAGTGTTTTTCGATGGGGGAGTAATTTCTTTCTGCCCCCAGGAGAACTCGATTTAAATAATAGAGAGCTCTTTCTTTCCCTTGGTCATTCCCTTGTGCCCATAACGCACCCAAGGAACCTTCGAGGGCGATTGTAATCGGCGGAGTCAGTCCAGAAGGAGAGTTGCCCCCAGTCTTCCTTACTCGGCACCAGTGGTATATCCCTAGTAGGAGGAGCGTTGTCTCCTGAAGGTTTCAAGCAGATTACAGCCATAAAATCTTATAATAAAAGAGAGATGACGAAAGTTATATGAAGATAAGAACTATAAAAGAAAGAACTTGAAAATAAGAGTTTTCAACTATACCAGCTTTTCAGTTGCTATGAGCCCTATCTTAATGGTCATGAAAAAATGTTAGAAATCACATTATCCCTCAATAAAATATCGCCTTTAGTTTTCATTCCTACCTTTCTTCCAAACATTGATCATATACCCCTACGTGTGTGAACTGGACATCTCTACACTCAGAGAATTTAATTCAAGCAATCATACTCCTGTCCATCCACCTTAGTACTTTTTAATTGATATTTAGATGGAATTTGCTCACACATTCTTCATGCGACCGTTAATACTTCTTGAGGTACTAACCGACCGATTACTCATGTGCTTGCTAATTAGATATTTTTCCTCATCTTGCAACACCTAAAACTTAGTAGTGGCTCCCAAACCAGTTGGTCTAAGGCACTAAGTGATAAAGCATCCTCGCTATATTTTTTTTTTGCTGCCTCGGTGATAACAAAACCAGTGTTCATTTTTCTTTTCACCATTTTATCTTTTCCTTTCCATTTATTATTTCCTTCATACTTTGGCTTTTAGACAAGAGTATTTCAAGGTATCCTCTACTATCCCGAGTTTTAAGATGTGTGTAAGTGCGTATAGTAGGGTATCAACGTTCAAATGTTCGGCTTCCAGAATAGGAACTATTTTTCAGGCTTATTTTTATCATCAGATTAGTAATTTCCTTCATCTTACTAACCCTTGGGACAACGGTTCATAACTACTTATTACTAGTTTCATTTAAGAAAACATCTAACTTTCTTGTTTTTCTTAAACTATTCCTCTCTTTTAAATATATTTTTTTTTCACTTTCTACTCTTTTATTATCACAATTTTTTTGTGAGTGCTTATATATAGTATAATGCAAAGTAAGGCGTAAATAAGCACATGAGCGCTGAAAAACGACTTCTCAGGATCTTCTTGCAATGGTACAGGAGCGTTGAAGCTCATTAGCGGGAGCATGGTCCCGAAGAATAGCTCAGTGGTGTCTTGAGTTACCTGCTCCACTGGCACAGTGAAAAGGGAGGCCGCTTGGGGCCCGTAGGTTACTCCTCCAGATGGGACAGAGCGAGAGTTGCTATTGCAGTTAGTGCAGTTTGATGCCATTGATTTCTTGAAGAGCTTGAATATTCTGCCCCCTGCATCGACCTTGGTCTTTGGTATGTGCCGGTTGTTTGAGGACCGATTCCGTCGGCAAAGCAGCTGCTTGGGGAGCCCGCCTGTGGACGACAGACATCCTCTGGGCTTCCTCCATCGGCGTTGAGGCACCGAGGGTGGGAGGTGGGAGCATCGACCCAAAGAGAAGCCCATTGATTTCTTGAAGCGCCGGATTGCAGAGATTTGAGCCTGCAAGTGGCCCGTACTTGACTCCACCAGATATGACAGAGCCTGTATTGCTAAGGTCGGAACAAACCCCATTCTTCATAAAGACGGAGCACCGACTTCAGTATCCACTCCCCTAAGGGCAACCACAAACATACACACCGCGATTATCTGATCACGGGAAAAACACGACACATGAAGTGTGGAGTGGAAACAGGAAAAGGTCCCACCGGGCGTTCCAGAATCAAAAACCCCTCAAACGAGGGGGAATCTGACGAAGTCTGCTACATCGGCCGCATCCGTCTAAACCTTTGATACACGGTGCCATAAATCAACTTGGTATCTTCGGATAGGTGGACGGATAACCCCAAATAGCATCTGCCCGGAATCTCAGGCAAGACGAGCCTACGCGGTCGCGTCTCTGTGTTCGGAGGGGAACATGTGGCTTGAGTAATCTGCTCCACGGGCATCGTGAACAGAAAAGCCGCTTGGGGCCCGTAGGTTATGCCCCTAGTTGAGGCAGGGCGTGAGTTGCAGCTGCAGTTGGAGCGCTTTGAGCAGGTGAACGCCATTGATCTTTTGCTTTCTGCACCAAGCAAAACGCCAAATCTTAGTACCCCGAAACCCAAGGGCAACCATCAACAAACCGCGATTCGTTCGCGAACACGACACACGAAGTGTGGAGTGGAAAGAGGAAAAGGTCGCACCGGGCATGCCAGAATTTGTTCCCCTCCGAAAGACGCGACGAAGACGCGATGTACGTCTTGCCTGAAATTCGGGGCAGATGCTAATTGGTGCTATCCGTCCACCTCTCCGAAGATACCAAGTTGATTTATGGCACCATGTATCGAAGGTTTAAACGGATGTGACCGATGTAGCAGACTTCGTCAGATTCTCCCTCGTTTGAGGGGTTTTTGATTGTGGGGACGCTCTTCCCTGCAGGCGTAAGCCCCTGTAGTTAATTACGCTACCGCATCGCGGTAACAACTTTCTCCTTCTCCAGATGGTCACTTCGTGTCGTGTGTGTTTTTTTTATTTTCGGTTGCCCATGGATTGTACACGGAGACTAATTTATGTTGTCGCCCGTAGGGCGTGGATTAGTCCAAATCCGTATCTTTCTTAGAGTTTGGTTTGGGGGGTTGGGTTTATGGATACGTTAGCCTCATTTGAGACTAAAATCAACTTAAACGTTTGTTAAGGATACGTTAGTCTATTTCAGACTAAGATCAACTTAACGGGATCGTTTAGATCCAACAAGAGAGCAATTGGGTTCTATTGTTTAGTTTAGTGACATTGCGGTAGTTCAAGGGCCTGGTGGTCTAATGTTAGTTTTAAGACATCGCGGTCGAGGTTAAGGACATCATAGTCCATGGATTTAAGGACTCCATAGTCCATTATTAGTTTTAAGACATCACGGTCAAGGTTAAGGACGTCATAGTTCGTGGATTTAAAGACTCCACAGTCCAATGTTAGTTTAAAGACATCACGGTCGAGGTTAAGGATGTCATAGTCCGTGGATTTAAGGACTCCGCAGTCCAATGTTAGTCTTAAAGACATCACGGTCGAGGTTAAGGACGTCATAGTCCATGGAATGATTGGTTATCCGGACCTGTCACCTCTCTGAAGACGTTGAAGGATTACAATGACAAATATCAGAGGAGTTCAGAGATGTACCCTTGAACCAAAGTTGATTGGGAGATTTGTAGTCCTTTGGAACTAAGACGAATTAATTAGATTATGAGCATATTAGCCCAGTTAAATCTGAATTGAGGACTTATGGCCTTCTTGGGCTAAGTCCAATCAAGTTTGGAATATTGGTCCTTTGTTGGTCCATTGAAGGGGAGGCTTTGCCTCTAGAAAATTAACCAATTGGGCTGAAGCTAGTGTTCAAGACTAAAGAACAACAGTGTTAAATACTGGTAATGAGATTATCAAAATAATGTTTAAACACTAGAAATGTGAATCTCAAATTAGTGTCAAACACTAACAGATAACAATATTAAACACTGGCAACAAAGTTATCAGATTAGTGTTAAACACTAGAAGAGGGAGGGATCACGTGGGGGCACGTGATAGTATCAAAAAGTAGGGCCAGATTCCCTTATTTTGTTCTCAGGATATTCAGATAAGTGTTAAACACTTTTCTTTTATTTTTTGAGCATCACGTGTTGACACGTGATGGTGATTCAGGCGCTGACTGTTAAAGCGTTTGCTGAGGGGTCACGTGGTAACACGTGAGAGCGCCCAAAGCCTTCATTTCCTTTGCTTTTCCTTTCTGTGTTTTTGTGTGTCACGTGGGAGCACGTGAGGCATTGCCTCAGGATTAATCCCTTCCTATTTTGGAAGATCTTTTCTTGGGTCACATGGGGACACGTGACCCAAGTTCTTTGCATGCACAGAGATCTCTTTAGTCCCTTTATTTTATTTCGAGAATTAAATTCTCTGCAGGGTTAAACCCTGATTATAATTTTGGAGGAATTAAATTCCATTAATCTGAGAGAATTAAATTCTCCATTAGGTTTAAACCCTAGTTTTGCCCATTTTGAAGGAATTAAATTCCTATAGTTTTAAGAGAATTAAATTCTCAGATAGGGTTTAAACCCTGATTTCATCCTGAAGGAATTAAATTCCTGTGAGTTTGGGAGAATTGAATTCTCATATAGGGTTAAACCCTAATTTTGTTTTGGGAGAATTAAATTCTCTAAACTCAATTCCCCCTCTAAGTTATGGATCTGCATGGCAGGATCTCAACCCGATGAGAATTAAATTCTCAACTTATGGGGAGATGTGCTCTGTGCAGATCTTCAACAAGAGGAAGAACTAAGTTCTTTTACAGAAGAGTTAAACTCTTAGATTTTGAGAATTAAATTCTCTATTTGAAGTTTTGATCCCCTTTCTTTTCTCACCTAGGGTTTTTCTTTGTAGAGAATTAAATTCTCCTCTCTTTTCTCTCTGAAATTTCAAGATTCCAAGGCTCTCTCTCCAAAGTTCTATCTCTCCCTTTTCTAGTCTTCTCTTGGCTCTTATTTATAGGAGAAGGAAAAGAATCAATTTGTTTAGCAAATCTTTCATTGAAATATTTTTTTGTTTTCATAATTAATATGAGCCTTTAGATCATTAAGTGAATTTTATTCACCGTTGGATTTTCAATCCAAAAATATTCTGTTGGTTATTTCTGGTGAGATTTATGCAAATCTTTCCTTGTTTTAGATTTTTCCATAAATTGGTGATATTTAGTCACCCCTGAATTTTTAATCCAACGGTTCTCCTTAATCCTTTCCCATTTGGAAAGATTTTGGAGAAATTTAGAATTTTAATTTTATTGATTTATGAAGCTTTCAAAGCTTATCACGTGTTGGCACGTGACCGCTCCTCCTTCAGAGTTTTAATTCTGTACTTTAGTTGGGCTGAAGGGTCATCACGTGTCAACACGTGACCTCTGGTCACGTGTGAGCACGTGACCCCCCATTTAGGGTCTTTCTTCAGCCACTTGTTTTACTTAGGATTTTTATTTCTGTAAATAGATCACGTGTCAACACGTGACCCTTGGTCACGTGTGAACACGTGATGCCTCGTTGAGGCCTTTATAACTTGATAGAATTAAACTCTGCATTTCAACTGGGCTAAAGATCATCACGAGTCAGCACGTGACCTTTGGTTACGTGTGAGCACGTGACGCCCCTTTGGGGTCTTTCATTAGCCGCCTACTTCTGCTTTGCTTAAACTTTAACTCTGTAAATGGATCACGTGTTAACACGTGACCTGATCGCATGCTTTTGGCGTGTCGAATGTTCAAAGTTCTAAAGTTCTAACCGCGATCAGGAAGGTGTCGATATGCAGCTAGCCGGTTGAGCACGGGTCGATCCACAGGGAGATGGTTGTATGTCCGTTCGAGTTTTAGACGAGTCAATAAAGAATGTGTATATGTTTGTTCAATTCTATCCTAAGTGTTATATGCAAGTATAAAGTTGTTAAGAAAAAGATACGAAAGTGTAAGCTAAGGAAATCCGCACTCAAAACCTTTGAGCCGAGTCTGGACCAATTGAAGCTAGAGCAATCGGCAACAATGTGGATTAGGGGATTTAAGCACGGTATTCGTGGAATCCGGCTTATTTACCCTTGTCCTTCCGTTCTTGTCTCTTGCTTTCGCCTCCGGCCAAACCGAATGCAACCGGTCGCGGTTACGAATCCCCGTTACCTTGGTAGGGTAGGGTGCCTAACGGAGCGCTTGCGTAACGTTTGGGCGGAGTTCAAAGGAAAATAATGGGAAAAGGAAATGAGGAATGAAACCTTAACTTACAATATTGTATTTATTCTTAACAACAACATATTACAACCATTCACAAAACGAACCAAAAAGAGCAAAAGAAAAGATAAACAAATAAAAGAAAAGATTACAAGCAAGTAATTAAAAGTGCATGGAATTTAAGTGCATGAAAGTAAAGCAAGTATTAAAGTGCAAGAAAGTAAATGAGCAAGAAATGAAACTAGGAATCATAGAACCCAAAACAAGACATGGGTTCAATAATCAAATCTTAAACTTGCAAGCTCAATTAAGAGGTTGCAAGATCAAGAAAATGGAAAGAACTCATGGAGAATGAAGCACAAAAGAGAGAACCTTATTGATTCCAAAATGATACAACCCCTTGAGATCAATGACCAAAGCTTAAACTTGCAAGCTCACTTAAGAGGTTGCAAGATCAAGTTAAGGTGGAGAGCTCAAGGGGGAAGCTAAGAAAAAAGAATGATACAAAATAACCCTCATCTTCATTTAACATCCACTCAAAAGCTCTCACAATAATTTAATGGAGGAAAAATGAAGAAGAAGAAGAAGAAGAAGAAGAAGTGAACTAAAAACTAACAAAAAGAGGGCATGAAAAGAACACCCATGGCTTGGCAAGTTCTGGGCAATTTATAGGCAGGAAACAGAGAACCTAGGGCAACATTCTGAACCCAAATAGAGTTACCAAAATACCCCAGAAAAATAACCAATTGCGGATCCCACATGGCCGCGGATCCGCGGCCTAAGCATGCTTATGCCACGGAACCACGGCCATAAAGAGGAGTTGGGCCTTCATGTTTTGTCGTGTTCCCTGGTTTTCTGTACTCTTTAGTGTGGTATATGTTGTTTCTCAGAATCTCTTCACATTTTTTCCAGAATTTCAGTAGAACAAAGGGTGATGTGATGTGGATCTTTTGCCATGATTTCCTTGAGCTCCGCGTAGATATGTTGGATCTTGTGTTGACATTGAGCTTTGTGCATGAAAATGACATTGATTTGCCATTTTGTCCCTTAAACTAGTGTGTGGCAACATACGGATAGAGAGCGGAGACCCATGTTTTATCTGTGGTTGGCAGTAATCCGGAATTTGTCGTACTTTTCCATGAATTTCACTGTTTAGAGCTGAGAACCAGTATCCTGCAATCAATTAGCAAACACGGCTCAAGAGTACCTACCGATAAGCGAACGAGCATAAGAATGGGCGGTAGTAAAAGCAATATTCTGGTGTGAACAAATACCCCCAAACTTAACTTTTGCTCGTCCCGAGCAAAACTAATTATTCACAAAAAAGAATCCTAACCGCACTTTCGCAGGGAACACGATTGCACTGAACTCGTGCAACAAGCCGTTAAACCTCTAGGTGTCCCTAGTAGGAGGAGTGTTGTCTCCTGAGGGTTTTCAGCGGATTACACCCACAAAATGCCGTCAAGCTAGTGTCATAAGTTAACATTGATTCTACTCCTACAGTTTAGTATCTACGTTAGAAACTCTATCATCCTAAGTTAGGAATATCTAACCCTAATGCTTCACACCTCCTTTCTATTTTAACCTTAGATCCTATACGTTCCAAAAAAGCTTAGAAAGATGCTGGTATCTCCTGAGTTTTCCTTCTAAAGTGCGGTCTTAATTCCGGGATTTTTATCAACTTTACAGAAAACACAAGTCTTATTCTTTATTTCTATTTTTTATCCAAACATCGATTGTATACCCCTACGTGTGTGTATTATTTCACCCCTACACTTGAGAATTCAATTCAAGCTATAATACCCTTACCCTAATACCTAATACTACTTCTTTTCATTAAGGATGGACGGATTTGCTCACACACCTTTCATGCGACTATTAATGCCTCTTGAGGCACTAACATCCGATTACTGAATGTGTGAGCTTAAAGCATAAATAGCAGTTTCCAGGTCTTGATTTTATTCTATTTTTCTTTTTCATTTTCAAGACCGGATATATTTTTCAATATTGCTCTTTTTGGTGTTTAGCTTTAAATACCTTTTTTTTCTTTCATACTAGGTTTTCAGGCAAGAGTATTTCTAGGTATTCTCTACTATCCCAAGTTTCAAGGTGCGTGTAAGTGCAGTTTGTAGGGTATATACTTTCTGAATTTGAACTCAAGAAAAGAAACTATTTTTCAGACTTATCCTCCAGTAAAGCTTCAATACTTTCCCTTCATCTTGACTTAACTCAAGAACTGAACTCAAGATTTCCTATTTCTCAAAAAAAACTGTAAGAACGTATACTTACCAAAGTTAGACAGAATGAGGGTTATTTTTAGGGTTTTCAATTTTTAAGCCTAGAATTTAGTTATTTCTAACATATCAACTAAACTTTCAGAATAAAAATCTAAGTTACCCTATTAGCTAACTTAACGACAAAGTTTTTATATTTTTTGGAAATTTTTTCGATTTTTATGGGTTTTTAATAAAGTATGCAAATGCAGAATATACAAATGAATGCGAAGGAAGAAAGCTTACCGAGCATACCCCCAAACTTAAACTTGACAGTGCCCTCACTGTCAGGCTACACTAAGAAGGTCAAAATTGTCAGCGCTCTCCAAAAGAAAATTTTATACAAAAATAAAATAAAAAAAAGAAAACCAAAAATATATACACAAAAAAGAGTCCCCCCCAAACTTAATTAAAACAGTGTTTCCACAGTTTAGCGTTGAAGTTCAGGATCGAGGGGGGGAAAGAACAGTATTAAGCTATACAAGGCCTTACACAGGCCAAAAGTGAGCACCAACCATTCAAAGATTTTATCTCTATAAAGTGCTGGTTGGTGAAAGAATGCGGAAAGGTAAGAAATGGAGAATACGCGAGACCGTATGGAGATAAAAGCGGGATACGGTCTCGGTATATGAGAAGAAGAATGGCGGAAGGGAGAAAGAAGTGGAATACGAACTTGAGGGTGGAAATGGATTGAATAAATTAGTACAATCTGTAATGATCGATGTGAAAAGATGGATTGTACTAATCTATCAATATGGCGAGAAATGGGGTCAAATCCTTCAAGATTCATGAGAAACCATGGGTATGCCGAACTTGGTAAACCAGACAATGGAAATGGAAGTGATACGGTTACTTGCAAGGTCGGAACGGTGGAAAGGATGGAGGTAGGTGATTGAGGAAGGTTATCGGTTAAAGGTTCAGGAGGGTGTACACAGTCAATGAAAGGAACAGGATGAATTGGAAAATCCAACTCATCAATTAAAACTGGTTCATCCTCAGTACTATCCTCAATAGTCTCCTCAAAATTCAGCTTATCCATGCAAATTTCATCAAAATCAAGATGCATATGGGGTTCGGGAAAAACAGTTAATGACTTGGGATGATGAATTGGAGAGAAAAACTCTGCCAAATCTACAGGTTCATCATCCAAAATATTCCCAGCGTCAATATCCTTAATCAAGTGAAAATCAATATTCTCAGACACCTCAACAAAAGCATGGATATTAATCAATTCAGGTTCTAGAGTGGAGATGTAGAGGTCAAAAGGATTGGGTGTGGTTTCACTCGAAAGGGACCCTTCACAATCGGGTAAATCAAACACTACAAAGTCACACAACTCATTATCTGTTCTATCTTTAATCAATGAATCATTTGGAACACTAGATAGACATTCAAAACCGGAGTTGTGGGATTCAAGTTGAAACGGGTAGGCTTGATTCGAAAGGGGGTACAGCTCACTCTCTCCACTCAAATTCTCAACCTGTTCTACCGCCTCTTCATACATTGGAAAATTTGGAGCTAGTTGAAAACTAGCTACCGGGTCACTAGGTTGTATGAGGGCGTCTATGGACGCATTCAAATCCATCATCTATTGGTATGATGCTACCCTAAAATCTTCCAAAGACTGTTCCAGACTAGACATGGGTTGTGAAGGGGTTTCAGTAAAAGATTCAAAATTGTTTGGATACTGAAAATTCCCAAATGGCGGTTCAGAAGCAATGTCTAGGGAAGGTGCAAAAGTCGGGTAGGACTGGTAGGAATTAAATGGTTGGACAGGAGTAGGATCAACATTTGGATAAGAAGGTGAATGAAATTGTTGATCCCAAGACTTTGAAGTGGTGAAAGGAGTGAAAGATCGCTTACGGGATTGTTCAATATGTTCAGCAAGAGACATAGGTCTTATGATTACAACTGGACTTTCAAAAGGGGTATCAACGCAAGAAGAGGTGAATGTTTGAAATGGTTGATACGAAGTGGATTGTGGGGTCCAGTTGTTCGTCCTAGACTCGTCTATCCGATCTTTCAAAGAGATTTTGGGCATGGAGGGGTCGTTCGATGTTCGGCCAAAGCAAGAACCGTAAGAAGAAATATCTGGTTGTGGGTACCAAAGTTCGGCAAGAGTTTTGCGAGGTGGGGTACCCATGATATGAAGAGAGAAAGAAAGAAAGGCAGAGAAAAGGAGGGGAAAAAAGAATGTGATTTTTTTAAAATTAATTTTTTAGTTAGCTATTAACAAAAGATTGAAATATACACACAAAAAGAATCTGGACCAAAAACAATCATGACACAAAAATACCACACACCTAATCGTTCTAGGGTTCACCTAGGTCAACTAGACCTACTCCAGAACTTGATTGTCGAAGTAAAACTGTGTCGAGAAACGGGCTCAAGATACACTGATCACGAGGCCAGGTAAGTGCAGAGATAAGGGGAGGTTTTCCGACGCTTTCGCGAAGGTCCTTAATTAAATAACCCTTTCTCTTTTGGCGGTTTCGCCGTTAACACTTTCCTAGACACCCCGTAAACAATATACCGTTAAGCGAGGTTCTAAACACAGTTAACTTCTCCTAGTGAGCGCGAAGTCCTTAAGGCTTAAAGTCTATTTTCTTTTAAAGTTTGTGGGGGTAAACGTTATGCTCAAGTTCGTGATTTGTGGGCCACGGAAAAGGTAATGAAATCCTTTACCGTATGTTATGGGGTTCGCTTGCTCTTAAGTCCGTATTAATGTATGCAATGCGCAATTCAATAAAAATTCTATAAAGAATCAAACAATCGTTTTTTTTGTTTCAGCACGGCACTACAACAAATACGGGTTAGTCAATTTTTAGCATTTGCTAGCGAACTTGCAAAGAATCCTGCAATGAATAGTATATTGGATGTGTTGGATTTGAGAAGAAGGTGTTTAAGAAATACGTACTGTTAATTTTTCGGGTTTAGAAAATCCTCGTTGAATCAAATCCGGTAAGCTTGAAAAGTTCGCTTGTGCAGATCAAACTACCCGGATCTTTGGCACTGTACTTTGCAATCACCTTAGCCTCGAACGTACACTTTGCTCCCCACAATCACAGTTCACAAATCCGCAAAAATCTGCAGAAAATACAGTATGGTGGAATTCATAGAGAAGATAAAAGAAAAGAAAAAGGGGTGGAGAAAAAATTGGGCACAGTGGCCTCAATGGGACCGCGGAACCGCCGCTCAAGGCACCTTTTGACCGCAGTTCCGCGGTCAAAAATGTTGACTTGGGAATTTTTCTTTGGTCAACGAACTCCACTTCTTCTCTTCTCCAAAATAAAAACCTCTGTTTTCTTTTTGGATTACTGTACTTGCTCCAGATTAGCCTGCACACTTGCACACAAAAATTATCAAAAATAACAAAAAGATTTTATTTTTTATTTATAAATGTATACAAAAAGAATATTAACCCGAATAACAAGAAAGAAAATACGCTACCGTCTCCCCGGCAACGGCGCCATTTGATCGCACGCTTTTGGCGTGTCGGATATTCAAAGTTCTAAAGTTATAACCGCGATCAGGACGGTGTCGCTATGCAGCTAGCCGGTTGAGCACGGGTCGATCCACAGTGAGATGGTTGTATGTCCATTCGAGTTTTAGACGAGTCAATAAAGAATGTATATATGTTTGTTCAATTCTATCCTAAGTGTTATATGCAAGTATAAAGTTGTTAAGAAAAAGATACGAAAGTGTAAGCTAAAGAAATCCGCACTCAAAACCTTTGAGCCGAGTCTGGACTAATTGAAGCTAGAGCAATCGGCAACAACATGGATTAGGGGATTTAAGCACGGTATTCGTGGAATCCGGCTTATTTACCCTTGTCCTTCCGTTCTTGTCTCTTGCTTTCGCCTCCGGCCAAACCGAACGCAACTGATCGCGGTTATCAATCACCGTTACCTTGGTAAGGTAGGTTGCCTAACGGAGCGCTTGCGTAACGTTTGGGTGGAGTTCAAAGGAAAATAATGGGAAAAGGAAATGAGGAATGAAAGCTTAACTTACAATATTGTATTTATTCTTAACAACAACATATTACAACCATTCACAAAACGAACCAAAAAGAACAAAAGAAAAGATAAACAAAGAAAAGAAAAGATTACAAGCAAGTAATTAAAAGTGCATGGAATTTAAGTGCATGAAAGTAAAGCAAGTATTAAAGTGCAAGAAAGTAAATGAGCAAGAAATGAAACTAGGAACCATAGAACCCAAAACAAGACATGGGTTCAATAACCAAATCTTAAACTTGCAAGCTCAATTAAGAGGTTGCAAGATCAAGAAAAGGCAAAGAATTCATGGAGAATGAAGCACAAAAGAGAGAACCTTATTGATTCCAAAATGATACAACCTCTTGAGATCAATGACCAAAGCTTGAACCTGCAAGCTCACTTAAGAGGTTGCAAGATCAAATTAAGGTAGAGAGCTCAAGGGGGAAGCTAAGCAAAAAGAATGATACAAAATAACCCTCATCTTCATTTAACATCCACTCAAAAGCTCTCACAACAATTTAATGGAGGAAAACTGAAGAAGAAGAAGAAGAAAACTAAAAACTAACAAAAAGAGGGAATGAAAAGAACACCCATGGCTTGGCAAGTTATGGGCAATTTATAGGCAGGAAACAGAGAACCTAGGGCAACATTCTGAACCCAAATAGAGTTACCAAAATACCCCAGAAAAATAACCAATTGCGGAGCCTACATGGCCGCGGATCCGCGGCCTAAGCATGCTTATGCCGCGGAACCGCGGCCATAAAGAGGAGTTGGGCCTTCATGTTTTGTCGTGTTCCCTGGTTTTCTGTACTCTTTAGTGTGGTATATGTTGTTTCTCAGAATCTCTTCACATTTCTTCCAAAATTTTAATAGAACAAAAGGTGATGTGATGTGGATCTTTTGCCATGATTTCCTTGAGCTCCGCGTAGATATGTTGGATCTTGTGTTGACATTGAGTTTTGTGTATGAAAATGACATTGATTTGTCATTTTGTCCCTTAAACTGGTGTGTGGCAACATACGGATAGAGAGTGGAGACCCGTGTTTTATCTGTGGTTGGCAGTAATCTGGAATTTGTCATACTTTTCCATGAATTTCACTGTTTAGAGCTGAGAACCAGTATCCTGCAATCAACTAGCAAACACGGCTTAAGAGTACCTACCGATAAGCAAACGAGCATAAGAATGGGCGTTTGTAAAAGCAATATTCTGGTGTGAACATGACCCTTGGTCACGTGTGAACACGTGATGCCTCATTGAGGAAATTCTTGATTTTTAATCAGGGAACAGTGTTATTTGAAAATTAAGAACATATGTGGGTTTGTTTGTAGAAAAAGTATTATCATAAGTTTATTAATTTATAATTAATATAATAGGGAAATATATGTATATCATATTTAAATAAAATATCCATTATTAAAATATGCATATCATATCAAATATTTCTAATCAATATTCTTAAGATCTCATATCAATTAATTGGTTAGAATAATATCTCAAAAATAAAAAATACTACTAACAAGATGATTTGAGATATTGTGCAGGTATTATAATAAGATTATCTCAGGTTTGAACTATGAGTAAGAGATCTGTTAGTTATATGTATGCCCTAGAGGCCATTACTGTACATTGGATGTATATTGTAGTGGATGCTGGGACGTATATAGGGAGGACTTTCTTGCTCGACATGATAGTATGCTATCTGGTTGCTCTTTACCTTAACGTGTACACTGATTGTCTCTCTGTTACATGTTGGTAAAGCCCTTAGGATGTGTACTTGACTATCTGGACTATGATGCGGATCATACTAGTGGGGACATGGTAGTCCATAAGTACATCCTTCAAAGTCCCTAGTCGTGGGTCTATCGAGATGGGGCATCGATATACCAGAGTAGACTAGCGTATACCTTCTCGACCCATACAGATGGGCGATGGATGATCCCATATCCATTGGTGTTTGACATCGGAGATGATATACGGGTGCTCAGTAGAGACTGGGTACACTGGACGGACTCGCCGAGAACTCCCAGATGGTATTATACCTCACGTCAGATGGCAGTTCTCTGGTGACACTGGTACAGAGTAGTTTGTTGACCCGAGATCGTCATAGAGTCTTGTGTGGTTCCCACTGTGCTTTGATTTCCATCTTACCACGTCCAAGAGGGCGTGCAAAATGGTGGTTTTTGGGTACAGTCCCGAGTCACATGGAGGCAATGAGCGATAAGAGGGGATTCGTCTCTCCCGGTATAGGGGGTTGATGTTGCGCTGTGTTCGATTGGCTATAACAGGAAATCCCTGGCCAGGGTTGCTGAGATTTACTGGTAAGTGTTACCAGTAGTTTCTCGAATTGTTATAGACCTCATATCGACACGACTTATCGAGCTATTGGGGTCTGACGTTTACCACCCCTAGGCGAGATATGCGACATATCAGACGATCAGAACGGACTGTACGGTAGTGTTACTGGTTGGATTCACTGGAGTGTGAGCGGGCTTGCTCGTCGATCTTCAGATCGCTCAATACCCGGGTGGCCGTTACGTTTAGCAGACCGCTTGCGGCTTGTGGATGTTTGATATGATCATCATCCGCTGCCGGCGTATTGACGAGTCTTTAGAGTCCTACACAGAGGTTTCCTGGTTCAAGCGAAACGAAATAGGAGCGCATATGAGATATGTGCGGGACCGAGAATAATACGTGTATGTGATACCGTATTCCATTCTCGCGATGAATGTATCGAATGGTTGTATGCGATATAACCTAGTTATCGATTCAAGCGTTGATTCGATAAGCCGATACATTGCATACTAGTCGGTTGTGTGCGACATGACCGGATCATTGAATCAAGTGTTGATTTAATGATTTAATGCATATTTATATATTTGATATATTACTTTGCATTAACTAGTATCGGTTCACTTTAAATGGATTTTCTCACTCGGATGTGCGCATTGCATATGCGATATGATTTTGTGCACTTGCTTGTATCATGTTTGATGATACATGCCTTTTTGGTTAAGTGTGAAGAATTAAACCTTGGTTAATGAAATGGTTAGGGTTTACTATTTCCTTATTCATTTATTCATTCATTTATTCTTTTGGAAATAGAAAAGAAAATGAGAAAATGGTGGCTTGTTTTTATTTTGTTCATGAAGCTTCATGAAGACTTTGACCAAGTGACCATTTTGTCTCATGCTTAACCCTAACCATTCCACTAACCATGATTTATTCTCTACACTTGACCATGGTTTAGTTATGATAAGTATTCTTTTATTTTACTTTTTGGAATTAACTTATCATATCATTATTCTTCTTCTTCTTCATTTCTTCAAGTGAAGAAAGCTTGCCTCCATCAATGGCAAGTGATGAATTAGAGTGAGAAATCCAATTCTAAAGTTTACCCACTTCCTATTTCTTCATCCTCTACCTCTTGCCAAGTAGTAGAGTGTGTTTACTTCACAAGATTCTTGACTTGGTGAAGTCGGAGCTTGATTTAGCGATGCCTCGACGTAGATCATCTTCGGCACGTCGTCGATGACCTAGCCCGTCCATTCTCCGATGAAGCCGACGCTAGAGCCCGGGACTTGTTATGGACAGCGAGGAGACTTCGTTGTGGAGCTATGGAGGTGGACAAACGGATCTACAAAGGTTGTATTTCCGTATTCCCTTAGTTAATTGTTAACTAGTTCTTTTTTCGCCTAGAAATCTAGCCGACGATCCGTAGTCGGGTCTCTCGGCACCCGTAAAATTTTATATTGGCATGTTCGATGCCTTGTGAGACCACTATAGGGTGCCTAGGAACCTTTCACTGGTATCAGAGCCTAGCTAGAGCCTTAGGCGAAGTCCAGACGGAATTTGAAACCCGAACGAACCCGAATCCCACACCCGAGAATGCTCTCTGGACATTTTTGAAATATCTGGATTTTTGTGAATTAAAAATTGCTAAAAAATTCAGCATAGAAAAATAAGAATTACGGTGCAAAATGTTTCTGGTGAACAGTGATTAGTGCGGCGGAACCGCGGCAGAAGCCTAGCTTCTGCGGCGGTTCCGCGGCTCTCTGGTGACGTCAGCCTTATATTTCTGCACAGTAATTCCTGATAAATTCTTCTGAGTTTTCTGGGAATTTTTAAAATTTATTAAAGAGTTGAATTTTCTGGGGTGTATTGGGAGGTCGTCGGTTCGATTGGATTATCAAGTTTCGTCTATGTGGCTTTCCGGATATTTTACAATATGTTAAAAAGTTCGACCGGATATAAATACCCCATTTTTCCCCTGTCGGGAAATTTCTAAGTGTTGGATTTTTCCGAAGTTTAACGACGTTCTAAGTAGTGCAAGTAACTCGATGGTCCCTCTAGAAGACAACAAACCTTAACTCGATTATGTGACCGTCTTGAACTGCCCTTTGAACCTTCGGGTTTGGGGCAGTACGGCGTGCCACATGTGAGGCGTTGGCTTGACCCTTCTACGGCTGGACCGTTGGTACTGAGGCACGAACTGAATGTTTTTAGACTTGTTTCATGTGTTGATCTGTATCGGGAAAACTTGGGTGTTCGATTGTTCGATCGGAAAGTTTGACATTTTCTATTTATCCAGAATGGGATACAATAATTGGAATTCACAAAAGTTATGTGATAACTGAATGAATGTTATAAACATAGCACTTTAGTCTCACTTGATCGGTTGCCACGGAATTTTGATGCGATCAAAAGTCCGTCGCAATCACGTAGCGTACGCGGATACTCGCCGGGTAAACTTAATAGACAGCTTCACTCCATAGCCCCGACCAAGTGACTGTAGGAGAACCCCGTCGCCGAAAGCATCCGTTCGGGTGCTCGCGGTAGCGGTGTTCCGCCTTGGTGCACTTCGTCGACGGTATCGGGGGTGCGGCCGTCTACTGAAGTTTGCGACGAGCATTCGATCAGGATGTCGGGAATCTTGTTGAATTGCCCGAATTGGTATTGAAAAGTGTTTTCGATAATGAGACTAAAATGCGGGGTTTATAATTGTTAGGCATGCGATGTCTAAGTAATTCATTTGGTCAGGCAAGCGATGTCTGAGGTGGTTGCGGATTCCAACTGTTGTAGTTTTACACTTTCTTTTCTGTGACCGTAAGTGTAATATGTGATATCGCCGGTTTCGTTGCTATATGTCAACGACAATTGGGATGCGCATATTTACTTACGTTGATGACATGTGATGTTATGTATTGCTGGATATGTTATATTGGATCGTCGTGTTTGAATAGCCGGGGGGGGGGTTTATGTGAGATGAGTGTTTTTCATTTTCATTCATGTAAAAACTTGTATGTAATATTCTTTTATTGGGGCACTTCCAGGTTGCGGAAGTTGTCACCATTTGTATATTATTTACTTTTCCGCACTAGGATAGACCCAAGGAGGAGGGCACAAGTAACCGGGTTCTGGAGTCCAGTGGGAGACCAACTCGAGGAGTCGAGTCCGGGTCTCCTAACTCTAGAATTGGTAGGGTTGCTTGCCGCTCTCGTAGGGGTCTAGGGGTGTGGGTTTGGCTATTCATCACGACCGTGGAATCCGTGTTTTATACTGGCTCGTATTGAAAACACGGACGTCCTAGTATATCCAATATTTCATATGATTCTTCTGCTGCGATATCTGTGATGTGATCATGTGATGTTCTGTGATAGATACTGTATATAGTATATATGATATATTATATAGACGTTACTTATGTTTTACACCCGCGCTAGCCCTGCCCCGCTCTGCCGTTAGTTACCTAACCTAACGGTGCATGAGGGGACATCGAGGCGAATGCGGATGGCATAAGTGTACGTCGTATTTATCTGTGATGTTTAGGTACTTATAATGATGGGACTTCATTAATATGATTAATGAAATAAAAGAAACCTAAGATGTTGTAGAATCGAATTTCAAAATAAACAGGTAGCTACAGTTCTTGCTTTGCACAGCGGTATATATGATATATCCTGCACCTTATTCGATAAGGAAAGGACCGAGATCCCTTCACCGGGAGTGACTCCTTTAGCAATAACTGGCAGATGCTACACACTCGGTTTGTCTTTTGATAGCTTTTAAGTGTTTTTGCTTTGCACAGTGATATATATGATATATCCCGCACCTCATTCGACGAGGAAAGGACCGACGATCCCTTCACCGGGAGTGACTCCTTTAGCAAAACTAGAAAAGCCTCAAAAACACTCCATTTCAAAATTCATTCGATCCTACAACGATATCAAGTTCATTACGCAATAGGTTTTCAGAAAAACCTGTCGTAGCCCTCCGTCATTTCAGATAAATCCTGTTTAGTATTCGTGCTGCGTTTGTTGACCTTGTCAAGGCGCAGTGTGCGGTAGCTAACCAGTATTTATCTGCTTATGCATATGATGCAGATTGGGTTAGGGTAGTCGTGCGGCCTTGTTGACCTTGTCAAGGGTCGTGCGGGTGGGTTTGATTCAATCAAGAAATGACGGGTTGAACTTGACTTGCGGTCTATGGTTTGTTGACCTTGTCAAGGTCATAGATCGTTCGGGGCAAAATATTATCGGGAATTTCAAGTGTTGAAATTTGCAATGAGATTGCATACCTTCTATGAGATAGTTGGATCCCGATACCCGCTGCGAGTAAGAGTTACTCCTGGGAGAGTTTTATACATTACAATTAGCCGATCAAGTAGGTGTCTAGAAAGGTGTCAACGGGGTTACGCCTCTGGGAAAACGAGGTTTACATTAATTAGGTTCGTGCGAAAGCACGGGGGACCTCCCTCAAAGTACCGACACTGGCCTGGCTGAAAGATTGGCGAACTTGTAGTGTGTAATTAATCCCGGCTAGTCTCTCCTTTTAGGGTTTGAAGGAAGATTTGATAAAAAGCAGTGGGAGCCATCCTGATTAGATAAAATAATAACCAATCTATTCTTGCAAGAGCGCACGCTGAGTGTTTTCTTCTCTCTCTCTCCTGGTAGGGACCATATCACGCCTTAATCAAGATAATAAAACGGATTATTGACCGAACCCGCTTGTTATACTGAGCTGGGGAACGTTGGTCCCGCTCCAACTTATAATAGTTATAAGACAGAGCAGGAAATTGGGGAATACCAGATTTCCCGTGCCGCCCAAACGAAGAGAGTGCATACTGATGCATCATCTTCGGGTGTGTTCGTTATACAGAACTGTTTCTCAGTATCCTCTGCATCCCTGGTATATGATACCGGATCAGGATCCCAGATATGTAATCTGTTACATAGGGCTACAAAAGGGTAGAAAAACTGAGAACGGGTGATAAGTTTCATGAGGCAGAAAACGGGGCAAGTGTTGCAGCCAAGTCTGTTGGTCACTGTCACCCTGTATTACCAATACATTGATTCTGAACAAATGTTATTAGATACCGAACCTGATATACAAAATCATATCAGTCTCTTTATTAGTAAAGAAATGATATAATTTTGTATTGTTGGATAATGTTTTGAACATTTCCTATATCAAAAGTTGATCGGTTCAGGCACGTTATCTAAAAACATTAATGTTCTAAATCAAACTACAGTTCTTAGTATATGGAACACACACAAGAGGAAGAGTTCAGAAATGAACGGATTCTTCTTGAGGTATTGTAGACTAGGTCAGATCAATGTGACCCGACTAGCTAGAGTTACATAAAGATGCATATTTAAATAAGTTTGAATTTACATCTTGTGAAACTCGCCAGTCATGTCACAAAGATAAGATGACCATAGCTCCGTTTACTGGAAACAGAGAAAGAGTTAATAAACTCTTGGGATGATACATGTTGATGTATGTAGGTCCCCTGTCTACACATGCCAGGATTGGTTCTTTATACTTCATTACATTCTCTGATGATCTCTCAAGATTCAGACTAATGTTCCTGCTGAAACACAAGTCCGAACCTTTTGAGATATTCACGGAATATAAGTTAGAAGTAGAGAACCAAAATACGGGTATAAGTATTATGTCCTTAGATGTGATCGAGGAGGAGAATACTTGAGCACGGAATTCCTGGACTATTCTAAAGGAGAATGTGATTCTCTCTCGGCATTACTCCTCCGAATACACCATAGCACGATGGTATATCGGGGTGGAGCAATCACACCCTATATGATAAGGTGTGCTCTATGATGAGTACTACTGAGTTACCTTTTTCCTATTGGGTGATATGCACTTGTGAAGTTGCATACCTATTGAGTAGGGTTTGAATCAAATCAGTGCCTACCACTTCATATGAGATATGGAAAGGGAAGAGCTCATATCTTAAGTTAGTTAAGATTTGGGGTTGTCCGGCCTATGTCTAAAAGCAAAATCCGGACAAGCTCGAGGCAAGGTCTGTTATGTAGAACTGGAAATGTTCCAGCCATACAAACTGCAGCTGATGATTTGATAGAACCAAAGGATTCAGTAGATTCCAACGAACCTCAGCCTCTCCGCCGATCTAGTAGAGTTCCTCACCCACCTGAGAGATACTTCTGTTTCTCTATGACAGTGGGAGCGAGGATTGCATCATAAGATGATGACCCAACTAGTTTCGAGCTGGCCATCAAGAGTGAGACTCTGTAAGAATGGATGGATGTTTATCGATCTGAGATGGAATCCATGTACACCAACAAAATATGGACTTTAGTTGCAATATCTGAAGGGTTAAATCCCCATCAGGAGCAAGTATATCTTGAGAAGATTACTTGGTATACATGGAAAAGTTGAGACTTTCAAAGCTAGACTTGTTAAAAGTTTGCATCATTGACCAGGTGTGGATAATGGTGAAACCTTTTCAAGTAGCTATGCTTAAGTCCATCCAGATCCTACTTGTCACGGCTACATACCACGACTACGATATCTGGTGGTTGGGTGCCATGACTGCTTTTCTAAATGATGTTTTAGAAGAGTGCGTCTATAAGTACACAGCCAGAGGGCTTCGTAGACAGTGGGAGCAGCGGAAACGTGTGCAAGATGTTTTATAGGATAAAGCAGGCATCGCGGAGTTGGAACATCTGTTTTGATGGATTAGTCAAAGAAGTTGACATCATCAAAATGGTAGATGAACCTTGTATAAACAAAAAGGTAGTAGGGAGTATGGTGACGATCCTCGTAGAGTACATGGATGACATACTCTTGATAGGGAAGGAGTTTCCTATGCTACGCTCGATCAATCTCTGCTTATCACTATGATTCTCCATATAGGATCACAATGATACCTACTAAATCCTGGATTTTGGATCTATGAGATAGATCTAAATGAATGTTAGGATACTCACTAGTTGTAGTGAGATGATATCAATCGATCCTGGGGAGAATCACTGGAAGTGTTCCAAGGTGATAAAGACGACTGAATGTCAGTCGCAGGCATTGTCTTTACCCTCAGTAGAGGGACGGTATGTTGGAAGAGTTCCAAGCTAGATACCGTGACATACTAGACGATAAAGGCAGGATACATCGCTACTTTAGATGCTACCAAAGAGGCTGTTTGGGTGTATATTGGTTCATGAGATGAACTACGTTCCTCCCATTGTGTGACAATGGAGTTGTGGCTTATGCCGAGGAACACAGGTCTCATCAGTGATCCGGACATATTCTAAGGCAGTATCACTTGATCATGGAGATGGTTGATCTCTAAGGGATCGAGGTTAGGAGAGTAGACTCAGAAGACAACTTGACGGATCCACTCACGAAGGCTTATTCCCAGAGAGAGACTTTTATGGGATGGTTGAGTATGAGATACTACAACCACTGCTACAGATGGCCCTAGTGCAAGTGGGAGATTGTTAGTTATATGTATGCCCTAGAGGCCATTACTGTACATTGGATGTATATTGTAGTGGATGCTGGGACGTATATAGGGAGGACTTTCTTGCTCGACATGATAGTATGCTATCTGGTTGCTCTTTACCTTAACGTGTACACTGATTGTCTCTCTGTTACATGTTGGTAAAGCCCTTAGGATGTGTACTTGACTATCTGGACTATGATGCGGATCATACTAGTGGGGACATGGTAGTCCATAAGTACATCCTTCAAAGTCCCTAGTCGTCGGTCTATCGAGATGGGGCATCGATATACCAGAGTAGACTAGCGTATACCTTCTCGACCCATACAGATGGACGATGGATGATCCCAAATCCATTGGTGTTTGACATCGGAGATGATATACGGGTGCTCAGTAGAGACTGGGTATACTGGACGGACTCGCCGAGAACTCCCAGATGGTATTATACCTCACGTCAGATGGCAGTTCTCTGGTGACACTGGTACAGAGTAGTCTGTTGACCCGAGATCGTCATAGAGTCTTGTGTGGTTCCCACTGTGCTTTGATTTCCATCTTACCACGTCCAAGAGGGCGTGCAAAACGGTGGTTTTTGGGTACAGTCCCGAGTCACATGGAGGCAATGAGCGATAGGAGGGGATTCGTCTCTCCCGGTATAGGGGGTTGATGTTGCGCTGTGTTCGATTGGCTATAACAGGAAATCCCTGGCCAGGGTTGCTGAGATTTACTGGTAAGTGTTACCAGTAGTTTCTCGAATTGTTATAGACCTCATATCGACACGACTTATCGAGCTATTGGGGTCTGACGTTTACCACCCCTAGGCGAGATATGCGACATATCAGACGATCAGACCGGACTGTACGGTAGTGTTACTGGTTGGATTCACTGGAGTGTGAGCGGGCTTGCTCGTCGATTTTCAGATCGCTCAATACCCGGGTGGCCGTTACGTTTAGCAGACCGCTTGCGGCTTGTGGATGTTTGATATGATCATCATCCGCTGCCGGCGTATTGATGAGTCTTTAGAGTCCTACACAGAGGTTTCCTGGTTCAAGCGAAACGAAATAGGAGCGCATATGAGATATGTGCGGGACCGAGAATAATACGTGTATGTGATACCGTATTCCATTCTCGCGATGAATGTATCGAATGGTTGTATGCGATATAACCTAGTTATCGATTCAAGCGTTGATTCGATAAGCCGATACATTGCATACTAGTCGGTTGTGTGGGACATGACCGGATCATTGAATCAAGTGTTGATTTAATGATTTAATGCATATTTATATATTTGATATATTACTTTGCATTAACTAGTATCGGTTCACTTTAAATGGATTTTCTCACTCGGATGTGCGCATTGCATATGCGATATGATTTTGTGCACTTGCTTGTATCATGTTTGATGATACATGCCTTTTTGGTTAAGTGTGAAGAATTAAACCTTGGTTAATGAAATGGTTAGGGTTTACTATTTCCTTATTCATTTATTCATTCATTTATTCTTTTGGAAATAGAAAAGAAAATGAGAAAATGGTGGCTTGTTTTTATTTTGTTCATGAAGCTTCATGAAGACTTTGACCAAGTGACCATTTTGTCTCATGCTTAACCCTAACCATCCCACTAACCATGATTTATTCTCTACATTTGACCATGGTTTAGTTATGATAAGTATTCTTTTATTTTTCTTTTTGGAATTAACTTATCATATCATTATTCTTCTTCTTCTTCATTTCTTCAAGTGAAGAAAGCTTGCCTCCATCAATGGCAAGTGATGAATTAGAGTGAGAAATCCAATTCTAAAGTTTACCCACTTCCTATTTCTTCATCCTCTACCTTTTGCCAAGTAGTAGAGTGTGTTTACTTCACAAGATTCTTGACTTGGTGAAGTCGGAGCTTGATTTAGCGATGCCTCAACGTAGATCATCTTCGGCACGTCGTCGATGACCTAGCCCGTCCATTCTCCGATGAAGCCGACGCTAGAGCCCGGGACTTGTTATGGACAGCGAGGAGACTTCGTTGCGGAGCTATGGAGGTGGACAAACGGATCTACAAAGGTTGTATTTCCGTATTCCCTCAGTTAATTGTTAACTAGTTCTTTTTTCGCCTAGAAATCTAGCCGACGATCCGTAGTCGGGTCTCTCGGCACCCGTAAAATTTTATATTGGCATGTTCGATGCCTTGTGAGACCACTATAGGGTGCCTAGGAACCTTTCAAGATCTATAACAAATCAAAGTATCAAACCAAATCTGTCGAATATTAGGAGAAAATCGAAGAACCTCGCAATGGTAGAGACTAAGAGCAATATTTTCAGAATATTTTTATCAAGAGGATCTCCAAATATCGATAGAAGAAGCCACGAGAAATCCCAAGTCACAATCCCACCAGAAGGCGGCGGATCCGCGGTCAAACAAGGGAATAGGTGGCGGTTCCGCGGTTTGATGGTGGCCATAGGATCTGAAATTGCAAGGGCATGATCGTAATTTTACATACTTCAATATTGTATTTAGAGTTTCTAATTGCATAGACTATATAAAGAACCGAGAGGTGTCTATCAAAACCATTCAAAAATTCATACATTTATCTATCCATCGATCGATCGAGAGATCCAGCGAGCAATTTGAAAGGTTCCTAGGCACCCAATAGTGGTCTCACAAGGCATCGAACATGCCAATTTAAATTTTTACGGGTGCCGAGAGACCCTTATACGGATCTTTAGACTAGAAATCTAGGCGAAAAGTAAACTAGTTAACACTTAACTACTAGAATATGGAAATTACAACCTTTGTAGATCTGGATATCCACCTCCACGGCTCCGCAACGAAGTCTCCTCGCTGTCCAAGTCGAACCCCGGGCTCTAGCGTCGGCTTCATCGGAGAATGAACGGGCTTGGTCATCGACGACGATGCCGAAGATGATCTACGTCGAGGCATCGCTAGATCAAGCTCCCACTTCACAAAGTGATGAAACTTGTGAAGAAAACACACTCTACTACTTGGCAAGAGGTAGAGGATGAAGAAATAGGAGGTGGGTTCTCTTTAGATTTGGATTTCTCACTCTTAAGCTCAAGTTACCATTGATGGCCTCAAGGTTTCAAACTTGAAGATGAAGAAGAAGATGAGCTAGAATTATGATAAGTCTATTTTAAAATGAAAAGAAAAACAAAACTTATCATAATCCTAATTAGGGTTAAGTGTAGAGAATAGACCATGGTTAATGGATGGGTTAGGGTTAAGCATGATGACAAGAAAGGTTAAGAAGTCAAAGCTTCATGAAGCTTCAACTAAAAGACAAAGAAAGCCACCATTCTATTTTAAATCATTTCCAAATAAATAAATGAACAAATAAATAAAAGAATATGCAAAACCCTAATCAACACTTAACCATGGTTTTAATTCTTTACACTTAACTAAATAATCAAGTATCATCAAACATGATACAAGTATGTGCACGAAAATATATCACATATACAACTTGCACATCAAGTGAGAAAATCCATATAAAGTGAACCAATACTAGTTAATGCAAAGTAATATATCAAATATATAATTATACATTAAATCATTAAATCAACATTTGATTCAATGATCCGGTCATGTCGCACATAACCGACTAGTATTCAATGTATCGATTTATCGAATCAATGATTCGATAACTAGGTCATATCGAATATAACCAATCGAAACATTTTTCGCGAGAATGAAATGCGGTATCACATACACGCATTATTCTCGGTCCTGCACATATCTCATATGCGCTCCTATTTCGTTTCGCTTGAGCCAGGAAACCTCTGTGTAGGACTCTAAAGACTCGTCAATACGCCGGTAGCAGATGATGATCATATCAAGCATCCACAAGCCGCAAGCGGTCTGCTAAACGTAACGGCCACCCGGGTATTGAGCGATCAGAAGATCGACGAGCTAGCCCGCTCACACTCCTGTGAATCCAACCAGTAACACTTGCCGTACAGTCCGGTCTGTTCGTCTGATACGTCGCATATCAAGTCTAGGGGTGGTAAACGTCAGACCCCAATACTCGATAAGTCGTGCCGATGTGAGGCTCATAACGGGTCGAGAAACTACTGGTAACACTTACCAGCAAATCTCTGATCAGCCCTGGCCAGGGACTTCCCTGTTACGGCCAATCGAGCACAGCGCAACATCAACCCCCAATACCGGTAGAGACGAAACCCCTCCTATCGCTCATTGCCTCCATGTGACTCGGGACTGTACCTAAAGACCACCGTTTTGCACGTCCTCATGGACGTGGTAAGGTGGAGATCAAAGCACAGTGGGAATCACACAAGACTCTATGACGATCTCGGGTCTACAGACTAACCTGCACAAGTGTCACCTGAGAACTGCCATCTGACGTGAGGTATAATACCATCTGGGAGTTCTCGGCGAGTCCGTCCAGTGTACCCAGTCTCCACTGAGCACCCGTATACCATCTCTGATGTCAAACACCGATGGATATGGGATCATCCATCGCCCATCTCATGGGTCGAGAAGCGTATACGCTAGTCTACTCTGGTATATCGATGCCCCGTCTCGATACACCCATGACTAGGGACTTTGAAGGATGTACTTATGGACTACCATGTCCCCACTAGTATGATCTGCATCATAGTCCAGGCAGTCAAGTACACATCCTAAGGGCTTTACCAACATGTAACCATAAGACAGTTTAAAGAGACTAGTGTACATGTTAAGATAAAGAGTAACCAGATAGCATACTATCATATCGAGCAAGAAAGTCATCTCTATATATGTCCAAGCATCCAATATAATATACATCATCTGTACAATACTGGCCTCTAGGGCATACATACAACTAACAATCTCCCACTTGCACTAGGGCCAGCTGCTGTAGTATCGCATACCGAGCATCCCGAAGAGTCTCTCAAACTGTATCTGGGGAATGGCCTTCGTGAGTGGATCCGCCGTGTTGTTCTTCGTGTCAACTCTCCTGACCTCGATCTCCTGGTGATCAACTATCTCCCGGATCAGGTGATACCGCCTCAGAATATGCCTGGACCGCTGATGGGACCTGGGTTCCTTGGCCAAAGCCACCGCTCCATTGTTATCGCAATACAAAGGTATTGGACGCTCAATGGATGGAACCACTCCAAGTTCAGTAATGAACTTCTTGATCCAGACAGCCTCTTTGGCAGCATCGTTGGCAGCGATGTATTCAGCCTCCATCGTCGAGTCTGCCACGGTTTCCTGCTTGGAACTCTTCCAGCTAACCGCCCCTCCGTAAAGGGTAAAGACAAATCCCGACTGCGACTTAGAGTCGTCCTTATCACTCTGGAAGCTCAAATCGGTAAAGGACTCCACTTGGAGCTCTCCGTTACCATACACCAAGAACATATCTCTAGTCCTTCGCAAGTACTTGAGAATGCTCTTCACAGCTGTCCAGTGACTCTCTCCAGGATCAGCTTGATACCTGCTCACTATACTTAGTGAGTATGCTACATCGGGTCTGGTACATAGCATCGCATACATGATAGAGCCTACTGCCGAAGCATAGGGTATCCCTTGCATGCGAGCTCTCTCCAAATCAGTCTTGGGAGACATCTCTTTGGAGAGAGTGACTCCAGAGATCGTGGGCAAGTTTCCACGCTTGGATTCTTCCATACTAAACCTCTTTAGTATGGTGTCAATGTACCTGGATTGGGACAATCCCAAAATCCGTTTGGATCTATCTCTATAGATCCTAATTCCCAATATGCAGGAGGCATCACCAAGATCTTTCATTGAGAATCTTTATGATAAGAAGAGCTTGACCGATTGCAGCATAGGAACATCATTTCCTATCAAGAGTATGTCGTCCACGTACAATACGAGGAAGACAACCTTACTCTCTGCCACCTTCTTGTAGATACAAGGTTCATCTGGATTTTTGACGAAATCAAACTCTTTGATAACGACGTCAAAGCAGATGTTCCAACTCCGCGATGCTTGCTTTAATCCATAAATGGATTTAAGCAGCTTGCACACCTTTCCGCTGCTCCCACTGTCTACGAAGCCCTCTGGCTGAGTCATGTACACGCACTCTTCTAAATCACCGTTTAGAAAGGCGGTCTTAACATCCATTTGCCAGATTTCGTAATCATGATATGCAGCGATGGCAAGCATGATCCGGATGGATTTAAGCATAGCTACTGGAGAAAAGGTTTCGTCATAGTCCACACCTGGTCTTTGACGAAAACCCTTTGCTACAAGTCTAACTTTGAAAGTCTCCACTTTCCCATCTACACCAAATTTCTTCTTGAAGATCCACTTGCTCCCAATGGGTTTTACCCCTTCAGGAGCAACGTCCAAAGTCCATACTTTGTTGGTGTACATGGATTCCATCTCGGACCGCATAGCATCCAGCCATTTCACTGAGTCCCCACTCGTGATGGCCTGCTCGAAGCTAGTTGGGTCATCATCCTCCATGATGCAATCCTCGCTTCCACCATCCATGAGAAAACCGTAGTATCTCTCAGGTTGGCGAGGAACCCTACTAGATCGGCGGAGAGGCTGAGGTTCATTGGGAGCTACTGAATCCTCTGGTTCCACTAAATCTTCAGTTGTAGTTTGTGTTGCTGGAACCTCTTCCAGCTCTACCTCATCGCCACTAATTTCTTTTGTAAGAAATTCCTTTTCTAAAAAGGTGGCATGTTGAGCAACAAACACCTTTTGTTGTTCACTGTGGTAGAATAGATATCCATACGAATTGCTTGGATATCCTACAAACTTACAAAAAACTGATCGTGCCTCGAGTTTGTCCGGGTTTTGCTTTTTCACATAAGCCGGACAACCCTATATCTTAACTCTTTTAAGAGATGGTCTCTTTCCATTCCATATCTCATATGGAGTGGTAGGCACAGATTTAGTTGGAACTTTATTCAATAGGTATATGGCTGTCTCCAGCGCATATCCCCAGAAGGAAATAGGTAACTCAGCTGTGCTCATCATAGAGCGCACCATATCTAATAGGGTGCGGTTTCTCCGCTCCGATACACCGTTGTGCTGTGGTGTATATGGAGGAGTCAGCTGAGAGAGAATCCCATTCTCTTTTAGGAAGTCCCGGAATTCATTGCTCAAGTATTCACCTCCTCGATCAGATCGTAGGATTTTAATACTTTTTCCGGTTTGGTTCTCAACTTCTTGTTTATATTCCCTAAATTTCTCAAAAGCTTCTGATTTGTGTTTCATTAGGAACACATATCCGAATCTAGAGAGATCGTCAGTGAATGTAATGAAGTACGAAGAACCATCCCTGGCATGTGTAGACATGGGACCGCATACATCACTATGTATCAGTCCCAAGAGTTCGGTAACTCTTTCTCCGTGTCCCGTAAACGGAGTTTTGGTCATCTTGCCTTTGAGACATGACTGGCAAGTGTCATAAGATGAAAATTCAAACGGATTTAAATATCCATCTTTATGAAACTTAGCTAGTCGTGTCGCATTGATGTGGCCCAGTCTACAATTCCACAAGAAGGATTCGTTGAGTTCAGAACTCTTCCTCTTGTGTGCGTTTGTTATGCTCAGAACTGTTGATTGATTTA
This sequence comes from Agapanthus africanus, assembly GCA_030015575.1. NCBI lineage: Eukaryota > Viridiplantae > Streptophyta > Magnoliopsida > Asparagales > Amaryllidaceae > Agapanthus > Agapanthus africanus. The sequence goes on from CM057337.1 coordinate 97,599,537, forward strand.
GAACATAAATGCCATTGCATAACGTGCCTGATCCAACCAACTTTTGGTTACGGAAAATGTTCATAACATTGTCATGTAATACAAAATTATATCCCTCTTTACTTAATAAAGAAACCGATATAATGTTGCATATCAGGTTCGGCATGTAATAGCATTCGTTCAGAACCAATGTATTACCAGTTGGTAATACAAGGTGATATTCCCCGACAGTCTTGGCTGCAACAATTGCACCATTTCCTACTCTTATGTCTTTATCACCTTCTCCAAGTTCTCTACCTTTCCTAAGCCCATGTAACTGATTACATATATGGGATCCTGACCCGGTATCCCATACCCAGGACGTAGAGCAAATGGAGAAACAGTTCTCAGTAACGAACACACCCGAAGAAAATGCATCAACATGTACTTTCTTCAATCGGGTGGCATGGGAATCCTGGTATTCCCTTATATCCTGTTCATTCCTATAACTCTTATAGGAAAGAACGGAACCAACGTTCCCCAGCACAGTATCACATGCGGGTTCGGTCAATACATCCATATTATTATCTTCATTAGGGCATGAAATGGTCGCTACCTGGAGAGAGAGAGAAGAAAACACTTTAGCGTATGCTTGTGCAAGATCAGATTGGTTATTATCTTATCTAATCAGGATGGCTCCCACTGCTTTTTATCAAATCTTCCTTCAAACCCTAAAAGGAAAGACTAGCCGGGATTAATTACACATTACAGGTTCGCCAATCTTTCTGCCAGGCCAGTGTCGGTACTTTGAGGGAGGTCCCCCGTGCTTTCGCACGAACCTAATTAATGTAAACCTCGTTTTCCCAGAGGCGTAACCCCATTGACACCTTTCTAGACACCTACTTGATCGGCTAATTGCAATGTGTAAAACTCTCCCAGGAGTAACTCTTACTCGCAGTGGGTATCGGGATCCAACTATCTCATAGAAGATATGCAATCTCATTGCAAATTTCAACACTTGAAATTCCCGATAATGCTTTTGCCCCTAGCAACTTATGACCTTGGCTAAGGTCAACAAATCATAAGCGCTAGTCAAGTTCAACCCGTCATTTCCTGATTGAATCAAACCCACCCGTACGACCCTTGGCTAAGGTCAACAAAGTCGCACGACTGCCCTAACTCAATCACATCTCATGTTTTAGCAGATAAATACTAATTAGCTACCGTACACCACGCCTTGGCTAAGGTCAACAAACGCAGCACGAATACTAACTAGTCTCTATCTGAAATGACGGAGGGCTACGCAGGTTTTTCTGAAAACCTATTGCGTAATGAACTTGATATCTTTGTAGAATCAAATGAAGTTTTTGAAATGGAGTGATTTTGAGGCTTTTCTAGTTTTGCTAAAGGAGTCACTCCCGGTGAAGGGATCTCGGTCCTTTCCTCGTCAAATGAGGTGCGGGATATATCATATATATCGCTGTGCAAAGCAAAAACCCAAAAGCAGTCAAAAGCAAACCGAGTGTGTAGCATCTGCCAGTTATTGCTAAAGGAGTCACTCCCGGTGAAGGGATCTCGGTCCTTTCCTCATCGAATAAGGTGCAGGGTATATCATATATACCGCTGTGCAAAGCAAGAACTGCAGCTACCTGTTTTTATTTTAAAATTTGATTCCACAACATCTTAGGTTTCTTATCTTTCATTAATCACATTAATGAAGTCCCATCATTTAAATACCTAAACATCACAGATAGATATGACGTACACTTATGCCATCCGTATTCGCCTCGATGTCCCCTCGTGCACCGTTAGGTTAGGTAACTAACGACAGAGCAGGGCAGGGCTAGCGCGGGTATAAAACATAAGTAACGTCTATATAATATATCATATATACTATATACTATATCCATCACAGAATCACAACACAGATATCGCAGCAGAATCAACATATGAAATATTGGATATACTAGGACGTCCGTGTTTTCAATACGAGCCAGTATAAAACACAGATTCCACGGTCGTGATGAATAGCCAATCCCATACCCCTAGACCCCTACGAGAGCGGCAAGCAACCCTGCCAATTCTAGGGTTAGGAGACCCGGACTCGACTCCTCGAGTTGGTCTCCCACTGGACCCCAGAACCCGGTTACTTGTGCTCCCCTCCTTGGGTCTATCCTAATGCGGAAAAGTAAATAATATACAAAAGGTGACAACTTCCGCTACCTGGAAGTGCCCCAAATAAAAGAATATTACATACAAGTTTTTACATTAATGAAAATGAAAAAACACTCATCTCACATAAAAAACCCCGGCTATTCAAACACGACGATCCAATATAACATATCCAGCAACACATAACATCACATGTCATCAACGTAAGTAAATATGCGCATCCCAATTGTCGTTGACATATAGCAACGAAACCGGCGATATCACATATTACACTTACGGTCACAGAAAAGAAAGTGTAAAACTACAACAATTGGAATCCGCAACTTCTTTAGACATCACATGCCTAATCAAATGAAATACTTAGACATCACATGCCTAACAGTTATAAACCCCGCATTTTAGTCTCATTATCGAAAACACTTTTCAATATAAAGTGAAACTAAACCGCTAGATTTATAACATTCATTCAGTTATCACATAACTGTTTGTGAATTCCAATTATTGTATCACATTCCAGATAAACAGAAAATGTTAAACTTTCCGATCGAACAGTCGAATACCCAAGTTTTCCCGATACAGCTCAACACATGAAATAAGTCTAACAACATTCAGTTCGTGCCTCAGTACCGACGGTCCAGCCGTAGAAGGGTCAAGCCAACGCCTCACATGTGGCACGCCGTACTGCCCCAAACCCGAAGGTTCAAAGGGCAGTTCAAGACGGTCACATAATCGAGTTAAGGTTTGTTGTCTTCTAGAGGGTCCATCGCGTTACTTGCACTACTTAGAACATTGTTAAACTACGGAAAAATCCAACACTTGGAATTTTCCCGACAGGGGAAAAATTGGGTATTTATATCCGGTCGAACTTTTTAACATATTCAAAAAAATTATCCGGAAGTACACAAAGACGAAATTTGATAATCCGATCGAAACTTTGATTCCCAACAGTACCCCAGAATACTCTTCTGTATAGTCACAACAAAAATATCCCAGAGAATACAGCATTAAATTATATGAGTTACTGTGCAGAAATGATCACACAAAGGAACAGTACGACCGCGGAACCGCCGCATCATGCATAGCACGTGCCGCGGTTCCGCGGTGGAAAAGTCGATTCAGGCCCTCGTATTTCACAGTAATTCAAATAACACCCTGTTTGATTTTCTGCATATTTTTAATTGACAAAAATCCCAATTTTTAAAAAAAGTCCAGAGAGCATATTGGGGTTTTGGGTTTCGGTTCGATCGGGTTTCAAACGTCGTCTAGACTTCGCCTAAGGCTCTAGCTAGGCTCTGATACCATTGAAAGGTTCCTAGGCACCCAATAGTGGTCTCACAAGGCATCGAACATGCCAATTTAAATTTTTACGGGTGCCGAGAGACCCTTATACGGATCTTTAGACTAGAAATCTAGGCGAAAAGTAAACTAGTTAACACTTAACTACTAGAATATGGAAATTACAACCTTTGTAGATCCGGATATCCACCTCCACGGCTCCGCAACGAAGTCTCCTCGCTGTCCAAGTCGAACCCCGGGCTCTAGCGTCGGCTTCATCGGAGAATGAACGGGCTTGGTCATCGACGACGATGCCGAAGATGATCTACGTCGAGGCATCGCTAGATCAAGCTCCCACTTCACAAAGTGATGAAACTTGTGAAGAAAACACACTCTACTACTTGGTAAGAGGTAGAGGATGAAGAAATAGGAGGTGGGTTCTCTTTAGATTTGGATTTCTCACTCTCAAGCTCAAGTTGCCATTGATGGCCTCAAGGTTTCAAACTTGAAGATGAAGAAGAAGATGAGCTAGAATTATGATAAGTCTATTTTAAAATGAAAAGAAAAACAAAACTTATCATAATCCTAACTAGGGTTAAGTGTAGAGAATATACCATGGTTAATGGATGGGTTAGGGTTAAGCATGATGACAAGAAAGGTTAAGAAGTCAAAGTTTCATGAAGCTTCAACTAAAAGACAAAGAAAGCCACCATTCTATTTTAAATCATTTCCAAATAAATAAATGAACAAATAAATAAAAGAATATGCAAAACCCTAATCAACACTTAACCATGGTTTTAATTCTTTACACTTAACTAAATAATCAAGTATCATCAAACATGATACAAGTATGTGCACGAAAATATATCACATATACAACTTGCACATCAAGTGAGAAAATCCATATAAAGTGAACCAATACTAGTTAATGCAAAGTAATATATCAAATATATAATTATACATTAAATCATTAAATCAACATTTGATTCAATGATCCGGTCATGTCGCACATAACCGACTAGTATTCAATGTATCGATTTATCGAATCAATGATTCGATAACTAGGTCATATCGAATATAACCAATCGAAACATTTTTCGCGAGAATGAAATGCGGTATCACATACACGCATTATTCTCGGTCCTGCACATATCTCATATGCGCTCCTATTTCGTTTCGCTTGAGCCAGGAAACCTCTGTGTAGGACTCTAAAGACTCGTCAATACGCCGGTAGCAGATGATGATCATATCAAGTATCCACAAGCCGCAAGCGGTCTGCTAAACGTAACGGCCACCCGGGTATTGAGCGATCAGAAGATCGATGAGCTAGCCCGCTCACACTCCTGTGAATCCAACCAGTAACACTTGCCGTACAGTCCGGCCTGTTCGTCTGATACGTCGCATATCAAGTCTAGGGGTGGTAAACGTCAGACCCCAATACTCGATAAGTCGTGCCGATGTGAGGCTCATAACGGGTCGAGAAACTACTGGTAACACTTACCAGCAAATCTCTGATCAGCCCTGGCCAGGGACTTCCCTGTTACGGCCAATCGAGCACAGCGCAACATCAACCCCCAATACCGGGAGAGACGAAACCCTTCCTATCGCTCATTGCCTCCATGTGACTCGGGACTGTACCCAAAGACCACCGTTTTGCACGCCCTCATGGACGTGGTAAGGTGGAGATCAAAGCACAGTGGGAATCACACAAGACTCTATGACGATCTCGGGTCTACAGACTAACCTGCACAAGTGTCACCTGAGAACTGCCATCTGACGTGAGGTATAATACCATCTGGGAGTTCTCGGCGAGTCCGTCCAGTGTACCCAGTCTCCACTGAGCACCCGTATACCATCTCTGATGTCAAACACCGATGGATATGGGATCATCCATCGCCCATCTCATGGGTCGAGAAGCGTATACGCTAGTCTACTCTGGTATATCGATGCCCCGTCTCGATACACCCACGATTAGGGACTTTGAAGGATGTACTTATGGACTACCATGTCCCCACTAGTATGATCTGCATCATAGTCCAGACAGTCAAGTACACATCCTAAGGGCTTTACCAACATGTAACCATAAGACAGTTTAAAGAGACTAGTGTACATGTTAAGATACAGGGTAACCAGATAGCATACTATCATATCGGGCAAGAAAGTCATCTCTATATATGTCCAAGCATCCAATATAATATACATCATCTGTACAATACTGGCCTCTAGGGCATACATACAACTAACACAATTAGGGTTTTTTTAATTTACTTTTTCAGCGAGCAATTTTGTAATACACTAGTTGATCGATAAAAGTAGTCTTTTCTTTTAATTTTTACCGCATTTACTTTCAGCACTTTTAATTTCTGCATTTAATTTCTGCACGTTTAATTTACGCATTACTGTCTGCACTTTTATTTTTAAATTATGGGTTCATTCATCTTTCACCTCTCTTTTAAATCGCTAATATCCATGTGCGAGTAAATTCTTGCTTGCTAGGGTTTGTAAGATAGGGTAGAATAATGGATGAGAACTATAACTTAAATTCTTTTTTATGTTTTAATTTTTATAAATTTTAGCAAAATGAATATTAACTCTCTTATCGAGCATGCTATCAATTAATGATAGTCACGACCACGATTTGATATTCGTTAATATTTTTTTGTTATGGGCTTGAGATAAATAGAGATCAACGGAAGGACAAGGGGGAGTAGAGGGAAACCTAATTCCATCCAAGAACGCTAATACACATTCATCGCTATCTTTCTAGTATTAAATAATTAAAAGATAAAAAGAATTATTTTTAAATCTCCATCTATTAACTACTAAGTCCTATAAACTCTACAAACCCTTTTCTTATAAAATCTTCAACCTTCTTAGAATAAACGATCAAAACTTCACTTTTTTTTTCTATCACCTCGTCTAAAGTAAGAAATGTTAGATATGTATGCCCTAGAGGCCTGTATTGTATAGAATGCTAGGCATTTATATGTATAGAAACAATCTTTACTCGAAATGATAGTAAGCTATCTGGTTTATCTTCATCTTAACGTGTGATGTGTTGTATTTCATATCTTTATATACATGTTGATGAAGCCCTTAGGATTATGCTTGACTGCCAGAATTATGATGTAGATCATACTAGTGGGGCCTGGGCAGTTTATAAGCATATCCTTTAATAGTTCCTAGTCGAGGGTATATCGAGACAGGGTATCGATATTACCAGAGTAGACTAGTGTGTACGTTTCTTGACCCTGGGGGCGATGGTTGATCCCACAACCATTGATGTTTGACATCAAAGATTGTACACAGGTGCTCATTGGAGAATGGGTACACCGAACATGACTCGCCGAGAACTCCTAGATGGTATATATACCTATTGTCAGATAGCAGTTCTCTGGTGACACTTGTACAGGTTAGTCTGTAGACCCGAGATCGTCATAGTGTCTTGTGTGATTCCCACTGTACTTTGATTTCCTTTCTACCACGGCTCTACTGAGTCATGCAAACAGATGGATTTTGGGTACAGTCCCGAATCACATGGAGGCAATGAGCGATAGGAGGGGTTTCGTCTCTCCCGGTATAGGGAGTTGATGTTGTGCTATGCTTGATCGGCCATAACAGCAAATCTCTGGCCATGGTTGTCGAGATTTACTGATAAGAGTTATCAATAGTTTCTCGAATCGTTATGGGCCATAAATCAGCATGGCTTATAAAGTTACTGGGGTCTGACATTTACCACCCCTACACTTCATATGCGACGTATCAGACGAAGAAACCGTACTGTACGGTAAGTGTTGCTTACAGGCTCGTTAGAGTTGTGACGAGTTTGCTCGTCGGCCACCTTTTCGTCATGTACCTGGGTAGCCGTTACGCACAGCTAGTGCCGCTAACGTAATTGTGGTTAAACCCACTGTCAGCGTACTGTCGAGTTTTTAGAGTCCTACAAAGAGGGTTCCCTGGTTCAGGCAAATGATGTAGAGGCCGTAAGTTGTTACGGTAGGGTTTCGATCATATTCGTGTAATGGTTACAGGAATAATGATCGGAAGGATAATACTGGTTGGCTTTGGTTTAAGCCGGATACTGGTATTATATTATTGGATTATTTATATTCGTATTTTTTGGAATTCGGATATGGGTATACTTATACGGTATACAGTGGAGGGGTATTATTGTAATTGTACAAGAATACTTTCTAGAAGGGGACAACTTATAAATGGTTTTCATTTTGTGAAAATGGAAATTATTAGGTGGAATTTGGAGAGAGTCGAAGTATGGATGAAGGAATGGCTTATATCTTTTTTTATTCATTTGGAATTACTATTGAAGCATGGTGCATTATTTTATTGCATGCTTCAATTATTTTCAATTGAGCCATATCATTTTTTCCATGCTTGATTTTTCATTCATCACTCTCACATTCTCTCTCTTCATTTTCTTCTTCTTCCTCCTCTTAACTTTATCCTTCAAATGTGTTGTGAATCAAAAGCTCAAGAGACATATTAATCCACTACATGATCTCTATATCATCTAAGTGATCATTTCTAGCACACATGATCTCTTAGTTAACTCTTGAGAAGACTTTGAAGCTTGTTCCATAGCTCTCGGATGGATCATCTACGTCTTGAGGTGGTCAGAGATCGAGGACATCGCAAGCATCCAACGAGCCTAGGAGTTGCATCCAAAAAGAAGACCCGAAGGACCGTTCATTAGGTATAACCCTTTCATAGTAGTTAAGAACTCTAGATAGGGTTTGCTAGTTAAGGTTTAAGCACATGATCTTGGTTTTATGTGGGTGTTGCATGCAAGAAATTTTTTGTTTCCCACTTCCGCCTCCTCACAAGTGTTGTGAGGGTGTGCAACATCCACTAACATGGTATCAGAGCCTCTCTTAAACCTTAAATAGTTTATAGCGACGTTAGAAATCCATCATTTTTTGTCGCGCAAAAACTGCCAGAAAAACAATTTTCAAAATCGAAGTTTTGAGTTGTTTGCATACTACGTGGGCTCACGGTTTGAACCGAGAAGTTGCGGGGTGGAGCGTGCGCACCCCGGGGACACTCCGGGAGGACCATAGGCTGGACTCACACCCTAAGACCACCTCGAGGTGGCCTTAGGGGTGGGTGACCCGAGAGCACCCCATATGGGTGCTCCCGGGTCTGCCTTCCCCTAGGGGCCACCTCGAGGTGGCCCCAGGGGGTGGGTACCTTCCCGAGGCCTCCCATTCGATAGTTAATTTTTTGGTCTCTGCTTCCGCGAAAATTCGGGCGGGTTTCGAGTTCGTTTCGATTCCCGGATTGGCTTAAAACGATTGGTTTTGGAACTTTAGCTTACTGGATTTTTCAAGTATTGGAAAATTGGTTTAGTTTGCTAATTGCGTGCGGAATTCTAATGTCGCGGTTACTTTACAAGATTTGTGATGTGTATGTGTGTTTGGAAATGTCGACTAATTGCTATACGTCGATTAGTCGGGGTTCCACACATCTGTAATGATATCATGTGATGGTATGTGTATATGAATGTGTTGGATCGTCGTGGATGAATAGCCGGGGGATGTGAGAAGAGTGTTTTTCTTTTCTTTCATTCATGTAATTTGTAAAAAGCGATGTAATATTATTTTTCGGGGCACATCCGGGTTGAGGTTGTAGACACCGTTGTATATTTTCTTTTTACTGTTTTTTCTCCTAGGATAGACCCAAGGCGGGGTACACAAACTACCGGGTTCTTGAAGTGCCGAGTGGCCTACTCACTTTGTTGAGGGAGGTTACTCACTTCAGGAATTTGGCAGGTAGTTTTCCGCACCCGTAGGGGTCTAGGGTGAGATTTGGCTATTCATCACGACCGTGGACCCCATTTTTCATTAAAGGCTTAAATGAAAAAATTCCTAGTATATCCAATGTATTCATCTATGATCTGGAATGTTTATAAATGCATGCAACGTATGGCTATTTATATATGAGATATATAATAAACGTTGCTTATGTTTTACACCCACGCTAGTCCAGCCCCCACTCTGCCGTTAGTTAAGTAACCTAACTGTGCATTATGGGGCCCCGTGGCGAATGCGGATGGTATAAGCGTACGTTCTATCTTCGTTTCTTTTTTGTGATGTTTAGGAAACGTAAATGATGGGACAACCTTGATGATTAATGTTAAGAAAAAGAAACCTAAAGATGTTGTAGAATCAAACTTTTTAAAATGGGCAACTCTAGTTTTTTGCTTTGCATAGTGGTATTCCTTGATGAATATCCAGCACCTCATTCGATGAGGAAAGGGCTGAGATCCCTTTACCGGGAGTGACCCCTTTAGCGAAACAAGCAAATGTTACAAAGCACTCGATTTATTTTTATAGTTGATCTAACTTTTGTTTTACATCGTGGTATTCATGAATATCCATCACCTCATTCGATGAGGAAAGAGCCGAGATCCCTTCACCGAGAGTGACCATTTTAGCAAAATTAAAAAGATACTATAAAACCATTCAACTTTTAAAACTGGAGCTTAAACCACTCCTTTCACTAGATTCTACAATGATATCAAGTTCAAAACGTTAAAGGTTTTTATCAAAACCATCTGTTGCCCTCCGCCATTTTAGGAAGCAGAGTACTTAGTATTCATACCACGTTTGTTGACTATAGTTAAGGTATGGTGTATGGTAGCTAAGTGATGTCTCCATACAAAGCATATGATGCGATCGATTAGGACATTCGCATGGCCTTGTTGACCGTAGTTAAGGGTTATGCGGGTGGGTCTAAATAAATCACGAAATGACGGGTAGAACTTGACTAGTGCTTATGATTTTTTGACCATAGTTAAGGTCATAAGACATTAGGGGTGAAAATCATATCGGGAATTTCAAGAGTTGAAATTTGCAATGAGATTGCATACCTTCTATTTGATAGTTGGATCCCGATCCCACTGTGAGTAAAAGTTACTTCCGGGAGAGTTTTGCACTTTACAATTAGCTAATCTAGTAGGTATCTAGAAAGGTGTCAACGGGGTTATGCCTCTAGGAAAACTAGGTTTATTTTAATTAGGTCCGTGCGAAAGCATGGAGAACCTCCCTCGGAGTACCGACACTGGCCTGGATGACCGGTTAGCGAACTTGTAGATTGCTATTAATCCTGACTAATTTTCTTTTTAAGGTATGAAGGAAAATTTGAAAAAAAGCAGTGGGAGATATCGATTAGATAAGATTAATAACCAATCTAATCATGCAAGAGCAATCGCTGAGTGTCTTCTTTTCTCTCTCCTAATGGCAGATACCTATGACGGGACTTAAGCTTTTATTAGACAAGAATAAACTCACGGGACCGAATTACAAAGATTGGCCGAGGAACGTAAATATTGCCCTGACCTATGATAAGGTCGGATACGTCCTGACTACTCCAGCCCTTCCTAACCCAGGCCCTGATTCTTCAGTTGCGGCTAAAGAAATCCACAAGACATGAGATATAGACTATGTAATAGCCAAATGCCTCGTACTTGTTTCTATGAACAATGAACATCAGAAGCAGCATGAGAAGATGGATGTACAATCCATCTTTCTCCATACAAAGGAGTTGTATGGAGAGCAATTTCGCACTCTCCGATACGAGGCATCTCGAAAGTTGTTTCAGATACGAATGGCTGCTGGCACGCCTGTAGGTGACCATGTATTGAAAATGATTGGACTTATCGAAGAACTAGAGGACCTGGGTTGGACCATGGAGAACGAACAGTATGTTGATATTGTTCTACAGTCCCTTTCCTCTGCCTTTGCTCAGTTCATTGTAAACTTCAACATGCACAATATGGAGAAGTCACTACTTGAACTCCTCAATATATTGAGGAGTGCAGAGAGCATGCTAAAGGTAGCGAAAACTCCCGCTCTAATTGCTGGGCCATCTTCATCTTCCGTCCCAAAAGCCAAGGCCAAGGGAAAGAAGAAGAATCTCATCAAGCCGAGAGGAGGAGTGAAAGAGGTACCGGGAAAGGACAGGATATGGGCTGCTGCGACAGGAAAAGGGGAATGCTTCCACTGCCACCAGACTGGGCACTGGAAGTGAAACTGCGTTGGATACCTGGTCGGCCTCAAGAAGAAGAAGCATGCTGATACTTCCACTTCAGGTGTGTTTGTAACAGAAAACTGTTTTTCAATTGACTCTGCTTCCTGGGTATTAGATACCGGGTCAGGATCTCACATTTGCAATTGTGTGCAGGGGCTGAGAAATAGCAGGTTTTTGAAGAAAGGTGATCACACTCTCCGAGTTGGGAATGGTTCCTCTGTACATGTTGTAGCAGTGGGAGAGTATCACCTTGGTTTGACGTCGGGTTGTATATTGGTTTTGAACCCATATTATTTTGTACCTTTGATGTTATGTAATATTATATCAATATAGTTGTTGAACAATGAAACATATAATTTTGTATTACAATCTAATTTTATGAACATTAATCTTAATCAAGAGTTGATTGGGTCTGGTACATTAAATACGGGATATACTTCCTAAATCAACATACAGTTTTCATTATACAACACACAAACAAAAGGAAGATTTCAGACATAAATGAAGCTTTCATTTGGTATTGTAGACTTGGTCATATAATTAAACAAGACTAACCAAGCTACATAAAGATGGATATTTAAACCCGTTTGAATATAAATCTTATGCGACTTTCCAGTCTTGTATCAAAGGTAAAATGACCAAAACTCCGTTTAGTGGACACGGAGAGAGAGCTACTGAACTCTTAGGCCTTATACATAGTGATGTATTTGGACCAATGTCTACACATGCGAGAGGTGGTTTTTCGTACTTCATAACTTTTACTGATGATTTCTTAAGATTCGGACACGTGTTCTTGTTGAAACATAAGTCCGAAGCCTTCGAAAAGTTCAAGGAGTATAAATCTGAAGTGGAAAAACAAACAGGTTTGAGTATCAAGAAACTTCGATCGGACCGGGGAGTTGAGTATCTAAGCTCAGAGTTTCTAGATTTCCTAAAAGAGAATGGGATTTTCTCTCAGCTCACTCCTCCGTACACACCACAACACAACGGTGTGTCGGAACGGAGGAATGGTATCCTATTCGATATGGTATGATCAATGATGAGTGATGCTGAGTTATCACTTTCAATATGGGGGCACGCATTGGAGACTGCGATATATCTATTGAATAGGGTTCCGACCAAAACCGTGTCTACCACTCCATATGAGATATGGTATGGGAAGAGACCATATCTTAAATGAGTTAGGATATGGGGTTGTCCGACTTATGTGAAAAAAGCAGAATCCGGACAAACTCGAGACACGATCGGTTTTGTATAAATTTGTGGGATATCCAAAACACTCGTATGGATATCTTTTCTAGCACAAGGAGGAACAAAGGGTGTTTGTTTCTCAGTATGCCACATTTTTAGAAAATGATTTTTTTTACAAATAATACTATTGGCAATGCGGTAGAACCGGAAGAAATTCTAGATCCACAAACAATTACCGATGATTTGGTTGAACCTGAGGTTTCAATAGAACCTAACGAACCTCAGCCACTCTGTAAATCTAGTAGGACTTCTCGCTCACCTGATAGATACTACGGTTTTCTAATTGATGGTGATAGAGAAGATTGTATCATGGATGATGATGATCCTACTAGTTTTCAGCAAGGTATCACGAGTGGTGACTCAGTGAAGTGGCTGGATGCCATGAGATCCGAAATGGAATCCATGCACACCAACAAAGTTTGGACTTTGGAGGTTGCACCTTCTGGAGTAAAACCCATAGGGTGCAAATGGATTTTTAAGAGAAAAATTGGTGTGGATGGTCAGGTGGAGACCTATAAAGTTAGGCTGGTCGTAAAACGATTTCGTCAAAGACCAGGCATGGACTATGATGAAATCTTTTCACTAGTCGAGATGCTCAAATCCATTCGGATCCTGCTTGCTATAGCTGCTCACTATGATTATGAAATCTGGTAGATGGATGTTAAAACGATATTTCTAAATGGTGATTTAGAAGAATGCGTTTTTATGGATCAGCCAGAAGGCTTCATTGATAGTGGGAGCAGCGGAAAAGTATGCAGGTTGCTTAAATATATCTATGGATTAAAGCAGGTATCACAGAGTTGGAACATCTGCTTTGATGATACAATCAAAGAGTTTGGTTTTATCAAAAATATATAACCATGTATTTATAAAAGGATTGTAGATAGTACTATTACATTCTTCGTATAGTACGTGGACGACATTCTCTTAATAGGAAATGATGTTCCTATGCTACAATCGGTCAAACTATTCTTATCGCAGAGGTTCTCCATGAAAAACCTTGGTGATGCCTCATGCATTCTAGGAATTAAGATCTATAGAGATAGATCTAAGAAATTATTGGGATTGTCCCAATCGAGATATATTGACACCATACTAAAGAGGTTTAGTATGGAAGATTCCAAGCCAGGTAATTTACCCGCTTGTCACGGGATCACCCTCTCTAAAGAGATGTCTCCAAAGACTGATGAGGAGAGGGTTCGCATGAGCATTATACCCTACGCTTCGGCGGTAGGATCTATAATGTATGCGATGTTGTGTACTTGCCCAGATGTAGCTTATGCACAGTAAGCAGGTATCAATCAAATCCAGACGAGAAACACTGGACTGCTGTGAAGAACATTCTGAAGTACTTGAGAAGAACTAAAAAAATGTTCTTGGTGTATGATAATGGAGATCTCCAAATGGAGGGCTTTACCGACTCCAGCTTCCAGAGCGACAAGGATGATAGTAAGTCCATCTCAGGGTTTGTATTTATCCTAAATGGAGGGACGGTATGTTGGAAGAGTTCCAAGTAAGATACCATCGCTGACTTCACGATGGAAGCTGAGTATATTGCTGCTAATGATGCCGCAAAAGAGACAGTCTGGATAAGGAAGTTCATTTCTGAACTTCAGGTGGTTCCATCCATTGCTAATCCAAAACCTCTGTATTGCGATAACAATGGAGCCATGGCTTTGGCAAAGGAACCGATGTCCCATCAGAAATCCAGACATATCTTGAGGCGGTATCACCTCATCATGGAGATAGCGGATCGCCAGGATATTGAGGTACGGAGAGTAGACACGAAAGACAACACAGCAGATCCATTCACCAAGGCCATCTCTCAAGTCCAGTTTGAGAAACTATTCGAGCTGTTGGGCATGCGGTACGCTGGCAACTGGTTCTAGTGTAGACCTTGGGTACTTATTGCACCAACTACAGGCCTTATGCAAGTAGGAGAAGAGTTTCTAGCACACTTGATCTCTTATTTAACTCTTGAGAAGAGTTTGAAGCTTGTTCCATAGCTCTCGGGTAGATCATCTACGTCTTGAGGTGGCCGGAGATCGAGGACATCGCAAGCATCCAAAGAGCCTAAGAGTTGCATCCAAAAAGATGACCCGAAGGACCGGTTCATTAGGTATAACCCTTTCATAGTAGTTAAGAACTCTAGATAGGGTTTGCTAGTTAAGCTTTAAGCACATGATCTTAGTTTTATGTGGGTGTTGCATGCAAGAAATTTTTCGTTTGCCACTTCCTCCTCTTCACAAATGTTGTGAGGGTGTGCAACATCCACTAACAAGAAAAGTAGTTCATCGTTTCTCTGTGGACGACCCGTACTCATCGTGGCTAGCTATTGTGACACCGTTATTGATTACGGTTATTTAAAACATACGTAGACACATTTTTTCACGATCAATCAAATGGCGACGTTGCCGAGGAAACGGTCTTAATTATTTTTCTTATTATTCGGGTTGATTTCTAATATAAAACTAGAGAACATAATAAAATATAAATATAAATAAAAAAAACCACATTTTGTAATTTTAATGATTTTTTATGAGTTTTGTGAGAAATCTGGAGCACTTGGAGTGAACTAACAAAGATTTCGAGATTGTCAAACAGGAGCAGAGGAGCATCGGAGTGCAGTACCAAAATTTGAATGGGAGATCTCATCAGAGGGAGGCGAAACCGCGGCAAGAGGGAGCATTAGGCGGCGGAAGCATGGCTACCTTAGGGAGTTGAGCCCCCAAATTTTTTTGGTATTATCCTATAATCTTCCTCTCTCCTCTAAAGCTCCAATAAACTGTTTCTACTTGCAAGATTCTTTGCAAACAGCGCCGCTAAAAAAATCTTTTTGCTTGTTTTTTATTTTGGTTTGTTCTGCATATTAAAATGGACATTAAGAGGCAAATAAACCCAAATTCAGATTAGGTGGGGATTTCATCACCCTTCCTAGGCCCCACAAATCACAAACAAGTATACGCATCACCCTACATTAATAAAAAATCTAGACCAAGCCTCTAAGGACAATCACGCTCAATTAAGATAAATGAGGGTCGTGGGTAATCTATTGCTTATTCGCATTTCTCTTGTGATGTCTAAGGAAAATGTGACTAAGAAAAGTGGTTACTTAATTAGGCTCGCTATTTTGGTGATTCATGTAGCGGATACCTCCCACTTACTTGACACTCACCTGACTGCAAGATTTATAAGGAGGTGATAGAGAATTGATCCTACGTCTTATTCTTTGAAAGTCTAGCAGCGGTCTAGTGATTTGACTAGGTGATCCTAGCTCTAGGGATTGTTTGTGTATGTTTGTGATTGGTTGAGTCGAGTCTCTCTTTCAGAGCAAAACAATTTCAAAAATTTTAAAAATAAAATAAAATATTATCACCCTCTTTTCTTTTCATTCTCTTATGATGGGTAACCCAAATTAACGAACTCTTGGCGAGCTTTGCTATACACACCAGTTATTTCTTATTATCGTAATTGCTTTGGTACAAATTTCGACCCCACCATTTCTTGAAGATATAGGATAGAACGCTCTATAAATAATAGTTAGACAGCTCACTCAAAGTCCTATCAACCGTGTCAAAATTCAACACCTTCTTATGTTGACAGTCTTTTTAAGGCTGGTGAGGAAACTTCTAAATCCATGTCCATTGCTGAGCATATTGCGAAGGCCCGTAGCCAAAGTTTCATACCTTTCACAGCTCCAAAACCGTTAGGACAACAATTACAATCATTTACATATGAAAATATTGATACTCCTTTTAAGGAAAATATGGCAACTTCTAAATCTATGACCATTGCTGAGCAAATTGCAAAAGTAAGTCGCCAACTAACCAAACAATATCAATTTTCTTCATATCAAAATGTTGATCCTAATCCTGTTTATGATAATTAGGTACACCCTTCTACCTCTTATCAACAGTACCAAATTTTCACACCCCCTCATGTTGATACTTCTCTTGAGGCTAATGTGGTAATGCGTAAACCCATTTCCATTGCGGAACATATTAAACTTGCACGTAGCCAACAATTAAACACATTCCAACCATACTCAACTGTTGCACCTTATCTAAACAATGCTTCTAGAAGTCAATTGGAAAGTTCCACGGTTCAAAGAGAATTCTTCATTAAAACTTCTTAACAAACCATGTCTAGTCTTGAAGTAGAGTTGGAATTGAGTAGTGAAAAAGAACCTGGGATCCCCCAAGTCAAATCAGAACCATTTCTTTTGATCTCGACATCTTCCATCCTGAACCCCAACCGAATGTATTTGATGATCAACTGCTTAATAATCTAATTGATGAGGTGCCCGAGAATAACATGTTTGACTTTCCCAATCATGAGTGTAAAAGAGAGCCTTACACCATTCCAAATCAAACCGATCCTTATTCGACTACACTTGACATTTCAAACCTTCTAATTCTATCAAGTGAACCTAGTGATCCATCGAGTGAGGATAATATAATTGATGAATTTTTAAGAAACTATTCGTTTGATATGACTTAAGGTGCTAGTGAGATCAGTGATGAGAATACCCTTGAAGATGAACTCGCTATGTTAGATGAGTTTGATTCCCCGACCCATCATGTTCCTTCCATTGAATGTGAAAATCTTCCTGTACATTTAACCGATCATATTCTTACCACCAATCTATCCGATAAGCAAAACGATATTCAGCCTTCTTCTCCCACATCTGGATCAACAATGCTCGACACCCAAGTTAGTTTACCCATTTCATTACCCACTTTCTTTGGTTCTTCTCATTTTCTTTCACTTGATTTAGACTCTTTTAAGGTAGACGATCTTTTCGAGTCTTCAACCTCCATAATTTCTGACAAATCGAGTGTTTTGAATCTTGGTGCGCAACACATTGACCTTGAAACTTTCAGCTTTTCTAGTGAATCTGACTATTCCACTCATATAGATATTGATTTCTTTCTTCTCATCGATGAAAGTTTCGAAGACATTTTGGCCAAAAAAATCGTATTCCTTAAAAACTTGGATACTGTGATGAATCAACCTCCATCGGAAATGTGTGCGCCTCCCTTTGAGGCCGAAGAAGATGAACTGCCGCCCATTTTTTTTTATCAGATACGAGAATACGAATATTCCACCTATTCCTTATTTATCACATTCTCGTTTTCATTCACACTCACTTTTTCTTCTCCACCAACCGAGACGTAAAACCTTTCGATTACACCTCTTATCTTTCCCCTACATCGTCTATTCTCGTTACTCTCATTTATGTTTCTTCTACTCGAGACATGATACAACCTCCATTCTTATATAGTCTCGAGTTTTCTTCACGTCTATCTGTTACATGATCTTCTACCAACCATGGTGTTAGCTTGATAAAATATTTGAATGGTTGGTTTTAACTTTTGGTCTTTATAAAAGTTTGTGTAGACCGATAATATTTCTTCCCCTCCATGTTGAATTTCAATAAAAACACCGTTTTACTCAAGTTGGGGGGAAAAGAAGAAAAATATTTTTAAAATGGCTCTTGAAAGAAAAGAGAATTTTGCACAATTATGAGCCAAGAACAAGTTTAGGGGAGGATTTCACTGTTATTCACTCTTGAGCCCTTCTTTATACCATCTTCTTGAATTGTTCCTCCTTATCTTCAGCTTTTGAGTTTACAAGATAATATCGGTGAGGACACTGCTACAAATAAGTTTGGGGGGATAATTTGTATGGATAGTTTGTATATATCTACGCATCATATGTAAATATTGCATCGCATAATAAAAAAAAATTAAAAAATAAAAGTTAGAAAGTGAAAAATACATATGAAAGATAGGAAAAGATTTAAGAAATGCAAGAAAATTAGATGTTTTAAAACGAAACTAGTAATACGTAAGCATGAACTGTTGTCCCAAGGATTAGTAAGATGAAGGAAATTACTAATCTGAGAATAGAAATAAGTCTGAAAAATAGTCTCTATTCTTGAGTCCAAACTTCTGAGCGTTGATACCCTACTATACGCACTTGCACACATCTTGAAACTTGGGATAATAGAGGATACCTCGAAATACTCTTGTCTAAACGACTTAGTATGAAGGAAAAAATATAAATTAACAAAATATAAATGGTGCAGAAAAATGAACACTGATTTTGTAATTACTTAAGGCAGCATAAAAAATATAGCGAGGGTGCCTTACCACCTAGTGCCTTAGACTAACTAGTTTAGGAGTCACTACTAAGCCTTAGATGTTGCAAAATTAGGATATTGCTAATTACGCCTTAATAAGCAAGCACATTCGGTAATCGGTTGGTTAGTAGCTTAAGAAGTATTAACGGTTGCATGAAAAATATGTGAGCAAATCCATCTAAAACGTCACTGACTAAAACATACTAAAAAATATGGCCAAACAGGTTGGTGGCAACGACCGGGATGGGTGTAGAAGGGTATGATAGTTTGAATTGAATTTTCAAAGTGTAGGGATGTCTATTATACACACGTAGGGGTATATGATTGATGTGTGAAGAAAAGGTAGGGAGGAAAACTAAAGACGATATTTTATTGAGAGAGGATGTGATTTTTGACATCTTTTCAAGATCATTAAGATATGGCTCATAACAATTTAAAAGCTAGTGTAGTTTGAAACTCTTTTTTTCAAGTTCTTTCTTTTATATGTTTCTTATCTTTGCATGTAATTTTCATCTTCTTTCTTTTATTTTGAGATTTTGTTGGTGTAATCCGCTGAAAACCCTCGCAAGACAATACTCCTCCTATTAGGGACATGATTGACACGAAAAAGTGTGTTTTTGTAGTTTAACCGCAATCAGAACGGTGTCACGTATAGCTAGACCGAGGTGAGTACGGGTCGTCCTCTGGGAAACGTGGAACCTTTTACTCTTACTTTAGATGTGTTGAGAAAGAGAGGAGGGATAAAGAATTTTATAGAAAGATTTTTAGATCTACGTTAAACAAGAATGTAAAATATAGATCTAGATTATTTTAAAGATGTAATTAATATAATAAGAGGGCTTGTAGGGTTCGTTAGGATTTAGTAGTTATGGATGATTAATTAGAAGTTACCCTTTTTATCCATTAATAGATTTAGAACTAGAACGACGGTGATGCATGTAGATTAGGGTTTCTGGAGGGAAAAAGAATCCCACTCTTAACCCTTATCTTGACACGGAACTCCGTTCATATCTAGCCTTTACCAAAACAATCATTAATCTAATCGCTAATCGCGGTCGGAACTAGCAAAGAATTGTTAGCGCGCCCGATTAGGATGTTAATGATTCTTTTGATAAAGTTCCTAAACTTTATAGGACTTAAAAATGGTTTAATTATTTTCATCGTCCATTAGCCTACCCTAATCCTACGAACCCTAACAAACGGAGAATTACTCGCGCATGTTGGGAAAAGAAGATGAAAAGATAGAGAGAGAAAACATAATGTAAAATGCAAAAGAATTAAATAAAACAACTACCTTTATTAATCAACTTGAACAATCTACACTTTGATTCCTTAGAAAATGATTACAAAACTAGTTGCTTCTCGAACTCTTCCGAAGGAGGTAGATGAACAGTTGATGATCAGCCTGGATGCGTGAGCCGTCTTGGACTTCGTGATCTCTTCGGCTTGATACCTTTTCCAAGAGGCTCTCGGTGCCTTTTTATAGTGAAAACCCAGAATCTTATTGTTGAAAACTTGGTAAAATTCAGCAAAGAATAATGCCCCAAAATCTTGCACTCTAACCTCCTCAAATTGCGGCGGATCCGCGGTCCCAGGGTAGGGATCATTTGATTCTTTTTCTTGGGCTTTCATCTGGTGACATGTGGCAATCCTAGGCATCTTCAGAATCTGAAAATCTTTTCTCTGTTGCTTCCAGACTTAGTCTCCAAGTTTGCTTCTTAATTTGGCAAGATTTCTTCAACAAATTGATTTGTTTGTTAAATCCTTCATAACAACTTGGAAATATTCTGCACAACAACTCAAATAAGATTTTAGTAGACTTTGTTCTACTAGGATTAGATCAATAATATTATTTGCATACATTTTCCTACCAAATGATAATTAAAATATATTAACACATGGAAAATAATGTTTTTACACATAAACCCTCATATGTATAATATATTATAATAAAGTCCTTTTTTAATATAAAAATGGTAGGAAAAATGTACTACAAATGTGCAGTTTTATTGACTGAACAAATACCCCCAAACTTATCTTTGATCGTCCCGAACAAACTAGTTTATTCAAGAGGAGAAAAAGAAAGGAGAAAACTAAGCACACTTTCGTAGACAGACACGATTGCACTGAGCACGTGCAACAAGCCGTTAAACCTCTAGGTGTCCCTAGTAGGAGGAGTGTTGTCTCCTGAGGGTTTTCAGCGGATTACACCCACAAAATCCTATAACAAAAGAGAGATGGTGAAATTTACATATAAAGATAAGAACCATAAAAGAAAGGCCTTGAAAAGAAGAGTTTCCAACTATACTAGCTTTTCAGTTGTCATGAGCCCTATCTTAATAGTCATGAAAAAATGTTAGAAATCACATCATCCCTCAATAAAACATCGTCTTTATTCTTCATTCCTACCTTTCATCCAAACATTGATCATATAACCCCACGTGTGTGAAAATAACATCCCTACACTCGGAGAATTCAATTCAAGCTATCATACTCTTGTCCATCTACCTCAGTACTTTATGAATACTTAGGTTTGCTCACACCTTTTCATGCGACCGTTAATACTTCTTGAGGTACTAACCGATCGATTACTCATGTGCTTGCAGATTCGGTGATAATATTTTCCTCGTCTTGCACCACCTAAGGCTTAGCAGTGACTCCCAAACCAGTTGGCCTTAGGGCACTAGGTGAAGAGGCACCCTCGCTATATTTTTTTATTGCTGCCTTGGCGATACAAAACCAGTGTTCATTTTTTTTTCTTTTCACCATTTTTATACTTCCTTCATACTTTGGCTTTTAGACAAGAGCATTTCATGGTATCCTCTACTATCCCGAGTTTCAAGACGTGTGTATGTGCATATAGTAGGGTATCAACATTCAAATGTTCGGCTTCCAGAATAGAAACTATTTTTCAGACTTATTTTTATCCTCAGATTAGTGACTTCCTTCATCTTACTAACCCTTGGGACAACAGCTCATAACTACTTATTACTAGTTCGTATAAGAAAACTTCTAATTTTCTTGGTTTCCTTAAACTATTCCTATCTTTTGGATGTAATGTTTCACTTTCTACTCTTTTGTTATAAAAGAAAATTTTTGAACTTTTTTTTTTTGAAAATATTGTGCTTATGCAAAATATGATGCAAATTGATGTGTAAATAAGCACAAACCTCCCCCAAACCTGTTTACAGCAGTGTCCTCACTGATATCATCCGTTAAGCTCAAAAACCTGTAGACTTGGGAGGAAATTATTAATGGGGGAAAGAATATATGAAAGTGAAAATTCTCTCCCAAACTTATTTTTGGCTCACAAATTTGAGGACAAAAGTTATGTTCAAGAGCCAAAAATATACCCCCCTCAAACATGAGTTAGACAATACGAAGCATTTTAAGAGGGGGTGAGTCATTTGGTCAAAATAAGGCTTTACAAAGACCAAAAGTTAACACCAACCATTCAAAGAATTTATCAGTATATCGTATAGGTTGGTGGAAGAATGTGTTGTATCGACTCAAGAAAAAGTGGGGAAGGCATAAGAGGTGGTCTGGAAAGGGTTTGAAATTAGAGAAAAGAAAGAATGAGGATGAATGTGAATGATTAGAAAGAAGGAATGGTGACGGTTCAACCTCTAGAGGTGGATATTGATCAATCACAAAATCCGTATTGTTTAAAAATTCAAGTTCGTCAGCAAAAAGTTCTTCAAAACTTTTATCAATGGTGTGATTGAACATTTTGCTGTCAAAGAGTTTTGTGCCAGAATTTATTCTACTTGATTCATAAAAAATCACTGAGGTAGAGGACTCGAAAAACTCATCTACCTCTTTTTCAAAAATATCCAAATCAAGTTGAATTTCCGGTATTACTGAACTTGAATTAACGGATTGTGATTTATCAAAACTCACTGAAACTATAGGAACAGAAGAAGAACCGGAGAAAGTAGAAGGTGAAATGGGTAAACAAATTGGTATGTCGAGTGTTGCTGAACCAGATGTGGAAGATGGAGGTTGTATTTCGGTCTGATCTTCGGATATACTATTATCATCAACTTCAAGACATATTTGGGATTCGGGATGAATTAAAGGCTCAAGATGATGACCATAAGGATGTGAAAGGATTTGATGAATTGGTGGGCCAAAATCATCCAAAATTTCGGGTTCATCAATCAAAATATCCCCAACGTCAATCACCTCATTCAAGTGAAGGTTAAAATTCTCAAACTCCTCATCAAAAGTATGGTTTTCAATCAGTTTTTGTTCAAGAGTGGAGGTGTAGAGATCACAAGGGTTGGGTATAGTTTCACTTGAAAGGGACCCTTCACAGTTGGGTAAATCAAACTCTACAAAGTCACACAACTTATCAGTCATTCTATTTGGTGTACTTGATGAATCTATGAAACTGGAGTTGTGAATTTCATTTTGGAGGTACAGTTCTGTCTTACTACCCAAATCCTTCATAATTTGGTTCGACATTTCCATAAATTTTTCTAATGTCTGCTCCAGACTAGTCTTGGGCTGATAAGGGGTTTCAGTATAAGATTGAAATTCCTGTGGATAATTAAAACTCCCAAATGACTGATTAGAAGAACTGTCTAGAGTAGGTGGAAAAGTCGGATTGGATTGATAGGAATAGAATGGTTGCGGAACTTGGGTAGGAGTAGGATCAATATTATGATAAGAAGAATATTGATATGGGTTGGTTGGTTGGCTATTTTCAACAGACATCTTATATGCCACAAACCGCATATCAAACTCTTCTCCGGACAGTGGTGGTGATGGTTGATATTGGTCCGGGTTGAAACTTTGGCCTC